>CM052708.1:41034656-41060634 GCA_028551405.1 Uromys caudimaculatus | reverse complement strand
CAAAGAACTCAAGAAGTTAGACTCCAGAAAACCAAATAACCCTATCAAAAATGGGGAACCGAGCTAAACAGAATTCTCAACTAAGGAAATTCGCAAGGCTGAGAAGCTCCTAAAGAAATGTTCAACATCCTTAGTCATCAGGGAAATGCAAATCAAAACAAGTCTGAGATTCCACCCCACACCAGTCAGAATGGCTAAGATCAAAACTCAGGTGACAGCAGATGCTGGCGAGGATGTGGAGAAAGAGGAACACTCCTCCTTTGCTGGTGGGATTGCAAGCTGGTACAACCACTCTGGAAATCGGTTTGGGGGACCCTCAGAAAAATGGACATAATACTACCTGAGGACCCAGCTATACCACTCCTGGGCATATACCCAGAAGATTTTCCAACATGTAATAAAGACACATGCTCCACTATGTTCATAGCCGCCATATTTATAATAGCCAGAAGCTGGAAACAACCCAGATGTCCCTCATCAGAGGATTGGATGCAGAAAATGTGGTACATTTACACAACGGTATACTACTCAGCTATTGAAAACAATGACTTCATGAAATTTGCAGGCAAATGGATGGAACTTGAAAATATTCTGAGTGAGGTAACTCAGTCACTAAAGAACGAACGTGGTATGTACTCACTGATAAGTGGATATTAGCTGAAACGTTTGGAATACCCAAGTTTCACTTTATAGTAACTGCTGGACTGAGAGTGAGGTCCCAGATGGAGGAGTTGGAGAAGCGACTGAAGGAGCTGAGGGAGTCTGCAGCCCCATGGAGGGAGCAACAGTGCCATCTGGCCTGACCCCCCCGGTCCTCATAGAGGCTGGACCACCAACCAAAGAATACACATGGAAGGACCCATGGTTCAGACCACATATGTGGCATTGGAGGGCCTTGTTGGCCATCTGGGGGAGGAGAGGCCCCAGTAAAGGGGAATGTCAAGATTTACTACTGGAAGGCTCAGAGCTCATCTAAAAGAAACAGACTCCACATTGAGAAGAAGATCCTCACCTTCCAGGGCAGCAAGACCCATGGCACGCTGCCTGGGCTCCAACCGTACAGTCACTAAGCCTGAGTGGTAAATGGGAAAGGGGAGGGCCCAGCCAGCATGGACAGAAGCTTCCATACTCCAGAGGGAGTCCCTAGTGCTCCCTCATCTTTGACAATTGTTAATCCTGGACTCTCTCACTTTGGAATGGGACCCGCCAAGCCACCTAAATGGCATCCTGACTGAGTACATCTTAAAATTCAGCCAATTAACAGCACACATCAACTAGGCCCTCTGGTAGATTTAGAAATTCCTGCCAATAAGACACGCTGGACTTTGAAAAATTTAAATTTCAGCACTTGGTACAAGTTCTCTTTCTATGCACAAACATCAGTGGGATCAGGCAGTCAGATCAGAGAGGAAGCAATACCAACCATGGATGAAGGTAAGAAGCGATGGCCAGCCGGCAAGTGGATATTGCGACCCAAGGCTGCTTCATAGGTCTAATGTGCGCTGTTGCCCTCCTCATCTTAATTTTGCTGATTGTTTGCTTCATCAGAAGAAACAAGGGTGGTAAATATCCAGTTAAAGAAAAAGAGGATGCTCATGCAGACCCTGAAATCCAGCCCATGAAGGAAGATGATGGGACATTTAGAGAATACAGTGATGCAGAAGATCACAAGCCTTTGAGAAAAGGAAGTTGAACACCTTCAGACAGGACTGTGAGAAAAGAAGACAGTGATGACAGCCTGGTTGACTATGGAGAGGGGGTGAATGGCCAATTCAACAAGGATGTCTCCTGTATTGGACAATACAGTGGTAAGAAAGAGAAAGAGCCAGCAGAGGGAAATGAAAGCTCAGAGGCCCCTTCTCCTGTCAACGCAATGAACTCCTTTGTTTAAGTCTTTCAGCTCTGTGCCCATGGCCCATCTCTCTGGAATGGTGGTTTTCCTGAACACTTGTCATCCTTCCCATGCTATGGACATATGGGTAGAAAGAGTGTTTTCTGGGTATAAGAATATTATGAGGACAGAGCAAGAGCATAACTCAGTCAGATGATATGTTAATATGAGCTGGGGTGCAAAGTGCATACTTTTTGTTTTGTGCTGAGTGGGTTTTCTCAATTTCCTCGGAACTGATTAAAAAGAAATACATCATCATCAATAGATTACATTATTCCCTATGTGGGATACAGTTCAATAAGATGAATGGACCATGCTGCACAGAGGACACATCCGTGTATGTGATTGCGATGTGGTTGGGTACTTTGTTGACACTATCCTCAGCTGAACCCTAAATATGAATTCCGTTGTCATTGTGGAGAGTGTTACTGTGGTGTTCTCTAGAACTTCAGTGTCTCTGTGGACATTGTTGTGAAACTCATGACTCTGTCTAGCTGTTGTTAGCCTTTTTGAGAGACTGTTAGGAACAGTATGTACAGTATATACTTGATACATGATTTATTTATGACAGTTGCATCCGCTAGTGCTCACCGAGACTCTGTCCCCTGTTCTTTGCTCCCGTTACTTCCTAGGCTTCTTAACCTTCTGGGTGTTACAGCAGCAGAGCTCCACTTGCTACACTATCTGTGCTCAGTCCTTTGGGGGCATAAACATTGTGTATTGTGACACCTTCTGGCATTTGTGCCATCCTAGAAGAAATGAAGTCAAAGCTCTCAAGTGAAATTTTAAATTTTTGTCCAGAAAATGCAGGGAAGACACACACAGTGCCTTCAGATAATAAGGGTTCCCTAACTCCTGTACGCTGTATTGGCCAGTGTGGACAACTCCATCCTATGCCACTGCTGTTGGTGGAAAGGAACTTTTCAAAGGCAGAGGTAATGCGAACCGAAATGCTGAAAACTGTGACCATGAGAACAAGTTTATTTGAAGGGGCTTTCCCCTACAGATATCTAACGCAAAGCTCTGTCATTGGCTGGAGCACATGATGGTTTTCTGGCCTTTTGTGGTTTCTAGCCAAACAAGTCAAGTTGAAAGAGAAAAATGGTAGGGTTGGAGATGGATAGAAAGCAAATGATTGCAAAAGTAAGAGCGCACAGCCGCACGCCAAAGGCACTAAGCTATTCACTGTACCTAGACAAGCTTTCAAATTCTGCCACGTTCAGCAGTGTGTGTGCAAACTGCAACAGGCACACTCCAGAATCTGAGACGCCTGACAAGCGCTTAATTAGGCCAGCAGTCAAAGGGATCACACCAACAGTCTAAAGAACAGATACATATATCCCATCATAGCCGTAACAATGTGTATGAAATGGCTTACCTCCAACATAGAAATCTGTGACTACCTATGGTTGAAGGAATGCTCAATTTCATTTGCCAATAAATTGGTTTCTCATAACTTGCATCAAGTTTAATTTTAAGTAAAGCCTTTTATATGTAGGTATTCTGTTGAATTTGTAAATATACTTAAAGTGTAGAAGCTATAGGTGTTACATGCAAATAAACATGCGAGCAATGTTTACGTTCTCCCGTGTGAGAAGTAAGGTCATTGACGAAAGCAGTATGTGAGACCAGGAAACATCCAAATGCCTTCCGTGTCGTTTTGGATTTTAGTTTTGGCTTTGTTTTTTGTTTTTGTTTTTGTTTTCCGTTTCCCTTTTCTTTTTTCACTCTACTTTTGGCTGTGAAACTGAAATAGTGAACTTTTTTCCCCCCACTACTTCAGCCTGTTGCTGGCTGAAATCCTCAGTGTATTGCCAATGGAGTCCATTAGGATTTGTCACCTGACATCTTTGATGTATACAGGTAAATCTTGTTTTAAAGTGATCCTCAAATGAAGTGGCCCTAAATACTCTCATGTCTTTATATTTACTCTCCACAAACCAGCCTATCTATTGAAAATACAAAATAAAACAGGCTCACCTCAACATAAGAAAGCACAAAGACAAAAGTTACTTTCAGTTTGTCAATGTCTTCAGTGAAAAATAAATGTGAATTTCTGCTCTTCCAAAAAAAAATAAATTAAATAAATAAATAAATAAATAAATAAATAAATAAATAAATAAATAAATAAATAGTTCTTGGGCTTGGAAGATGGCTCACGAGGTGGAATGTTGGTCTCACAAATCCAACTGCCTGAGTTCACTCCTTGGAGCTCACCTGAAAAGTTGTCTCTTGTGAACCAGCTTGGAGTAAGCCTCAGTGACAAAGACCAGAGATGTGCGTCAGCACGGTGGAAGAGAACTGACTCCTGAAGCCATCGTCTAAAGCTCCACGTGTGTGCTGTGGAATATACATGCAGGCATGCATGCCACACACACAGTCAGCTACAACACAGACTTAAAGCATCCTTATTTCTGCAAGGTGACATTTAAAGCAGTTAGTAGTGACGTTTGGTAGAATATTTTGTGAGATGCTTCCAATACAAGTGATAGCGTTGAAGATGCCTTTCATGTCCTTTAAAGTCCTTTGTCCCTGTCCTGTGAGTTGACCAGAGTCTCTGCTATTTTATATAGTTCTCTCTCTTTTTTTTTTTTCAATGATGACAGCTAAAGGTAGAGGGTAAAATAAGATAAAGGTCATTAAAATAATCTGATGGACAGATTCAAAGGATTTAATATTTGCTGCAAATCTCATAATCTTGAGAGAGAGCTATGAAGAAACCTATCTGTCTAAGAAATGAATATAAGCTAAGGTAAAGAGATTAAAATTAACAGGGATAACTGTGTGCTGCTTCAGGCCGCTTGTTCATCCGCCATTATCTATTCACAGTTCACCACAGAGACCATCTGAGAACCTTCCCTCATCATCTCACCACCTGTCCCCATCACCCTTCTACTCAGTTTACAATAAAAATGATTCTCTACTAAATACTGTTGGAAAATGAAATTGACATACTTTGCAATTCATGACAATAAATATTAGACGAGTTTACCTCCCTAAATGTCACAAGACATTTTTAGGAATACAGATTTTTTCTTCCTTTTAAAATTTATTTTTATTTTTTGAGATTATAATTACACCATTTTCCCCTTCTTTTCTCCCTCTAAACTCTCCCATATACCCCTCCTTGCTCTCTTTTAAAATTAACCGCTTTACATAGATATATGTGCATATTTGTATACACATATATTTCTAAATATAACTTCAGTGAGTATAACGTTACTTGTCTGTATGTTTGCAGGCTGACCATTTGGTACTGGATAACTAATTGGTGTGCTCTTCTCTAGGGAAGACTGCTTCTCCCACTCTCAGGATTCATAGTTGCCTATGGTCCTGTTGTGTAGGGGTGAGATCCTGGTCTTTCCCATCCACTTTAGCATGTCTGTCAGTGTCATCCTGTTCAGCTCATGTTTGGGCTGTCATTGGTGAGACTTTATGGGTGGAGTGCCTGACATTACTAGGAGCAGTATCACACAGCAAACTCTTGATCCTCTGGCACTTACAGTCTTTCAAACTTAGTAATATTTATAAAAGTGTCAACATTTTTTTAACTTTAAAATAAAACTCTTTTTCTAATAAAGCTGGAAATACTTTACAGACCTCGTGAGTTTTTCCAAACATTACTTTATCAGTTTGCACTGATAGTTTTGCACTGCCTATCTAAACTGTGAAACTTATCTTTGCTTTATTTTGCTGTCCACTGGAAAAAGAATCAAGCAACACATTACATGTATAATTCCTAATAATTCAGGTATCTTAATTATACTGGAAAATCCCTCAAAGTATCCTATTATTGAGGTATTACCTTAAGATGTGAAAGAATTAGTTTTAGAATCTGAGAACACATTCTTATATACTTTTGGAGTGTGACAATAATCTCATAAAAATATATTAATGTTAGTTGCTTTTCTGTTCAGTTTGTTGATGGATAGAAAGTTGCAGCTTTTAAAGTGGATAATAGGTTATTCTGTTTCTTAATACACGTCTTGTGCTGGATAGTTTATGTCAACTTGACATAAGCTCGAGTAATTTTGGAGGAGACAACTTCAATTGAAAAATGCACACACCCCTTCCAAATTGACATGGAGGAGACCTGTGATGCTTTTCTCAGTTGATGGTTAATGTGGGATGGCCCAGGCCACTGTGGGTGGGGCCATCTCTGGGCTGGTGGTTCTGGGTTCTATAAGAAAGCAGGCTGAGTAAGCCATGCAGAGTAGCTAGTAAATGGCACCCATGGCCTCTGTATCAGTTCCCGCCTCCAGGTTTCTATCTTGAGTTCCTGCCCAGACCCTCCTGGATGATAGACTACAGATGTAAGATAAAAGAAACCTTTCTTCCTCAACTTGAGTTTGGTCCTGGTGTTTTGTCACAGCAGTAGAAACTCTAACTAAAGCAATTGTTATCCAGATTATGGAGTGTTGCTGTGACAGGCCTAACTGTGTTTGGGGGAGAACCATGGTGGCATTGGAAGCTTTGAATTAGGGAAAAGGCATCTAGTGCTCAGAGCTCAGGGGACCGCTCTGCAGGAGCTGGGAAGGCAAGTATGTGAAGAACAGTGAAGACTTTCTGGGCCTGACTTGTTAAGTTTGCAGAGTCCTTTAAAGCCTATTAGGACAGTTGAATATTTTGAATTAAAAATCTGTGGTTCACTGGGTGGTGGTGGCTTATGCCTTTAATCCCAGCACTCTAGAGGCAGAGACAGGTGGATCTCTGAGTTAGAGGCCAGCCTGGTCTACAGAGCGAGTTTCAAGACTGCCCAAGCTACACAGAGAAACCTTGTCTCAAAAAACAAACAGAAAGTATGCCCTCAGTGTCAGCATTCGGAAACTGTGGTCCAGAGAGGGCCAAGCTTGTATGTACCTCATGCTGACAGCCAAACTTGGAAACAAGGATTTCCCAGATAGTACTGGCAGGAAAGGGTTATGGAGAGAGGCTGAGGTGTGGCACCATGTAGCAAAGATTAAAGTCCCTAAAGAAAGTCCCCAGGAGGTTATTGGTGAAGTTACAGCCCAGCTACAGGAAACACTGCAGCACCTTAGAGCTGTCAGTACCAGGGACAACCACCAAGGACAACTGCAGCTGTGCAGTGGAGCCAGCCTGAGCCTAGGAGACAAGCTGCGTGTGCTTGGGATAGAGCTGGAGAAGGGGAGCTGCACCTGGGTCCCTTGGAGTCTGGAGGGTCCTGAGTGGGTCCCAGATGTCAACACCCCTTCCTTCTCTCCTGAGTCCCTTCCCACTTTTCTCTTCCCCTTCACCTGCCCTCCCCCAACCCACTCCTCCTGTTTCTCTTCAGAAAAGGGCCAGCCTCTAATAGATACCAAGCAGCCATGGCGTATCAAGTTGCATTAAGACTTGGCACCTCCTCTACTATTAAGGCTAGACAAGGCAACCCAGTAGGGCAGAAGGGTCCCAAAGGCAGACAGCAGATCAGAGACAGCTCCTGTTCCCACTGTTGGCAGTCCCACAAGAAGACCAAAAACACTGAACCTTTTACACTGTTGAATTTTTGGTTTTACTTTGGTCTGATTGTGACTGTGCCCTGGTTCTTCCCACTTTGAATAACAAAATATTTAACTTATTTTTTATTTTGCTGGAGCCCTCAGGTGAGAAATTTTGAACCTTTAAAGATATTTTGGAATTTTATAAAGACTTTGGAGTTTTACATAGAATATTTTAGAGAGAATTTTAAAATTTTAGGGAAACTTGGGATATTTTAGAGACTAGGATGGGGGGGT
Organism: Uromys caudimaculatus; assembly: GCA_028551405.1. Lineage (NCBI taxonomy): Eukaryota > Metazoa > Chordata > Mammalia > Rodentia > Muridae > Uromys > Uromys caudimaculatus. The sequence goes on along the minus strand of CM052708.1, from coordinate 41,053,008 downwards.
GACTTTGAACGTTCAAAGAGACTTTGGATATTTTAGAGAGACTGAACTTCTAAAGGCCATGGGACGTTAGAAGCTGGAATGTTTTGTATTATATTAATCCTGTGAGATCTTGGGGATGAACAAAAAAGAAAAGAAATATGACTTAATGGTGCTAAGTTTGTGTATCAAGTTGAAAAGGGGTCAGTTGTGCTGGCTAGTTTTATATCAACTTGACAGATTTTGGCAGAGGAAACATAGTTGAGAAATGGGGACAATTTTTTTCTCATTTGATTATATATGGGTGCAGGAGGTCCCAGCTCATGCTGGGCAGTGCCACTCCTGGGCTGGTAGTCTTGGGTTCTATAAAAACGTAGGCTGAGTAAGCCACCAGGAGCAAGCCAGCGGGCAGCAGTCCTCCGTGGAGTCTGTATCAGTTCCTACTCCAGGTGCCTGCCTTGAGTTCCTGCCCTGATTTTCCTGGATGATGGATGGACTACCAGGTATAAGATGAAACAAAGCCTTTCCTCCCCAAGTTTATTTGGGCATGGTGTCAAGGCAGTAGAAATCCTAACTTAAGACATATTTGACTTATGTCTTAATTAGGGTTTTACTGCTGTGAACAGACACCATGACCAAGGCAACTCTTATAAGGACAACATTTAAGTGGGGCTGGCTTACAGGTTCAGAGGTTCAGTCCATTATCATCAGTCCATCATCATCAAGACATGAATATCCAACATCCAGGCAGGCATGGTGTAGGAGCAGCTGAGAGTTGGGAGAAGACTAACAGGGAGCTAGGATGAAGGTCTTAAAGCCCACATCCATAGTGACACACTTCCTCCAACAAGGCCACACCTATTCCAACAAGGCCACACTTCCTAATAGTGCCACTCTCTGGGCCAAGCATATTCAAACCACTACAATTTGAGAAGCCAGTCTTAGTGTCCATGGCAGAATGTCATTTGGTCATGTTTTATCACTCCTTTCTCTCTGAAACTCATCGGAACTGAAAGGTATAGGCTTCTCCTGATGAATATTTGCCTATGATTTGCATATACTTTGCTGACTCTAAAATTTTACTTTAGAGACGAGCCAACTAGTCACATACCCTGGCTTCACACTCTGTTTATTAATCTTCAGAGGACATCCATGGACAGGACGGTTGCTGGAAGCGTAGAGTGTGGGAAGGAAGAGAGAGATAAACGTAGCCTGCTTGGACTCCTCCTTTGTGCAGTGCCTCCGCTGTGAACTGTGTCAGATCTGTGCTGGGGATATTGCTAATTGCCAATCAAGTAATTTTCATGCTAGAAATTAAGCTCCTGAGGTCAAGCATAAAAATTTGCTTTTAGTTTCATATTTTTAATAAAGTTCATTGATCTTTTGGGACAGATGATGAATTTGAGAGACTAAAGAATCAATTTGTTTTCATAATTATTGGGAACATTTCAGAGGTCTGGCCCAATATGGAGAGCTAAGTAGGAGCAAGTGAAGACCCACCATCTGTTTCTATAGAGACGGAGACATCCTGTTATTTGTATCTGCGTAAAGGCGCACTTAATCCATGAGTTTTGCTGTACTTATGATGACTATTTTTATAACTAGTTTCATATGAAGTCAAAGGAAAATGGGGGTTTAACAGATTTGTGGCAATACATAAACTATATTTCATACTAGGCTGTAAAATCTCAAATTGCTTGGCTTGTGTGTTAGGGCGGATTCTTTTCATTTATTATTCTTTGTCAGTGTTGAGGCAGTGAGTTTATAGCTTTGATAAAACACTTATTCTTTTCCTAAAGCCAGAAAGCTAGATTTTTTTTTTTGACATTGTCGTAAGTGCCCTGGGTTTGAGGTCTCCTTCTCCTGGATACTAGTTGGATCTTTGGGACTTTGAGTGAAATCACCCTTGCATAGGGCGCACTGGCATTTTAGGGTTACCGTTAGCTCCTTAGGTGAGCTTTTCTCCCGCACCTCAGTTGAGCTGCGTCCATTTCCTCCCTTGTAGCCCTGCTGCAGTCCGTGCCTTTTGCCGTTAAATGCTGGGGCCTTGTCACAGTTTCCTGTTGGGAGGATGCCTCCATAGAAGCTTTGCCTGTGCGCCTCAGCTTCCTAACCAGCGCCGGCTCCCCACTCTTCCATCTTTCAGCCCGCATTTTTTCCCAGTTTTTCTTTCTAATGCTTACATTTGCTCTTTCTAACTCCATTTTATATCTTGTGACCACTTTTTATAGTTGGTAAAATAGTATTAAATTTCTCTTGTTTAAGACGGCCATCTTTTGCTTGCCTGTTCCCCTCCAAGGCCTCAAAGTGTGTGCTGAGAGCAGGGACACATCTGTTGAGCTCTGTGTTCGCTTCACAACTGCCCAAGGGGCTTCTAGACAGAAAGGGAAGCTTTCAGTTCCTACCTCCTAAGTCCTTTTTGTGATAGGAATGGTCAGCTAAAGGCAAATGTATTTTCATCTTTGTTTAGTATGATTTTTGTCCTTTCCCAGCTGCAGGTGATTCAATCAAAGTTAACTAGAATATACTCAACCTTTCTTGTATGGCATACTGAGTTGTTTATAAGGTGTGATTAAAAACTAAGTTGAAATTAAAACCTTGTTTGTATGTTTCATGTTATTGGAAGTGCATTTTCAAGATAATGCTAGAAGTTCATTGCTAAGTAAATAGATCTGCTTTCTTTGGATAGACTTACTCTTAACTTTCCTCTGAAGGAATTGTGCCAGTTGACGAGATTCCTCCGACACCACTAGACTAGAACCTGTCAGAGTGCTCAGTCTGACAGTGTCACCCATCTGACAGTTAGAGATGCATCTTAGTACAGCTTTAATTTTCTTAGGCCAGAGTTGAATTTTCTGGTTTTTTTATATAAGAGCTTTATTAAGATACAGTTGTTAATAAAGATTCTTGTATTCTTTAAGGTCCATTTTGATATCTTTATAATTCATCTGTTCATTTTGTTTGCTTATTTTCTGTATCAAGTCCTTCATTTTTAAAAATAGATCCAAACTTAAAGAAAAGTCTATTTTATTTTACGTGTATAAATGTTTTGTTTGTATGGATGTATGTACACCACATGTGTGCAGTGCACACGGAGGCCACTGAGAGTGCCCGTGAGCCACAGTGTGGGTGCTGGAACTGAATCCAGGTCTTCTGGAAGAACTGCTAGTACTCTAAACAGCTGAGCCATCCCTCAAGCCCTGATTTCTGAATTTTCATATACTAGATTTATTGGCTTCTTTTATTTTCTCAATTTTTCATTTGTCTTTTGATTTTATGATTACTATTTTTTTTACATGCAAAGGTTAAAAATGAAGTGATTTTAGATTTGACAGTATTATATTTGAAGTTATGAAGAAATTATACTGTTGGTTTGATAGGCTCTATATCAATTTCTTTCTAGAGAAGAGGGCTCCAGATTCTTCTTACTCTGCTGTTTCTTTTTCTTGTTCACAGTTGAGAAAAATCCTTATTTTCACGACACATGTTAAAATATAGGATTGGCCTAGATTGTTCTTCATTGAAAACAACCTTCAAAGTTCCTTTTATGATTGTAGTAACATAGCATGTTCCTAGGCTCTAGGGCTTAAGACATGAACATCACTGGGAATGAGAATAGCCCTGTGTTCTGATTTTTTTCTTTTGTCACTTTGACATAAGCTACAGACATCTGGGAAGAGGGAAGAGAAAATGCCTCCATCAGATTGTCCTGTAGGGTAATCTGGTGGCATTTTCTTGGTTAATGATTGATGTGGGAATGTCCAGTCTACTCTGTGTAATGCTACTCCTTGGACAGGTAGTTCTGGGTTGTTTTAAAAAAAGAAGGGAGGAAAGGAGGGAGGGAGGGAAGGGAAAAGAAGAAAGGAAAACGAAAATAAATTGAGCAAGTCATGGAGAGCAAAAAAGGAAGCAGTGGTCCTCCCTGGCATTTGCTTCAGTTTCTGTCCTGACTTCCTCCATGATGGCCTGTGACCTGGGAGATGTAAGATGAAATAGACTCTTTTCTTCTCCATGTTGATTTTGGTCATGGTGAATTAGAAAGCAAACTAGGTCACCTTGTTTACTATATTGCCTTAGTTACTGCTTTATTGCTATGAAGAGACACTGTGACCACAGCAACTCTTATAAAAGAAAGTGTTTAATTGGGGACTTGCTTCCAGTTTCTGAGAGTTAGTTCATAATCAAGGCATGAAGCAGGTAGGCATGGCGCTGGAGGAGTAGCTGAGAGCTTTACACACTGATCTACAGACAGCAGGCAGAGAAAGAAAGAAACAGGCTGGGCTTGGTGTGAGCTTTTAAAACCTCAGAGCCCATCCCCAATGAATCACCTTCTTCAACAAGGCCACACCTGCTCCAACAAAGCCACACCTCCTAATCCTTCTAATCTCTCTCAAACAGTTCTGCTCCCTCCTGACTATACATTCAAATATATGTGCCTATGGGGGCCATTCTCATTCAAACCACTACACACAGTGAACGTTTTTGAAGAGAATACATCACTGAGACTGTTGCCATACTAAATATTGGACTTACATAATCCACATGTATCAGTCTTTATACTTTCCATATTCGCAATAGTTCTGTGCTTTGCTGCAAGTGTCTGACTCAATCAACATGTTTTTGGGGTAGAGTGTACCCATTTATTTGTTGATGGAGGTATTTAATAAGTTATTTTTTTTTACTGATAAGTTTAGGCATTATTTTGATTTTTTTCCTTTGAAATTATATGTGTAGACACATTTCAATTATGGTTTTTAAAAAGCTATAAAGCAGATGGTACAGAATATCATTATAAAATAAGGATTTGGTAGAACAGGATTAACCAGTAGGCTGGACCATAAAACACTACGTGGCATGCAGAGTCTGTTTGCTGAAGAATATTTTTCTTCCTGAAGAGTAGGAAATGTAAAAACGATGTTAGTAGAAGCGCACAGGCTATGGTGTTCGTCAGGTAGCTGAGTATGCTCGTCCCATTGTATTGTCGTTCTCCTCAAACATACTGACCCTGTTCAGTGTTCCCTAATGAGGAAAGCAGGATGGTTTTGATCACCTGACTTCTGGGACTACCACATTCATGTCAAGGTATGGCGAGCCACCCAATCTTGAGATAAGAGTAATTTCAGTGCAAGTATTACAGTTTTCTTTGTTTTTCAACAATAGTTTTGCAAGGTTTAATAATTTTTTAAATTTCTTTGAAGTAATAGAGGTTATTTACCAGAAGTTAGCCTACTCAGAAGTAGGCCAGTAAAGTGGTATTTCTTGTCTTTTAAAAGTGAGGATAAGAAAATAAGACTCCAAGTTTGTAGAACAGAAAGTAGATTATTAGTTCATAAGCTGTTTTCTTTCACTTTAGATTGTGCATCTTTCAAAGCAGTAAGCAGGAGCCAGGCTTGCTGTGAAATTAGAAGTGACTGAGTTGCACCCTCCCAAGTACCATGTGTATGTCTGGGAATACCCAGCACATCCGCCTGATTTACTTTAGAATGCTGGTGTCTTGTGCCTCACCTTACTTAGTTTTTCAGTATGTTCTGGTTTTGTACTTGCTAGATTTTAATAAACAAAAGAGTAGAATAAAAGAATATAATTTCCATAAACTGTTGATCATTTTCAAATAAAGCCCATTTCAAGAGTGCCTTTTTATTTGTTGTAGGACATCTTGACAGGGATATAGTCTCAAAAATTGGGCATAATGACACTTTATTTGAAGCTCCCCTGCAATCACTTGGATCATTTATACGATCTAATATTATACACAGCAGTGTATATCATATTGCATATGATAGCATATATGTTTATATGGTACTGTGCAGTTATGGTGGTGTATTGAAGAAGAAGGATATTGGATAATGTAACTTGATCATCTTTTAAAGTCTTACATAATACATTTTCTAGAGGTGGGAGATATCACCTTTATAGATGCTCTAAAAGTTAGTTTTAAGTTAACTGGCTTGTGCTGTATAATGTTTTCATTAAAATGCAGCAAGAATCTAGAGCCATGACACAGTGGTTAAGAGTGTCTACTGCTCTTGCAGAGGACCTGGGTTTGGTCCTCAGCACCCACATCATGCAGCTCCCCCACTACCTGTAACTAACTCCGTCTCCAGGGCATGTGATGCCCTCTGACTACTGTGAACTCCTGCACACATATAGGTGTAGACAAACACACATGCACATAAAAATTTAAAACTGTTGTTTTAAAAAATCTCGTCAGATTTGGGGCTGGAGAGATGGCTTAACAGTTAAGAACACTTGCTGCTCTTCTAGAAGACCTGGGTTCAATTATCAGAACTCACATGGCTCACAACCACCTGTAATTCCTGTTATAGGAAATTCTGTATCTGAAAAAATTAAGTATTTTTGTTTAAGGTTAGCCATTTTGCTTAATTTATTTATTCTTATGTTCTTATTTCCCCATCTTTGAGATTTAATTGACAATAAAAATTGTCAATTTTTTAACTTTACTTTAATATATGTATAAATTGTGGAATGCTTACTGCTGCCAAGCTAGCTGACATAGCTGTTACCTCACATGGCTGTGTGTTTTGGGTGGTAGAAACATGCTTTACTCTCTTAGTAATTTCAAGTATGCTGTAAGATATGGTTGTCTGTCCTCACATGCTGTCCCTTAGATCTCCAGAACACGTTTGTCTGCCTACTGAAGCTTTATGCCCTCTGACCAACACTCCTCATTGTCTCCATCTCCCAGATCTTAGCCACAACCATCATCCTCCTGAGGTGGTTAGCTTCTGTCTACAAGTGAAATCATGTTGTATGTGTAGGTTTTTAAAAAAGATATTTCCTCAGTGTTTTATTTGTGTGGTTTGTTTGCCTGGATGTATGCCTGTATACCACATACCTGCCTGGTGTCTGTAGAGGCTAGAAATGGGCATTTTATTCACTGTGACTGGAGTTACAGACAGTTGTTAGCCATTATGGGAGTCTGGGAATTGAACCTCTGTCCTTTAGAAGAGCAGAAAGTGCTCTTGACTGCTGAGCCATCTCTCTAGCCCTTCATGTGTGTGTTTCTGTGATTGAAACTTACTTAGCATCATATCTTCTCAGTTCATCCACACTGCTGCATCAGAATTCTCTCCTCTGTAAAAGCTACATACCATTTTGTCATGTGCACACCACATTTATTCATGTCTTGGTGGGTGAGGTTTGTTACTCATCCTGACTATCAGGAATAAGACTGTAGTAATGATGGGGTGTAGACAATATTTTAAGCTGCTGATTTCATTCCTTTAGGTTCCTACCCAGAAGTGGGCTTGCTGAATCATATGCTAATTCTGTTTTTATCCCTCTGAGGAACTTCCATCCTTTCCATAGTAACTATTAGTTTACTTTTCCAACTGCAGTGCCCAGAGTTCCTTTTTTCTCCATGTTCTCAATTTATCTCTTCCCCTCCCTCCCTCCTTCCCTCCCTCACTCCCTTCTTCCTCTCCCTCCTCCCCCCGTTTATACACTAGTTATTCTTCCAAGTCTGACAGTATTTTCTTGAGGCTTTGTTTGCATTTTCTTCATGGCTTGTGATGTTGACCATTACACTACACTCACTGGTCAGTGTTTATCCTTTTTGAGGATTATAATAATATCCTCAAAAATAAGCATTGCTTATTTTCTTGTTTTTATGCTTTTCTGGTATTTTTTTTTTAAATTTCATATAGATTGGGGTATTTATCCCCTTAATAAGAGATGTAGTTTCAAAATATTTCCTTTTCGTAGGTTGCCTCTTGGGTCTGTTGTCCCCATTGCTGAATAGAATTCTTCAGCTTGGTGCACTCCCATTTATCTATCTTAATTTTAGGTACCTTTGCTTTTGGTGTCATTTTTTTGAAAATTCCTTGTCTCGGCAAGTATAAAGAAGAGTTTCTCAGTGCTTTCTTCCAGTAGCATCACGGTTTCAGGTCTTTCACGCTCATTTTGGTTTTCTGTGTGCTGTGAGAGATAAGGTCTTAATACCTCCTTCATGTCGGCCCATGATTTCCCCAGGACTGGTCATTGAAGAAACTGCCTGTTTCCCATAACAGTTCTTGGCACCTGTGTGGAAGACTAGCTGGCCTCGAGTGGGTCTGTCTGTCTGTAGGTGTCTGAATCCATAGGCTTTGTGCTCTTACTGCAGAGCCATGTAGGGGCGACTATTACATCCTCATGGTGTATTTGGGGATCAGATAGTGTGCTCACTTTAGCTTGGTTAGGTTTGTTCAAGATTGTCTTAGCTACTTCAGGTCTTTTCTTTCATATGAATATTAGGACTGTCTTCTCATTTTGTAAAAAGTATCCCTGGAATTGTTAGCATTTGATCTGTAGGTCCTGTTGACTAGAACAGGCATTTTAATTCTTCTAATCTATGAACATATTTTTGCATTCATTTGTCTCTAATTTCTTTCATTAATATTTATATTTTCAGTTTATTGATCTTTAACGCCTTGTTTACATATACTCATATTTGTCTTTTGAGATGCTGGTATAACTCACACTGATGCAGTGTGCTGTTAACAAACAGAAATGTTGGGTTTGTGTAGGGACCTGCAATGCTGCAGCTCTGTGATTTTATTTGTTCCAATAGTTCGGGGAGGTGAAATCTTAGGGTGTGCTGTATATATATCACGCCATCTAGAAACCGACACTTGCACCTTTATTATTCTCGCCTAACGTAGAGGAATCACATTTTCACCACTGAGCACGTTAGCCTGAGGCTTGTGTACTGATGTGCACTCCTTTTATACCTTGTTGTTGAGACTTGGGTTCATGAAAGAATAAGGATTTTGTTCCATGCCTTTCAGTATGTATTGAGATGATCTTGTGATTTTAATTTTTGTATTAATATAATGTGTCACTTTTATTGATTATATATATTAAGCCTTCAATAGGCTGTTCTTAAATACTTTGGATAAATTGCCTTTGATCTTATTGTATAATCCTTTTAATACTGCACTAATGTTAGCTTGCTAATATTTTATTAAAACTGTTTGCCTTCACTGCCATCAGGGATATTGGCCTGTAAATCTCAGTTCTTTAGCTGCTTGTCTCTGCCTGTGGTGTCAGGGAAACGCTGACCTTATCAGTAAGACTGGCAGTATGCGCTGGTCATCAGTTTCTTAAAGCATTTCAGAAGTATTGATGGCACCTCTTAAAATGTTTGCAAGTATTCACTGCTCAGGTCATTAGATCCTCAGCTTTCCTCCGCAAGTAACTTGGTAACTCATTGGTTTGCTATCATGGTTTCTGTTTCATAGTATGAGGCATATTTCCAGAATTTATCTACATGTTTTCTAATCTATACAGTTTTGGGAGGTATACAAAGTGTTCATGGTAGTCTTCTGATTTTTATAGTGTTGTCCTCTGTGGCTTATAATTTTGAGTCTCAGGATTTTTTTCTTTTGGTCTTATGGATTCACATAAAGACTTTCACAGAACTTGACAGTCAGCACTGGCCGTACTCTTTGTTGTTTTTCTCCTCTCATTTATTCTTTCCATGAGCCTTAAAATCTTTCTTTGGCTATCTTTGAATTTAGTTCTAGCTTCCTGCTTCCGTGAGTTCAGCATTGGTTCTTTAAGGTCTTTCTTTGTACTTCTTGTGGCTTATAAGTTATTCTTTCCAAGTTTTGTCTGTGTGTTCAATGAAATATCATATCCACCCCCCCACTTTACCCCCGAGGTCCTCCCACCTGCCTGCTGATATGATCATATGCACCTCCTCCTCCACTTTACCCCCTCCCCCAGGTCCTCTCACACGCCTGCTGGTATATTCTTCTCTCCTAGGACAACTGTGATGGAACCTGGAAGGTTTAGTGTGTCCTGTGTCCATTCCTATCTGTCTTGGGGTATTTGTTCTTAAGTTCCTATTTGGATTCTTTGATGTGCTGGCAGCTCACAATCATTTTTTTAATTTAACTTTAATTGTTTTGTGTGATGGGGGTTCTGCCTGTATGTATGTCTGTGCAGTATGTCCATCGTGCCCAAAGAGGCCAGAAGAGGGTGTCAGATTTCCTAGAACTGGAGCTACACCCCTTTGTGAACTACCATGTAGGTTCTGGGAATCAAACTGAGGTCCTCTAGAAAAGCAGCCATGGCTCTTAACTACCAAGCCATCCCTCCAGCCCCTATGACCATATTTTAATTTCTGATATTTCTCTGGTTAATGATGGCTAGTATCATACTAGTGAGGTTAGAAAATTGTGATTTAAATATTTTTTTAAAAAATTTTTATATTTTTTATTTGTGTGTGTGTGTCGGGGGGGGGGGGGGGGATGTTCACAGACAGTGTCAGATTCCCTGCAGCTACAGTTTCAGGTGGTTGTGAGCTGTCCATTGTGTCCATTGAGTGTGAGCATACAGGGGCCACTGGCATGGGTATGGTACTTGAGTGAGTCCCCCAGTTACCTAATCAAAGCTGTACTTCAATTCTTTTTCTCTTTTCTTTTCTCTTTTGGTAATTGACAATATCTTTATGTTAGCTTAACTGATATGATTTACCATGAGATTTTTTTTTTTTCAGTTTCTAAAAGCAAACTAATCTTTTGGGCATGTGTATAAAACAATCATTATAATAAAACCAAATCTATTAGTTCTTGAGAGGAAAAAAAAGTGAAGTGACAAAGGGATTTCTGTTAGGGCCAGAGAAATCAGTATTTGAATAATACAAGGATGCTCTTTACACTTTACACAGTGCACAACAGCTGCCTACAAAACTGAGCTCAGGTTGTCAGGCTGAGTGGTGGGCTCATTCCCTCCTGAGCCATCCATCACACTGGCCTGGATCTGATGTCAGCGTTCTCACAAGTTTTACATGTGTTATCAATTGCATGAATATGCTTTATTTGTTAGAATGAGAAGTAAACATATTCATCCCACTTTTACCCACAAGGTGTCTTCTAAGATTTCTTAACACCTTGCTGTTTTTTTCTTTTTGTCCCAACTGTAATAATTATTCAGGCTCACTTTCTGAATATAGTTACTGCTGATTTGGCAGTCAATCTTGTAGTCAGAATAGGATTTTCTAAGCTGTTAGAAATGGAAATCTTTTACTGGAACCATCATGGTAGAGCCAAGAAAAGACGCAGACAGGAAAAGGCAATGCTTAACAGAACTTACCTTGTGTCTCCAGGAACTTGGAATTGAGGACTCTTGGGACCTAAGGTGGTAGCTGCTGTCAGAACAGATTCTGCTGTACACTCTGTTGGGTACTATTTAAAAACCTGAGTGAAGGATTTAGACAGCTCTTGTGATGGATGCTTCCTGCTCATTTCCTGTGGTTTCCTTGAGCTTGCTTGTATTTAGGAAGCTTAGCTCAGGTAGCCTCTGCATAGGGACTTGATGCCTGTGATGCTGATTGGTGGGAAGGAGGGCAGCTTGAGAATTGCCCTGCTAGTTCATGCAGCTCATTTGTCAAGTCTTGGCCAGCCCCTGTATGTGCTTCCTTGGCAGGCTCCTCACTGTCCTCCTTAACAACCCCTAAGTCCATCACTCCATTCCAGTTTCCAGCCCAGGAACCAGATGTTCAGCTTCCTACTAGTTCCCCCATGGAGGGGAAGTCAAGGACAGCAGCTTTAGCTTTGTGAGGAAAATGTCAAAGGGTTACATTAAGCCAATCAAAAAAGTTGTCAAGTTTTGAAGTTGTGGCACAAGGTTTAGATTTCTTCTCACCCTCCTTACCGCCAACAGCCAATGGTCAGTTTCCACCATTTGTGTAGAATCTGCCAGAAGCACAGACATCCCCTGTAATTCCAGCACCATCCCTGGATCCACTGAGGCTTTGATGCAAAATGCATTTGGCAGGCGGAATTTTACTTCATAATTTTGAAGAGCATATAACTTATGTCACTTGAGCATTTGTAGATATCTAATTAGAATATCTTGCACTCCACAGCCATTCGCTAGGTAGTTTTGACCTTCTAAGAATATAAATCTGACATTCCCTGCTTAGAACTACCAATGGTTTTGCATTATGTTTAGGATTTAAAAAAAAAAAAAAAAAAAAAAAGCATCTTTTCTCCAGTTTATGAGCTCTCCTCCAATGAGGTTGCCTATTAGAGCCATTCAGGGATCTTCAAAAAATTTCCCAGTTCAGGACATACCACCAGGAGGTTGTGAGGTAACTGTGTAGCTGAGGTCTAGTTGAGCATTTTAAATCGTAGCGACAGCCAGGGCTGCGAACCCCTGTTCCCCTGACCTGACCCCAGGTGCCCTCTCCAGCCTCTTCCCAGATGAGCCTCCCACTCGTGACCCTTCTTCCCGCTGGCTGCTTCTAGACCCTTACATTTGTCTGCCTTTTTCTGTGTCAAGGTCCTCTTCATGGCCTGTTCCATTCCCTTGTCCTGGAACGGCCTCCCTCTGATGTCTGCTTGCTTTTGACAGTTAGATTCAAGGCGACTGTCCTTGGAGAAGTGTCCCTGACTTACCAGTGCATCTGCTGTCGTGTCCCCTTTTCTTGTGTGGCACTGAACATTATGTGGTGCCTTGTCGTTAGTGTCCCTGCGTGCCTTCTCTTGCCTGTTTTCCGTTGCCCTGGAATGTGAGCTGCATGCACATCTTTCAGTTGCTGTGCTCCTGGCACCTAGAACAGTGGCCTGCATGCACAGGCTTTCAACCTGTGACATACATAGCTTTGATGAATAAATAAATTTAAAATGTTGACTCCCTTTAAGGGATCAGCTAGCACCGATCATCCCCCTTTGATCAATATTATGTGGTGTTACACGATACTAAACTAAATTTCTATTGTCTGGCGACGTCATAGCCCTCACACCATCATAACAATATGTGTTTTGGTGATGCTGCTGTAATCACTCCGTTTATGCTTCCAGACGCTCAAGATATAGAACAAACTATTATGTCCATAATACTTGATAACAAACGACTATTCATTTCATGTTCTTTGAACATCATGCCCTAGGAGTATATGTACCATGTATATAATCACATATAGACTACTTGATGATAGGCTGTTTGATTCAGATTTGTGTAAGCACACTGGATGATATTTGTACAATTAAATTGTTAAACAACACTATAATCATTCAAATCATAATCACATATATGTATTGTTTCTATGTATTGATTCACGTTTGGCTATTTTTAAAATGCCTGTCAGTGCCAGGCATGACCTCATTTAATTCTAAGGGTATCTTACGCCACCAATGATAAGAAAGCTACAAAACTAGATTGCAGCCCTACCCAAAATAGCATAATTGAAAATACTATCCCTTCAATGATGTTGCTTTTCATACTGGCAGACTAGCAGGGAGTTTGGTAATTTTGAGTTTGATCAAATGACACAGTATAGGTGTCTTTGCTGAATACAAACTTACGTAGTAAGGTAATCACATATCTGCATAAGTCTTGATCTTGCTTAATATTTGACTTTGAAAACCAATCTCCTGTAAGGCAGTTGGTGCAGATGCCTAGACTAGATTTACTGGTGCTTTTCTATCTGTCCCTCTATAGAGCTGTAGTTGGTAAAGTCTGGTTCTTTAATAATTGGTCTTTCTCATTAATGCTATCCTTAAATCGTGTTGTTCTCTGTAGACAACAATAGTCATTTAGGCTAATACCAAGAGAAATTTATTACAGGGTGCTTAGTAGTTTACAGCTTGGGAAGACAGTTTACCCAGTCTAGGATGACTGACCTAGGGAAGTTTCAATGACAGCTGCCTTTAGAAGAACAGCTGCCTCTGCTGGCTGCCACCGTCCTTGCTTAGTAGAGCATGGCTGGCTTACCGACTACCAGCTGCAAAGGCATTAAGGAAGGCTTCCTAGCCTGTGTCGTATGGAAAGGATGGCAGGAGACAATCTAATTACACATTTTCATTTAACTTGTTCAATTATCTGCGCCTATTCTGACTTTGGCTGTCTATTTTATTTTGAGGCTTTAGTAATATTACCTTTAGTTGAATCCATCTTTAATAAGACAACAGACTTGGTTAGCTATAACAAGAGAAATTTTAATTACTTTGTGTTTGATGAGTGCACATGTGTCATAGTGTGCCCACACATGCTGTGTGTGTATGTGCGTGTATGTGTGACTGCGTGCATGAATGCATGCATGTGTGTAGGTCGGAGGACAGTGTGGGGGAGTCAACTTTCTTTTTCTACAGTAAGTTCTTTGTATTGGGCTCCATTTGTCAGGCTTGTGCAGCAGGTACTTGTACCCACAAAGCGTGAGACTTGTGTTTGTGTTCATGAAGTGAATCTGTAACTAGAGCAGATTATCTCCAAATAGATTCTAGTGGATTCAATAGATAGAGATAGTTTCAAAATTCTGTGAACTGTCCACAGAAAAGTAGCTGAAATAGTCATGGAAGACTTGTGATGCCAACATCTCATGGTGCACATAAAGGTAAACATTTATTTTTATGTGACAGATGAGACGTCGTTTAAAAGAAGGATGGGGAAGGAGGAGGAGTATGGGGAAGTTTATCAGAACTTCATAATAGATGGAAAGTTATTGTCGCACACCCTGTGCTCTGTTCAATGCGCTTGCTTAGGCTCTGTAAACAAGGCTCTGTCTTTACCATGCCGTGTTTACGCAGTCCTGGGTAGTCTCCTGTCATTGATAGCAACAGTAAAGTTGGAGGTTTGAATTATCAGCTAATCTTAATGTATGTCTTTATTCATCGAAATCCAAGAATTTCTTAGTGTGTATATGACCAACAGGATATCTATATCCATGTCTATATCTGTAACTCTATATTGACTTCTATATCTGAATCTATCTATATTATCCATATTAATCTATATATCTGTATCTGTCTATATATCTGTGTCTACATCTATATCTATATACCATCTATATCTACCTCTGTATTTGTATCTATCTATATATGTCTATATATCTTATCTATCTATATCTGTATATTTGGTAGACTTAGCTTACAGAATTATGGCTAGTTTCTTTCAAAAACCAAACTGATAGCATTTACTTATAATACTTACCAAAATAAGAAATAACAAATGCCCACCTTTAATATTTTAAGTGATAAAGAATAATATCCACCTAGAGATATGCTTTCTTTAACTAGGACATTTAAAAAAGAGTTATGTATTTTCTAATGTGTATGATGTATATGAGTGCACCATGTGCTAGCCTGTTGCCCATGGCGACCATCCACAGCACTGGATCCTCTGGAGCTGGAGTTACAGGTGGTTCTGAGCCACTGTGGAAGTGCTGAGAGCTGAACCTGAATTCCCTGGACAAGCTGAAAGCGTTTTTAGTCACCGAGCCATCTCTCTAGCCCCTAACTAGGATGGTTAGTTTTCATTTGTGATTTAAAGATACTTTACAGTGGTAGTGGCAAGCAGATATAATTGAGGACTTTTTTAATGAAATAGTTAACATCATAGACACTACTTTATGATTTTTAAAGAAATTGGGGACTTGGCTTGTGAAGTGAGCTTAGGATGTGTGTAGTGGGTGGCTCTCCCCTCTGAAGTCTGCCTGTGGGTTGGCTCAAGGAGACCAGCTCTTAGGGTGGAATCTCTTCTACCGAGATGTGTTGCTGCCTTTGTTGTGGTGTACCTTTCTCTTTCTTTTCCTCCACAAGGTTCTCTTAAGTAGCCCAGGCTTATCTCTTACTCTGGATTCTCTTGTCTACCACCTGCAATCACAGACATGTGTCACTGTGTCACCACACACATCTTATGACACTTTATGTTAGCTATTACACATTTAATCCCAGCACTTAGGAGGCAGAGGCAGGTGGACTTCTGATCTGAGTTCAAGACCAGCCTGAGTTTTATAATCCAGCCTGGTCTGCATAATCATGTTCCATGTTCATTGCATAGTGAGACCCTGTTGCCCTGCCCAACAGAGGCACTGCTTTAAACTGAGTGAGGTTATTCTGTATGCACTTTGATACACTACTTTTGCCAAAGTCATTTTACTTCTTTACATATTCATTATAGTGTAAAATTGTAGTTCTGATGTCAATGACAGTATTTATATTTAAAGAGAGATGGTTACCTTTCCTTTATACACTGAAAATACACTGACAGTTTTCTTTATAATGACATTATAACTTAAAACCAATTTTAACCTAATTCTAGCTACTCTGTAAACAGACATAGTTATTTTATTGATTTATATCTGGATCTCTTAAGAATATGTTGGAAGAATTAGCTTAGATACAAATATCTGAAAATATCTGAAGCATGTTGCTTTAGAGTTCAAATCTGTATTCTCAGATACATGTAATGCAGTTAACCTTCTTATTAAGATGCAATTCACTTTTGGCAGGCGTTTCCTGCTTCAAAAAGCATAGTTGAATAGGACCCCAGACCTTAGGAGAGGGTGTGGGTGTTTTCATGAGATTTGAATGGAAGAGCTGTGTTGGAGCTAAACGATGGAAGCTTTTAAATGAGCTGATTTCACGTGTGCTCTAAAGCTTTTGAGGAAATGCAGAAAAGGAAATGGCCAGGTTCTATGTCATGATTAGTGATATTTTTATTCTTAAAAGTTCAAACGTTTCAGGGGTAAGAAAAAATATGCAAAAATGACATTCATTGGTCTTAACATTTTATTAATGTGTTTCCAAGATGCCCATAAAAAGCAGGTTTAAGAAGTCTTAATTTTTCAATTTACTGACATGCATATAGGTAGAAGAATAAAATACACACACACACACACACACACACACACACACACACACACACACACACACACACACACACATTGTGGTGGTTTGAATATGCTTGACCCCAGGGAGTGGCACTTTTGGGAGGTGTGGCCTTGTTGGAGGAAGTGTGTCACTATGGGGGTAGCTTTGATACCCTACTCTTAGCTGCCTGGAAGATACCAGTCTGCTGTTTGCCTTCAGAACAACATGTAGAACTCTCAGCTCCTCCAGCACCATGCCTGCCTGTCATGCTTCCTGCCTTTGTCTTAATGGATGCAACCTCTGAACCTGTAAGCCAGCCCCAATTAAATGTTGTCCTTCACAAGAGTTGCCTTGGTCATGGTGTCTCTTCACAGCAATGGAAGCCCTAACTAATACACACATGTACACATAAATCCCTGTACCTACATATGTATATGTTAAATAAAAATATTAGAACAATTACAGGGAATTAAACCAAATAGGCTATACATGAAAACACTCGAGGGGCTGGAGAGATGACTTAGCAGTTAGATCACTTGCTGTTCTTGCAGAGGACCTGGGTTTGATTCCCTGTACCCACATGGTGGCTTCCAACCATCTATAATGGGATCTAATGCCTTCTTTTAGTGTACAGGCATACATGCAGACAAAGCACTCATATACACGAATATGTAAATGAATAAATCATTTTTAAAAAAAGAACAAACAAAATGTTAAAAGAAACCACACTTGAAAATTGCATGTTTTACCAAAGAATATTTTACCTGAAATTAATTCTTAGCCCTAACCACTCAGGTTTTGTCATTGATTGCACTTGGTCAGGTCCAGTTCTATGGATGTTTAGTTTGTTGCCCCTGAATTGTAATGCAACTGGAAATAACACATAGCTGACTGTAGCTTCTGATATTAACTGTTGTGGGGAAATGGAGCCAACTGTTTCCTTGAACAGCTAGACTTTTATCTTTCAGTACAGGGACTTACTTATTAAAGTCAGCAGCACATGCTGCCCTGACAGTCAAAAGGGAATAATTTTTTTCTATGGAGTTTTTTTAAGTAATAAACAATAAGCCAGAAATGAATGCCTTTCATGAAGGTATGTGGAAAGTTGAGGTGATCAAATGGCTAGTCTGTAAAATGTCATTCATTCTCTGTTTTGAAGACTTAATAAAGGAAGGTTATTTCTGGTCTATAGATGTGGTTTGCAGTAATAGCATGGGCTAATATTGATCAGTTACAACTTATTTTGTTATATAGCAACAAATAATCATTCTATTTTGCTCCAGAAACTATAAGGGGCTCACTAGCTGCCAAGTTAGAAATGGACAGTACATTGTACTGGCCCCTCTCTCATCCCTTAGTGAATATTAACTTACATTAATGAAGTAGGTGGGCATTGTAAACAGTGTGTGAAGGAACTTGACAATAAAGTACTTTTGGATAAAGACCATATGGAGTGTTTTAATATTATGTATGGAGTTGTGATTCAGGATATGCTGGGTCAAGAATGAAGAATTATTTCTCCTGACAGAATAAACAGTAATAAAACCCCAACAAAACAACTTCCTGGGACACTGAACTTCTTATGCCAGAGGCAGGATGTTCCTTGTCTCATTTTTGAGGGGGGACAAATGTTTCAGGAAAATAATAAAAAATGAACCTGCCAACTTTCTGCTCTCCTGCTTCTCTCAATCCACCAACTCTCTGGCCCCTCTGGGCCACAGGGCTCCTGCTCTGTGCTCTCAGCCCTGCAACTCTGGGGGGGGGGGGGGGGGGGGCCG
>CM052708.1:41024099-41034556 GCA_028551405.1 Uromys caudimaculatus | reverse complement strand
ATGTCATAACTGGTTGTGGCTGGTTACTGCCACGCTGGTTCACATCTGCTGCCATCTTCCTTCCTCTCTCCCCCACACTCTCTGTCTCTGCCCCTCTTAGCTCCGCCTCCCTTTTCCCTGTCCAATCACAGGCCTCCTCTGCACTAATGTAATTTGACAGAGAAAATCCTGTGACAGACAAAAAGAAGATTGGAGCTGAACCAGGACAGTGTGCTACCAGCTTTCAGTGTGGACCTGGAATTTTCGAAGTCAGCATCCATTCATTTCTTTTGCAAACATGCATCAGGCTGCTTCCTTCCCACTGTTGCCTCTGAATTCAGTCGGAGTGTGGTTTTTTTGTTGCTGTTGATTTGTTGTTGAAACATTTCCATTTTCAAGGCAGAATCTTACAGCCCAGGCAGTGCTGAGGCCATGCATGCGAGCTCCCTGCATAAAGGGCCAGCACTCCGCTCCCAGCAGGGAGGTCTCCAGCCAGGCAGTAAGGACCGAAAGGACACAGGCGCACCCACCTACTTCCCCACCTTCTCCTTTATGGCACTTTGTTGCATGCTTTGTTTG
This sequence comes from Uromys caudimaculatus, assembly GCA_028551405.1. Taxonomy (NCBI): domain Eukaryota; kingdom Metazoa; phylum Chordata; class Mammalia; order Rodentia; family Muridae; genus Uromys; species Uromys caudimaculatus. Next base: position 41,033,998 of record CM052708.1, on the reverse strand, counting down.
TCCTTGTAAGCCTCATAAGTACTATTAGAATAAGGAAGAGTGTAATTAAATGAAACCCAGGGTCACATTAACCTCATTCCTTATAAAAGATTGTGTTGCCTAGGGGACAGGGCTACAAATGTTAACAGGGAGGTTAGACCTGCTCAGTCTGACTCTTCAGGGAGATAGAGCCTATGCTTACGGGCCTCTTCAGAATTTCTCCAGCCATTTCTAAAACGTAGCCTGGGTTTGAATCTCTGTGCCAAGGCATGTGTTTATTTTACATCGCTGGGACAGTATGTGGTGCGACTCTGTAGTGAATATTTTATCTGGAATAGTTACTGTTGAGAGTTTTAAGTTAACTTGTTCTAATATTTTAAAATAATTTATGAATGTATTTTATATGTGTATATACTCATGTTTGATTTTTAAAATAATTTGAATATGAAAATGATCTACTAATAACTTTTGATTTATATCTAACTTTTCTTACACAAGAACAACTTAGCACTCAGTAGCACAGCCCTAAGGGGAGAATCCCCTACCCTACCATGCACCATCTCACTGATGATTTGGCGATGTTTAGTGTTGGCTGTTGTTAGCTGTCATTGACAGTTTGAAGTGATACTGCTCACATAGCTTGTATAAAACCTTAAATTTATAGTTGAATTGAGAAGTGCTGTTACCCCCTCAGAGCTGAGGGAATCCCTTAGAAGATGAGGCAGAAAGAGTCTAAGACATAGAAGTGATGGAGGACATCAGGAGAACAAGGTCCTCTGAATCAACTGAGCGAGGCTCATTAACTCACAGAGACTACAGCAGCAGCACAGGGATGGCAAGAGCCTGCACCAGGTCCTCTGAGTGTATACTATAGCTTTCAGACTAGTGCTTTCTGGGTGCTGCTGAGTGTGTGAACAAGTCTCTGATTCTTGTGCTGTACTTGGGGCTCTTTCCCTTCTACTGAGTTGCCTTGCCCAGCCTTGATGTGATGGGTTTTTTTTTTTTTTTATCTTACTACATTTTATTTTGTCAAAAAGGAAAAAAAGGGGGAAACAACTATTAAAGTGTGGCCTACTTACTTTTATATTGCAATTACAGAATCTTGACCAAGGCAACTTATAAAAGAATTAATTAGGGGCTTCCTTAAAGCTTTGAGGGTGACTCCTTGACCAGTTTGGCAGGGAGAGTAACCACAGCACAGTTCTGGAGCAGTCACTGAGAGCGCACATCTGATCCACAAATGAGCATGGGTTCAAGGGCAGGCCATACAGGGAGAAGGAACACAACCCGTGAATGGTTTAGGCTTTTGAAACCTCCAGGCTCATTCTCAGTGACATGCCAACTCCAACATGGCCACACCTCCTAACCCTTCCAAATCAGTGCTGCCAATGGGAAACCAAGCATTCAGATATATGAGCCTATGAAGGCCATTCTCATTTTAACCGCCACAAAGAATAAGACCAAATGATAATACCATGTCCAAAACAGCATTTTAAGGTTATGGAGCTTGGCTAAATTTGAATGTTATGTTTAAGAATGTCTTCATGGGGCTGGAGAGGTAGCTCAGTGGTTAAGAGTATTTGTCGCAGGCGGATTTGTGAGTTCGAGGCCAGCCTGCTCTACAGAGTGAGTTCCAGGACAGCCAGGGCTACACAGAGAAACCCTGTCTCGAAAAAAACAAACAAACAAAAAAGAGTATTTGTCGATATTGCGGAGTGCTGCACTCTCTCACACCAGGAGAAACACAGGCGCTGGCAGGGTCCCCTGGCTCCTGTGCTGGGCCCGCGTGCCCTAGGCTTCAAGACTCACCTCAGCGACCCTCCTACTCACCGCAGCATAGCGTCTGCAGGGCCAGATGCCGCTAGAGCAGCCCCTTGTGGCCGCCTGCTGCCTCGCCACCCGAGCCCCGCTGCCTTCAAAGCCTCCCCTAGCTGCTTGGCCTCCGTGCAGGGAGGGGGCGCGGATAGAGACTAGCCGCGGGTACTCTCCAGCTCCATTGTGCTCAGAGCACTCACCGCCCTGCGCCAAGTCTTGACCGTAGTGTATTTCCAGTGGTATCCACCACTGTTAAGAGTGCTCCACCACTGTAGAGTGGGTCTCCTTGAGAACCCAAGTGTCACAGCCCCTTAGACAAAGTTCTCAGATGCCAAAATAGTTTTCATCTTTATTCGTTCTGGATGGCGGGTAGCGCTCACGAGGCAGGCGGGTGGAGAAGGAGGTGAGAGAGAGAGAGCTACTCGGGTCAGGTGTTCTATTTATATTGTTCTGGGAGGAGACAGGTGTTTGGTAGCCGATACTTTCCATTGGCCCATCTTGGGGACCTTTTTGGTGCCTCATTTGCTTTGCCCGGGACTCAGGGTTGCTTTCTACGTGATGAATCTCACACGCCAGGCCTCTCTCTACACAGGGATTATGAGAGCTATGGCAGTCTTCCAGGAGCGTTGGCCAGAAGCATGAATTCTGGTCTCTTGTGTAGGTTCCACTGTTCGTGGATTTTCTACCAGTTCTCCCAGGGCTTCCAGCCTATGCTCAACCGGGCATTAGATTGCCTGTCACAGATCACTGCCCCACAGCTTCCCCTTTTTCTTTTATAAAGGGGAGGTGTCATCAGAATAACTGTCTCCCATATTGGGAACAGTTTGATATTGAACCAAGACCTGATTGGCGGTGAACTTTGCAATGCTACTCATCTGCTGCTTAAGAACTGAATGAGGCAAGGTACTAAGAGAAGCAAGGTCCCAATGGCTAGTATGGGACCAAGGAGGGAAAGAAGCCAAGCTACCAATGGGTTGGAGTACCAAGGAGAAGGGGTGTTTAGGGTATAGCGCGCCCAGAGGTTCCCCCGAAGCTCTTTAAGTATGTGTACATCTTCTTCTACAAGCCCAGATTCATTGACATAGAAGCAATATTCCTCCCCCAACAACATACAAGTCCCTCCCTGTTCTGCAGTCAACAAGTCCAGGGCTCTCCAGTTTTGGAGAGCAACTCCTGCTAAGGAGGTTATCTGGCGTTGAAGAGATTCAAGGCTGTCTGCAGTGGAAGCCATCACCTGATCGAACTTGTCTTGGAAGTCGTTGGCCAGATGTTGTGTTTGCACAAAGGCTGCTCCAGCGGTTCCTGTTGCACCCAGTGAGACAGCAAGGCCTAGTCCAATGAGCAGAGGGATGAAGATTTCTCTCTTCTTTTGGCTTCCTCCCATCTGCAGAGCAAGTTCTTCGGGTTCGTAGAGATAGACCTGGGGGACAATTATCACAGGGGCGCAGGAGCCTTGAAGAGAGGGGTTAATACAGGCACTGGTAGTGCCTTCGCACCAGAGGAGGGCAGGAAAGTTAATGCACACTGATTTAGTGATGGTAATATCATGGACACACGTAAGGTGGGGTTTTGTGGAGGTTCCTATAAGGCAAAGAGGGGGGCGCAGGTCAAAGAGGGGAATGTCCTGTGCTTTTCTGGTGGGTAGGGGTCCCTGAAGGACATGAAGGGAAATGTTAATGGGAACAGCTGTTAATAATGGTCAAGAGAGAGAGAGGCACAGAAAAAGCACTGGGAGGAGTTGGGGTGGATGGTTAGGGGAAGGAGGTCAGCTGTATATTGGATGTACTGTGGCCAGGAGAGGGTAATTCGGAGATCCTTCTGAGACTGAATTTCCTGTAGGATAATATTAGCATGAGTGAAGACTGCTTTGGAGGCAGGAACAAGTTCATGGGAGATGTGCAGGTCAGCTATCCGGTATTTGGCATATCCATTGGGGTAAAGTTTACCCATGACTCCGGTCAGCCAGCGATCATTCCAGGGATCACTGATAGAGAGCTGAAAATGAGTTTTAAGGTTAGCAAGCATGGTGCCACCACGACTGGTGGATTCCATCCTGCAGCTCCAGTATCTGCAGCCTCCGTATGTGGAGACTTCCTGGAGACATTCGCCTGTATTTCGGTAGGAGAAGCAAAGAAAAGGGCTGGGGATAGTGGAGATAGAGTCTGGATGTAGAGGGATCTCAATCTCGGTTTGGCATCCTTCAAGTGGACAGTCTTGGGTCCCTATAACCTTGTTGTGTCCATTGTAGGTTTCCCTAGCATAGAATCTCCAGTGGTAGGTATTGGGGAGGTTAGGGAGAGGCTGGGCAGTAGCAGAGTTAGCATGAAGAAGGACAAAAACAGCCAAGAGAATAGAGGAAAGGGGGCCTGTGGAGGACACATGGCCTGGGCAGCAGTTATTAGGTCATGGATGTCCTTCCAGGAGATCTTCTGGTTGTGGCGATTCCTCGGCTTCCTCTTCCTCTTCCTCTTCCGTTTCTGATCTGTCAGCGAGAGGTGGGCCATCTTTTTGGTTGGTGGGATGATGTCAGACATTTCTGGCAGGGACCCAGATAGGCTTAGGCTGGTCCTATGGAAAGGACAAGCAAAACCCCTCCTAGTTGTAAGGAGAGGGTCTGGTCCCTTCCAAATTCCATCCAGAGGATCTCGCCATCGTACTAGGATTGAGGGCTTAATTTTGGCGTGTGCCAATGGAGGGAGATAGGGTGTTTGGAGCCTCTGTAGATGTTAAATATGTTTAGGGTAGTCAGAGCCATCATTATTTGTACATTAGGGGGATAGGTGGTTGTCTTTTGCTTTAGAAGTTGGGCTTTTAGGGTTTGATGTGCTCTTTCTACTATTCCTTAGCCCTGAGGGTTGTGGGGATTTCCTGTATGATGGGCAATTTCCCAGCATGTACAGAAGGTTTTGAATTGAGAGCTGGTGAAGGCAGGTCCATTATCAGTTTTGATCTGTTGAGGAATGCCCATGATGGCAAAGGTGGAAAGCATATGGTAAATTAATCTTTTTGAGCTTTCACCTGTTTGGGCTGTAGCCCATATAAAATGGGAGTACATATCTACGGTGACAAAAACATATTTCTGTCTATCAAATTGGGGGATATGGGTGATGTCAATTTGCCATAAGGCATTGGACTTAAGGCCTCGGGGATTGGTGCCCATCATTTGCAAAGCTGGGGTGGTAATGAGGGATGCACAAGAGGAGCATGTCTTTACTGTCTTTTGGAGTTGAGCGAGAGGGATGTGGGGGAAGCAGGCATGAAGCCCCTTTACGTTTGTGTGTGTGCGTGAGTGAAATTGGCCTGCTTGTTCAGCGGAGGCCATGAATATCCCTGTTCAAGCAGTTTGGTTAGCGAGTGCATTTCTCTCAGATATAGGGCCTGGTAAGGGACTGTGAGATCGGACATGTTGGATATAGATGGGGGAGGCCCTTTCCTGTAGGAGGGTGGAGACCTGTATAAGTAGAGGGGAAAGTAGGTTGGCATCTAGTTTGACGAAGGACCTTGACAACCAGGAAAGCAAATTGACAGCATATACACTGCCTGAGAATAGGTTAAGGGGCCCCTTGACTTAGGGCTAGATAGATGGCATATAATTCTTTATATTGGGGAGAGTGATGGGGCAGCTCTTCGAATCGGAGGATAGGGGGTTAATCCTCAGGTAAATAGTATGTTACTGCCGCAGCTCCCCTCTTTCCTCCATCAGTAAATATTGAGGGGGCTCCTGTTATGGGCTCTTTTGAGAATAGTTTGGGGGGCAGCCACCGCAACAGAGGGAGGGCTGAGGTCCATTTTTCATTAGGATAGTGGTTGTCAATCTGTCCTGTAAACCCTATTAAACTAATAGCAAAGCAGGAGTGATTTTTAATTAGCCATTGGATGACAGAGAGGGAGAAGGGGGTGACAAGAATGTCAGGTTCTTTCCCTAGGGTTTGTAGAGCTCTATCCCTGCCATTCTTAATCATGCAAGTGAGTGCATACACCTCATTTAAAATTCAGGGTGCACTACCCATTGGGGTGTGGAGACATTCTAGTACCCCTTGAGATTGGTAAAGGGTGGCAACAATGTGGGGCTCGAACAGCGATCTGAACAGACTCCGCGGAAGGGTAAGCCCCCCCTCAAGATCGGACCTATCCTTTCCTGTTGTGCTTTCAGCCGGCGCCATCGCCTGAATTCAGATAAGCTAAAGGGACAATTGAAGTCTTCTGGCCAGAGCTACTCTCTGGTGTTGATGGAAGGTCTCTATAGCCTATGTCTGGATTCCGACGGCCCAGTGGGTGTTGGCAAGGCTACCTGTCTAACTCATCTTAAAAAAAAAAAAAAAAAACCAAAAAACTGGTAACGCAGTGACCACGTAAAGGCTATTAGAGTGGTTGCCAGATCTTACGTAGGCGGAAAGTCTTGACGGTTTGAATCATTGTGGAATCCCCCAAGGCCAATTGGTTGAGGGAACATTCCCCTTGGGCAAAATGTTTCTTCTCTTTTCTGTCATGGGTAGCTCACAGTCACACAAAAAATCTCCCCAGGCCAGTGAAATTCGGGCCCTTCTAAAATCCCGTGGAATAAAAGTAGCCAAAAAACAAGCCTCCTGGTTTTGGGAAGAAGTCCTTATGATAGTGCCAAGCATGGCCAATGATAACATTTATAGCCCAGACTCATGGGCCCGAGTAGCTTCTCTCATTAAAAGCAGGGATACCCAAGAAGGAAAAACACCCTCCTGTGATTTTCTGCCAATCTTAGCTGCGATTCGACAATGCATAGGCCCATCGCCTAAATCAGGACAGTCCGATAGCTCCTGAGCCTCCTCAATCAGATAAACCCCAAAACCAAGGACATAAGACCAACCCTATCTCAGATAGGGTAAGCAGCCCTTACCCAATTAATAAGGGAGATAAAATCCATTTACCCACCCCTCCCCCCTTATGCCCTGGAGGAAGCACTAAACCTTCTGCTCTTCCAGCCCCTCCAGCCCCTCCCACTCTGACTCAAGGGCAAGGCTCCATTAACAAAACAGAGGAGCTTCTGCCTGCCTCTCCCCCTATGGTACCTCCCCTCATCCGACCTGAGAGGGATTTCTCTCCTCCACTAACAGCCTCTTATCCTCCACCTTCCACCATCCAACAGCTTTTTAATGTCCGAGACTCTTTTACAAAAGCTAGCCACACCCCCCATGCTGCTCAACAGGCTGATATGGAGCTAGAAATCCGTAATGCTCAGACATTCCCTGTTAGTATCAACCCCAGTCGAACTAAACCACTCAATTGGTACCCACTCCAAGCCTCAGACTTAAAAGAACTCAGACAGGCAGTAAAGGAAGAGGGCATCCATGCACCCTGGACCAAATCTCTCCTACAGAGCCTGTTGCCAACTTAAACACCCCCCAAGACTGGAGGGATATTTGCAGGTCTTCCCTTCCTGGCCCAATATTTTTAGAGTGGGAAGCCTTATTTAGAGATGAATGCCGTCAACAAGTGAGACAGAACCAGGACAGAGGTGATGATACCCCATGGGGTTTTAATGAACTCTTTGGCCAAGAAGAATTTTCTACTGGGGCGAGGTTAGCCAATCAGCCCCCAGGTTATTACGAGCAAGTCAAATTATGAGCGACTTGGGCCTGGGACAGACTGACCCCGCCCTCAGGGTCACAAGATCCTGCCTTCTCCCTGCTCTCTCTCCATCAAAAGCTGGGAGAATCTTTATCTGATTTTATTCTTAGTACCAAAATGAGTCTAGAAAGAAAAATTCATAATACAACAGCTCAAGACCTCCTTCTTAAGACAATTGTCTGGGAAGGTATGACTTCTGAATCCAGGCTGGCTGGCCGGGAAGAGCATCACGACAGGTGGATTGTGGCTACTCGAGATATAGGGACAGCGTCACACCAGACAGCATCTATGGCTCAGGCATTTATAGCAGCAGTAAAAACAGAAGGAATCTGCTTCAATTGTGGAGAGGCAGGGCATTAGAAGAATGAATGCCCACAAAACTCCCCACCCATAACAGTTTCTAACCCCCCCTAAGTATATCTGCCCCCGCTGCAGAAAAGGTTTCCACTGGAGAAGGCATTGTACTGCTACTCATGATAAAGATGGTAGGCCACTAAAACCTTTAAACTTCAAACGGGGCAGCCCTCAGCCCCGACAGTAAGAGGGACAAACACTCCTATAGAAGCCTTGTGGGTGTCCAGCATTTCAAAAGACTCCCATCCAAAACTAACTATTAAGATAGATAATAAACCATTCAAATGTCTTATTGATACAGGAGCAGACAGGACAATTTTAAGATAGCAAGAGATCCCAAGTGACTGGCAACCGATCCCTGGACCTCATCTTCTAGGCATAGGAGGCACCTCCCATGCATTTATCACCAAACAGGCCTACAGGTGGGAAGATCCAGATGGGGCCACTGGCCTCATACGCCCCGTAGTGGCTCAGGTGACCACCAGTCTTCTAGGGAGAAATATCTTACAGGCCCTGGAGGTGGTGCTTACAACCCAACCAGAAAGAGACCACATTACAATGGGGGATATTACTCATAAAGAAAATAATATCCAAGGAGATCATAAATATCCTCCTCCAAATCACCCCCAAGTCTAGGGGCCACTGTTAAATTTAATACTCCCTGCCTCGATTGGCTCTCCAGTGAAGTTGTCTGGGTCCCACAGTGGCCTCTATCAAGGGAGAAACTTAGAGCCCTCACCCACTGGTAGAAGAACAGCTATTGCTACAGCACATCTGCCCCTCCCGCAGTCCATGGAACACCCCTGTATTTGCTATAAGAAAGAGCTCGGGGGATGAAGATTATTACAAGATTTGAGGGCAATCAACAAAACCATGTGAGTCTGAGGCTCCCCACAAAGAGGGCTACCCCACATCTCAGCCATCCCTGCCAAAGTACCCTTATTGGCAATAGACATAAAAGATTGTTTTTTCTCCATCCCTCTCCATCCCAGAGACTGTGAACGTTTTTGCATTCTCAGTACCCCCCATTAACAATTCCAGCCCAGCCTCACGGTAAGAATGGACTGTCCTCCCACAGGGAATGGCCAACAGTCCAACCATTTGTCAGGAGGCTGTAGCTACTGCACTAAAACCCCATTTAAAAAGGGGAATCCATATTTATCATTACATGGGTGGCATCCTGGCTAAGGGTGACCATTCTACCTCCCCTTCCCAACTTAAGTACCAGCTAATACCTTCCCTATCTGCCCTAGGATTCAAAATAGCCCCTCATAAAATCCAACTAATTCCTCCCATTGCATTTTTAGGAACAGAGATCTCCCTTACCTCAATACGCCCCCTCAAACCCACCCTTTCCTTCCCTCAGAAATTAACTCTTGCCTCTCTCCAGAGCTTTTTGGGCAACCTCAATTGGCTTCGGCCCTGGCTCCCCCTTCCCCCTTCAACCCCTTTTCAACCTCCTAAAAGGAGACAAAAGTCCCTCCTCCCCAAGAACACTGTCCCCAGAAACAGTTCAAGCTCTAAATTCTGTCAATGAAGCCCTAAAAGATATGGCTCTTGCTAGGAATGACCCAACAATACCTATACAGCTCCTTATCTTTAACTCCTCCCCTGCAGTGGAGGACCCAGTACCCACATAATTATCTGTGATTCCAGTTCCAGGGAATCTAATGTCGTCTTCTGACCTATAAAGGCACCAGGCATGAATGTGCTACACATACATACATGCAAACAAAACACTCAGGCATATAAAATACATAAATCTAGAAAAAAAAGTCCTCTTATTTAATATAATTATACTTTTGTTTCTGAAGTCATTACCTTTTAATGGTAGTTGTATTTATCTATTTCTTATTTGATTATCACATGTAATAGTGCATTTCACTATGACATTTTCATGTATGTATATAATTCATTTGATCACATTTGTCTTGTTAGCCTGTGTTGTCCCCTTCTGATCTATGCTGATTGATTTCATCTTACTAACTAGCTTCCTTTCTGCTTTTTTCTCTCTTATTTGGGGGTGAGGGACATGACCCACTTGAATGTCACCTGGTTTCATACAGGAGCATGGGCATGGCATCAGTGGCTACACCACTGAAGAAAATGTTTCTGCTTCTTCCAGCCAGGATCCATCTCCTCAGGGA
>CM052708.1:40994467-41023599 GCA_028551405.1 Uromys caudimaculatus | reverse complement strand
TCTCCTCAGGGAGGGATGGACCCCATGAGACTCCTCCCCCCTGCTTCTGTCAGCCAGGATCCATCTCCTCAGGGAGGGATGGACCCCATGAGACCCCCCTGCCCCCTGCTTCTGTCAGCCAGGGTCCATCTCCTCAGGGAGGGATGGACCCCATGAGACTCCTCCCCCATAACGAGGTGTTGATGGGCCTATATTGTATAGATTTTTGCAGACAATCACATCAGTGCCACATGTGGAAGTCAGCATTCCACACCTCTTTCCTCCCACTGCCCTTAACATTTTTCTATTCCTCCTTCTGCAGTATTCCCTGCTCCTAGAAGGAGTTCTGCTTATGACTGAGCACTCAATATTCACTTATTCTAATACTTCAACCAGTTACGAGTCTGCAGTGACCATTGACCACTGCAAAAAAGAAACTGCTGTGACGGAGGCTCACAGATTCACTGCTCTGGGCATAAGCATACTTACTTAGGAGGCAGTTTGATGGGTATATCACGTTTATTAAGCCAAACAACGGAAGTAGTTTCCCTACTAGGGCCTCTGACCTTCCCAGGGTCTCAGTACCAGTTGTGAATTACCTTCTGTGCAACAGGCCCCAAATCCAAAAGTGAAAAAAAAAAAAAAAAAAAGTAGTTGTTTGCCTCCACGACAGACGTGCCAGTGCTGCGCCAGTGCCACACCTTGCTGTAGTCAATAGTGTGGCATCTAGGACCTACAGGGATGACGTGTCCAGCCGGGTGCCAGCTTGATTTCTCTATGTCCTGTGACCAGGTCATGAAGTGTTGAAATTAGTACCTTTTTGATAGGGAAACCATTGAAAGAAATAAGACCCAGATCTTAATCTTGATTTTAGTGAGATTGTTGTTGTTATAAATAGTAGTTTTCTGCTTTAAACTCGGAGTGTTTACAACAGAACTTATAAAGGAGTATAAAATTTTTAATTAAGGTGATGGTAAAGGCTTAATTTTGTTTGATTCAACAGCACAATGTGCATCTGAAACTTCTAAGAGACCTTCTCAACATTAACACATATAAGGAAACTCTGCTCCTATTAAGGCACCACCTCGGTTTACTGTAACGTTACACAGTACAGCTCTCACTGGCTTGCTTGAATTTGCTGCACTGTTTCAGAGTTGGTGTGTGATGTGTGGGCCCTTAACTTGCTTTTTGAGTGTTGTGCTATGTCTCAGTTCCTGCACTTCACCTGGTCTCCTTCATGATTAGCCTCTGTAAATCCAAGGAGTCAAGGCATGGGTCCTAGGAGGGCTTTTCAAAAGGAAACACATATCACATATGCTGGATAAAGTAGTCATTCCTGAATGCATGGCTTCTCAGTGTGAAAGAGAGCATGCACACTGTGATCCCTCTAGGAGTCCAGTGATGGAGTTTGATTCCATTGAAGTGTGGTAGTAATTGCTGCCATCATCCTTTTGAAAGAGGAAGGGAGGACTGAATAAATGGAGAAAGAGGGGAAACCCTCATCTTACATCGAGCAAGTGGGTAATAGGGGAAAAATACCAAGAGCTTTCTGGTGATACTTCTCTTTGGATTTGAGAAGATTTTTTGTTTGTTATCTGAAATATGCTGTGCAAAGACAGATGTGCAGAGAAGTGTCTACAGGGCTAAGTAGGCATTGCATAGGGCTGCAACATTAACTCTGCATATTCTTTCCTGGTCCTGGTTTTAGGATATGACAGCACGGGACCTGCTGCAGCAGCGGTACACGCTCCCCAACGGTGACACCGCCTGGCGCTCCTCACCCCTTGTGAGTGCAGCTCGGGAAGGCAAGCTGGTCCTGTTGGATGGCATCCACCGCGTCAACGCTGGCACTCTGGCTGTATTGCAAAGGTTGGCATCACAGACAGTCTCTGTGCCAACCCAAACATTGAATTTTCAGGTCCTGAGGAATTTACAATTCTATATGCAAGTTGAAGACAATATTATTAAGTTGAATAAGATATTATTAACATTTGGTTATAAACACATGCCTATCAGACCCCAAACCCCACTTCTGTGGCAGAATTTGCTGTGTAAGAGCTGAGGGCTGAAAGGCTGCCAGCTGTGGTTCCGAGAGGCTCACAGACACAGATCAGTGTGAGCAACAAGCCACCACTGGAGCGTCGGCAATTTTATCTTAACTGCGAGGCCTAGACTACACTGGAGCTGATCTTGTTGGAAGATTATTTTATTATTTATTTTTTTGAGAGAAAAAGATTTCATATAAAATGTATATTTATTTGTTTATTTCACTCAGTTGGCACAGACATGACCATTTCTGTAGCTGTCATTTTTCTATTTTGAGTGAGAAACAGTTATCCACACATTTCAAAAAAAACCTGCAGCCTTCCAGAGTTTAATGTCGGAAGATTCTCTGTCTAATTTCTGTGGAAACTCTTCACAGCCTGTGTTATTCAGAGGTTACTGATGCTTTTCAATCCTTTTCTGCTACATGACTTTTTAATCTGGCTTACTGGGAAATGTCAAATAAATGAAATAAGCCATTTCTTCAACCAGCTAACCACAGTTTTTACCGCTGACAAAATGCAGACACTGAGTGGAATGAAAGATTCCAAATGTGTTATATTAATCTTGATTCGGTCTGTGTGGGTTTAAAAATAGTAATCACAAGGTTTTGGTGATTTACCACATTTCATAGACTTATAATTTAATATTCTCTGCCAAACAGATAAATGTGGATACAAAATAAGAAAAGACTCAGCCCTCTCTTGTTGGCTGCCTCTCAGATGTCTGACCAAGGACAAAAGAGCAGCAACAGCATCAAGGAACCTATGCTGTGCTAAACCAGGGGCTCCAGTGTCAGCCTCCAGCCTCCTGCAGGATAGAGCTGTAAAAATACGGTGCCATCCCAACCAAGTCTTGAAATCATTGATTCAGGCTGGAGTTTTGAACATAGACATTTTAAAATGCTGCCTAGAAATCCTAACTTACAGTCAAGACTGAGCAATGATAAAGCATCTAGTTTATATTATTTGTTCGATTTTCACACCATCTATATGAGGTTGGCATGGTTGTCTTAATTATTTTTGCCTTAATTTTATAGTAAAATTTAGAGAGATGGAATGGTTCTCCCTTCTGTGATTGTTCAGCAAGTTGGACTTGAACCCAGGTCCTCCAGACTGCCCTGTCTGTGCTCATAGCTTCTGTATTAGTCTTTGCCCTCTGACCTTTGCAGTACCTAGCAGTAGTCTTACGTAGTATGGGGAGCTAGTTGCGTCAAGGCTGCCATATGGAGGAACAGTGGAGTTATTTCAGAGGCTTTTGATATCTTAAATCCTGAAATCCAAACAGTAGAAATATTTTAATAATACTTTCCCTTTAAAAGTTGCATTGGATTCAGGGGTGTGTGCTAACTGCCTTACACATGAATGGCTACCTCATGGCTGACCTGAGACACTCATTCAGCTGTTTATTTTTGTCTCCCACCTCCTCCTTCCCTTCTTCATGCCTCTTCTCCCTCATACCCATCTCTGGCATTTGGGACTGCGCCTCTGCAGAGTCCAGCATGTCTGCCAAGGGTAGTGCATAATGGCACTGACTGAGTTAGAGTTGTGAAAAGTACACCCAACAAAACTGTCAGGCTTGCCCCACAGCAGTGACAGGCATGGTGACATGCTGGCTGAGTGACTCTGCCTCCTAACGTCCTTGATTAACTTGTGTCCCTCAACCCTTTTCCCATCAGACTGATCCACGACCGGGAGCTCAGCCTGTATGATGGGTCTCGGCTGCTGAGGGAGGACAGGTACCTGCGCTTGAAGGAGAGGCTACAACTGACCGATGAGCAGCTACAGAGCAGGTCATTTGTAGGACATTGTTATCAGTTTGTTTTTTAACATGTATTTATTGTATGTGCATGGATGTGTAGATACACACACTACAGCTCACAAACAGAAGTCAGAGGACAACTTGAGGGAATCTTCTGCCTTCTTCCTCCAGTTGGGTCTTGGGGATCAAACTCATCCTGAGGCTTGACAGTAAGTGCCTTTACCCTTGGAGCCATCTGGCCAGCCCTTGAGCACATTATTCTTATTGTTAACTTACTGCTAATTTGAAAGTAACAGTCCTTATTTTTAGCTAAGCTAAAGTCAAACAAACCAGTACCTGAATGGCTTAGTTTGGTGTCCTGGGGATGGGGCTAGCCTGACACTTCCTACAACCTGAGGTTTTATCCAGACTCTACTGTCTCTTAGCCTGCTTCCAAGTAACTGTCTCAACTGCATTCATGGGCATAACTATGGGTGTCCTGAGGCGTCACTGACCCCCACTCCTGGCCTCCTTACAGCGCTTTCCCTAGATCTAACAGTCAGATGCAATGGGTGAGGTTCCATTTGACTCTGTAGCAGGGAGCAACGTGAAAACATTTACAAAACACAAATAGAAAAGATTAAGACTTGGAAAGTGGCTCAGTAGTTAAAGTACAGGCTACACAGGCTTGACTTCTCTTGGAATCCCCAAAACCCATATAAAAAGCCAGGTACTATGTATATAGGGACTGTAACCCTGGCATGAGATAGAAGTTTAACCAAGACAGGCAGATCTTTGAAACTAATTGGCTGACTAGCTTAGCCAACTAGATAAAGTTTCGGGTTCAGTTAGAGACCCTATCTTAAAAATAAAGGTAGAAACCAGGATGCGGATGTGCAAGGGATGCAGCTATAGATAGATCTCTCTGAGCTGGAGGCCAACCTTGTTTTTCATAGTGAGGTCTGAGGCAGTCAGGCCTACAGCAAGACTTTGTGTCAAAAAATATAACAAATAAAAAAGGGAGGAGTCAGCTGAGGAAAGTTGGCTACCTCTGCTCTCACATGTGCACCTGTACTAACAGGTACACAGACACAGTACACACACAGTACACACACATGCACCTGTACTAACAAGCACACACACACAGTACACACACAAACCCACATGCACCTGTACTGACAAGTACACACACAGTACACACACAAACCCACATGCACCTGTACTAACAAGCACACACACACAGTACACACACAAACCCACATGCACCTGTACTAAAAAGCACACACACACAGTACACGCACAAATACACATGCACCTGTACTAACAAGCACACACACACAGTACACGCACAAATACACATGCACCTGTACTAACAAGTACACACAGTTTACACACAAACACGCACAAACACACATGCACCTGTACTAACAAGCACACACACAGTACACAAAACAGGCACATACATGTACCTGTACTAATAAGCACACACATACAGTACACAAAACAGGCACACCCATGCACCTGTACTAAAAAGTACACATACAGTACACACACAAACACACATGCACCTGTACTAACAGGTACACACACAGGCACACGTGCACCTGTATTAACAAGTACACACACACACACACACACACATAGAGAGTGTGCACATGCACCTGTAGTAACAAGTACACACACACAGAGTATACAACACAGGCACACACATGTACCTGTAGTAACAAGTGCACACACAGTACACACACAGGCACAATCTTCCTACATCCCCAAATGAAAAATGATTAAATATGGACTGTGTGAATATGCCCTACTATTGAGTTAACATTGACTTTGTAAGACCGTAATGATAGCGTGGTTACGGAGGGACCCCTTGCACTTGCAGGAGCTGCTCACTGAGATAGAGGAGACGGTGAGCTTGTGACTGTGTCAGTGCACTAAGCATGCCAGTGGCAAGGGGGTCGCCAGTGTGAGCGAGAGTACAAACTGATAAAGTGTCAATGCTTTGGGAGTCTGAATGAAGGGTGCGAATGTTTGTGTATAGGTCTTGACATTTGAAGAAAAATATTTTCCAACTGCATGTCACTCTTCTCTGTAGACTAGGCTTCTCTGATGTTGCCTGCATGTCAGTACCTTCTGGTGGGTCTTCACATATTTGGAAATTGGTACACATACTGAAAACAAGAAAAGCCTCCCAAATCAGTGAAGTGTATGAACTATTGAATGCACAGTTTATTTTTGCCTTGGAAAGGAAATGCCAACTTGTTACCTGGCTTCTTCAAGGATAACTGCATTTCAGAAGTGCAGTTGAGGTGTGCCTATCAGTCTGCTGGAGCTTGGGAGTGGCTCCATTCAGTGCTTAGTGCATTCCTCTCGTGGCCTCTCTCTATGCGCTCAGTGCTTGGACTTTATCTGCATGGGAATCCTGGTCAGCGATGAATACAGAATTTCAGAAAGATGAATCAAAGCACCCAAGCAGCAGCTCCCGAGCTTGCCTGGCAGTTTTCCTTAGGATGCTGGGAGTTCTGTATTTCCTCCAAATACCCAGGAATGACAGCCCCTCCCCCTTTTTGTGGAAAGTACCTATGTTCTCTCTAACAGTCATACAAAGCTTTGCAAATAAAAACATTCCCAGGAACAGAGTGGCCTTCAGCATCATGTGGAGGGTTTGGCTCCTAGTGGTCATTAGCCCTTTCTCCCCATAAATGCACACTCTGCTCATCTCCGGCCCCCAGTGTCATGCTGAGACAGTGGAGGGAGGGAATGTCAATTCTTACTTTTCCTCACGGACTTAGAAAAAACTTCCAGTATTTCCTAAGGTCAAACATACAAGAGACTTGAGCTGGATAGACCTTTCAAAGCGTTTTATGAAAACACCATTCCTTTGTCATAAGTTCCGTGATGGCCTCTCATGTCCCTCTTTCCATTCCAAGAGGTTTTCACTCCTAATACCTAGCAGGTTCTTCTGACGTTTGCCTCAGATCACCAAGCAACATGCTTCATAGGTGTTTCTTGATGTGCCAGTGTGGAGAATTACCCCGGATGCTGCACATAAAGTGAGGGCGCCACCTTTGTCCACTTTCTGCTTAGTGGGGATTTTGTTGAACTGTAGTTTTGTCAGGACAGTGTAGAGTCTACAGGTGTGTTATCCAATACATTAAGATAGATTTCTCTCTTGCACCCATCCTGTCTTCCCCAAGCCTAGTAATTCCCTGCTTATGAGAGGCAGCACTGTGAATAAGCACAGTGGATGAAACGCAAAGCTGGGAGCCTGGGATGTGGGACGCTGAGGGGAAGTGGCCCTCTTCTGTGCACACGTCACTTTCTCCCCTAGTCGCTTCTCTCTTGGTAAAGTTTCATCTCCTCAGGCACACCTGATTCATGATGGTGTGTTCTGTCCGCTTCATATTCCTTATGCAGTACATTCTGGACTCATTTTAGGTTGTAGCTCCTGAGCCACCATAGACCTGGGTCTCCCTGGTTTCCCATGTTCCCTTTCTCTATACTTTTCCTTATTTAGATGTAGGTCGAACCTCCTGGCCAGAACTTCTGTTTTGTTTTGTTTTGTTTTTCTCTTTTATGTTCTGTCATCCTTTTGTTGTGTCTTCATTAAATTTTCAGAAGCAAGATATTCAACAATGACCTTTTCTTGTCTAAAATCTTTCAACCTGTTGAGGGACTGTAAAGATGGCTCAGCAGTTAAAGTATACAATGCTCTTGCAGAGGGCCTGAGATTGCTTGGCTCACAACCATCTATAAATCCAGTTTTAGGGAACCTAATGTCCTCTTCTGGCCAGGGAGGACAATAAAATAAAATGAATTCATTAAAATATTTCTTGTCAGATCCAAAAGAATTTGGATTCAATTCTTGTGTATGAAAAATAAGACTTACTAACAACAAATGTTTGATGATTATAGTTATAATTCCTAAGGTTCTAAGGTCTAGTCAGGCTAGCAAAAGCTAAATGAAGATATATGTCTACCCTCTTTGTTTTCTCTAGCTTTATTAGGACTCATTATCTAGCATGAGTTGATCCTTTATGTTGTCCATATGTACCATGCCACTCTGGGCAAATAGCATGTCAAGTCCAAGTTTATGATCTAAATTACCTGACCATTAAATTAGATGACTGAAGGTCACAAAGCTTTTACTTTGCAGCATTTAAACAAACTCACTTTTTGTTTTTATTTATGCCTTATTTCCTTTTGGGAGGTTTTAAAAAACCATAGTTAGCCAGGGAGGTTTTGTTGTTTAAAAGGACAGATTTTGCCGGGCTGCTCAGAGGTAGTGTCTCAGTGTAGCTGCAAATGGAGTAGCTCCTATAGTCTATATAAATCTATCTCTTAGGAACAAGGTTCTGAGAACAGTGTCTACCAGTGCAGGAGCAGTGCGTCCTAAGGAGAGACTGTAAAGCTCCTGACTTTGTTGAAAGTGAATGGTTTAACAGAAAAGGAGATCTCAGAGCATCTTTGCCTTTCAACCCAGTTCTGAAAATGCAGATTCCTGTTTCTGCTTACAGATAGGAGCAGGTTTCGTACTTGTGTTTAGAAAGATTTCTTTGGCTGTCAATAGCAGATTTCCAGTTGTTTTCATCAAGGATAATAGTGTCTCACCTATGAAGGGCAAGGGTGGAGTTGGCCTCTAGGAAATACATAGACTCTGGGACTTGACTCTTGTCAGAAATCTGTCTTCTGTCTTGCATTCATTCTAACATCACAAGGCTCATAGTAGACTACTTAATGAGTGCTTTTATTTTGATTGACTTATTTATTTTTATGTGTGGAAGTGTATTGCCTACCTGTATGAATGTGTACACGTGACCACCTGGTGTCCACAGAGATCAGGAGAGGCCACCCAGATCCCCTGGAACTGGAGTTAGATGGTTGTGAAACACCATGTAGGTGCTGGAAATTAACTCAGTCCTTTGCATGAATAGAAAGTGTGTGTGACTGCTGATCTGTCTCCAGCTCCAGTAAATGTTTTTGAATGAGTGAATTATCTTAAGCTGAGATAGACTTTACACAGCCAAGGAAAAGTGATTGCTGACCTTTTAGACTATAAGTCTGTTCACTAGGACTACCTTGATGTACTTTAATAAAATGATACCTTGATAGCATAGGGTCCCAGAATTAACAGTGATGTTTGTGGGCTCCCAACCCTTCCAACTTCATGGCTTGAACGCAGTTTCAAAATAATAATATTTGTCTCCCTCGCTGTTTACTAGTTCTTCCGAAGGTCATAACCTTGGTCATATCCAGCTTTGGGCTTTGCATTTCCCTCAGGCAGTCATATGCCTAACCACCTTAGCAATGTTACAGTTCTCTTGTATGATCATACCGAGAGTGCATGATCACAGTGATGAAAAATAGTGTGATGGCCCATATCCCAGACACCAACCACACCCAGGCCTCCGTAGGAAATACAGACCAAAATAGAACTGCGTCCTTTAATGAAGGCCCTTTCTAAAACCTGGAAAAAGGAAGTATGAACTCTGGTGTCTGATCTAGCTGGAGTCTCATGCAGAGAAGCAATACAGATTAGCGACCTGAACCTGCGTGTACTTAGATATACCCTACTAGTTTTTAGACTTAGTTAATGTTTTGTTTTTATTGGCTGTTATTGAATGTTGAAAATAGTTCACAGTCTCTGTCTTTATTTTTTTATTTTTTATTTTTTTGGTTTTTTGAGACAGGATTTCTCTGTATAGCCCTGGCTGTCCTGGAACTCACTCTGTAGACCAGGCTGGCCTCGAACTCAGAAATCCGCCTGCCTTTGCCTTCTGAGTGCTGGGATTAAAGGCGTGTGCCACCACTGCCCGGCCAGTCTCTGTCTTTATTAATTACTGATGAATCATAACATCTAGAGTTCTTAATAGAGTGCATTCTTCAGTTGGCCCTTTATCCTTACTGTGTTAGAAGTAGGTGCAGTATGAACATTCTCTTTGACCTTCCTAGAAGCTGCGGCATATTTTAGCAATTAGTTCATAAAAGAAATCAACAAATTTGAGAGAGATCTCAGATTTTCTGTGCTTGGTTCCTAAACACAAGCCTTTAAGGAACTTCTGATTTTTGTAACTAATCCTGAACATTTTTATGTGAGGTGTAATTACTTTTTATTGTGTATCTGTTGTCTGCTAATCTAGGGAATACAACTTCTCACATAGATTCATTCAAGACCAGGTTGAGACTAGCTTTTCAGCAGGAGAATATTTTTAGTTTTTATCCCTTACCATGAACTGTCCTTGTTTCTAAAGAACGTAGAAAGGAGTCTTTTGATCGTGGTGATTAGATGCAGCAACACCCACTTGCTTACCTGCCATTTATCTCCTTGCTTCAATCAGGGCTCAGCTCCTGTGTGGTATGCATTAGGACTGTCTCTATGCCATGCAGTCCTTGCATGGAAAGAAAGGAACTTGTGGCCTGTGCTCACATCTGTGTAACTTGTTGGTTTAAGATTCGAGCATTAGTATTATGCCATAGGAGGCCAAATTTTAACTCCTGTTGCAGCCCACTATCTACGTTTTTATAGAAATTTTCTGTATCAGTCTTTCAAGTTATTTAAATACGTTTTCAACCAAGAGGTAGTATAATTCAAAAGACTAGGGCTTATCGAAGTCTTACTTCATTAGGAAGAGCTTTGTTTAGGTGTAATTGATCTGTGGCAATGCATATTTCTCATATCCCATTTGATCATTTTCTATATGCTTATGAATTCATTACCACAACCAAGACAGTGAACAGACTTCTATTTCTAGAAACACTTTTGTACCCTTGTTGAGGCGGCCCTCCTATCCTCACCTTCCTCTTCTGGCCATTATGTACAGCTTGCTTTGTTTGTAGTCACAGTCACCCAGCAGTACAGCTTGTTTGTTTATAGTCACAGTCACCCAGCAGTACAGCTTGCTTTGTTTGTAGTCACAGTCACCCAGCACGTACAGCTTGTTTGTTTGTAGTCACAGTCACCCAGCGGTACAGCTTGCTTTGTTTGTAGTCACAGTCACACAGCACATATAGCTTGTTTGTTTGTAGTCACAGTCACACAGCATGTACAGCTTGTTTGTTTGTAGTCATAGTCACCCAGCACATATAGCTTGTTTGTTTATAGTCACAGTCACCCAGCATACACAGCTTGTGCTTGTAGTCACAGTCACACAGCACAGTGTGCACTCACTTTGGCTAGCTTTTCTACTCAGTTCCTTTGAAATCATCCATGTTGCAATGGTTTAGGTTCATCCCATCCCATCCCATTTTACCTTAGTTTATTTTGATATGATTATTTTTGGTTTTTGAGCCGGGACTTCTCTTTGTAGCCCTGGCTATCCTGGAAGTCACTTTGTATAACAGGCTGGCCTCGAACATCAGAGATCTGCCTGCCTCTGCCTCCAGAGTGCTGGAATCAACACATGTGCCAACACAGCTTGCTTCATTACATTTTCTAATGAAGAACATTAGAAAAGATTTTTATATTCTCAAACTTACCTTGTACCCACAAACATATTAAACCCCAGTAGTCTTTAAATAGTTTTAAAAAATTACATTTTTAGCTACTGGCATCTTTAATCCTTAGGAAATGATTCATGTTTATCTGAAGGAAAAGCCACAGCTTGCATCTTATTTGTTTTTGTTGTTGTTGTTAAATTTTAACAAAGTTAGACCTCACCTCGATTTTATATCTTTACAGTCTTTGTTTATGTACTTGTAGTTAAGAAGTACCACTGCTTTAGTCCTTCGGCCTCGGGATCACCCCAGGGGTTGCTGATTCACACTGACAGATTCTACTCTAATTTGCAGACTTAGGAAACTTCGGCTCAGGAAATGACTCTCTGTATAACTATTTGTATAGTAGGAAGCCTTCAGGGAGAACCTAGAAGACTAAAAACTCCTTCTCATCCTGTTATTCAGTTGTTTGTTGGGCTGTTTTTATCATCAGCATGTACCTTTTGGCCCAGCACATAAGCTGTATCTGGCTTGGTCCCCTTCAGGTTGCCTGCTCCCTCCTGCCAGTGCTTGTGAGAACCAATAGTAAAAAGCAAGCTGCAGACAGTGTATGTTCCTGGCAAAGACCATCCCCCATGTCTACTCAAACCTCCAGCCTCCCTTGGTTCAGTTGCCCTTCGGCTAACTCTACAGCTTAGCTGTGCTGTCTCCTGCTCCTTGGTTTGAGACTACTCACTAGGCTTCCCCTTTGGCTGGTCTGTTGAATTTTAACTTGTATTCCTAATGTGCTGTCCCTCGCTATCTTAAGTGAGAAACTGTATCTGCCCCTTTAATTTTCTGCAGCCAAACCATGCTCTACCACCCTACCTTCTGCCCAGCCCCAGCTAGGAGTCAGAAGGATCAGGGATGAATCTGGCATCTGCAATTGAGCCCCAGGAAGTCATCTGTAGTTAACAATCACCTTAGCTAAACGAAACTGTGGTAACCTGCCCTGTCTAAGGATCCCACGTGCAGTGTCTGCTGTATATGAATGCCCAACAACTCTGAGAGACTGACCTGTCCCGGGGACATGCGGGCCCAGTCTGTGTTGTATTTCTTCTCTGCTTTCCCAGAACAACTTATTTTGATACATCATTCCAGACTCTTCTAGAACACACACACACACACACACACACACACACACACACACACACACACACACACACACACACCTTCTTTTTTAAAAGTTCAGTGAAGTGAAATATCTATGGACTTCTAATAATTCACTCAATCTTACATGTTTAGGATGGTAATTTCCAAAGTTGCTTTTTTCCTGCCTTACAAATAATGATATGACCTCAAAAATGTATGCAGTCGGGACTTAGGGCTGTCTAGTTACCACTTTCTCTCCTCTGAACTCTTCAGAGCTCTGATTTCACACCCACCCACCTCTTGATGCTCCAGCCCCTTGATCCTGGAACTCTCGGTTCTGCCATTGCCAGTGGTACAATGGCAGTTTGATGGCTGTATTTTTGTTTTCCTCAAAACCTTAGCAAGCACCTGAACTTTTAGCTATTTTCTCTCAGCAAGAACTGTATTACACTCTTAAAAAAATATTTTGTTACTGGTTATTCTTAGTAGGATTGATTTTTTAAAAAACCACCACCCACTTGGCTGGACCATAATACAGGGGATTTAGTTTTTGACTCCCCAGACACTCGGACACTCCACTGCCCAGGAGGGGGCCATCCTTTCCCTCCTCTGTGTCCTTGGATGTTAACATGCGTCCACAGATTTCCTAGCAGACGTTTGTTAAATCAACTTTAAAATTCTAACATGTTTGTATCAATGACAAATGACTTCAGCTTTCTTTACATTTTAATTACTAAATAATCTCTCGCTGACCTAATTAATTCTAAATTTAATATGACCCCATATGCCTGACTTAAATGTCTATATTTTAAAATATTTCTCCACCCCAAATGATGCGTGTTAGTTTCTCTATGATTCATACAGAGTGGGCTCCTTGAAAAGCAGATTTTGAAAAGGCTTTAAGTGACTATATAAACAAGGAGGATCTATGTAATGAATATAACCTTCAAGGGATTTTGGAGCTGATGCATTACAGGAATGAGAACATATTAAAGCCATGAGTGTGAGAAGACTCGGGTTTCATGAGCATATACTGTACGTTTACCAGTCATTATTTCAGTCTTACTCTTAAAATCTAAGGATTTTTCCCCAAAGCCGATTCTTTGAATAACAACTTTGACATTATTAATAGAATGGGAGTTTTATTGCTAAGCTCCATGCCTCAGGTCCCAGTTTCTATTGTTAACGGTTATGTTTTGGTTTTTTTCTTCGTTCCTCTAGATCCATTTTTCCTATCCACCCCTCCTTCAGAATCATTGCGTTGGCAGAGCCCCCAGTTGTTGGAAGCACAACACAGCAATGGCTGGGACCAGAATTCTTAACCATGTTCTTTTTCCATCACATGAAGCCACTTGTGAAAAGTGAAGAACTCCAAGTGATAAAGGAGACGGTAAGGGTGAGGCCTGCTCTAGGCTGGGCCATTACTGCTCTCATTGAAGCTGCCAGATCCCTGTGGACTGGAACCCTAGACTTACCCAGTAGTCCCTGCGGCCTACAGTTTCTGTGAGAGCCATGATTTCAGTGTCCACCATAGCCAAGCATTGCGTTTAGCTCTCTGGGAGCTCTGGAAGTGTACTGTGCAGTGGGATTGCACGGCCCATGTTAACTAAAACATTTCAAAACTCAATTTCTCCACATACCTCAAGTGTTTAGTAGCCACTTGAGACTCAGTTAGCTAATGTGTTAGGTAGCAAAGAAAAAAAACATTTTTCAACATCATATGAAGTCTATTTGAGTGTGCTATTCTGTATCACTACTAATTAACATTTTACATAAGTGAGACCATCGCTTAAAATACTAGAATTATTGTTTGACTTGGGGTCTATGTGAACACAGTTATGAATGAAGGCATAGTCTTTAAGGCTCAACACTTTAGTTCTAAATGTCAGATTTTTACTATATATCAGCTTCCAGAGCTCAGGTAGATTAGTCATGGTTTCTTCCTCTGATAATGAGAGTAATTTTATGCTCTACACTATAGGATTTATTTTTAAAATAAGCAATGTAAAGTATACATAAAATAGAATTAGGATTTTTAAAGTTCTATTTACTTAAATGGCTAAAGAAACTTGGAATTAGTATATCAAAATGATTACATAATGCCAGTAATATCTCTTTCTTACTCTTTTAAATTAAAAATATTATTGCTTAAGTAGAAATAATTAACATTTATTAAAATTATTTATTTGCATTAAAGTTTTTTATAATTAAAAGAAATATGTGGTATTTGTGCAAATACTCTTCAGAGTTCATTGAGTTGAACATGGACATACTGGACTTGAACTCTTGGCAAAACCATGCCTTAGCCCCCCAAGTGTCATTAGGCACTATATCCAACAACTATGTGTTCCAAAAGTCTTTGAGAAAGATAAATATCTTGAACATTCATTTTGTACACAGGAATTTTTTGGGGCCACCTAGTAATTGGATGTAGGCATATACTATATGCATTACATTACACCAAAATTAAATGACTTGTATGAATTAATATTCTACTGTGCGAGTTTAATTTCAGTAAGAAAATGCCTAACTTGGCTCTGAATAATCATATTGGAGCTTACAAAGCAGGAGCTGGTGTTCACAGGTATGCTAGATGCCAGCTTCTTGTCTGTGATCTCACTGCATGCAGAGAAGGATGGCTTGGTTTTATTTGTCTGTTTCAAAGAATGCCAGGCCTCAGGTGTTTGCTGAAAAAATTAAGTGGTGACTTTATTCATGACTTCAACATGGACCCAGTATGCAGAGACTATCTAAAAACACCCTTCTGGCGTTATTTGCTGAATGTCCTCATTTCTTCCTGCTTTTCCTTACTTCCCTCATAAAATAGGTTCCAAATGTACCTCAAGAAGCACTGGAGAGATTGCTGTCAGTTACTCACAAACTCAGGGAGACCCAGGATCCCACAGTAAGTCTGGGCTCTCCCTGCTCCTTTTCTGTGGCTGACCTTCCCAGTCATTAGCTGCTGTTCTTGTCCCACATGCTGTGCTTGGCCCTGTGCACAGTGTAGCCCTGATACCACTGCCTTGAGCGCTGTTGTAAGCCTTCCTGACTCAGACAATGAGTGAAGTCCTGTAGCTCTGCTCTGTCCCTCCATCCTTTTTGTTGAGGAGCACCCTCTACTCTTAAGCTGTTGCCTAGGTCTTCATCTTTAGCTTCTAATTTATCTTTGCTAACAGACTGTTCAATTTCTATTTCAGGAAAAAGACAATTATTCTCTATAAAAATTAGTTAATTGTATGTATGTGTGCACATAGGGGTCAGAGGACAACTTGTACGAATCATTTCTCTCTTCCACCATGTGAGTTCCGGGATCGCTCTCAGGGTTGTCAGGCTTGGTAGCAGGCACCTTTACCCACTGAGCCATCTCGCTCACCCAAGGGCAATACTTATGTCTTTATCTGTAAAATGGGACAAGGACCTCATAAACAAGTACAGTGATTCAACATAAATGCATATGTTTTAAAAGATTGCTTAGTAGTTGCTTAATAAATGGTAGTTTCTTTGATTGTTGAACTGGATACTTTAGGTTCATTATAAATTCAACATATATAACTATCTCTTAAATAACTATCTTTAACTCTGTTCATGTTCCTGATTTAATCTACTGAATTGCCTAAATTCAAAGCCTTGATATCTCCTAGTCTGTGTTTTTCTGATATGGTCACTTATTCTGAAAGCAGGACTCTCGGGTGACCATGAGGTTGAATGTGCTGTTATCTGCAGTCAGCAGTTGTCCTGTATCAGACTTTCACAAAGTTTGTCCCGAATATTACTTTCTCTTTATTGACCCTCACCAGTAACTCTGTTGCTGCATGGCTTTCTGCTAGTTTTCTGCAAAAGCTTAACAAATTGCCATTACTATTTTAACAAATAGTGTCTTGATAAAGAAATTTTTGGTCTGCACAAAAGATTTTGAAATCCGCCACAATGGAAGTGTCCGCAAACCTGCATGCCTGGGAGGCTCCCGGGAGAATTCTCTCTTAGTTCCCTCCCCTTTGGGGAGACTGCTACCAGCAGTCCTTAATCTATGGTCTCATTGTGCAAGCTGTCCTCTGTATCCCATCACCTCTGCTCTATCTGGGTTGAGTTTCTTCTCCTCCTTGCAGAGAGATGCATGAGATGCGTTTAGGGGTCACCAAATTAATCCAAGATAATATCCTTTTTAAAAAAATTCTTAATCTCACCTCCAAAGACATCTTTGACATAAAAAGCAACATTCCTAAGCTGCAACAGTTAGAGAGAGAGAGAGAGAGAGAGAGAGAGAGAGAGAGAGAGAGAGAGGGAGGGAGGGAGATCCAGATCCAGATCCAGTTACCACAGTTCTCCTGCTAATTACCTCTGGGACCTCACCTCATTTTTCCCCATTCTTCTTTCCAGCTTTGTTATTTTCTTTGCTGTTGCTAAGTTTTAAAATTTATTCTTAGGCTATTTCTTAGCCGAATACAGTATATTTAGATTATCTCAAGCCACTGCCCTCTCCTACTCTCCCTGTACCCCAATCCCATCCCTGCTTCATGTCATTGTCACTGTAATGTTTTCCTCCTTCCTCCCTCCCTCTATAACCCGCTGCATCCAGCTAATGGTGCCCACATGCACATGGCTTTAGGGCGTCACCCACGGGGGCATGGACAGTCTACCATGGGCTCCACCATTGAAGAAAAGACTTAATCTCTCTTTTCTCAAGTGGCCACCAGTTGCCAACAGCTCCTCAGCTGGGGTGTCTCTTCATGAGTCCCTTCCCACTTTATGCTGGAGTGTTGACTTCCTTGGTCTTATGGAGTTTTGCTGACAGCCACAACTGCTGTGACTTCCGGAATGCAGTGGCCCTTCACACCCAGACAATGCTGCTTTGCTGCAGTCTTCATCTATTTCTGCCTCTTGGAATCTTACTGTCTTCTCTTCTACAGCATTCCCTGAGCCTTGGCCAGAGAGAGACAGAGACAGAAAGACAGAGAGACAGAGACAGAGCGAGTGAGCACGTGTGTGTGTGTGTGTGTGAGAGAGAGAGAGAGAGAGAGAGAGAGAGAGAGAGAGAGAGAGAGAGAGAGAGAGAGAGATTGATTAGATGTCTCATTTAGGGCTGAGCACTGCACAATCACTGATTTTCTACACGTTGAACAGTTGTGAGTTTCTCTATTAACCCCCATCCACTACATAAAGAAATTTCTCTGATTAGGGGTGAGGGTTGCCCTAGCCTATGGATATAAGAATACATATTTAGAAGCCAGGTTGACACTATGTCCACCTAACAAAACAGTAGTAGTAGGGACTGTGACCTTCACAGCCTGAGTTCTGGCCTGCGATACAATACCAGGTCTGAGATTCCCCGCAAAACAAGACTTAAGTCCAGTTACAGCACAGCTGGCTATCCCATAATAGTCATGCCGCTAGTACGTCTTTGGGCCTGTCTTACCAGGCTACACATTCCAGCTTTCAGGGATCACAGCCAGGAGGGACTGTTGATGGCTTTTCCTCCCACTCAGGGTTCAGAGCACCTTCTGCATAGGACATGGAGCAAGCAGGCAGTCTTGTCTGTTCTTGGACATTCTAACTAGTGCCGGGCTTGGAACATCTACCTCTGTTTTCCTCTCCTCAGTGACTTTGGGACTGTTCCTTGCCCCCATTAGACTTGCTAAGATGTCATATTTCCAATCATTCTTTTCTAAGTCAATGTGATTCAGAGGCATTTTCCTTGCCATTTCATTTGTGTCTTACCCTCTTGCCTCAAGACTCTCTAGGGCTTCTGATCTTAGGCATGACAGACAAGCTCTAGGTACCTTCTGTTGTGTATTTGTCCCTTGGGTTTTCATTTGTTTCATTCTCTGTGGATCTGTGGAATCAGGATCTTTGCTTGCAATACAGTAGGTATTTAGCAGATATCTGATAGAACAGTGAATAAATGAGTCTTCCATATTGTCCATGGAGTGATCTTCCTCAGTCTTGCCAGACTTCTTGTTATGCACTCTGTTTGAGGAATCCATCGCCTTTGTCCTTAGACTGGGGACAGCATGCTCTGTGGGCTGCTGGTTCTGAGACTCCGCTGCTTTGCCAGCCTCTATGAAGCCCCTCAGCTCTGCTCACACTTAGCTTGGTGCTATTTTAGCTTTAGCATACATTAAAATGCCGCTTCTTTAGAAATGCCTAGAATGTGCTTCGTCTTCATTGGCTTGTTCCTCTGGGCACCTATTCTGCTAGGTTGCTATCTCAGTCCTCTAAGCAAAAGTTACATGTACCCCCCTCCCAGTCTGCTCTCGTCAAGCTACTGACTGACCTATCACAGTTGCTTGCAGTTTATTTTTAGCTCTCCAATTAGTACTTGAACTCTCTAAGTCTGGGGCTTATTCAGTCTTCTACTCTGACTTTCCAACTGGAACCTGACAAATAATAGATACTTAAATCCTTGAGGAATGAATGGAAAATTAATTATCAATTTATTAAGAAATCACCTCTAGGCTTCTCTCCTGGCAGGGCAATATATATTTGAAATAGTCCTTTAAGAGGAAGAAACATTATTTTTGTTCATGTCTTAAGAGATCTGGTGTATTTTAATCACTTGAGGGTACTAATAATTGTGATAATATGAAAAACCCATTGAGTGTGCTTTTAACTTGCATAACCATGGTAACCAAGGGAATGTACTTCACATTCTCACCTTCCTTTCTGCAAAATAAAATTGCTGTTAGAAATTTGATATTACAATGCTAAATACCCTACGACTTTTAAAATTAAAGTGTATTCTAAATTTTTAATTGACAGTCTGAAAGCAGGAGTTACTAAGTCCTTTCTTCAATACAAAAATTGCTCACATTAAAACTTAGCTCCGGTATTTTAAACAGTAGATGCTATTATAAAGAATTTGATGCTGTCTGGTGAAGGAATTGTTCTTCTTCAAACCTATATGAAACCTTCAGGGTTTGCTGGAATGAGATAAAAGCCCATGTAATATTAGCGTACAAGACTGGGATATTGGGTCTTAGGAAGTTATATTAGTTTATTATTAAACTGTTGGAAGAATCATGCTGGGGTGCATTTCTCAGACCTTGTGTAGTTAAAATAGGAACTTCTCATAGTCTAAGATAGCAAGGCTGGGAATCCCTGAATTCTCTGCTTCCTGGCACAGGAATCAGTACTTAGCCATAGCTCTGCCTTCTTCCTTGTATGCCACTTAGCAACTATTCGGGTCATTTGCTGCCACCTTTTCTTCTCTATCTTGGTGTCATTACCTTACTGTAGGACTTTTTTTGAGGAAAGATTAAGGAAGCAGCATCTGTTCTGGTCTCAGCTGTCTCTGTTCGTTTTTCTACACTATTGCCAATCAAGTGAGACCTCAGGATGGTGAAGTTCTACTTGTAAGAACATACTACAACTTTGAGGCCAGAGTCATTTATGGAGTCATTGGTGGTCCAAGGTGGTTGGAGAGCAGGCCTGCTACAAGTCTGGCTGGCAGCTCATGTTCAACAGGGCTTTATGTTCCCTTTTCTTTCATGCCCTTGTCTGTTTCTCCTGCTCATGTGACTACTTTAAGCCACATTTGTCAGTGTGTTGCTTTGTTTTGACTTATTTTAGCATTAAATTACATGTCATTTTTAATTAAAATTTGTGGTTCTCTATAGTTAAATATTCTCTATGTCAGGAATGCACATTTATTGAGAACAAGAATTCACCAAAACATTTCTGTGTAAATGAGTTCTTTGAACCTTGTTTAACAGGGGAAAAAAACGTTGATGCTGTAGCTGTTGGTCATATTCCTGACCTGGTCCTGAAAGGCTATGGAGCTCATCTTACAGCTGAAGCACAGCACTTGTGACGGCAGAGCCGCACCTCGGGGAGCTGTGTGATACTTAAGGATGGGGTTGGGATGCTCCTGGCGGGGGTTTCACGGAGGTACCCTCACACAAACACATCTTAGACATGGTCCCTTGTCCCCTTTGAACCCGTTGCTACTTTCTCTGCTTCCTCTTGCTGCAAAGGTGCTCAGGGTCACTCTGCTGCCCTCATCCCCCTTTGTAACAGTTCACTTGGCCTTAGTGACCTCTCAGAGGTCAAGTAGCTTCAGAAGGGCTTCATTACGTTGCCTTCACCTAAACCATGCTGTTGATCTGTGAACTAGGTCAGTAATAATTTGATTCATTACAATTGTGTGGATCTTTGTGAGTGTATATGGCTGCCTTCATTGTAAGGTGGCCATCTGGCTCATCTGTCACTTTTTGGACATTCCTATCATCTCTGTCCTTTGTGGGATACCCCCATCATCTCTTATTTGTAGAATGCCCAATTATTTCTGCCCTTTGTTGGGCACCCCTACCATCTCAGTCAATTTGAGGCATACCCTATAATCTCTGTCCTTTGTGGGACACCCCCATTGTTATTTGTGGGGTAATCCCATTTGTCTCTGTCAGCTGTGGGGTACCACATTGTCTCTGTCATTTGCGGGGCACCCCCATTATCTCTATCACTTGTTGAGTACCTGTATCATGTCTGTTATTTTGGGAGTGGCCCTACTTTTCTGGCCTGTGCTAAGGACTATAGAATCATTTTAGAATTTAATCCTTAGAACAGTTTTAAAAGGGAAGGTGCTGTTAGTGTCATCTTAAAGATGCAAGAACAGCCTTGAGAAATTATGTCCCTAGTCAACATCAGATGGCTAGTAAGAACCCAGCTTGTCTGACTTTAAAGCCAGCCAGCATTAAAGCTTTACTGTGCTGCCTGCCAAGAGAATTTAAAGCACGAGTCAGCAAATACTCTGACTTCACTGGAGCCTTGGCTCTGTGTTAGCAACTGTATTACTGTCCTGCTGAGATTAGCAACTGTATTACCGCATCCCTGAAATCTGGGCAAGTGTAGGAAGACAAAAAGGAACTCATCCCAACGGTGTTAAGAAACGGGGTCCAGGAGCAACCACTGAGATGACAAGCTAGTTGACATCTTTGTGGTCAGCAACCTAAACTGCCCACGATTCCTTTTTTGTATTTCAGAAACCACAGATTTGCTTAGAGCTCTGAGTTGAGAATATCTTAACAAGTCAGCTGTGTGAAGAAGAAAAACGAGAATAGTCAATTGTACGTAAGGGTTTTGTGAGGCAGGTGTGACCTGCATTTAGAACAGCCTTCTCTAACTCTACTCTACTCCCTCCCCACTGAGAGACCTCAGTTAAACTTGATTGATAAATGCTTTCTATAGACTAGTAAAACTATCCTGAAGGCTATTTTAAGTATAAAATGGATTCTGTTCATTTTTATTCATAACTCATTCCTTGCACATATTTAAAGTTGGCCTTGTCCCTCAGGAATAGTGACTTGTGCAGTGACATCTATCCACAGGGGCGTTACCAAGTCGAAGTGAGACTCTTAGCAAGCTGTCTTTGCCTTTCCATAGGCACAGTCCCTGGCAGCCTCACTTTCCACCCGTCAGCTGTTACGGATCTCTCGCCGGCTCTCACAGTATCCCAGCGGAAATCTTCATGATGCCATTACCAAGGCCTGTCTTTCCAGGTAATCCTGTTCCCCTTTTGCCAGAGTTCAAGTCCCTGGTCCTTGGCTAGAATGGTACCATAAGCTAAATTGACTGTCTCTGTCCCCAGTCTGTAAAAAGTATTGTATTAGCCACATAGCTGGTTCAGCTTTGCTCTAGAACATACTTTATATTTATTCAGGAATAAAAGCAGTTTTAAGGATGATTTGGTGGTAGAGAATGCTCTGAGTTCAATCAGTAGTTCCAGAACATAAAATAAGAATGAATTAAATACATTTCCCAAGTAGTTTATGAATGAGAAAACTGTTTTAGTCACTTACTTGAGTCACACAGGAGTAAATAGTGTGCTTGGGATTTGCATGGTAATTTATGGGTCTTCTGAGCTAGGTTCCCTAAGCATTAGGGGTGCTACTTCCCAAATTTGCTTTGCAACTTTTTGTCTTGATAGTACTGATCCTGTAGCTAAATTTCATAAAACTAACATCTTTTTGTGTATACTAAGAGTTTACATATTATTTAGGAAGTGATTATTATCTGCATTAGCTTGCAGAATTTTCTTACAAAATCATGTTTGTATGAAATTATTTTAAAAGATTAATAAAGGCTGGAGAGATAGCTCAGTGGTTAGGAACACTGGATATTCTTACAGAGGACCTGCGTTCAGTTCCCAGCGTGCACGTGACAGCTCGTAGCTGTCTGTAACTCCAGTCCCCAGGGATCTAGTGTTCTCTTCTGTATTCCATGGGTACCAGGCACACATGTGGCACACAGGCAAGCACATCCATACACATTAAATAAATAATTTTAAAGAGAATACATTCTCTAAAACTAATCGAAGAAATAAAGAAGGATCGATCAGTCAGGAGAACAAATACAAAGCAGCCTGAAGGAGTGAGAATGTGGAAAGATAAAGGGAAAAGAAGGCAGATGCTCACTGAGTGTTGAGTGATGGATTAAATGTGAGGCGTTGTGTCATGACGAAGTAGTAACACCAAAGTGACGTGTCCTGGAAGCATGAGCTGTGGACAGTGGAGCAGCACACACTGACAGTGGTCTAGAGCCTGGCCCTGGGAAGCGGGGCAGTGTGGTTTGCCGTTGAGATGATGGCTGCACAGCTGTGAACACAACTGAAACTGACTCTACACCTTAGGCAAACTGTGTGGGTGGAAATTTTGCATTGATAGATCTGCTTTTAAAATAAAAGTAAAGTTAAACCAAAATAAGAAAAGGCTGCTATCATAGCTGCCAAGAAGTAGTGCTAGATTTTAATGTCTGTTTAAGCAGGATCTCTGGGTCTGGATGTGTGAGATAGAGTATCTTCAGCAGTGTCCCTTGCTGTAAAATAGTAAAACAAAGGAGTAAAGTAGACATGTTTGCTGCCCTTTTTGACTGAAGTGGTTTTGCTCATATTACCAGAAGATGATAAGAAATCTTACCATCCCTCTGGAACTTTGTGTGGGAAAGAAAGCCTGGTGTACAAAATCCAGTGCCCGTGTCGCCTGGTGCAAGTGTGAGATCTGCGTTGACACTGTCTATTCGGGTGGAGACTACAAGGTGCTAGTTTAAGTTAACCCATTCAGAGCTGTGAACAACACAGTTGTAGGCTTGGATAGACTAGCAGCCCTAAAGCCCAGTATGCATCAGTACTTTACTACCCAAGTTATTAAACAGTCCATCTGAATATAAGGTCACAATAAAAGTTATAAACTTGGGATTGGGGAGATGGCTCAGCAATTAACAACACTGGCTGCTCTTGCAGAGGACCTGGGTTCAACTCCCAAGACCCACATATACGTGGCTCATAGCCATCTATAAGTTCAATACCAAGGGATCTAACACCCTCTTCTGGCCCCTGTGGGCATTAGTTACACAAGTGGTAAACAGACATATAAGTGGGCAAAACCACTTAAAAACAATATTTTTTAAGTTAAACTATACTTGAGAAACAAATATGAAGGAGATTTGTCAGATAGAACATTGATAAATAGAACTCCAGGAACCCAATGTAAAACATTGGATTTCCCAGTGACTATATTTCAGATGGTGTAAACATTAGGAAGGCCAGCATAAAGGAGACCTAGAGTTGTGGATTTGAAAGAAAACGTAAGCACAAATGTGTAACAAGATTTTTGAAGTAAAAGATTCCTACTGAGCTAATGAACAGTAGATTCAGAGCTGTAGAAGCATTGAAGTGGATGCAAGCTAGCACAGCAAGTTGAAGAGTTGAGAAATGAATGGTTGCTGGTAAGCAAACAATCCGCCTAATGGAACTTCTGTGGGGTTTGCTAGGGATTAAACCCAAAGCCCTGTGCAACAGCTAAACTCCACCCCAGTCTTCAAATAGAATAAGAAACAGGAATGATTCCAGCAGATTTTAGCTAAGAATGTTCTAGAACAGTAAGATGTGAGGTTATAGGTTGAAATGTGTCAGCTCCCAAATGGGACAAATTAAAGCAAATTCCCATGATGTAAGAACAGTAGTCAGCAATAAGGACAGTCCTAAACCTTTCAAGAGAACGTCTGCAAGGAAACAGGGTTAGCTGTAGAACTTGAGAACAGTCACAGTAAATTCCAGAAGAATTAGATATTCTCTTCTTAAGTTTCTGTGGTATAAGTGAGAAAAAAGATTTGATAAAACCCAGTTCCCCAACCACAGTGGAACTCTTAGGAACCCTGGAATACTCTTAGTAAATCATGAATAAGAACAAAGTTCTTCAACTTGATAAAGACTGCTGACTTGAAATTTACAGCAAACATTTCTCACAGTAAAATCCTTGGCATATGTCCTTCAGCATTAGGAGAAAATGAATATAGCATCTTCTACACTTTTATCCAATGTGTCTGCCCAAGATTACATGATTGGTCATAGTAAAAGTATTCAAGAGACAGTCATGTAAATTACTAGAACAAATAGAGTCTAAGGAAGTTCTTATGTGCACAGATCAATGGCATTCTTGTACTCTTGCTGACAAGAGTCAATCAAATAAAAGACATGCTATCTTCTGTGGAGAAAAGAATCAATCTATTGATGGTTGTCAGAGGGAAGCTATCCTTATGGCTGCATAGAAGAGATTCATTGTTAAAAAATGCCCTGGCAACAGTCTACATGTGCATAGTCAGAGTCCCACAGGTAATAGTGAGTTCGACAAGTGAGTCTCGGGTTGCATGGAAATAGAAAGTTCCAAAAATAGCCAAGGAAAGTCTGAGGAAAGAATATGTAATCAGATAGTGTCTGTTATGTAGCTGCATTCTTCATAACCATGTTACTACAAAGAAACTGAAACTATAGAAGCTACAGATTTGTGAAGCTTAGTGTGTGTGAAAACGTCATTATTAATGTAGAAATGGATGGACATGCCAACAAAGGGTTAAGACTAACACTTTTCACATTGTCTTATAAAAAAGGAAAATCTGGTTATGTGCCCCAAAGAGTGGAAGCTACTATGGAAGCTAAAGCCAACAGCTAGGAGCATGCTTGACAGAACTGCTGCTGATCAAGGATGGACTAGCACCCAGAAAACCACAAAGTAGAAAGGAAGAGAACTGGGCCTGGAAGGCAAAGGGTTGACTAGGCATGTGTGCACAGAGAATGAGCGAGTCCAGTCCGCAGCTGACACTTGGCAGGATGCTGACCTTGTTATTGATCAGGCAAGCGGAACATGAAAGAAGCCCCAGTTACCATTCTACACTTAATTTTTTTTGGTAACATTCTCTGAAGTTTTCTAGAATGTTAACATATTTTAGAGTTTTTAAATGCTACTTTTTATTCTCTTAAATAGATAATTGCATGTGATAACTAGTATCCCCAGTATAATCATCCTTGATTATGGGAAGACCACAGTAAAGGTCTGTTTTCTTATCACCCTGGAACCCTTTGGAAATGGAAGCAAACACCCCAGCACCTTTCTTGTTCACCCATCATCTGTTGCCCTTAGCAAACCTACAGTGGGGCATCGTTCTGCCAGCCTCAGAGGAACACAGAGGCAGGAAGGAACCAAAGGTTATTGGTCCATGAAGTGGGTTTTCCTTTCTTAATAACTTCTTTTCATATTGAAACACTAAAAGGAACTGAATTTCATTGAGACTTTAAGACAAAAATGAAAAGTTTCATAAAACACCTGTGGAGCATTAATCAGGCAGATAAAATCAGGAGAAGCCAGCCTCGTGCTGGGCTGTCATTTGTTCATGCTCCTCATCTGAAATACTACTGCGTAGCCTTCTCTCTCTGCTCTGCACACGACTCCAGGGTTGTGTCATACAACTGCATCATTTCCCAGGGCTAGAGCAAACGTTTAGAGGCCTGCCTCTTTTATAGAAGGACAAAAGGCCACCATATACAGATTTCTAGTCTGCTCTGTTATTTTCCATTACATTGACTTATGCACTTCTGAATAATTTTGGAGGAAATGATTTTTTAGTGGTAAAATATTGGATAGAGCTGTAAGAATCCAATCAGAAATGAAGATTAACTGTCTTGGAAAGTGAAGTAATAATAAAATTATTCCAGGCACCAAAAACTGAGTTACACACATTTTTTTAAAAAAATGTGAAATTTATAGCAAACATGCAACTTCTGTGGGGTTTGCTAGGGATTAAACCAAAAACCTTGTGCATACTAAACTCTACCCCAGTCTTCAAATAGAATAAGAAACAGGAATGATTCCAGCAGATTTTAGCTAAGAATGTTCTAGAACAGTAAGATCTGAGGTTATAGGTTGAAATGTGTCAGCTCCCAAATGGGATAAATTAAAGCAAAATTCCCATGGTATAACAATACTAGTCAGCAATAAGGACAGTCCTTATTGATATAAAATTAGTAAAATTAAGATTTCCACTTTATAAATAATTACATAATTAATTTTAAAATAAGCCTGATAACTAATCACACCCGGTGTTTAGCAATTATCAACATGAAATTTTTACTGTCTCCAGGAACAGAGACTGACTGCCTAGAGACAGCTTTGTCTTAAAAACTGATTCCACTTTTTAAAGCTGTGATTAAAAATACTGAAACTTCTTTGGGCTTTTCTCTTAGTTAGGTTCATTTAACTGTAAGTCTACTACATCTTAATAATAATATTTAAAGGCTATGGAAAAATACTGAATTCCATTTATAGAACTGCCTAAACTTAATACCTTGAAGCTCCGAAACCATATTAATAAATTTTACTTATAATAAATAACCACAGATCACAAACTACATTTATCAGATAGACCATACTATGTTAACTCTTCTAATACCAAATTTAAAGTATCAACCTCTTATACATTCTAAATAAGACTCTTTGATATCCATAGTGCTGCTAAAGCATGTTATCTCACTCTTTGAACAAGGAGTCCCTGTGAAGCAGCTTAGCCCAACTGCTGTCTTCCCACCTCAGCACTCCCATTGCTGCCATCACTGCAGTATACTTCCTCATATGTTCTCTCAGACCTAGTGTTAATATCTCTCTTCCCAAGTCTTCTATCCTCGAGGCTTTAGACCGAAGACCAGAAGTGTTCCCATATAGGGCCAGCCTGAGATGTATTAGTAGGCAATGTGGAGATCAGAGTTGCCAAGAATAGCAGACAAGTCAAAACTTGGAAGTGGTCCATATCAATCCAGAGATCTAACAGGGAGTAGTAGAAGTGCCCACGGAGGGCCTAATGCTCCCAGACTCTGGGGCAACTATGAGAGGAATGCTGGCCATGATGCCAGGTCATAGGCTCAAGAAACAGGACGGAAACCCCCGTAATGGGTTTGGAAAATAAGGTGGGGGCTTGGTTTTGAACAGCAAAGCAGTGATCTAAGACCTGTGATGACGTCTGAACTGGTAAGAGAGAAACCTGAGGTATGCAAACTTCCCCATGTCCTTATAGGGCCCAAGTGAGGCAGTGGGTAAGACAGTGTCAGGTCTGTGGCTCAGAGTCTTATGGGGACAGGGGCTCATACATCCCCTCCCCCCTCCAGTGTCTTACACTCTTGTTAATATGCCTTCTGGCTTATGTCAACCTTTCTATTATTAAGGGTTTGTTCTCAAGCCTGGGGGAGCAGCATCTGCAAGGTATAGTACTATGTGAACCTAAATTTGGATGGTGTGTTCTACATTTGTTTATATGGGACACTGCAGTACATGGCGGTTGCTTTATACTAGCAGAGACTCCGCCCTCACTGACTGAAGATCCTTCCTGTGAGTTCACCGGGACCATAAATTCTAAATATAACTTTGTGAGGAAGGAAAACAGTGCTTATGGTGTCTTTGTAGTTGAAGAGTATCTTGTCGCTCAACAGATTGGTACTTTGACAATAAAATAGGTAGAGAGAGATTTTTTAATGGAAGGAAACAGAAAAACGGATAATCTTTCTATAATTTATGTTTAAAAAGTAAGGAAAACCACATTAATCCACTTCTGCTGATTTAAATTTGTGATTGCCATCTTAGAGTAGTCTAGAATGTTGCTGTTTTATCTACCTAAGAAAACTCTGATATGCTCCAATATCCAGTTGCACAACAAGGAATAGGAGGTACACAAAATCCACTTATGAAAGCAAAAGTCCTCACCACACTCTGCAAAGGGTATATAAACTTAATTATTAAAGATTACACACATATGTGCTGTACACATTTTCTCCTTAATTGGTTGCAACTAGTGAAGGTATGTGTGTTAAAAGATACGTAAGACCTGAAGAAAGCATTGAGTTCATCAGCGTCCTCCATCCCTCTTACTAGGTTCTTACCAAGCCTTGCTCGGTCAGCACTGGAGAAGAATCTGGCAGATGCTGCAATAGAAATAAATCCTAACGCTAGCCTGGAACCGGAACTGGAGAATTACAAGTGTAAGTGTTTGATTTGGCTATGTGAAGGTAACATATCAATGACCAGACACGTGCTACTATTAGTTTCAATAAAGCTCTTTTAGATCCATTTTGTTTTGTGTATTCTACTGAACAAGTGAATCTATTCCTTTCTTTAAGAAAAGTCTGGGGTCAGGTATGGTGGTGTATGCTGTGAGTTTGAGGCCAGCCTAGTCTACAAAGTGAGTTCAAGACAGCCAGGGTTGTTACACAAGAGAAACCCTATCTCCAAAAACAAAAGCCAAAGCCAAACAAAGACCAGTCTGAAGCCAGTTTTTTGTCATCACTTCCTTCAATGAATATTAGACAAACCCAGGCCCCCCACTTTGCATGTGTACCAAGAGTCAGTTTGATACTAGCATACTAAAGATTTTAGAAGTTTCTGTTGTAATTAACTTGTCTAATTTTGACAAGTATATGTCTTTCTTTACCAATGTTTTTCAGCATACAGACTTGAATTCTGTTTCCTTCATACATTTGCATTTTGAGGGCTATG
>CM052708.1:40975027-40993967 GCA_028551405.1 Uromys caudimaculatus | reverse complement strand
GAATATTAGACAAACCCAGGCCCCCCACTTTGCATGTGTACCAAGAGTCAGTTTGATACTAGCATACTAAAGATTTTAGAAGTTTCTGTTGTAATTAACTTGTCTAATTTTGACAAGTATATGTCTTTCTTTACCAATGTTTTTCAGCATACAGACTTGAATTCTGTTTCCTTCATACATTTGCATTTTGAGGGCTATGAAATTTCCTTATGGAGCATGTAGCGCTCCTTTTCTAGGATGGCGTAGACTAATGAGAGCCCTGAGTCCCTCCAGTCACCCGCAGAGCCACCTCTCTCCCACCATAAGTACAAGCTTGAGCTGGGGAAGACTGAACGCTCTGAAAGTTTCCTGTCCTTCAGTTAGAATACAGGGAGATTTTTTCATTCTTAATGTAAGTCCTTGTCTTTCAAAGCATTGAATGTGTGACGTTCTCCAACGGGACTGTAATGGCTGCTTTTGTGATTAGTGTTTTAGTAACTGTGGCTATATTGAACCAAGAATTTAGTATTAAGGAAATTGAATGACTTTTTAAAAATAAAACTATAAATTTGATACTGATGGATCTGAGCAGATGTGCAGAGGCTGCTCACAGACACATAATAACCCTGGACATATAGAATCTTAATGTTATTTGATTGGAGCTGGTAACATATCCAAGAAAGGTTGTGTCCTCAGGATGTTAGATTGTTCAGTCTGGGAAAGGTCAGCCCCAGCAACATCCATCTGAGTAGGGGATAAGGGACCTAAATGAGGAGATTGTTCACTTAACTGGCTTCGTTCATCTTAAAAGCTACCAGTCTTAAGGACAACGTATTTCTCTCTCCTTGGCGAGAGCCCAGGCCCACTGAACCATCTTCTCATGAGGGCTTGGCTCTCCATGCAGGTCTCCCTCCAAGTAATGTGGTGATGGCAGTCTCTGTAGCATGGTCATATGAAGGCTGAACCTACATTGCAATGCCCTATTTTCCAAATCTGGCTTTTTTATCAGAGTATATGTTTAATGTTCTCCTGAAATTATATGTGCCCTCATTTGTGATGGCAAAACCAGGCTTTGAGTCTGCAAGGCTAACAGCCTTGGCAGACTTACACAAACAGTACGAGACTTCTTGAAAAACAGCTAGGCTGCTTTCTCCCAAAGTGTTCTCCTTTGTGGTTGAAATGTTATCAGTAAGCATTGGTTGTGTGTACAAAGTGATCCTGAAAGCCTCTGTCTATTGAATGTCCATGTTCTGTAAGCTGAACTCTAATGGGTGTTGTTGGACCTTACATTGAGTGTGTTATCTCAGCAGATAGATATAAAAGTTGGTTCACAGCCACATTCTTGCTCTTTTCCTTTGTGGACTTATATTGGGTCTACAATATAAACTGGAGAGCTACAGTGGTTTTGGTTTATTTTTTATTTGCTTAATATAAATCCCGAAGACCTGGTAGGTTACAGAGGCCGCCTTGTGTTGTGTGTTGGCCAGACTGGGCTTCTCTGGATATTATCAAGATGTTGCTGAGAC
The DNA here is from genome assembly GCA_028551405.1 of Uromys caudimaculatus. NCBI lineage: Eukaryota > Metazoa > Chordata > Mammalia > Rodentia > Muridae > Uromys > Uromys caudimaculatus. Next base: position 40,992,462 of record CM052708.1, on the reverse strand, counting down.
TAATGCTCTGTCCTGTACAAACTGTTCAGGTGAAGTCGTCTCCGGGTCTCTGAGGATTGGCACCGTCAGTGTGCCAGTGCACAATGCCCATGAGAAGATGAAAGTGCCTGATGTTCTTTTCTACAACAACGTTCAGGTGAGAACAGTGCTCTGTGGTCTTGGGCTAATCACGTCATAGCACTCAACTCTGACCAATGATACTGACGTGCAGTTGTAGTCATGATTTCTTAGATTCAGTTCAGGTAAGGTAAAATGAAGTGCTGAAATATTTTTAATTACAGTGATATAAGACTTAAAATTCCTTCCAATGGTTAAAATGGGAAGAGTTCCTGTGCTGTGGGTTTACATATGTGCATGTTATGTGCACACATATGCATGGCTTGCTCGAGGCTAGTAAAGTATTTTATTGAATAAAAACAAACAGACCTATTGGTTGTCGCTTTGGAATCTAGGTCAGTCTTTTCTGAAGCTCACAGGAGGTAAACATCTTCTACACCCCATCTTCCTCTTTCTTCCTTGCTGCATATTCCAAGGGTTCCCCTTCTCTTTGCTTTCCTTTTTTTCTTTGGAGGCTGGACTACAGCAGAGATTTTTGCCTTCAAACCTTACCAGTGATTGTGGACTGTTTCTGAAGACAAAGAAATAAGTTTGAACTTAGAAAGCTCTATTATTATAAGATTCATTTCTGTAAAATTTGTTTATAGTAAATATTCTGAATATTTTTTCTGTCTCTTCCAGTTATATATTTCTTTTATAATAAAAGCATGCTTATTTTTATAGTTCTTATTTGCTAATCTGCATGTAAATAATGACATTTACAAAATATGTTAGAACTTGCTTTTTTTTATCTTTTTAAGGAATGAGTATCATAATTTATGTCTCTAAGTGAGATATATAGTACAAAGGTATCTAGGCAAATTTTTCTTAATAAAATAGTTTTGTTTAAACATTTTTATATCAAAACTTTTCTGTAATCAGTTAACTGATTTTTCCTTTAAGAACACTGTATCATTGAATATCAAAGGGGTAGAAAATGAAGTTATATAGATAGAAGGAAAATACTCCAATCCATGATATAAAAACCTGATTAAAAGAAACAATATTTCTAGGCACTGTCTGACCACATTTCACATTGTATCCACATAGCAGAAATAAGAAAAAGAAAAAAATGTAAGCTTGTTACAAGTAACAAAGGAAAAACTCCAAAGTACTTAAGGTTGCAAAGCCTTGATGACACATAAGCCGGTAGGAAGTTCAGTAGGAAGGAAGCCCATTGTGTCCTTGAACAGTGTCTGTTGCCATGGTATTGGTGACACGGGCACCCTGAGGGGCTCTGTGTAATCCTTCTCCAAATGCTCCTCCTCCCCCAAAGCATAACCATTAATGAGGATTTGAGTTGCTGCAGTTCTGGGTGTGGTTTGCTTCTGTAGTAGGCATTACCCCTCCATTTATACTGCGTGTCATCTTAGAAGCAGGCATCTGCAGAGTCGCTGACAGCACAGGGTATACCCAGTCCGTCTTTTCTGTGATGTCCCGCTGTCCTCTTACCACGGAGCACAGAATGATCCTTAGATGTTCCCCTGGTCTTTCCTTTATCTCTGCCTCCATTGAATAGCAATGTTTCCAACACATGGTAAGTAAGTGTTGAGGGGGTTAACAGGGATTAATAAGATTTCAAACATCCATTCTAAGGAGTATTGTTTCATTAAATCCTTTATTATGGAATATGACCCTTGAGCGGTAACTAGAAAAAATTGTAGAATAACAAGATTAATAGCTTTTTAATACGCCTAAGAAGCTTTAGACCTGAAAAATTAAATACAAGTCAGACTTGGCTCTAAGGCATAAGGGTACAATGGTTAAAATGTTCTCACACACGCAGATGCACCTCCAAGACTCAAGTTGCTTTTTACGTAATGGAATACAGGCTAGTAAGTCCACATGGTTACTACAAAGTGTGATGGAGGTACATGCAGGTTACTGTGGTAACACCAGTGAGGTACTGGTCACTGACTGGAAGGATCTCAGAAAACTGGTTACCAAGGCAAAGTTGGGAAAGTTATTCAGGTTGAGATGGGATTTTGCAGAGCCTTGGTTATGTATGAGACAATCTCTTAGAAAACTCAGTCCACAGAGCTTTGGTTTCCAGTAAAGTGTCAAGTAAGGAGGCTAGTGCTTGAGGAAGGGTGGCATTGTCCAGGCTTCACAAGGAAGAAACTAATATCCTTGTCAAGGAAACCAGTGACAGATTTTAAGCACATTTGTACTTTGACTAACTTTCTCTTCACCTTCCTGTGTTGTCCAAGAATCAGAAATTAGACAGACAGTAGAGCAGTGCCTATTGAAACAGTCCAGGTCCCAGTTAAGAAGGACCCGAGTGAGATGAGGCAGTGGGAGTGGGGACAGGGCAGTGGATACCTTACAGGACTCCTTAGATGGTACACACAGGGACTTTGTTTCAGACTCTCTCAGGTAGCACATCATCTGGTGGATAGAGAGTAAACAGAACTCACTCCTGAAGGTGCCCACACTGGAAGGAGTAGTGTGTGTTTGACAGGGGTAAAAGCAGAGACCAGCCCTGCACAGGAACAGGGTAAAGTGCTATTCCCAAAGCATTAAGAGTCATCTAAGGAACTTTGAAAAATGAGTGGCAAGCCTCTGAACGAAGAAGCAGACACATAGTAGTGTGGAGAACACATTTGCCCTGAGAGAAATGGGAGTTTCAGAAGCTAAATTGGCCAGTGAAATCTAGGCCGGAGATTATAAACGCCCTAAATCCCAGCTGTGGCAATAGAAAAGAAAGAATATACTGTGTATGCCTTAGTCACTAAGACTTGGTTTTAATGAGATCCCATTAAGAGAGGAGCAAGATGGGCCAAGTGGTCATAGTGATGTCAGTGCGATCAAGAGAAAGAAAAGGATCCTTGTTCGTGGCCTGGGGTATGGGAGGAAGATGGGAGCTGAAGACGAGGAAGCAAGGGATCAGGTTTTGGTTGGGTTTCAGAAACTGGGAAGTAACAGTCATCACTAGAAAGCCTGCAGACACCTATCTCGTGGTATAATCTCCTACAGCTGAAAACTCGGGAGTTTTGTTTTGTCTTTGCATTTTGTGAGTTCATGTATATATGTGGTCACACACGTCATGCACACGTGGAAGAAAGAGCAACTTGTGGAAGTCAGTTCTCCCCATCACCATGTGGGTCCTGGGGACTGAACTTGGGTCCTTAGGCTTACAGGGCAGAGCCTTTACCTGCTGAGCTGTCTCAACTGCCCTGAAATGCTTGTATTTGTACAAGAACATAAGGAAATAAAACCTGTCTTCAGTTTGGAAGGTCTGCTTGGAAAGGGCGAGGGAAAACCCCTGTGCTCTTTGAACACCAGCCTGCAGCTCTGCTCACTTCCCTTACCTGGTCCTCAGACAGGGCCTCTGTCCACGTAGGCACAATCGACTCTGTCAGATCCTGGGCATCCAAAGGAAAGCATCCAGGAAGACAGAAAGAGCAAAGGACAGAGCTGCAGGAGGATGGGTACAAGGGAGAACCTGCCGGGATGCGAGGGAGCCCAAGAGACTCATGTGGGCAGTGACCTTAGCCTCAGCTGGTGCTCACTGGTTCCAGTCAGCCTGGCTGGTGTGATAAGGGTGTGTGGTAGAAGGTTGTGGGAACGGAGTGCAGACAGAGCCTGGGGTCTGCAGTGTCACCTGTGCAGGTCCATCCGGGGATGCCTTTGTCCATTCTTCCAGCTGCTTGGCTTGTTCATTTCAGGAAGTACTAGGGTCTTGAGCTTACCACCAAGTTTTCACTTAGTTAAAAGGAAGCAGTCTTGAGAATATCTTCGCAGCAAGTCCCAGTGTAAGTGCTATCCTAGGCCCTCCTCTAGAGCAGTGTTCTCGACCTTCCTAATATGCCCCCCTTAACACCCTTATGACCCCCAACCATAAAATTTTCATGGCTACTTTATAACTGTAATTTTACTACAGTTATGAATCATAATGTAAATATCTTATATGCCACCCTGTGAAAGGGTCTGTTAATCCCCAAAGGGATTGCGACCCAGAGGTTGGGAACCACTGTTCTAGAAGGTAGCCCGTTAGCCCAGTGCTTTTCATTTTATTTTTTAGTGTTCCAGAAAGACAGTAAATAAATATTAAACCTTGTTAAAACTTAACTTCCCCAGTGTTTTTAACTTAAGAAAACTAAGAAATACCAATATACTCAGTATTCTTGAAGGAAAGAAAAAAAAATAACTAAGTTTTTCTTTCTAAGGGAAAAATGAATGAAAATATTGCAGAATTTGACAGATTTTGAGTGTCCAAAAAATCAGTTCAAGAAAAGCAAGCAAGTAAAATTCTGGAAAATATCTGTTGTGTGTATGCATAATAAAAAGTTAATTTGTCATTTTCAAAAATAGAACTCGAGTACCTTGAACATTTTGGGGCTGTTGTTTTGATCCAGAAACCTAGAAGAGATTTAGACTGTGCTGGGATGCAGCTCTTCCTTCAGTCCCATGAGCCTTTGTAACCTACTCACTGGTGTCCTATTTCTTGGTCTACAAAGAGAACACAGCCTCCTCTATGGCTGCGGCAACCAGAATTTTACCTTTTTTATTATGTTGTATCATAAATCAAATGAAAAGAAATGGAAGGTGAAGAGTGCCTTTTTAATTCAAAGAGTGTACATAGCTGTGAAGATAAATGGTTAAGCTATGTGTGTGAGTGCATCTGTTTCCCGTTCTTTCTCTTCACACACACACACACACACACACACACACACACACACACACACACACACACACACACGTTTTACATTTTGTTATTTTGGTAGCCTTTGTTTACTTATGTTAGCTATTGACAATTTAAATGTTACATTAAATTAAAGCCAAGTCTACAAAGTTTAAATACAAATATTTGAGTTGAATTATAGAAATTTGTTAAAATATTGGTCAATAGTTTGCTCTTGCTCAGATGGGCTATTTGAAGTTTTCAATATTGATGACATAGTTGATTACTGAACTTATATCCACATCATTAAACATGTTTTTAATTACAGCCAGGTGTGATAGTGCTTACCTTTAATCCCAGGACTAGGTAGGCAGACGCAGGTGAATCTCTGAGTTTGAGCCTAACCTGGTCCTCATAGAGTGTTGAGGATAGCCAGAGCTATAGAGAGAGACCTTGTCCCAAACAACAATAATAAAAATGTATTTAATTCAAGCCAATTACTTATTTTATTGTAATTTATGTTTTGTACACCTAGATATCATCTTATAGCTAACTTTCTGATTTTATCTGATTGTACCCTTTTTTCTAGCACATGATAGTGATGGAAGACATGCTTAAAGACTTTGTCCTTGGAGAACACTTACTATTGGTTGGTAACCAGGTGAGTTTTGGCTGGGAGACAAGCACAGGGGAGTGAATGCTAGTACAATCAGTTTCTTCTTTTGGGAATAAGAATTTGGAAATTCTTCCTCCTCCTAATAAAATGATATATTTAAATTTACAACATAAAACTCTTTACCATCAAAACAGGAATCTATACCAAGTAAGACTTAGAGACCAAGACTCAAGGTGTCCCCACCTGTCACACTGTCCATTTACCTCATGAAAGTTTGCAGCTTCATGCTCTTCTACTGCTGCCCTAGTCAGGCTCTGTCACCTCCACCTGGAGTGCAGGAAGCTTTTGGGCTGTAGTCATCTCTCCTGTGCATGCTGAGATCCACTTTCAGCCAGGTTGGTCAGTGTACAACCTAAGTGCTTCCACGTGTGTTTGCTGTAGTCCGCTCCCCATTGCTTAGATGGAGCCCACATCCTCAGTAAGCCACACAACAGTGCAGGGTGCCCACTGTGCCAGGCTTCCGTGTGTCTTTCTTAGCCTTGAGCCACCCTAACCTTCTTACAGGTTCTGTCCCTTTGGCCTTTGCATGCCTGTCCTTCTCCCTGGGGTCTCCTTCTTCAGCTCCCAGGAGCGAGACTTTGCCTTATCCCAGGGTGAGCGAGTGTCCCTTGCATCTCTTTTCCTCTAGCCTTGTTTTCAAGCTAGTTCCATGGAGCTGCGTTTCCCATAAGTGACCACCCTCCCAGTCTGTACGTCCCACAGGAACAAGGACCACGTTTCTCTTGTCTATTTCTGTCCCGGGTTCCCAACACATTACTGCTACACTGTAGAGATGTTGTTCTGTATACGCTTGTGTAAGGGATGGATAGACAGTATTTAGAACATTCTGGTAATTTTCGCCAATTGGATTATCAGACCCAAAGTGACCAGCACTTTGTTTTTAAAAGTTGATCTTAAGGGCAACCAGAAGCTTGGCCTTTGTGTGTGTTTCTTGTTTAGTACTTATATAAAAATGTCGATTCTTTAATGTGTAGTTTCTCAAACCTGAAGTTAAAATTTTTAATTTTATTTACTATTATTGTGTACATGCATGTGTCTCCAATCATGTTTGGAGGTCAGAGGACAACTTTGCCTCCTTTACCTTGTTTTTGAGGCAGGGTTTCTCTTCAGACTCCAGGCTGGCTGTTCACAAGCTTCTGGGTGACTCTCTGTAGCCTCCTCTCTGAAGGAGTGCTTGCTTCCAGGTGTGCACAGTTTCCACACACTTTCCAGGAGTCAGGCTCAGGGCAGCAGGCCCACTCGGCAAGCGCTTTCACCTGATGAGCCCACTGACTGGCTCAGAATTTTAAAAATGGATGCAAATGGGTCTGTCGTTGAAGGCATGGATCTTGAGCTGAGTGGTGGAAGGTCAAGCCGCAGTGCTCCCACATGAGTGAACTCTGGCAAAGGGCCCAGCTTCCTGATGGCTAACCTGGCAACATAAACAGCATGTACTCCACTGAGCTGAAGATGACCCGTGATAAAGCACGGGAGGCAGTCCACACCCACTTGGTGCCAGCTAAAAATACCACGCTTGCATCCTGGGCAAGGTTGAAAAGCATTTTTTGTATTTTCTTGGTTCGTTTTTTTTTTCTGAACAAGGGTTAAACATAAAATATACAATTCATGGTTGTTTTCCCCATTTGGAATGCCCTACCTACTTCTGTTTACTGAGAGTCATTTTTCCAGTGAGGTTTTGTAGGCTAATGAGTGGCTGACAGGTAGCATTGGGTTCTTGGTGGTCTTGTCTCCCTGAGAAACGACTCCAGTCTTATAAATGTATGGCGCCCAGAGCTCTTTTACTTTTTATTATAGTAGTGTGCTTTGATTACTCTTCAACTTTTATGTTTTAGAACACTGTACATGTGTGCTGCATCCACACCCCTCCCCTCCTCACTCTCATCCCAGAGCTCAAACCCAGAGGGCTTAGGAGTCTCACTGTGTATCCTTGGCTGGGCTGCAAATTATTATGTAGACCAGGCTAGACATGAACTCACAGAGATCCACCTACCTCTGCCTGCTGGATGCTGAGATTATAGGTGTGTGACTTCTAATCTAGCTCAAGCCCGGAGTTCTTAACAGACATTTTTGGCACTTAAAGCTTGGGGCACTTAGTGTGTCCTTTGAAAATTCCTGCTGTCAAGTGAATGGCCCTAGAAACACACATGGCTGACAACTCAGCAACAGATTAGAACAACAGAGAGAGTAGACTGAGCGTACACAGAGCAGCTGGGGCTTAAGGGGATGGTTTCTCCGGCATACAAGAGTGCAAAAGGCAGATTTCTAGAGGTTAAGACATGACTGATAGACCAGCCATTTTCATCTCAGGAGGATTTTCTAGTCTATCACTAGCATGTATTGGGTACCAGTGTTGAAGAGACATTTAGATTGAGTAGATTGAGTAAATAGTTCTTCTTCTACAAATGTGCCCCTGCTGGGTCATTAGGAATCTAGATGAGCACATGGCTCAGTGCCCATTTTCCTGAGATAGCTCAGAATCTGAGACTGGAGTCCTGTGACCAGAGCTGGGTGATCTTTGTTTTCTGAACAATCATTAGCTAGCACTTAGCTGTGAAGAGTGGTATCTCATGCTTGTATTTACCAATCAGAAGGTGGGACTTGGACCAGCGTGGCTGGCTAAAGACCCAGATGGAACAGGATAAACACTTGAGCCAACTGAGCTCCCTTCAGACTTGTTTTCAGGAGCCCACATCTGTGTGTAGCACAGCGAAACTGCCTGCTCCTGAGGGTGTGAGTACAAAGATCCAAGGGCCCTTAGCAGGTGCAGGATGAGGCTGGCTTGCTCCCTTTCTCCACTCTTTATTCAGGATGGTATACTTTCACAGTTACGGTACCTAGGTCCTTCTTCAGAAGCTTTGAACACTAACACCCAGCTTTGCTGCTTGGTGGGCTTCATCCCTCCCAGTGTTTTAGACTCCTGCTCACCTGTGCTCATTTCTGCCTTGTAAGCTTCACCACGAGAAAAGGCAGGCAAATGAGAGTGTAGGCAGCAGGCTGTGGACTCTCACCTCTTAGCTCCCTGCGGTGGGATAGCTGCTGTTTTCACTGAAAAGATCAGAGAAAACACCAATTTCATCATGGTAGCAGTGGTCCATCTCCTCCTTCTCTCTTTCTAAAACAGTGATGACAACTCTGGAAACAAAAGGAGTGAAGTGAAGCTTTGGGGATTAAGTGTGACAGAGAAGTCAACAGTGGGCTCCATAAGTGTAAATATACTCAGTCCTCTTTATGAAGTGGTTAGAGTTAGAGGCCGCCCAGCCTTCTGTGTACAAGCGCGTGCTGGCTGGACTCCATGAGGAAGTCTAGGCTCTACTGTAACTAGAGGTCTTTTAGAAAATTGTTGGGGTACCAGCCGCAAGTCTTAAGCAAGGGAAATTAGAGGAAGTGAGTGTTGATTTTGAGGTATCTTAATGATTTTCACTTTTATTAAATTCAATCCTACCTCTCCCCCTTGTATATAATTCCATCTTGCCTAAGTATCTATAGCATTAGACAGAATTCCACATATATCTGTTAGGAAGCTGAAAACAGGCCCATGTACAACACTTGCCAAATTAAATGAGAATAAAGTGGCTTACATTCTACTCAGACAAAATAAGTTTTTAAACTTCTACTTTTGGTGTAGGATTTTATGCCAGAGCAGTCTTTCTAGTAAATGAGGCAGAATTGCCACCCTTGAAGCAAATGGGACAGGTGCCCTGGACTTCACGCTTGGTCACTTAGGAGCCTCTGCTGTGGATGTAGGAGCTCTGCACAATGCCCCTCCCCTGTAATCACAGCGTTGAAACTTCCCCTGGTAATTAGGAGTCTTTATTTTAATATTATTATGTTAGCATGACATTCCATTTAACAAAAAGAGAGCTGTCTGCTCATTTCTTAGCTGATGATGCTTATGGAGGTGAGGTAAGAGGAGTCCCCAGCTCTAGGAATACAAAGAACAAACTTCCTGGTAACTCCCTCTTTTTTTTTTTTTTTTTCTTTTAACAATCGTCCATATGAAGCACAAATATTTATAGAAATTGAGTTACTGAATCAACCTACAGATATGCCACGTCTATTTAATTACAAAGTCCTTATGAATAAACTTTTTGGGATAAGAACGTTTGTGTAAAATAAACTATATATTTTAGCTAGCCTGTTATTTACAGCCATGAGCCTAGATTGGGCAGGTGGTTAGCTACTCCACTTACATCCCAGCTGTATGTCCCTAGTTACTGGCTAGTTGAGCCTCGCCCAGGTTATTCCTCTTCCTTCAGCTTGTCCTCAGAGTCCATCTCTCCTGGCCATGTGCTCAGGGTCCGTCTCCTCTCATGGCGGCCTCCTCTCCTCTACCTCCTTTCTGCTTCTTCCCCTGGTCTCTCCTGAGACTCTTCACTCATCCTCAAGTCCAGCCTTTCTCTCTTTACTGCCCAGTCACAGCTTCTAGCCTTTTATTAACCAATTAACTTTAAATTGGGCAGCGAGGTTTACAAAACAAAGGCTGGTATATGTGAGAGTCCTCTTTCCCAGGGCAGCCAGACCTTGGGATACAGGATTTAGCATTTGTATACACAGCAGCACCAGACCAACCCCCAACATGCTTGAGTTTTGAGAGCAGTTGTGTTTTGCTAGACATTTGATGGGAACATATTTCTCTAATACCATCTAAAATGCTTGGCTACCCTGCATAAGAATTATTTTAAGTCTTGCCTGTTTTGTTTTAGAAATCAAAGTTTAATCAGCTACACAATGTCATTTGGTTTTGGTATTAGACAAGACTTCACAGCAAGTCGTCAGCATTTGGCCTATGCTTAATGAGATACGATTAATTATTCACAGTCGTTCCTACCTGAGCAATCTGCTAAAATCACTTGTAACATTTTTCATTTTAAGCCAATTTTTTGTTATGTTTTACCAAATAATTGCTGCCTGCTATAGTTTTTAGTCTTAGCTTTTTAGTGTGTTCATGATTTTAATTTTTCCCTTGTCAGGATTCGCATGCCCACCTGCTCCCTCACCCTGGTCTCAGTTGGTTTTGGTACATGGCACTGCTTCGTCTCTTAGCCTGTGAAATTCTCAGGTGCTTTGTCCTCGAGGAAGCTTCTCACAGAAATTCAGTATTGCTGTCTTCCAAACATCTCTGCCACTTCCTACTCTGATTCAGTGTTAAGATAGCTGTGCTGTGAATTTAATTTCATCTGTAGTTGAATGATATAGTTTTCTTATAAATAAGGATGGAAAACAGTGATATGTGTGTGCTTTACAATTTCTAATGCTTTCAATCATTTACTTAGTTCTACAATAACACTGTGGAGTAAAATACTTTCTCTATCCTCCCCATAAACAGACATTTGTCCAAGTTCACATAACTAGTTAGTTAGTGGCAGACTGATCTCCCAAGCCCCCATTTTCTCCAGTATCACACAAGTTCTATTGATTATAATAATAGTAACAGCAGCAGCAAAAAGGCAGTGGCTGACTTTGCTGAATGATTATGATAGCCCGGGATAGAAGCTGGACTTTTTACACGGAGTAAAGGACGTTCGCTGTCTTCTTTTATATAAAAGTAGAGTACACATTTATCCCATTCAATAGTCAACAACATCTTGAAAAGCTTCTATTTCTCCAAAACCTTTGTGGCTGGGGTTTTATGCATGAGGTTCGTGTGTTCCTGTGCATGTGCATTGTGGGAAGGTTAGAGGTCAGGTCAAGCATCTTCTCAACCACTTCCACTGTAGGTTTTAAGGTGAGTCTCTTCCTGGAGCTCACCCATTGTGCTTGGCTACATTGGCTGGCCAGCAAGCCCCAGAGATCTCTTGTCTACCTCCCTAGTCCTGAGATTGTAGGCATGTACTGCCATGACTGTGCCTGTGACATGGATGCTGGGAACCTGAGCACAGGCCCTCATATCTGTGTGGCAAATGCTTTGCTGACAGCCATTTTGTATGTCATTGTAGTGCATTCTCCTTGCAGATTTCTTAGCAGTCTCTTCCCCATGTTCTGCAGTCTAATTTCACTGCTGGTTTGTTCCAGTCAGTATCCATCAAAGTCTGTTGGAAAGTCTGTTCAGTTTGGTGTTTGTCACTGTGACAGACACCTGAAAGAAAGGCTTGTAAGAAGAAGAGTTCCTGTGACTCCATTTCAGAGGTCTCAGCCTTGGCTGACTGGCTCCATTCCACTGTGTGCTCAGCCATCCTCAAACCTCATGTTGGGAAGATATGGTGGAAGGAATATACTCATCTCACAGTGAAGGGCCTGGGACTCCATAAACCTTTCAGAGGCGCATCTCAGTGACTGACCTACCTCCTTCAGCTAGTCCTGACCATCAAGTCATCCATTCAATGCCATTATCCAGTCGCCTTAGCAGTGCCCCCAGCTGGTAACCAGCCTTCAGTACGTGAGCCTGGGGCCATGTTGTTTTCTCCTGTTATCTTTATTTTGAGAGATCTTGTCCCACTTATAGTACAAATATATTATATAGAATTATACCAATCTAGTGAATTTCTATTGAGGGAACTTTTGTAGAGTAAACTTTATTAAACCCATTTAATTTCTTGTTTAATTTATGCAACAAAATTATATTCATTTGTTCTGAACTAGACATAACCTTTTAATTTTATAGCATTTGATTTTATCTATTTTGCATTGTAAAAGTTAGAAAACATTTAGTTAACATCACCAAGCAGGATTCTGTGACCATTATTATTTTCTATATCTTCTTCCTTTTATTAATTACAGGTGTACTGTGATCAGCTTTTTTTTCCTATGGACTAAGGTTTCACAATTGCATGCTGAGTTATTTAGTATTAAGGTGCTGCACATATTTTGTTGCAAAATTAAAGAATGTGTGAATTTTGCTAACTAATTGAAAATGGGCCCGAGCAGGTTCTTCTGTATTCATCAGGAGCGTGCCATGTCACTATGCCAGTGTAATTGTCTAGTATCTGCAGAGGACTGAACAATTTGTACAGAAATGTTCTTGCCTGTGTTTCCCAGCTGGTAGTGACAGCAGGCAACTGGATAACTGCAGCAGCCAAGGGCCCCATGGCTAGGTGTGCTTGGTTTCATCAGGTGCTCATCTTTGGGCTGGTATTTTGTACCTTTCCAAGCTTCCTTCATTAGTTAAGCTGCCTGATTTGTATGTAGTCTGGAAAGTTTTTGCTTTCTCTCCACCAATTTAGTTTTTCTGCCTTGTGCTTCTTAGTAAGCCATTTTTTCATATTGATGTTGGATTTGTATTTTCTTCTGGAGGATTTGTTTATCTCCTTATCCCTTCCATGCTGGGTTGGTGGTACTGAGGCTGGCCACACTTCCAAACTTTCTTTGTTGTATATAGTAGCTGTATATTTCATAAGCACATTACAGAAATATAGATTTTATTCCTGTAAGAAAAGGATCTTACCCTTTTGCAGGGAGCTTTGTGTGGGAGCCATACTTTTGGACTCTGTCTTCTTTTCTTGGCTATTACAGGATCTATCTATGTGAATATTTAGGATTATTTCCTGTTCGTTTTCAGTAAAGTTGTTTTTCCGGTTATATAATCTGCTTTTATTGAGATAACTTTAAAAAATAAGAAATTGCCACTGATTGTATAGCAGCAATCTCCTTCTTGGGCAAGAGATTAAAGGATATGGTAGAATTTAGAGACCAATTAACCTGTACCTTTGTATTGAGATGAGCAAACCTAGGCCCAGAGGATGGTTAAGAAACCTCTGTGTAAGAGCAGGTATGCAGATTATAATCCTGGTGTCCAGACTCCAGTGTAATGAACTATAAGAAATAGTAGGCAAAAAATTTGAAGGTTTACCATTTAATGAAAAGTTTCCATTTTAAAAAGAGCCAGCTAGAATTTTTTTTTTCGGGTTCTTACAATTATTTTACTTTGCTATTGTTTACTGTGTGTTTTATTTAGGGACTTCAGTTACTTTTCTAAAAAGGGACGAGGAGTGCTATTAAAAGATAATTTCTAAATATCATACAGACTGAAGCAACACTGTACAAACTATTCAGGAATTAAGGGAAACTGGAAAGAAGAAAGCAAGCCACTGTGGAGAGCAAGAGCTGCTCTTGTCAGTGGCAAGCACTGGGATCCGCCTAAAGCTCGGCTGCAGAGGAAGGGTCTGGCCTGCCCCTCCCCGGCCACCCTCAGTCTCACAAAGGACATCGCCATACTTGGTCTGGCCAGTTTTAAAACCTTGGGTTGACAGACATTTGTTTGACTTCATGGCATTGTGGCACAAATCCTCCTAAAAGCAGTCAAGGAAGTTGCCTCTTGATGTCTGTTCTGTGTGATGAAATAGGAAGTACAGCCCAAGATGTTCGTTACACAGCATTGGGTTGTCTTCAGTTCTTAAAGGCCTAGAACTTAATCTAAGCGTGCCTCCCTCCAAAACAGCCGTGTTATTCTCTCTATGTACATGACTGGTGTGAACCTTCCAGCCATTTTGCACTGAAGCAGCATATGAGCAGCAGCTCTGTAAATGTTAATCTCTCCACTTTCAGTACTAAGAGCATCACTGAAAATGTCGTCATCAAAAATGGAAGGCACTTAAAAGAGGTGTCTGTCCCCTTTGGAAGAGCAAAGTGCAGGGCTCCAACTTCCTCCCCTTTTCTCCCCTGTCCTTCAGTTTTAGTGCTTATTACCTGAAGGTCACATGTGAATCATGAGAGAGAGACATCTGAGAGGATGCCCTCTTGCTGAGGAACCTGACTTTACTGGTGGCCTCGAGGGCGTGGCGGTGTTTTAGGAAGATAGAGGAGTGACTCTGAGCTGAGGCTGAAGGAGAGAAAGCACAGTAGTCAGGCTAAGCTGCAGAGAAGGAAGGATATCTCACCAGAAAGCTGAGGGTGGCTGGAGAGTGGGCAGTGAGACAGGGTGGGCCTTATAGTCAGCTGTTTTGGAGACAGGAGGCTGATGGGGGCAAACAGCTGTGAGGCTGAGCATCAGCCTTAGGGGTGGCTTCTGCTCAGGAGTCTCTCTTCAAGGCCTGTGGCTGACATGAAGTCTCCCGTTTCAGTCTCAGGACCCAAAGCCATTTCTGGATGAATTTCCCTTGACCTGACCTCTACTCTTCCTGGCTCTTTTCTCCTATTCTTTTCTCCTTTCCCTCTGTGATAGAATACAGATAGAGTGATCAGGAAAGCAGCCCTAGACCCCTTTCTTCTACAAAAGACTTAATTGCCCAAGTTTAACTAAAATAAGACTCATGAGTTTATGTGACCCCAGAATATATCAAAAATATATCTTAAAGTGGTGGCCCAAGCTCCCTGAGCTGGAGGAGTGTGGGCTTCCTGCCTTTAGTTTGAGTTCTGCCTGTGAGCTTCATATCCTGTTACTCCCAGCCCTGGAGTTAACAGAGTCTTGGCTCCTCCCCCTCTGTCCCAGTCCTGGAGTTAACAGAGTCTTGGCTCCTCCCCTTCTGTCCCAGCCCTGGAGTTAACAGAGTCTTGGCTCCTCCCCTTCTGAGGCTACCTCCTCCTAGTATGTTGTCATGAGGAGCTCAGCAGGGCAATGATGGAAAGAGAAGAGCTAGTTTCATGAGATCTCTAATTCCTTCGATTTTTAAGAAAGTTTTACTCACTAAATATAATCTCAATACCTATGTAAGAATTTATGTTAATTTTATTAAAAGAGACAAGTTGAATTTATAGAATAGTGGCTAGTAAGTAAAGATACAGTTGCACAGGGATAAAGTGAAAATGTTAACAGGTAATTTTTTAGCAGTTACACATTGAATAGTGTCTTATCTCCTACATTTCCCAGTGAGAAAAGTGAGTGTATGGTATGTAATTTTTGTGACAGAAAATTAGACATAATTTATGCACTTATTCAATTAAAGTAATCCCGAGGATCTTCTCTTCTAGACAAAACCATGATTAGAAGGAGCACACAGCTGTAATTGTTTCGGTTTGCTCAGGATATTTACAGAAATTCTTTCCTAGATTATTCTTTCAGCATTTCCTCCAAGGAACTGTGAGAGCCTCTTAAAGTGAAGTGGGAGTGACCGATGAGATCTCTGGCTTAGGAAAGGAGCAAAACAAACTGTGGGCTGTGCTGTGGTGAGGGTGGAGGTGGGGAGGCGAGTGGGACCTTTTCCAGCAGCCCAGGAGGATGGGCTGTGCTGTGGTGAGGGTGGAGGTGGGGAGGCGAGTGGGACCTTTCCAGCAGCCCAGGAGGATGTGAAGCTTAGAGCTGAGACAGGGACTTGAAGAGGAAGAACCAGATGTGGGAAACAGGCACTTCAAAATAAACATGTCCAAAATTAAACTGCCTTTGTAAACTCCCCTCCCCTACCCAGCAACCCCTGTCTCCTTGCCCGTTCCTTTCCCAGTTAACGGCCTGGTCTTACCACTCTCAGCCCGGGACGAAGACTGATGTCTTCATGTCCTTGCCCTCCATCACATAGTGATGTGAGTTTCCTGACTGTCTCCTGACTTGTTGACTTGTCTCTGCTCCTTGGCTTAGGCCATCGGCATTATGGAATTCTTTAAAGAGTCTCCTTTGCTCTCACTTCTTTCTCTCTACCATTTCATCAGACTAGCCTTCAGGGGCTGAACATCTGACTCTGCCACTCCCCAGCCTCAGTGGCTGCTCTTGGAAACAGTGCAGACTCTTGGCTGCCTGAGCTCTGCCACGCTTAGAGCCACCTCCCTAGACGGTCTATTCCTTGCAGCCCCTTCTCCCTTTCTGCTGTGATCTTTGACATCTTGCAAACCTCTCTGGATCACAGAACTCACACGTCTCTCCTTACAGTACTCTCTCTACAAGACACACCCTGCTCCCCCTTTCTCCATACCTTCTAATTTCATGATTATTTTTAAATCATATCTTACATGTGATGGGCCTTCCCAGGCTTCAGGTTAAATCTCAAGGCATCTTGGCTGCTTCATATAGCCACATTCACTCCGAACCTCAGCAGTGTTCCCCTGTGTTCTGTATTGCTTAAGAAATGACTTGTGAACACCACCCTTTCACTTTCGGTGAGTTTGTAAGTATATAGCAAGCAAAGATACAATAAAGAACAAGTAGCAGAGAGAAGCAGCAGATAAATAGCAAACCATTACCAAGTCAGATGCTATGAATTAAGAGAGCAAACAAAAAAATAATATCAAATTTGGGGACTTACAAACATCCTCTAAAAAACAGAAGCCTCATTGAAGTAGACAGCTGGAGGCCTGGACAGAAAAAGTATCTCCTTTGGTGTGCTTAGAATGACTGTGAATGAGCATATAGAGACTGCAACCGCACCTGGGCACTGGTAGTCATGAGCAGAAATGGACAGTCTACACTGAAGGCCCAGCAGAGCAGGGCAGTCTCCACGAATGAGCTTGGCCTTCCCTCTTCTACATAGGCATCTTGTACTATGGGATAAGCAACAGAAACCTCTTTGGGGAATGCCCACCTTCTGGCTGTTCTCAAGGACCTGGTGCTTTTACTTTGAGCTCATTTTATTTTTCTTTGTTTCTTTTCTTTTTTTTTTAAATTTTTATTTTTTGATACTTTATTTATATTTCAAATGTTTCCCCCTTTCCAGGTCTCCCCTTTGGAACCCCCTATGCCCCCATCTCCCTGCTTCTATGAGGGTATTCCCCCACCCACCCACCCACTCCCGTATTCCCACCTTGACATTCCCCTTTACTGGGGCCTCTCCTCCCGCTGATGGCCAACAAGGCCCTCCTCTGCCACATATGTGGTCCAAACCATGGGTCCCTCCATGTGTATTCTTTGGTTGGTGGTCCAGCCTCCAGGAGGACGGGGAGGGGGTGTCAGGCCAGTTGAAACTGTTGCTCCCTCCATGGGGCTGCAGACTCCCTCAGCTCCTTCAGTCCCTTCTCCAACTCCTCCATCTGGGACCTCACTCTCAGTCCAGCAGTTACTGTAAAGTGAAACTTTGCTATTCCGAACTTTTGGGCTAATATCCACTTATCAGTGAGTACATACCATATTTGTTCTTTGGTGACTGAGTTACCTCACTCAGGATGATATTTTCAAGTTCCATCCATTTGCCTGCAAATTTCATGAAGTCATTGTTTTTAATAGCCGAGTAGTATTCCATTGTG
>CM052708.1:40959333-40974527 GCA_028551405.1 Uromys caudimaculatus | reverse complement strand
CTGGGATGAAGCCTACTTGATCATGATGAATGATCGTTTTGATGTGTTCTTGGATTCGGTTTGCGAGAATTTTATTGAGTATTTTTGCATCGATATTCATAAGGGAAATTGGTCTGAAGTTTTCTTTCTTTGTTGGGTCTTTATGAGGTTTTGGTATCAGTGTAACTGTGGCCTCATAGAAGGAATTGTGTAGTGTTCCTTCTGTTTCTATTTTGTGGAATTGAAGATTATTCGTATTAGGTCTTCTTTGAAGGTCTGATAGAATTCTGCAGTGAACCCATCTGGTCTTGGGCTTTTTTTGGTTGGGAGACTTTTAATGACTGCTTCTATTTCTTTAGGCATTATGGGACTGTTTAGATGGTTTATCTGATCCTGACTTAACTTTAGTATTTGATATCTGTTTAGAAAATTGTCTATTTCATTCAGATTTTCCAGTTTTGTTTTCTTTTATTACAGTAAGGAGGCCAGCTGTCCCAAGACAGGGCTTTTGAGGGAGGCAAAAGGGGGTCTCCCTGCTTTGCCTGCTTTTTAAAATTTTTTTTTTTTTTTTTTTTTTTTTTTTTGGTTTTTGGTTTTTGAATCTTGAGACAAAGTCTTTCTTTCAAGTGCTGGCTGACTGTTCTAGAACTAGTTGTGTAGACAAGGTTGGCTTCAATCTCACAGAGATCTACCTGCCTCTGCCTCTCTCATTCTGGGACTAAAGGCATGCACCACCAAGCACATCCAACTCTCTATTTTAATGGGCTTAAAGAGTGCATGATCATTTACAATATAATGTAGATCCCAGCCTGGGTGTGTTTCCTGGTAAACTGCGTGCTGTGCCACCATTGTACACCATCATATCAAGCTCACTCAGGACAGCACTCTGCCGGGTACTCGTGGGGTTGATCACTGAGAAGGAAGAGGGGAAGGGAGGGGGAAGAAGACAGGTCTTATACTAATAGCCTTGCACTGAGTGGTGGAATGCATAGCAATGCTGGTCCTGCTGGGCATAAAAGGAAAGGCAGATGGCTGTGAGTGGGAGTCTGATGAGTGCAGCCTGAGCATCCTTTCAGTTGACAGGAATGGGGGTCTCCAGTGCAGCTGAGCAAAGAAGTGTGAACTGTGTGTAGTGACAGAGGGTGTGGCAGTGAAGTGGACACCCCAGAGGCTATGGAGCAAAAAGACAGGTCAGAGTTCTAGAGACCCCAAGGACACAGCAAGGAGCTGCTCCAGAGCACAGGCATCTTCGCCTGCCTCTCCTCTGCAATGTGGCTGCCCTGCAGGAGCCTCCAGGGTCTGCTGTGGTGGCTAGTGAGGTGGCTGAGCTCCTGATGCTTTTCAGGACTCAATGGCATTTAGACCTTTGCTGTCTCTGGTATTACCTTGAGTCTGTGATGTTCACATTTCTCTGTGATTACTGAAATTAAAAGAGCTGAAAGTGTCAACATACACATCGTCATAATCTAATTTTATGTGTTTTAAACTGGCCATTTTCTTCCAGCCTGCCATTTAAAACTTCCATGGCTGTTGTAATTGACATGCAAATGTGTAAGTGTAATTCACCTTGTTTGTGCTTCTGTGCTAGGCTTAAATTTTTGTGGGTGAAATCCATCTAGATACCAAGCCGATTCCTAAGAGACGAAATGACGCTTTATTCTGGCATTAGTGAACTTATCAGTCTGGTTCTTCAGCTTTCATAACATAATGTGGGAACTTGGGGGGTGGCTTGAGGACCAGATTGCCTAATGAATTTCATACTGAAAACTATAGCCCACCGCACAGGAGCTGAAAGGATGAGAGTCAGGATCAAACACACCGGACTGAATCCTCTGCCATTGACTGCGATTGCTGTACTGCTCAGCATTTCTGAGCCTTACCTTCTGGGCTTGTAAGATCAAGACAGTCTTATTTCCTATCTGATGGTGCCACATCTGTGTGGGGGTTAAACGGCACATGAGAACGCTTGACAGAGACCTTGAGAAAGCATAAGAAATTAATGCTGTCATTGATGTTTCCCACAGTACTGAACTCAACTTTTTATCTGTTGCTCTTCACACACGGCCTAGTGGTTAGGGTTAGTTGTAGGGGAGTAACGTGGGCACATGGCCTACCTTCTACAAAAGGTCAATAGCTCCAGCATGAGCCAGAGGGAAGGAGGGCACATCTAAGAAGAGCACATATGGCTGGATCCGTTCATGTGCCCAATGTTAGAGTTCCAGCGTTTTAAAGGAAAAAGTACAGGACTAAGTCAAGAAGATCTGCAGTTCTGAGGAACTGAAGAAAAGCCATGATTTTTATATATACCTGATTGCCTTTGATGGCATTTTATAACCTGTAGTCATCAATGTTCTGTAGTAATGTTTCTTAACTGTAAAACTAAAAGGTCAAGAGGTAGGGATGCCACACTTCAGAGTCAGAGTGAGCCTTCAGTGGCCTCTGTGTCACAGATGTGCCGTGCATGTTTGCTGGTTTGGGTTTTATTAACAACAAAAGTAGTAGACCTCTGAAGAAGTAGCTCACCAGAAATGTACCTCTAAAGCTTCTTCCTGCTTAACCCTGTTTGTGTACTTGCAGGGTGTAGGAAAGAACAAGATTGTGGACCGATTCCTTCACCTGCTCAACCGACCCCGAGAGTATATCCAGCTGCACAGGTAGGAGAGTTGTCCACAACGCCTTTAAGCTCTGACTGAATTATTCATCTCTCTCCTCTATGAATTAAATATACTCTCTTAGAAGCCTGCTTTATAAGCCAAGCCCCTCCCCATTCCTCCTGCTCATAGCTCTCCTTTCCTTAAAACGTCATGAGGGGCAAAGGATAGCTCAAGGATAAGAGACTGGCTGCTCTCACAGAGGGCCCAGGTTTAGTTCCCAGCAACCACATAGTGGCTCAGAACCCTCTGTAGCTCCAGTTCCAGAGGGTTTGGCACTCTTTTTGTTTGTTTGTTTGTTTGTTTTTTCGAGACAGGGTTTCTCTGTGTAACCCTGGCTGTCCTGGAACTTACTCTGTAGACCAGGCTGGCCTCGAACTCAGAAATCCACCTGCCTCTGCCTCCCAAGTGCTGGGGTTAAAGGTGTGTACCACCACTGCCTGGCCGGGTTTGACACTCTTTTTGGCCTCTGCACATATGTGGTGCCCATACTCAGTTACACATAGACATAAGTAACTCATTTTTAAAAGGTATTGAATGATGAATACCTCATAAACACAAGTTAATAGATACTTTGTGCACAAAGAGATGCAGCACGTCTCAGCAGCACCAAGGAATTCAAGTTGGAAGACATGTGGTGCCCAAGCCCCTGCTTCTACTCAGAAGCTAAGCTGGCTGACAGGGAGAAGACACAAACTTTGTGTAGGGTACAGAGCACAGACTATGGAAGGGACATAGCATCTCTTGCCTTCCTTAAGATACTGTGTGGATGATTTAGTGTTGCATGGTTGGAGTAATGGTTCAGGGATAACTTTTAAAAAAATGAAATTTTTCAACATGAGTTATTTAAGCTTTAGCAGTGGACTGGTTCGCATTCTCGAAACCAAATGCAGGCAGCAGATCTACTGCAAACTAAATACTGGAATAAGTCAGGATGCAAGCTATGTGTATATATGCCAAGTATGGAGCAGTTTAAACCTAGTGTCGATTATTGTTTTGACCCCAGTAAATAACAAATGCTGTCATGGAAAGAACACTGGACTGTGTTAAAAGAATGAGTATCTGGTCTGAGTTCTTTGCTAAATAATTATGAGTTCCTGAGAGAAAGTTTTAGAATGAGAACATCTAGCAGGTCAAAGGTCAAAGAGAAAAGTTCTAAAGGAAAGTTGAGATATGGTAAAAACAATCAAAACAAAGCAAACCAAAACAAACATTCCCTCTTGGAGTTCATACCCTTAAACAGTCCTAGTGCAGGCAGAGCGTCATCCCCTGAGCAGCCCTAGCCCAGGAAGAGCAGCAGAGCTGGACAGACTCACAGGCCCTGGGAACAGCACTACCCTTATGTCTGTGAGCTGAGCCCACTGTGGGTGCTGCGGTGGTTAGACGGTAGGTAGCCTGTGCAGCGTATGCTTTAGAAGTAGCATTTTCCCATCCTTTCAAGAGCCACTCTGGACCATCTGAGTTTCCGAGAAACATGAAGAATACAGGCTTGCTGCTGTTGAAGGTGGTGTGCACCTGTAACCCCAGTACTGAGGAGGCCGAGACAGAAGGACTGAGTTTGAAGAACAGCCCGCTCTGTGTAATGACCCCAGCCAGAGGAAAGGGCAAAGAGGTAGAAAGCAAAAAAGGAAGAACCTAGCTCATCAGTTATATAATTTTGAAGCTTCTTTCTCATGCAAGATAACATTAAAAATAAAAAATGGATATTTTTGGAGGCAGTAAGGAATGTGGGACATAGAAAGAAGCAACAAAATTAATAAATATGCACTTAAGATGATGGAATTAACATAGAGCAGTTATAAAATAGCTACCATAAATATTTTCAAGTATTCTAAAAGGGAACTGAGAAGCAAAACAAAACAATAATTAAGAGTTCTAGACCCAGAATGACAGTGCAGAAAAAGAGCAACCTAAATCAACACTAAAGTCTCAAAGGTGGGGACAGGATAGAGCGGAAAAATATTTGAAGAGGTAGCAGCAAGAAAGTTCCTGAGATCGATGTAATGACATGAGATCATCAATAGCCCAGCGAATCTCAAGTATGGTAAACAGAAAAGCCAAGCCTGACACACCATAACCAGGTGGCTGAAAACCAAGCGAAAATATTTAAAGCCATTAAAGTTGAAGAAAAGGCACATTTCATGTAGGGAACAATAGTAAAAATGGCTGACTTCTTATGAGAATAAATATGAAGTGATTCGATCAAATGGTTGCTTTGCATTAAGTGGAGAAAGTTTCGAATAGCACATTAAAAATGCTCTTTCATGTAAAGGAAAACTACATTTATAGCAACACACACACACACACACACACACACACACACACGCACGCACACGCGCGCACACACACGAACACACACATGCACACACACATGCACACATATGCACACACACATACACACACACGCACACACCCAATAACTTGTAAAAGGATAGTATGGGGCTGCGGGGAGGGCTCAGTGATCAATAGCATTTGCCATGCAAGCATGAGAATCAGAGTTAGGATCCCCAGATCCCCAGCACCCACATAAATGCCAGATATGGTAGCCTATCTGTAATTTCAGCCCGTGAAAGTCAGACACAAATGAGGCCCAGAGCAAGCCGGCAAGCTAACTAGCCTGTTGGTAAATTGTCAGCTCAGCTGAGAGAGCCTACCTCAGTCAGGTGGGTGGCAGCCCAGGAAGATGACCACCATCAACTGTGGGCCTCCTCGGCGCATGCACAAGCACATGCACCCACACAGTTGTAAACATGCACACGTAAGTGCGCACTAGAAGGAGGCTGTGTAGTGACCATATGGGTGTGAGCCTGGGAATATAAGGTAAATAATGGCCTCACTTTTTACTCCTCTTTCTACTTGTTGTTATTGTTGTTTGGTTTTTGTTTTGTTTGGGACAGGTGGATCTATGTAGCCCAGGCTGTCCTGGGACTGGCTATGTTGATCAGGCTAATCTTGAAGTCACAGATCTACCTACCTCAGCTTCCCAGTGCATAGATTAAAGATATACCTAGCTAATAATCTTGTTCAACTCAAAGAAACTACTTTTATTGTGTCTTTCTTTCATTTTAATTAATTGCTGATTTTGTCTTTATTACTTTGTTCTTGTATTTCTTTTGGACTTGATCTATTCAGTTTTAAACTTCTAAATGCCCAAGTCATTGTTTTTCGGCCTTTAAATTGTATCATGTGTATTTAAGATTCTGAGTGTGTTTGGGTCTTTGGTCCTTCCCCTCTAAGTGAAGAGCATAGACACAGTATTCATGATGTTTCTTTCCATCTGGTATTTCAGTATCTTCAGTGAAGAAGTTAGTACTCAGGATGCTTTCAAAATCTTAGAGGATTAGAGATAGCATTCCTTGCTTTCTGTCTAGAGTGCCTTTAATCTGAACATTTTGTTATGAAGTAACAAGTGGTTCACAAAATGGTGATGCCTTCTGCAGGAATGTAATCTGTGCTAATTCTGATACTGGCTAAATAACTATGTAGAGAGAGTTTCTACAGGGAATTTTATAAACTCAAAATAATAAAAATGTCAAAGCTAAAGTTTATATTGTATGGCACCTGTTGCTATATAATTGATCGATAACAGTGCTGCAAACAAAACAGCTATGCATTTTATTAGGGCCTAGGTATCTCTCCTCAATCATATTAAATAGTTACCTGACTATGTAAAGTGGAAGACAAAAAGGTTCAATTTAAAATATAAAATATTATAGAGTTCTCACTAATTAGGCTGCTATTCCCACTAATTTCAGCATAGGGATTTTCCCCTTACCTACAGCATTAGAGCTACATTTCCCATAGAATTTAATGTATACAGTTGCTTTAAGGGAAACATGTTTAAGGGACCTAAAACTAACGGTCAGAAAGAGTGTATAGGACTTCTCTGGTACCTGGATGATCACTTAATGTCTCTGCTGTGTCTGCTGTGGAGTCCTTCCAATGGATTGCTGACGATGCCTGTAATCATTTCCTCTCAGTTTGGTTTATAGATGTCTTTTGAAGAGATTAGTTACAAGAGCCATTCACAACACTCCTGATAAGTAAAGCACAATGCAGCACTCAGGGGGCTTCTGAGTGTAGTCTTATGAGCTTATTAGGTTATGATGATCACGGTGCATGAGATAAACAGGCTACGTAATTCATGTGTGTGGTGAAAATCAAGATGACTGGAGAGTGTGGCTTAAGAGATTTAGAAGACTGATAGATGCAATTTTGTTTCATGGTATACATTTCGAATGGCAAAGCCTATAGGAATCATATTTATACAAAGACTTGTGAAGTGAATTGCTCGATTTTATGATCTCATGTTCATTTGATATGAAAGAGAACACCTGAATATTTAACTTCTATAGTCCGTGAATAAAAGTACATGTCTTTATTAAAATCAGGATTATCTGATTTTAGGTAAGGTAAGCTACCAGACTGTATTTCATTTGCTACTCTTCAGATACAAAGATGAAGGCACAAGTCCATATGTATGATTTCTGCTATTTTCCTCAACAGGATCATAAGAGACAGAGCTGTTGTATCTCCCAGCACAGCGCTGACTTTCTGTTTCAGCTGGCCTGTCCTTGCTTATGACCAGCTTACTCCAGACTAGATGATTTGGTGGCCTGCTCACAAGTTTTGAACTTGAACATTTTTTATTTCTTCATTCAGAGTTTGGTTGATTGGTAACTTCTTGGCTAACTTCATCTTTTCCTATGTTTTAGATTGTGTACAACATTTGCTCCTTTGAACGTCCACAGTAGGGAATTGTACCACTGAATAGAAAGGGTATGCGTTTTAGAGAGCAATCCTGTCCTCACAAATTTTTGTGTGTTCTTAAACTCCTTGAGTCCTGATTTCCCTGTCTATCAAAATAAAATGATTTCTTGCAGATGGCTAAGAAGATTAAGGAAGAATGTATGTGGCAGGCCCACCATGGTGTCAGGCACTTGCAACTGGCTTACTACTGAGCACTCAGGCTAAACTAATACATGTTAGGTTCTTAATTTGCATCATATGGGCAGAATATTCCTAGTCCACAAATTTGAAGTGCTCCAAAAATCAGGATGTTTTGAAATCTGGCATGACTTCATTCAGTAAAGAGATCTGGAGAAGGAAGGTACCACTCCCATTGACTCTTCAGGAATTATGGGAAGTTTTCTAATTAGCAAAAGAAACAGGGTATTGTGGTTACTGAAGAGAAGGCTGTATGTGAATTCCAGAAAGAAACACGGCTTGGAGGAGAGAGAGAGGGTGGGTCTGGGGTGAGGGAGAATCTGAATGAATAAATGAATGAATGTGTGTCCATGAATCCTGGCAAGAGAATGGCCACGTACAGGAAATGGAAGGAAGCTGAGGGAGATGGCTATACATGTGACCTGCGATCATGAAGCCAACACTGTGTGGGCTCTCTGTACATGCTGGATGCAGTGAATGCTTATTGAAATTACTTAGTTTACGTTCATTTCATCTGGACTGTCAAACTCAGCTTTCATTAACTACAGGCACCCATGGCTGTTGGAGAATTGAGTAAGATTCTTTGACAACTCAGACATCTTTAGACAAGAGACCTGTGACTGTTCTCTAGATGATGTAGCTCACCCAACTAGTTAAAACATTGTGGTTAGTTATTTTTAAACCAGTTTGGCTTTTCTCTTTTTGTTCCTTTCCAAAACCAAATGAAGTATACTTTGTAGCAAGTAGGAGCCAAATTCTCCTATTAGCCCCTTTAAAATCAGATATCTTGGCGTGAATGCCTTTACAAAGCACAGCACCATCCACGTACAGGGCTGTCCCCCGGTGAGGAGACAGGACATGACAGCACAAAATTTGAAGTTTGCAAAGTCCCAGGGGGCAGAGAGAAATGTTGGTAGGAAATAGAGAAGGTGCATACTTCAAGTCGCATGGTGAATCCAACTGAGCTGTCGTCATCACATCATTCTTATCTGTGATACAAGGGATCCGGGACTGGAACAGGGCACATGGCAGCTGCTGAGAACCTCTGGAGCACCTGGGTCTCAGCTTACCCCATTACACATCTGAAAAACCTATTTATAAGAAACATTTTATTAGCAGTTAAGGAAGTGGTGGATTTCCTATTGAATGCCTGCCTCTGCTCCCATTTGACAGCATGAACTATGATAAAGCCTCAAATTGCTATGTGTAGATCTTTGGGTTTGTAATTTTTTGACTTGTATCTGGTTGATTTCCAATTTCATCAAAATTCCTATATTTGTGTCTTTCACAAACATTTATATGGTATATAGAGATCATCAACTTCACAAGTTCTATAGTCGCCTAGGAAAAAGGTATGCCTGTGATGGATTGTCTAGGTTAAATTTACCATCTTGAGAATATCTGTAAGGGATTATCTTGATTGTAGTAATTGACTTGAAAAGACCTATCTTGATTGTGAATGGGCCCATTCCATAGCACAGGATCCTCCGGGGCTGTATAAAATGGAGAAGGCAGCTGAGTACCAACTGCTCTCTTCCTAATTGCTGATGGACCAGCCTGCCACCATGGTTTCCCACCATGATGAACTGAACCCTTGAACTTTGAGCCACAATAAGCCCTCAGCCCATGAGGTGCTTTTGTGAGAGTATTTTCTCACAGCACAGAAGAGATACTAAGATATACAATGTCTGTCCCTGTCCCTAATATGCTTTCAGCCTGTAGCTAGCTGCAGTTCACCATGTGCTTGTGAATTCTGCCCTGGCTGTCTCTGTTTTAGGTGAACCAGTGAGGCGTTGGAAGGTTAAAGCTGGCTGAGCTCACAGTCACACACTGCACATCGTGGCTTCAGCTCTTTGCTTGACTTACTGTACTGAATCCAAGATGTCTTACTACAGCACTGTTCATACAGTTACACTGTTGGCCAGCTAATGCTTATATCCTGATCAGGTCGCTGTATGATCACTTGATCGGTGAAATTCTAGCATTGTCTTTCTAATATCTCCTCATCTTGATCCCAAACTGTCTCCTTCAATCAATAATTCTATCCTTACTAGATTTTCTCTTCTGCTTTCTTGGCAACTTCTCCAGGTTGTTAAATGTACTTTATCCATCCCTCCTAAATTTTGTGGTCCTCTTTTTCTGCCTCCCAGGTGATTCACAGATAACATTAGTCAGGGTGGGCTTTTACTACTGTCCCCTGGGGGCCCAGCTTCCGTGATACCATCTTTCGCTTTGTTTCTAGCTTTTCATCTATGGGCTGTAGACGCTGATGAGTCAGGCGACAGACCCTGGCCAGGCTTCATTCTCACCACGCAGCTTGATCTCTGATGCTTTGTAAAAGCTGGAAAGAGGGAGGAGCCTGCGGGACTCATGCTTTGCTGAGCTTTAGAAAATGTGGAGTTGCTTATGTGACAGCTGTTGCTCTTAGATGGTGGCAGTAGTGACAAATGAGCAGATGGTATTTCTTTTTATGATCTATTTACATGCATTGGTGTTTTGTCTGCACGTATGTCTATGTGAGGGGGTCAGATCCCCCCCTGGAACTGGAATTACAGACAGTTGTGAGATGCCATGTGGGTGCTGGGAATGGAGCATGGATTCTCTAAAAGAGACGCCGGTGCTCTTAACTGCGAGCCATCTCTCTAGCCCCTAATAGAAGTTTATTTCAACCAACCGATTTGGTATATGCTCCTAGGATTGCTCAGTGCACAACTCTATGAGAAATTCCTATGAACTGGGGTATATCTATAATGTTTTGTCAGGAAGAAGCAATAACATTGCTGAAAATCTAAAAGTGATTGCTACTTTTAAATAGTCAACAAGCACGTTAGGTCAGGTTCTCTTGAAGCAGAGCCAGAGATAAGAATGTTTGTGTAAGTGATTTCTGAAGGACAGTTTTTATAGGAAACTTGCAGGGAAGTAGAAAATGGTGTAGAAATTTAACTAAATGATCATGTGATAGGGAGTAAATCGAGACAAAGTAGAATTTAAACCTGAGAGTCTAGCAGCAACGCCTCACTTTATAACCACAGTGGGATTGTTTTGCATTTTGACAACTCTCTCTAGTCTGGAGACTTAGTGGGTAAGCTGAGATGGACCTGTAAGAGAACGACAAAACATGGGCTAATGGCTGCTTAAGGGTCCCAACCAATAGCTAAAGGAGACAGGTCTACCTCCAGTCTCTCTTGGGCAAAGAGAGCCATTAGCATGGGCCTGCTGACATAGCAGACATCAATCCGTTCTGTGTCTCTGCCCTGGTTTGCTCTAGCCTCCTGATTAAGATCCCAGTCTCTCTTCCGACCTCCTTACGCCTCACAGCCGTCCAGCTGATCACTCTCTGTCCTGTGGAGAACTTGTGGTGACTCCCAGTTCCCAGCAGCACAGCCCAGAGCACCATACTTTCCTGGAGGAAGTTCTTAATGTTTCCCTGCAAGCAGATGTTGTTCCTGTTCTCTGTGCCACCTTTGGCCAAAGCATTTGAAGTGCAGAGCAGAGCAGGGAGACCAAAGTGTGAATGTCACCTCAGGGCACTTCTCTGCACTTGTCTGTGCGACCTGTTCTTCAGCTGTTGATTAAACTGAACTTAGGGCTAGACTTTTAAATCACAAATAACTAAGTGGATCATTCCTAGTGTTTGTACCAAAATAGCCATTTTTAACTTTTAATAAAGGCAATTTTTTAAAATTATCAGCAAATAAAAATGAAGATTATTTTAAGGTATTATTTTTCAGTTTTAGCTCGTGGATTTTTGCTTCTATTTTTGTATGTTTCAAAATATATCTTTTCAAAACAACTTTTATTGATAGTAGGTTTAGAGACAGTGACCTAGGACAGGCTCTGCTAGTGTACCTGTCATTCCTTATCACAGTTGCATGTCCCTGTCCCCCTCTACCCCATTGGACAGTGAGTCCTCCAAGGCCAGGACTATGTCCGCTGCCTATTTCCAGCACAATAGCCACACAACCAGTGTTCTGGAAAAATGTCTTAAGCCATGAGTCAGTGAGTGTCTCTTCCCACCTACCCATCTTTATGACATCCATTTGGAATATCTTTCCTCTGAAATAGGTAGACACAAGACTGCCTGCAGGCAGACTGTGGCATGACATCATGATGTTGTTGTTGTTTTCTCTTCTTTTCCCCTTCTTTAAGAGTCCTCTCATAGCTGACACTCATTCTATAAGGCCAGGAGAAATTGCCAGGGAAGTGGGAGGACTTTTCGGTCTCAGGATGGCACAACTATGTGACATCAGACAAAGGTCCTTTGCTGCTGGGTCTACCCAGCAGAAGCCAGCAAATGCTGTATGCATCCTTTTCTCAGCTTTATTCTGGATGGCGCCAAAGCGCTGACCCTCAAACCAAAACCTGTCACTGATTAAGCCACCTGTTTTCTTCATTTGGGGTTTAAGAAATGATAAGAGAGAGCAAGCAAATACGCTCAGATGGTGTGAGTTTAAATAAACCGTGACATGTGAAAGAACAAAATTCACATGAATGTGGCCAGAGAGCCTCTGCTTGTCCGCCCTGTGAGCCCTGGGGACGTGTACTTCACTCTCTGTGCTCAAGAGCCCAGGAACAGTGGAGCTGGGTGGAAGCAGTGTCTCCCTTGAGATCATCAAACATGAAGCAGCAGGCAGGTAAACTGGAGAGCTCCAGCAGTGCACACCCTCTTCTGCCCCACGTGACTTTAGCCCAGTCACTTGAGACTGACAAATGTAGAACCAGATCAGTGGGAATGTTTTCCAGTTCATAAACCACCAGGAGTGGTTTTCCAGAGTGAGGGACATCAATGGCCACTTGTTTCCTCTGAACAAGACATTAGTCATGAACTTCTTGGTGAGGCTAGTTACTGTGTGTTCATGATGACAGCCCTTGAGCAGCCCAGGAAGAAAGGAGCTACACTGCTTTCTAATGAGGATTCTGTGGCATCGACCTAAGGGCCTCAAGCTTGCAAGGCACACAGCAAGCCCCTTTCAGATGAGTCACCGCCCAGACTGCTGCCTGTTTTGTTTGAATATTCCCCCAGTAAAGCCATATGTGTTACTACCAGTGCAGTAAATATGTCTTCAGTGAAAGACTACAGAATATCATGACATGAAAATTTGCTCAATTTTCCTCTTAAACATGGAAATTAGAATGTACCATATTTTCTGACAGCGATTTGTCCAGGGAATAGTGTTCATTACTCTTAACCCCTGGTGGCCTCTATGCATAACTTTTAATGTTTGTTCCCACCCCATCCTTCTAACCCTTTCCACACTGACTAGAAAGAAACTGTACAATGTCTTTCATTTTTGTCTGAAAAAGAGAAGTGCCTGCCAAAAAGCAAAATTGTTTTGAGTTCTTAAAATTTCTCAACCAAGAAAGCTAGTTTTCAGTGAAAATGATTCAATTATCTGTGCACCATTTGAGCAGAGTTTTTTTTTTTTTTATTTCTGAAGGCTGAACAACTTGCAAAGCTTTTCTGAGTTTGTGGAAATACTTGTCATGACTTCGTTAATAGAAGGCTTTCTTGCAGAGTAGTGTGGATCCAGAAGGACAGCAGGCATGGTAGAGGTAAACCAGGCCAGCTTGAGAGGTTGGCACCAGGACGAGATGGACTTAGCTCCTTTCTTCCTGCTGTTTCCAGCAAGCACCTGCCCAGCAGCTGCAGAGTCGCACATCCATAGCTGGAAAACTTCTTTGAAAGGAATCTTCCTCCCATCGTGGTTTATTAGGACTTTTATTTTTTGCGTCTAGGCTTTTAGTAAGGAGCAAGTGGCACTAGGTAAACAGTCCTCTATGGGCCTATTTAAGGGCAGGAGTCTCTTCAGTGTCTGGCAGGAGTCATAAGTAGTTTGTTCCCTAAAGGACTTTGCTTTCTATGCCTGGAGAAGGCTCAAGCACTGTGAGGGCTCCCATTCCACCCCCCATCCCCCACACCCCTTCCCTTGCTTCCTCTCAAATTTCATCATTTTTCTCTATTATATTTTCTTGTATGTTAATTACCTCTAGAGATGAGTTGCCTTGGGCTTTAGGGGTCTGAGTATGCCAAGCCAGATGTATTTAAATGCAGTCTGGTGCAGTTTTTAAATTTTGTATTGCATTAATCATATTCTTGGTTTTTGTCTCCTTTCTTTTGTATTGGTTGGCAACATTTCTTTTAGCAAAGACTGAATCTATTTGAAAGCCCAAGGAAATTTCTTTCCCAATATAGCAAGATAAAGTTGCATATCACAGGAGAGGCTATGTGCTTCTACTACTCAGTAGGAGGCCAGGGTATCTATAAATGGTTAGTCCTTATTAACTTATTAACATCATGTCCACATGAATACCTCCCTGTTTCATTAATAATTATTACTGCATTTTTATTTTACTATCTTTTTTAAAATTTTTTTTTTATTTTTTGATACTTTATTTTGTTTTGTTTTGTTTTGTTTTGCAGTTTTTGTGGTTTTATCTAAACACAAAACATGCATGTAAGCCCTCTATTCATTTTCTTCGCTGCGTAGCCTGGCGTTGGGATTGGTGACTCTGATGGCCAGCTGTGCTGCTCTTTCTACGATGGCTTTTCGGGTCTTAGAGGACACATTGTGAGCAATCTCAGCACAGTAAGACCTGCTGCACATCAGCAGCACTTCCAGCTCCTTGACGTTGTGGACCAGAAACTTCTGGAAGCCGCTAGGCAGCATGTGCTTGGTTTTCTTGTTGCTTCCATAACCAATGTTGGGCATCAGGACCTGGCCCTTGAATCTTCTCCGCACCCTGTTGTCGATGCCTCTGGGTTTCCGCCAGTTTCGCTTAATTTTAACATATCGGTCTGACTGGTGCCTGATGAACTTCTTGGTCCTCTTTTTGACGATCTTGGGCTTCACCAGAGGCCGGAGGACAGCCATGATGCCGAAATTCAGATGGCAGCCACCTCGCAGGCAGCGCAGAGGAAGAAGCGATACTTTATTTATATTTCCAATGTTTCCCCCTTTCCAGGTCTCCTCTTTGGAAACCCCCTATTCCCTCCCCCTCCCCCGCCTCTTTGAGGGTATTCCACCTCCCACCCACCTGCCCACCCACTCCCATCTTCCCTCCCTAGCATTCCCCTTTACTGAGGCCTCTAACACTCTAAGGCCCAAGGGCCTCTCCTCCCCCTGATGGCCAACAAGGCCCTCCTCTGCCACATATGTGGTCCGAACCATGGGTCCCTCCATGTGTATTCTTTGGTTGGTGGTCCAGCCTCCAGGAGGACTGGGGGGGGGGGGGCAGGCCAGTTGATACTGTTGCTCCCTCCATGGGGCTGCAGACTCCCTCAGCTCCCTCAGTCCCTTCTCCAACTCCTCCATCTGGGACCTCACTCTCAGTCCAGCAGTTACTGTAAATTACTGGATATTCCGAACTTTTGGGCTAATATCCACTTATCAGTGAGTATATACTATGTTTGTTCTTTTGTGACTGAGTTACCGCACTCAGGATGATATTTTCAAGTTCCATCCATTTGCCTGCAAATTTCATTAAGTCATTGTTTTTAATAGCTGAGTAGTACTCCATTGTGTAAATGTACCACATTTTCTGTATCCATTCCTCTGATGAGGGACATCTGGGTTGTTTCCAGCTTCTGGCTATTATAAATATGGCTGCTATGAACAT
>CM052708.1:40919315-40958833 GCA_028551405.1 Uromys caudimaculatus | reverse complement strand
TTTAATCAGCTTTAGCACAGTTACTGGGCAATTACCCCTAATCTATTTTTCTATGCTAGATTGGCTACTTCCCATCTGTGCTTCCCAATCACTTGTTTGAGAGTCTGAGTCTCACCCAAGCCGCTTTTGTCCCATCAGTCTGTCAAGGGACACTTCTCTTAGCCCAAACTCCTGGTCCATCCTGTCTAAGGGAGACCTCCCGTCCTCTCCGTCTTTTTTCTCCTTCTCGTCTGTTCTCTTTCTCATGGTCCCGACCTGGGACCCCAGCCTGGTAACTGAACCCCACCTACCTCTATTCTCCCCAGTATTGACAGTCAGCCACTTTTATTTAACCAGTCAGAGAAGATAGGCAAGCAAAGTTTATACAACATCACTCGGTGTACCTGAGAATGTGCTAGTCTGGACTGCAACCAGATCTTAAGGCCAGTATTTAGCATTTGAATACATAGCAGCAGCAGACCAACCCCTAGTAATTATTGATGAGAATTATCATTTAGTTCTACTTCTGAATCACCCCTCTGTTTACAGTACTGATGAAATTTGTTCTTTGTCCCCTGAGCCTTCTGTTCTCTGTTCTCATGCTTGCCTTATTCTGAATGTTCTGAGGATGCTTTGTTTCAGGACTGAGCAGGTACTGAAGGAGACACCAGCTTTTGAAACTCAAAAAACTAATCTAAATCTATGAAAATGAAGCTCATTAAAATATCCTCAAAATAAATACCTTTATTTTAATATTTTTTTGTTCCTGGGTGGATTAGAGAACAGCTTTATGTACCTGAACAAGCAGCATCTCAGAGCAGACTATATTTTCTCTCCTGACCTCTCCCCACCACTTTCTGCCCCTTACCCACCCACACCCTCCCACCCTGCCCCCTCAGAAGTCCACTTCCCCACCACACAACCCACCCACACCAGTTTTATTTCCTCATTTTAACAAAGATTTGGTTTGTGCATAACTTAATTATTTTTTATTGTATCTGGCATCATTTTTAAGTAAACTACTGCCCATAACAAATTCAACTTCAAAAAAGGATGTAAATTACAGTTAAAAGAAAACTACTTTAGCATACCATTTCTTGTGCCACCCACATACTGACTTCAACTTTGATAGAAAATTGTACTTTGTAAACTAGTAAGAAGCAGGAACAATTCGTAATAGCATAAACGGCAGCAATTAGCTGAACATTCATTAATTAACGCAAGCATTACCAGTAACTGCAAAGCCATCTCTAATAAAACTTGGGCTAAAGAATCTGAAGCTGAGATATGGTTTAGGTTTTCGTCTCCCCAGTATTGTTAAATTGTTGACTCTAACTTTTTATTAGCTAATATTTCAAAGCTGTTTTTTGAAAGGAACAAGTCAAAACAGTTTTGAAATTGGCATATTCTCTTCAGGCATTGTTTAGTGTGCGTAGAATTAATATGTTTGACCCAAGATGCTCATAAATGTGGAGCAATGATTTAAATCTAATACTCTGGAAGAAATAAATATCATTGTATCATTAGGAATCTGTGTCCTGTGCTGTCTGTGGCCATAGTAAGTACCTTGTTATTTACTGACTTCAAGTTTGTAAGATGCCATAGCATCCAGCTCTCCTCTTACTGTGTTAGGTACTGTGCAGAGCAGAGTACATTGTGCCTCCACCTACTCCCAGCACACAGAAGGCATCAGCACATAACTGCACCAAATACAAGCAACTAGGGTTTCATGTCACTCTCATTTTACATAGTTCACTAGGCTTTACTGTCCCTTTGTTCCAGATGAAAGTATCCATAGCACAACAGAGCAGACAGTGGCTTTATCCTGAGATAATTCTCTTTTCCCCATAGCCAATTTCACTGAAAGTCATGTTTCCCATTTGTTTTTATCTCCATTGCAGTCACCTTTGGAGAGCATCTGATTTGTGCTAATTTTTGAAAAAAAAAATTAATAATAATAATAAGTAAAAATAAAAAACAAAACCAAACAACAACAAAACAAAAAAAGCAAAACCACGTGTTCTTACTTCAAGCACTGACCCTTTAATGAAATCTAATTTGACAAGTTGCATACTATCCGATGTCGAACATTATAGAGCATTTTCATTGGCCCTTTTAAACTTAGAATTCACCTTAAGTTGATCCTAAGGCACTGGGCAGCACCGTTACTGCAGAAGCTGACTTTGCTTCCTTCCCACTGACAATGATGCGAGAGTTTCTTGTTCCTTTTTGGATCTGGAAGGTGTCAAGTTGTTGCCCTTAAAAGATGTGATAGCTGAGGTGAGAAATCCATTATGTTGCTATAAAAATCTGTGTGAACAAGAATTTCTCCTTTCCCCACCCGCCCTCTCCTCTAGTGCTAGAATATTAATAATGGATTTAAGTCAGCTAATGAAACTTTGTTCTTAATTTATTCAAAACTGAAAATTAATTTGTCATCAAAAGCTAGTATAAAGAATGACTGACCGTGAAGGCCTAAGACCTGAGAACACAGAACGGATATATAACCACGTCCCTAAGGTCTCACAAAACATGCTGAAAAGCACCAAGAAGCTGCCATAATGTATTTCCACAGTTCTTTACACTTATGGGATATTTCATTTGATTTTTAGTAAAGAGAAAACCATGATTCTTTGGGATATATTCTTGGTGAAGTGGAGGAAACAATCAAGCCTGGGGACCAACCATCATCCCACAAGGCCATGACCATAGAAGCTTGGAAGAGGGTCAGGATAGTGATGAGCCAGACCCAAGGTGCTAACTCAAGAAACCATTACCTGTCAAAGTCAAGAATTCTTTCTAACGAGGTGTAAATGAGACAGGAAGTCTAGAAACGGTAAAGATGCATGATTATATTGCCCATGTGTCTGTTCTAGCCCTGGTATGGGAAGACTTTGATGGAGAGTTCTCCAATGCAGTAGGAAATCTAACTTTAGCTCATCTGGAATAAAAGGTGGACATGAACCATCAACTCTGAGTGCTATGACTAGTCACCCCCAAGGGTACCTTGCTGACATCACAGTACTTTGTAAGACAGACTTAAAGATCATTTGGATCAGACCTTACCTCCGAGATGCACATTGCAAATCTTTAAGTGCAGAGTCAAGTCTGAAGTTCACCGTACAGGCAGTGTCTTACACATAGTAGATACTCAAGACTGTATCTGGAGCTTCGCTGTTTACTTTGAATAAGTATCAGGCTCTTTTGAAAGGGAATTTGTGCTTTGAGAGATATTGGTTACCATTTATTTCATGTGCTTCCATTGTGTAGCAGGATCAGGTTGGCCATAGGACTTTTCATTTTTAAAATGCCATGCAAGGGCTAGAGAGATGGCTCAGCAGTTAAGAGCACTGACTGCTCTTCCAGAGGTCCTGAGTTCAATTCCCAGCAACCACATGATGGCTCACAACCATCTGTAATGGGATCTGATGCCCTCTTCTGGTGCGTCTGAAGACAGCTGCAGTGTACTCATATACATAAAATGCCATGAATACAGAAAGTAAAGGAATAAAATTGCAACACTGCACACAGGTTTGCAAAAACATCTACAGGTGATAGACACTTCACAGCTCATCAGAAAAGGGGTTCGGAGCATAGATAACTCAGTGCTGACACTTTTCAACACCCAGACTTAATGGCCAGATTTTAAAAGAATAGCTTCAAATAAAAAAATTATACGTATGGTACAAGGCCTGGGATTTCCACTCCACATCTTCAAGACCCTGTGAAGTCATTGTGTTCTTCAGGTAGCATTACAGTCTGACCTTTGCCCCAGACAGATTGGGTGGGATGTGCTTGTTCACCTGATGACCAGGATGGCAAACGTCAGCACAGCTTTTAACTAGTATAAGCATTCTTTGTAATATGTAGTAATCTAAACGTCTTTTCAAATAGTCTATTCATCCTCAGGAAATCATTTTGAGTAGTGAAATTACTACAAATAAGATTGCTGGAGGAAAGGGAACTGATTTGGCCACTGTATTAATTTATAAACTACTTAGGCTTATATTGTCAACAGAATCTTGTTGTTGT
The DNA here is from genome assembly GCA_028551405.1 of Uromys caudimaculatus. Taxonomy (NCBI): domain Eukaryota; kingdom Metazoa; phylum Chordata; class Mammalia; order Rodentia; family Muridae; genus Uromys; species Uromys caudimaculatus. The sequence goes on along the minus strand of CM052708.1, from coordinate 40,954,822 downwards.
CTGCATTTTTACTCATTAAATGGTTTTTCTTGGGAAAATCAAGATGGTGAACAAATGCAAATATTTACTCATTGTTTTATTTATTCATGCCCAAACATTGGTTTATTTCTTTACTGGCTGAAATGTTTTGTTTGACTTTAGGGACACCACAGTGCAGTCTCTGACTCTTCAGCCCTCAGTTAAAGATGGACTGATTGTGTATGAAGACTCACCTCTGGTCAGTAAACCAATGATAACGATATTTTAAAGTGTGCTTAGCTTGTAACTGTATCTCAGCCTGTGGCTGGGTTAATTGTCTGGTTGGAGCAAATGCGTCTATCATTTTAGATGCGCAGGTCTGTCTCATTGGAGCACATGCAGTATCATTTTTGATGCCCGTTTCTATCAAAATGAAATTATTGGGAAAGTAATATATTCTTTTACTGCACTTTCTCTCCTTGTGAGAAATTCAGAGACTGACATGAATCCTCTGCTTATTTTTCTGAGATTGTTTTTAAAGTCTGATGTTGTTCTAAACTAACGAAACATTAACTCAGTATTTTGGGAAGGTGACTCAAAGCTAAGACTGGCCACAATGCTGCACAGCAGGCAGCCATCCTGGGGTGATTGTGGGCCTGGCCCCAAGGCTGGGGACTTTGAGATCTGTGCCAGTCGTTTCCAAGGTTGAGCCCAACTCTCCTCTGAAAAGAGATGTGTTAGGGGAGGAGCCACATGTTGTCGTTTTTCTTTTTAAATTTATCCTAAATTTTAAAAAAGAAAATCTTATCAAGTCTTTGAGACTACAGTATGAGATTTTGTGATAAAAGGAAGCATCTTTACTGTAGTGGTGGCGCACGCCTTTAATCCCAGCACTTGGGAGACAGAGACAGGCAGATTTCTGAGTTTGAGGCCAGCCTGGTCTACAGAGTGAGTTCCTGGATAGCCAGGGCTACACAGAGAAACCCTGTCTCGAAAAACCAAAAACAAAAACAAAAAAAGGTGGGGCAGCGTCCTTTCTCAGTTTGCATTTAAAATGACTACTTAACCCTTTGCAGTCAGAACCATTTATGGCATGATCATAAATGTTATAGGTTATTAGTATCTCTTTTAGAAAGAACTCTTAGGTTTATGTGGAAGTGTATAGAGTATCTCCTGTCTGCCTCCTTAGAAGCACAAGGAGAGGCATGGCCAGGTAGGTCAGGTCAACAGCTCCCGTCTTCCTTCTCATGACCACCTTCACATGGATGCTGAAGGCCTCACGAGCTTACCTGCCTTTCTCCCTTTTATGCAAGCATCTATAGACCACACCTTTCAGCAAGATCATCTAATACTTTTACCTATATTTTTGCATACCTGCTTCAGTTTCCCATAGTAAGTCTATTTTGTGTATTTGGCCAAATTCAGTATCCTGCAGACTAGCCCAGTGCCCCATTTTTCATGATGTCAGAACTTACACGTGTGTAGTTTTTTTTTTTTAAGATTTATTTTATTTTTATGAGTACAGTGTCGCTGTCTTCATACACACCAGTAGAAGATCCCATTACAGACGGTTGTGAGCCACCATGTGGTTGCTGGGAATTGAACTCAGGACCTCTGGAAGAGCAGTCTGTGCTCTAACCTGCTGAGCCATCTCTCCAGCCCCAGTGTGTGTAGTTTTGCCCCATTACTTGGTGAGGTGAAGTGCATATTTCCTGCTCTGGCAACCCATTCCTTAGCCATAGAAACCCAATTGCCCTTCCTGTGCCTTTTCTTAAATTACTATCCTAGAGACAACATAGGCTCTCCATGTTGCCCGCAAATGCTGTTTGACCATTGATTTTCTTTGCCTTGAATACACACCTCCTCTGATCTATTAAACTGTGACAGTATTTGAAGATCCATAGAAACACACAGTGACTATTATGTCACACTCCTCTAAGCTCTGTGGCCCTTCATCTATTTGTTACACTCCTTAAGTGCCCCCTATTCTAGGGTGCGGACGTTGCTGGGAGTGATTCTAACACTGAGAGGAACTTGCAAAGCTTGCTGCTATGTTTAGTAACTGTGATGCTTCTATTGCTGACTGCGGTAGTGGACCTGTAACTTAGCAGCGGCTCTAGCAAGTTCAAAGCAGTGAACGATGAGCTTTTAGTGCTGCTTACTTTGGTTCTTTTCTTGTGATAAATTTTCTCTCTTCAAAAGGTTAAAGCAGTAAAGTTGGGTCATATTCTAGTAGTGGATGAAGCAGACAAAGCCCCAACGAATGTCACCTGTATTTTGAAAACTCTGGTAGAAAACGGAGAAATGATTCTAGCGGACGGAAGACGCATTGTTGCAGGTGAGTGCTGAAGAGCAGCGTTTCCCTTCCTGGGTCAGTTTGCACCTGTGGTAGCCTTTGTTGGCTGTTTTGTTTGATGCTAAGAGTAGAATCAGAGCTTCCATCATGGAATCATGTGCTCTGTCACAACTCTATAGCCACAGCCCCTAGTTTCCCTTGTCTATAATCGGTCTTTGAAAATTTCAGTAGTAGAAGTGAGTCAAATCAGCTTTATACTGTTTTATTCTGAAAATGTCAACCTTGAACCATTATACTAATTTTTCATATATATGTGTGTGATGCCATTATTGGATTGCTATCTGGAAATTTTTAGAAACACTGGCATGTTTTCTTGCTCACAAATTGACTTTATGTTATTGGCTCAGTACATTTAAAAGTCACCAATGTGGGCCAGAGAGATGGCTCAGTGGTTAAGAGTACATACTGCTCTTCCCAAGCATTCAGAACCCATTCCCAGCGCCCCCAGGTTGGCTCAGTCTACAACTCCAGTTCTGGGAAGTCCAACACTGTCCTCTGGCCTCCACTGGCACCAGGCACACACGTGAGTGCACACATGCAGGCCAAATGCTAGACACGTTTTAAACTGGGTGCTTTATTTAATTTGTATGTGTGTATGTGTGTGTACATTTGTACATATATGTACATCTCACTCCGGTAGGGGTTCTCTGCTTTAGATTTTCTTTTCTTCCTACCCAAACACACTTTCTTTCTGCAGTTATTGCTGGAAAAGAAATAAAGATAAGTTAATCTCATCAGTGTTGTCTTCGTTTGAATTTCTGTTTCTGTCATATAGCAATGTGATCACAAGCAGCTTTGGGAAATAAAAGGTTTATTTCAGCGTATAGTTTACAGTTTACAACTCTAGGGTCACAGTCCATCATGGAGGGAAGTCAGGGCAGGAACTCAAGGCAGGAACCTGGAGGCGGAATCTGAGGTAGAGCTTGTGGGAGAGTGTGGCTTACTGACTTGTGCCTGCTAGTGTTCTCAATTTGTCCTTTCATATACTCCAGGACCCCCCTGCCTAAGGGCAGCGTTACCCACAGTGGGCTGGGTCCTCTCATATCAGTCACTAGCAAAGAAAATGACTCATAGACTTTTCTACTGGCAGGCAGAAGAGGTTCCCTCTTCCCAGGTGAACTACCATGTGCTAAACTGGCCAAAAAAACAAAACAAACCTTAGGCAGCACAAGTATATATAACTGCAAGACAATGTAAGTTTGCCAAATACAATGCAAGTTTATAATTTCAGGGGTTTTTGTCTCCTGAAAGACTTGAAAATTCATAACTAGCCATAGAAAATACATAGGCAGTACCGTAAAATCTTCAGTATTTGAAGAGCACACATAGAGAGGGCTCTGCTAGGAAGCTCAGCTGTTGGCGCACAGTCCCTACCCCAGCTCTACAAGCACCAATAACAGCATTTTAACATTTCTCTTTCACAGTTTATGAAAAACGAGAATTTGCCTTAGCGTGAGCATTGTCCCTTGACAGAATCCCTCAGACTCTCAGTCTGTTCCCTTGCTCTGGAGCTTACAGCACTACAAAGATAGTGCACCAAGAAAGAAGGGACTGCCGAGACGAAGCTGTGATCAAGAGCTGTTTGGCTCTGGCCCTCTGTGAGTTCTCTGTGATTTGGAAGGCTAGCTTAGAAGTAGAAGAGTATAGTAATTTTCAAACTCAAGTGTGATTTTTAAACAGCTTTTTTTCCTGGTGTTCCAGATTGAGGCAGGGTCATTGAACCATGTTGGTCATATGTTCTGCCACAGCCTTATGGGTAACATTTGAATTGGGAACACCTGTTTCGAGGAGAGTTTCACAAACAACCCATTTTGTTTTTCAGATGCAGCTAGTGTGGACAGAAGAGAGAATGCTATTGTGATTCATCCTGACTTTAGGATGGTGGTTCTGGCCAACAGGCCTGGCTTCCCTTTCTTGGGCAATGATTTCTTTGGAACTTTAGGTAAAAACAATGACTGTAATAATAGCAATGGTAGTTTCAACCACAGTGCTGTAGTGGCTGCTGTTACTCACCATGGGCTGTGCCTGTCTTAGCCACATGGGGAGGGGAGAGCTTTTGATACTCACAGGAGTTATTTTTCTGAGATCACTTAGCTAATGAGTGGTGGAGCTGAGCTTTATGTCCAAGTCTGGCTTAGCCCCCTCCATCTTAAGCAGTTGTACTGTACTTTGCTGTTTAACGCTACGTAATGAATGGCTACTAGTGTCTGCTTGTATCACCTTCCCTAACTAAAAAGAGCAAGGCCAGCTGTGAAGAGACTGAGTCATAGTGAGTAGAGAGTCCCCTGAGAATGCATCGTCGTCGTCGTCGTCGTCGTCATCGCCATGGTCGTCATCCATGAAGGAAGTTTCCTCCGCTCTGGAACCTCACACACAGTACACAGCAAGCCTGTGCTCCTGTGAGGATCTTGATGTGGCAGTTCACATAGGATTTGTCCAAGCAGTTTATCTTAGTAGCCATCTAAGTACAAGGACAATCAGCACAGCACTGTGTACAGTCACTAGAGTGAAAACAACTCCTGTCCCTCCAAAGGAGACTGGATAAAGAAATTCTTCTGTATCCCCACAGTAGAGTAGTGTGCCACTATTAAGAGAAATATCAGCAATACTAGCATGCTGAAATGAAAAGCAGTCCTCAGAGGAGCAACTGAAACACTCAGTCATGGAAATGAGGATGTAGACTGTACGTTCCGGAAGGGACAGGTGTGTGCTGTAGGCTCACTTAGACTATTTAGGTCGTTTTTATTTTAGATTCCTGCATTACTCCTCCTGTTACAAATGTGCTCATGCGAACACTCCAGAACAAGCCTATAGTTCTCTCTGGTGTGGAAAGGTATAAGTTCTTCTCAGGATCAGGTTCTTCATAGCTGCTCTTACCCAAGGGCAGCTTTCTCACATTCATTCCAAGGCCTACAATGATCCTCTGTCTCTCCAACTCTCCTGCCTCACCCTTCCCTGTGCCAGGTATATTTGCTTTAGCTGAATCAACCACCTAGAATGTTGTTGAAAACAGCCTCACTTTGTCAGGCTTTACAATGCTGCTTAGTGACGCCCACATGACTGCCCCCTCCCGCCTCCGGTTGGACTGCCATGGACCATACTAACTTACCATCCTTGTAACTATATAAATTCTACAACGATGGGGATTTTTAAAATCATTGATATATGTGACCTAGGACTGTACCTAGGTAATATGGTATCTGAAAGATGTTTAGTAATTATTTGGTGACTGCATGGTAGAGGGACCAGGTAACTTCTACATTCAAGATAACTTTGATTTTCAAGGAAAAAACAAAAACAAAAAAACAAACCAGAGCTGTCCTGCATGTTTGTCTTTGAAAATGTCAGTCAGTGAAATGAAGCTTGAAGCTGTGATACTCTGCTAGACACAGGCACTCGTACATATGCACACACACAATAGCTGTGTGTCCAAACTGTTCCTAATCAAAATAAGGCCTCATTGCTGCTGGTCTAGATGGAGCCATTCCCACCGAGTGGTTTGCCAGGGCTCTGTGTATTTTAATATCTCCCAGGAAACATGTGTTCAGATATCACATACCTTTTCATGGAAATAAATTCTTGCAGAACGAACCATACATCATTTAGTTTTCTTCTGGTTCAGGCATTTTCTTTCTTGTTTGTACAGTCCTATCATTAGATGGGCTTTCTGAGATTTGCTGAGCAACTACTGACTCTTTAAACCAGGATTGCAATTTGTTCTGCAGCCTTACAATGGACTGACTGCTCACTAAATTAGATTCTTCTCTTTCTTTTCTGCAGGTGACATTTTTAGCTGTCATGCCATTGACAACCCCAAGCCTCGTTCAGAGCTTGAGATGCTCAAACAGTATGGCCCAAATGTGCCTGAACCCACCCTTCAGAAGCTCGTGGCAGCCTTTGGAGAGCTGAGGGACTTGGCTGACCAAGGGATTATCAACTATCCTTATTCTACCAGAGAAGTTGTCAACATTGTCAAACACTTACAGGTGTGGTATACTCCTGTGTCTTCCAGACTGTACAGTTTATAACCGGTGTTTCCATTCTATGATAGGTCAGCCAGGCAACCCAAGATGATGTGTGCATAAACTAAGTAATGAATCTAAAAGACCAGCAGATGTTCTCACTTCAGTCTTTGAGTTGGCTCTGGCAAGCTTTTGTGCCTTGAGCATTACCAATCAGCTGAAAAAATTTGATAGGTTGATTTTGGGTTTGTTTTGCTTTTTGATATGGGGGGTGTGTGTGTGTGTGTGTGTGTGTGTATTTGTATGTGTTGGAGGGAAAAAGTAATTAAGCAACAAGGAAATGTTTCTATTGTTTGGCTTTTTACAACTAGCATGTAGTGTCTGGTAGGAAATATTACAAATGACGTGAAGGTAGAAAGTAGAACAAGATCTAACAGACAATATACTAAAAGAACATTTGTCAAGGTAGATAAGTGGTCAAGAGAATAAAACTCCTGTGATCATATACAATGTATAATCCACTTGATAAAGAAGAGAAAAAAAAAAAAACATGTAAACTCTATATAGCAAATAATGATCTCCAGACAACAGCCACAGCCTGTGATCTTGAATTCTTTTCGCTTTCTAACACTCCAGGAAAACATTACTGAAAAACTCGGCTGCTGGGAGGTAAAGGGGAAGAGATGTTTAAGGCGAGAAAAACTTCTGTTACAGAGAAGGATTCTACTACACAGCACAGGGACTGGAGAGCAGTTACTAATAATGAAAGGTTCATTTCAAAGCTGCTAAGAGGGTAGATTTTAAATGATTATATCCATTAAGATATAATTATGAAAAATGATAAATAGGTCAGTTCACATGCTTTAATTATACTGCAACATATACACGTACAGAAATATTACATTCTATCCTGAAGTCTGAAAAAACTGACTTGAAAAATGTACCTTTATTATATATTATGTTTTGTGTATAATATATATTTTGTTATATATATGTTTTATTTTATATGTATGTATAATATATATATGGGAAGAAAAAGAAAATCTTATTCTCTGTATAAGGCCTTGCTTGGATGCCAGCTCCAAAGGGAAATGAGAGCAGTCAGTAGAGGAGCCCCCAGCACACGTCTAGCTGTGGTGGCTCCTGCCTTCTTAGCTCTGTGTTCCAGGGAGCAGCAGGCAGCACTGTGATCCACTTCCTGTCCTTAAGTTCCTCTTCCCCTCCTTGTGCCTTTATCTTTTATCCCCATTTATTCATAGACTGTGAGTGTTCTGGGCATGTCTGTGTTGACATTTAACATTTTATTTAGCTGGTTTGTTTAACTTGATCAATCTAGTATGCCCATTTTTTTTTTTTTTGTAAATTATCTTTTATTTAGAATACAAAACAATGGGTTTTTTTTTCAGATTTCCCTTTTTTTATATATATATTTTTGATACTTTATTTACATTTCCAGTGTTTCCCCTTTTCTGGGTCTCCTCTTTGGAAACCCCCTATCCCCTCCCCATCCCCGCCTCTATGAGGGAATTCCACCTCCCACCCACCCTCCCACCCCCCATATTCCCACCTTGACATTCCCCTTTATTGGGGCCTCTAACACCCTCAGGCCCAAGGGCCTCTCCTCTCTCCCTGATGGCCATCGAGGCCATCCTCTGCCACATATGTGGTCCGAACCATGGGTCCATAGATGTTATTCTTTGGTTGGTGGTCCAAACTCCAGAACGACCGGGGTGGGGGGTGGGTCAGGCCCATTGACGGTCTTGCTCCCTCCATGGGGCTGCAAATTCCCTCAACTCCTTCAGACCTTTCTCCAACTCCTCCATCTGGGACCTCACTCTCAGTCCAGCAGTTACTGTAAAGTGAAACTTGGGCATTCTGAACTTTTGGGCTAATATCCGCTTATCAGTGAGTACATACCATGTTCGTTCTTTTGTGACTGAGTTACCTCGCTCAGGATGGTATTTTCAAGTTCCATCCATTTGCCTGCAAATTTCATGAAGTCATTGTTTTTAATAGCTGAGTAGGACTCCATTGTGTAAATGGCTAAGATCAAAAACTCAGGTGACAGCAGATGCTGGCGAGGATGTGGAGTCCTCCACTGTTGGTGGGACTGCAAGCTGATACAGCCACTCTGGAAATCAGTTTGGCAGACCCCCAGAAAAATGGACAGAATACTACCTGAGGACCCAGCTATACCTCTCCTGGGCATATACCCAGAAGATGCTCCAACATGTAATAAAGACACATGCTCCACTATGTTCATAGCAGCCTTATTTATAATAGCCAGAAGCTGGAAACAACCCAGATGTTCCTCAGCAGAGGAATGGATACAGAAAATGTGGTACATTTACACAATGGAGTACTACTCAGCTATTAAAAACAATGACTAAAAGAACAATGGGTTTTATTATGAGATTGTCACACACGCATGGCATGGTGCCTCGCTCTGTCGACTCCTCCCCCTCTGCTCTTCCCTGTTATCCCTCCTCACCTCCTATTGGTTCCCTTCTGTCCAAATTGTTCCCTCTGCACTCTCTCTCTCTCTCTCTCTCTCTCTCTCTCTCTCTCTCTCTCTCTCTCTGTGTGTGTGTGTGTGTGTGTGTGTGTGTGTGTACATAGCTAAAACTGCCTGTGCATGTAAGAGCGTGATATTCCGTCTTTCCTTCTCGCCCTCTTTTGTCCCCCACACCTTTCCCCCTTTAAACCTCATCCTCGCCACTCAGAGGACCCCTTCCACGCACATGTCCTCTGTGTGCTTGTTCAGTACGGAATCCACATGAGAGAGAACACAGCAAGCTTGTCTCTGCCTCTGGCTTCCATCATGTCTCATGATCTCCGGCTCCATGCATTTTCTTGTGAGTGACACACTTATTTTCTTTATAGCTGCACACAACCCTGATGTGCATACATACCACATATTAATCCATTCATCTGTCAGCAGACGTCTAGTCTGCTTCATGTCTTGGCTGGTGAGATAGTGCAGCAGTAAGCAGGTTGAATAAGCCAACAGAGGGTCTGAGCAGGGAGGGACCCACTCCTGAGATACACAATAGAAATGGAGGAGGTGCAGTCCCTCTCAGTCCCTGCTAAACTTAAGTGTGTGTGTGTGCCCTTACTGCCTGCTTATCGGACACAGCCAATGCGTTTCTGCTGAAGTTCATCTGTGCGCTGTTGCTCTGTTTTACAAACCTTTATAATGGTGTATGCTTTATCTCATAGATAATGAGGACTTTTTTTTCATACAGAAATTCCCCACTGAAGGCCTCTCCAGTGTGGTTCGGAATGTATTTGACTTTGATTCTTACAACAACGACATGAGAGAGATTTTGATGAACACTTTGCACAAATATGGGATCCCCATTGGAGCAAAGCCTACCAATGTGCAGCTGGCAAAGGAGTAAGGAAACCACTGTTGCTATAATCTTGACATTGTTCTTCTGATCCTTAGACGTTGATAGCTCCTAATCTACTGTAGACACTACTAAGCTGGCTTGATGTGGGAAACCCTCCAGGGGTAGTGTTCTTCAGATGCTACTGTTTACTGGCTGGTTCTCAGTTAGGTAGCATAATTTATAGTCCTGTAAATTAAAGATTTCAGTTATTATGACTATCCCACGAGTAGCTGTAACACACTCAAATAAAGGGAAATATTTGTTTCTTTATCAGTCTCTGTCCGTTTGTTGAATGACTGTGGGTCTCGTTATTTCATAATCCACTGTAATTTAGTGTACAGATGTGAAAACTGCATAAAGAGTAAAATGTTCATTTATCAGGATGCTTTCTTTATGACAGATAGGCTTCAAAATATACCAGATTAATGCAGATCTGAGAGTACTTATTTTAGCTTTATAGATGAGAGAGGTAATGAGAAAAATTAGATTCCTAGCACATGGACTGACAACCCACCTTTTATATGTTCAGACCAAATATGTTGTTGACCAGATGGTAGTTGGCATCTTTGTCTACAAAATGTAGGTTACCATAAATTCGTATGAAGCAATCACAGTTCTTAAGGTAAATTACTAGACCTTATTCTATGGGAGGCACTATTTAGAATGAGATTAACTTTAAGTCAGTGATTACTCTGGCAATATATGTTTTCCTAAGTCTACATATCATAATTCTTTGAAGTCATTATAAAAGCATCATAGTAGAAGCCAAGAAAAACAAATTTCTAACATACCAAGAATTTCTCAAAGAGAAACAAATATTTCCCTTCTGTGGTAAAAGCACAAGATGGTGTTATGTTAGACATTCTGAGTGTACTGGTCTGTGTTATCGATGAGTAATTTTTTTTCAGGAATTATGAGTGGGAATCAGTTGCTCATGCTTATGTTTTTCTATACAATACTGTTTTAGTAATTGGTTAGCATCCTTATGGGCATTTTGAACAATGTAATTTCTTGGGTACAACATCTTCTATATTAGAGAGTTGAGAACATGTCTTTAATGTACAAGCTTCTGTTACTCTTGTGTCTTTCTTACTGACCCTTCTCTTCTCACTTGGCAACTCACTTGGGATGGTTTGATCACTGTTAACAAACTTATGTAATTAGGATTCTAGCCCTGTGGAAAGTAGACTTCTGAATTCAGCTAATTTCTTAGTGTATTATTTATTGGTGTAACATGTATTAGTTTGGCACATCAATTGTAAGAAAATTGCTGGCAGTTTTCTTTTAGAAGGCAGAATAATGGCTTGGCTTCTTGTTGTCCTGCTTAGTTGTGGAGAAATGCTCTTGATACAGTGTGCTGTACCTGCCAGGGCAAGCAACTGCCATCTCTGTGCTCACAATGGCAGCCTGGAGAGAAGAGGGTCAACCTTGCACTTGAGATTGAACTAGTCACAGCTGCATAGACCTAAGAATAAGCCGAGAGCAAATATGGAGAGAAGGTGACTTTTTCTGGGGGTAGAGGTGTTTGTATCATATGTAATGTACAGTCATTCAGAGCAGGTTTTCATCTGTAAATTATAGTGACTCCAGCAGCTCACAGTACTGGTGTTTTCTGATCCTTCCACAAGTCCCACGGGTTCCATAGGATTCTTCCTGTCAGGTGATAAAGTCAGCAAGGCTTGGGATTCTGTGATCCATCCTATCTTAGACTGCATCCCTAGGTCTGACACAGCTGCACTCGTAGAGGGCTGAGTTTCTCTTCAGGCATTTGAATTTGGAGCAGTTTCTTCACTGAATGGGATCCTGGTAAAACTGAGAGCATTTCATTAGAGAAAACATAAGAATAAAATTTGCTCTTCAGATCAGGGCATCTTTGAGAGTGGAAGAGGAAGTGTTGGCAGCGACTGTAAAAGGAGATATGACCTGGACTTTCCTGGTCCAGGCTGCAGTGTGCTTATCCTCATGCAGCCCTCACTGGGCTCTGCTCGTCCAACAGCCTCTGCCCTCTAGCAGAGTGGCACTGTTCCCTGTGTCTGCAAAAGCAAACAGACTTTTTATAAGAAGTAACATACATCAAGCATCCTAATCTGAAAATTCAAACTCTGATACTCTCCAGTGCCAAAAATGATGCCACAGCTGAGCATGGTGGCACATGCCTTTAATCCCAGCACTCAGGACCTCTGTGAGTTCAAGTACAGCCTCATCTACAAAGTGAGTTGTAGGGTAGCCAGGACTATGTAGAAAGACCCCATCTCATAAATTAAAACAGATGCTAAAGTGAAAAATGCAAACCTAAAGTCACATGACAAGCTGGAGTTAAACACAGATATGCTAAAAATGTATAAAATCATGTCTAGCTATGTGAATAAGTTATATATAAGGAAAATTGATGTTTGCACTTGGGCCTCAAAAATGCAAGTCTCCAAACATTTCCAGTGTCAAGCTTTCACATGAAGGCTCTGGCCTCCGCCAGGACAGCATTTCCCCCACTGGAGACTCCCTGGGGATAGTAGATGGATAGACTTTTGAAAGTGTTGGATTCCCATACCTAAGGTAGAAGGGTAAAAATGGTCCAAGTACATTAATAGCTTCTTTCCATAAATGAACCTTCTTGTTAAAACCCATTAATTCTCTTGTTACATTCCTAACCATCATCCTGATTGGATGGGAGCAAATTCACACTGACTCTAGACCGTGTGGTCACAGCTACTCTGAAGGTGAGGGCGGGGAGGTAATTCAGCCGCCACCTCCTGAAGCTCAGAAGAGAAATGCAGCAGGCGTTGGAGCAGAGGGAGGTCTTGACATGGTCTTGATGCCCGGCTGCAGCTCGTCTGTCCTTCCTCCATTCCAATCAGAGTATATATGAGTGTGTAACCATGGTGTTGTCAAGCCAGGAATTCAATACCAGCCTTGGGAAATAGAGACATCTAGATCTCTGAGGTGGAGGCCAGCCTGATCTAGACACTGATCTGGACGTTGAGTTCCAGGACAGCCAGGACCACACAGTAAGAGCCTATCTAGAGAGAAGAGAAAAAGCTCCATCGTTTTAGTGCCCTGTGGTGAAATACCCGAAAGAATAGTGCTCTCTCCCTCTTTCTCTCTATAGTAGAGTCTCTATTTCCAGGCCCAGTGTCATAAGAAGAACTTCACTGCTGTGTTTAATGAAGCGTGCAGGCCTGTTGGGTTAGCCTGAGGGGGAGAGTTTGTTTGTTTTAGTTGTTTGGTCACAATGTAGCTCTTCTTCTTGGTTCCCAAACATATTCCCAGATCCTGGCCCCAGGTCTGCGCCGAGGGTCCGACCCCCAGATCCTGGCCCCAGGTCTGCGCCGAGGGTCCGACCCCCAGATCCTGGCCCCAGGTCTGCGCCGAGGGTCCGACCCCCAGATCCTGGCCCCAGGTCTGCGCTGAGGGTCAGACTTCCATGTTGCCCTCCCCCTTTCCACTCGGAGCTTCTCTGGATGGTTTTGGATTTGTTTTATCCCGTTTGCAATCTCTACTGCATGAGAAAGGACATGTCAAAGAAATGATCAATATGATCAACCAGGCACACTGGGAGAAATGACTTCCACATAGAAATGTGCTTCAGAGGGAATTTGAGTTTCATGACTTTTTTTGTCCAGTGGCTAAGTAACTAGCAGAATTATCAGTGATGTGTGCCATATGGAGCCGTACAGATCTGCATGCTGTAGTGTCATGGGAAGACATGGGAATATTTGGATTGAAACTAATTGCTTTAAATAGTTTAAATGCTATTTTTTAATATGTGTTATATGTATATGATGCCATTTAATTTATGTATATATGCATATATTACATACATGATCAAATTAGTTCTGAACATCCAAAAAACATATACACCATGTACTATAAACATAGGTACCTATGCATATAGTTACAAACTTTCTTAGCAGAGATTGCATGTTTGTTCCTCAATTGACCTCTTATTCTGAAGCTTCTTTTAAGAGTAAATGGTCTGCTATGATATCAATGCCTCCAAATTAAAAGGTCTATTTTAGGATAATTTATGAAATTCGTCATGCTGAAGACGTATTTTAAAAGAAGGAGGGCATTTTTTCAACCTCCATTTTAAATGACATACACTGTTCTGTACTTAACAGCAATTAAAAGGAAAGAGCTGTCATTTCATACATCTAAAATAAAACGCAGATGCTTGAGAATGCTAGGATTACAGCATTTTATTGTCACACTAATGAGATAATGATAATGTAATCATACTAGACAGTGGCAGCAGAAGCACAGTAGGTGACAAGTGCCATGCGCTCTCCAGGCAGTGTACGCTGCATGAGCTGAAACAACTCTCACAGTAAACCTGTTACACACACACACACACACACACACACACACACACACACACACACAGAGTGCATAAAACTGCATTTATAGATAAGGAACTGGAGATAGAGACTCTTAGAAAACAGAGACAGAGTTGCTGTGTGTGTGTGTGTGTCTCTGTGTGTCTGTGTGTGTCTATGTGTCCATACCCATATGCTGTGTGTGTTCCAACTCCAATGACAATATAAACAATAATATTGGCAACCTTTGAAACAGTTATTAGAGACTAATATTTTTTTTGTTTAAAGAGGACCTTACAAAATCAAAGCAAAAACCATGTGGTTTTCAGTTATTCTACTTGGAATCCTCATTGCCTATGTACGTATACTTGCACTGTGTCCTCACACGGGTATATTTAAGTTTTCCTTATGACATGATGGAAGCTCTTAGAATAAGACTCTGAGTGATAATCTCCAACTTCTCTATGTCCTGACTCGGAATTCAAGATGAGCGCTCAGTGGCTGTGCCTCTGCCCCTTGCCCTGCCCGTGACACACAACCCTGAAACCATGTCGGCGGCCACTCCTTTTGCTCCAGATTCATTGTCCTTGACTTGGTTCTCCCTCCAGCACCTCTTCGAGTTTTCTTAAGCCTCTTTTCTTACTGCTAGTTTGGAAACAGAATACCGAGAAACCAGAGACTTCCGTACATTCTGCCCCTACAGGAATAACTGTCTGGAAGTTGGTTTGGGTTTTGGTTTGTTTGATTTTTTTGTGAGTCACATTCTCTTGTATTCCAGGCTAGCCCCTGAGCACTGGGCCATGTGTCACCGTGCCTGGTTCAAGTGATGCTGGGAAATCCCTCTACCAACTGAGCCATTCTCGGGCTCCCAGCAGTGCCCGCTGATGAACCTCTGGGACCTTTTACAGTCAGATGTGCGGTGCCGTGACCCTGAAGCATCAGCTTTGTTTCCAGTCATCTTACCTTCCTGGGGCACTTCTCTTAGGAGTGAGCATGTCCCTCAAAGGCACTCTTTCTAAAGCGCTTCATCCTTAAGTGTCTTTGTTGAAAAATGAAAATAACTAAACTGAGAGGTTTAACTACGTGTAACGCTCCTGTCCCGTTTCTCTTCTCACTCCATTCCCTTCCCTCCTCGGATTTTAAGCTAAAGACACTTACTCCAACCACCATGAGCAGATTTGTACGCCACGTGAGAGGCTCTCAAGAGACAAGAAAACCTGTCAGAGCAGTGCCTTGTGACTTTATGGATATGGCTAAATGTCCTTATGCCTCCAGACGTATGCAAATGTTCTCTCTGGACAGCGTGTACATCTGACAATGACTGTTCGGTGTGACTGTACTGCAGAAGTGCCCACTGCTGGTGGGCGAGCCCTGAGAGAGCCTGGCAGTCACTACTCAGATGTCTCGTCGCTGGGCATTCTCCCACCACTTTATTTAAAATGTTGTAAAAGCTCTCTTTTAAGCTAAATACTATAACATGAATTGATGAGTTACAGAAGTATATTAACCCATGGTTTTATTAGGAGTTTTTGATGACCTACACTTTAAACAATTTAAAATACAATGATATCTACCCTCTCCTGGGAGACGCTTTCTGTACTGTTTTAGTTTTAGATAATATATATCACTTCTGTATTCTAGTTTTTAAGCATTCACTGTGTTGACACTTGAATTTTTCATTTCTTTTATTTTAAAGATTAAGTAAAAGTCTATTTAAAAATTGCCCTTTCTTGGGACTTTTGCTTCTACTACAATAAAGCATTGTTCAAGCTCTAATACCTCCTCTGAGGACAGAATACTTCACACTCACTGGTGGCAGATGAGAGATCAAGTCAGCAGGCACTCCAGTATTTCAGCACAGTAGGTTTGGGGTTGGTACGCATCAACCCGAAAATGTCAACTGGGGATAAACAGACTACCCCCCAGCCCCCGCCCACCACCCACAGCCTGACCCCAGAGCCTCTTGCATGCAGAGCACATGGTCTGACACTGAGCTATCCCCACCCCAACCCCATACAACACACCTCTAAAGCGTCAAAAAGTATAGTAGTTGGTATCTTTCAGCTCCTGACCACAATTCCCTAAGAGCATTACGAATATCAACTCCCTAATTCTACAAGTTGTGCTTGTGTGCTGGGATTTGTCTTACGCATTGAGGAGCCAGGGCTTAGTTCCTTGAAATGATGTAGCTAACAAATAGCCAGATAGGGCATTCAACCACACTCCTCCTAGTATGACATTTCAAAGTTAGTCAAAGAAATTCCCCAAATTGCTAGGGAAAAGGAACATGTTTTAGATATTTCTTACCCATTTTTTTTCTTCTTATAAGATTTCTCTGTTCAGATCCCAGATTTTTCGAATGACTCAACGGCTTAGGTTGTTTATTTTGTTTTTGTTTTTCACCTCCGTTTACATAGTCCAGATATTCATCCTGTCATACATATAGCAGCAGAGATTCTCTGGCATCTGTGGGCCTCCTCTTCTCCAGGTTGTTTCCTTAGCTGGGCAGAAGCTTCTTCGTTTCATCAAGTCCCACTTGTTACCGCTGTCCTTAACTCTTGGGCAGATGAGGCCTATTCAGGAAGCCGTTCCCACGCCTTTGTCACGTGGGTGCTGCCAGTGTCCTCTTCCAGGTCTTGCGTTGTTTCAGCCTTCACCTTTAGGTTGTTGATTCACTCAGGGTTAGGTTTTATGCAGAGTGATAGATAAAGGTCCAATTTCATTCTGCATGTGGACATCCAGTATTTCCAGCACCATTGGTTGGAGGTTTGTTGTTCTCCAGTGTTTATTTTTGGCATTTTTGTCAAATATTAAATGACTGCAACTATGTGTCCCATGTGGGGTCTTTAGTCGTGTTCCATTTGCCTACATGTCTGATTCCAGGCCGGTATTTTTATTGTTGTGGTTCTGTAATAGACTGAGATCTCTCATGGTAATCACTACAGCATTGGTCTTTGTTCTTAGGATTGTGTTGGCTATGTGGAGTCTTTTGTGGTTCCGTGTAAATTCTAGGATAGTTTTTTGTTTGTTTGTTTGTTTGTTTGTTGTTGTTTTTTCTATTTGCTTCTAGGCCCTAGAGAAGGATGTACAGGACCTGAGTGGGTAAAGAAGTTGAACATGGGAGGTCTAAAATCTTTCTTTCTTTGAGAACTTTAAGCATGTATGCAATGAAATAGGCCCATATCTGCCTCCATTTTCTCCTCCAGCTCCCCCCAAGTCCCTCCAGCACACATTCCTAATTCCATCTGTCTCTATCAGATAGGGCCTCACTAGTTAGCCCTGGCAAGCTCACTGTGTAGACCAGGCTGGCTTCAGACTCAGAGAGATCTGCTTGTATCTACCTCTTGACTGCTGGGATTAAAGGTATACACCATGACATCCAGCCAGCCATCTCTCTCCTTTTTGAATAACGCATTAAGTCCTGTTGATGTTGTTCACATTTATAAATGGGCAACCTATCAGCAGCTATAGAAGAATATTTTCCCCTCTGCTCCTAATTGCTCCTTGGGTGGGGTGAGGTCTGATGAGCTCCTACCCCACCCACGCTGGAATTTTGGCTGGTGTGATCTTGTGCAAGTAACCATAGCTGCGATTTCATGGGCACAAGGGCTATGTCATGTCCAGACAACAGCGTTGCACAGCACTCCTCCACATCGTTTGACTTTTGCGTTCCTCTTCTTCTGGGGTGTGCCTGAGCTGTGGTGGAGTGCGAGGTTGGGGTGTTGATAAAGATGCTCCACTGAGGGCAGTGCATATGCTGTCACCTGTTCTCAGCACGGTAGCCATTACGTTCCCACAGCCTTGGCTTTGTATTCTCTGCTATATTATAAGAGCAGTTGACCGGCTGTTTTGATCCTTTATTGGAATGGGGAAAAATAGTTAAATGTGCCCAGTCTCCAGAGAATGTTTGAGACGTGTAGGTCTTCAGCAGTCTCGAATCATCACCCTTACTCCTTTAAGCTTTTGTAGGTGAGGCTCTATAAACTCATGTCACCTGGTCATACTGACTACCCCTTATAAACACCTGCCGGGGCCACTTTCACACTTGCTTGCAAGTGGACTGCACCCTTTGCTGAGATTCTTCTAAGTGAAGGAAACATTAAGACGTAGTTAGAACACATTGGGGAAGATTTGCCCCTCTGAGAAGAGAAAACAAATAGGTCAAAATACCAACCATTCATTCATTCATTAAACAGATACTTTCCAAGCACTGCTGGGTGGGGGAGAGGGCAGCATGTGGGAGCAAGAGCTCCAAAGGTCAAGAGGACTCAGTGTGGTCTTAAGTAGGTCACGGTAACCGGGAAAGTAGTCAAGAACAAGTGGTGCGTGCCATGTTGTCTCTGTCTGTCAGTGGGAAAAGGCATTTGCCCTTGGCTTGAGCCCATGAAAGTAAGGAAGCTGAAGCTGGCACTATTATTCTGTGTGCATGCAAGAGGGAGAACAACTCAAGCAGAGAAATTTAATAAGTTTTAAAATTACATTTTATTTCACATAAACCTGCTGGAGAGTGTGCGTGGAGGTGGAGGACAGTTTGCTAGCATGAATCAGTTTTCTGCTTTAGCCATATGGGTCCCGGGGATCAAAGTCGGGTCATGGACAAGAACCTTTGAAGGTAAAGAAAATGTGGGTGTATTTTGAGGTACAAGTACTCTGTGAGTGGCAGGGTGAGGTGATGGGTGCGGGGTAGTGAGGCTGGACGGAAAAGCCGGAACTACCTGAGTGGCAGAAAAGGGCTCTTTTCATTTTTGAAAAGTGATGAACTGGATGGCGGGGAACCTGAGCATAGGAAGGCTCAGTGGGAAGCAGCTGCAAGAATCCTTGTTGATGAAGGAGGCCCTAGTTATCTGTGGCAAAATGGAAAAGAGAAGACAATGTTGAGAGAAGGAGTTGGCCATTTGGTGGACCCTAAATGAACTCTTACTAATTAAATAAAGCCTGAACCCTACTCAATGAATCACCAGTTCACTAAATCAGAACCATGTGCTATTGATGAGTTACTTTCAATGAATGGCTGCATTCTCAGGCGGGTTGTCCCTCTGTGGGTCTGTCCCTCTGTGGGTCTGTCCTGTGGGAAATCCAGGAGGTTTCTACATTGCCAGTGAAGGTGGCTGGGGTTTCACACCCAAGCATTCTTGGAGATGATTAGGAAGGGAAAAAACACAGGATTTGAAACCACTAAGATGTAGGTGATAGAGCAGATGACAGAGGAAAAAGAAGGCATTTTCTTTCCAGGAGAATTTCAAGAAAGATGAAGGAAAGTTTAAAGCCAGCCTCCAGGAGAAAGACAGCCAGAGACTGTGGCTCAAGCTGTCAGCATCTGCTTCGGTTGGAAGGCAGGACAGCTGCCATAACACAGCAGGGTCATTCTGGAGAGCAGGAGGGATATTAGGAAGTGCCAGCCAAAAATAGCAGCTCTACCCAATCTTCTCATCTTGCAAATCCAGATGACTGCATGTCTGTGACCTCCACAGGCTCTGGATGGCAGAGGTACACCTCGTAAATGAAACTAACAGTTAACATAGTGTCAGGAATACAGAAGAAAAGACAAAAGCACACTCATGCACATACTGTGTTGAGCAAGACAATGTAAAGTTGTCAGGGACTTGTGAGCTGAAGAGAAGGAGATTTTAAAGTTCTCAGCAAAGGAGGATACAGCTGGGAATTTGTAGTAGTGCCCATCACTGCTATTTTATGTTTAAATGGGCTTTCGTTCTCTGTTAATCTCATGACTGGAATGTGTAAGAGTGTATGGGATGGGGCTTACAATATAGCCCATGCTTATCTGGAAGACTCTAAGTAGTCTATACTAGCTCAGACTCCTGCCTTAACTTCCTAAGTGCTGAGATCATAGGCATTTGCCACCATTCTCAGCCTTGTGCTGAGTTTTTATTCTATTAAGTAAAAAAAAAAAAAAAATCAAAGATTTCATAGATTCATTTCTAATCTATTCTCTCTAAAATTGTATTCTCTCTACTCTCTTAAATTGGAAAGTTACAGACTCTATAAAACTTTTCAGAGTTTCATATGTATAAATTTGTATGGAAACCCAGGAGGGCAAAAGATTGATTTTCTTTTCCCAAAATGATATTAGAGGAGGGACTCAAAGGCAAATGATACTTGGGTTGTGGCTTTAAAAGAAGGGTCTTCAAGCTGAGTGTGGTGGTGCATGCGGCAGTCCCAGCACTTGAGATGTAGAGGCAGTAAGATTGGGATTCAGGGTCATCCTCTGCTCCACAATGAGTTCAAAGCTAGCTCCACAATACCCAGTTTCAAAGGAGAAGGGGGAAACAGCTCACTGAAGAGGCAGAATGAACAGAAATGGCCTCGAGGAGGCGTTAAAATGCACATGTTCAGGGAATAGCAAAAAGTAGTTCATGGTAAGGCTGAGTTCCAGGGTGGCCTGGAGCGAGAAGGGGAAAGAGCCAAGAGGGAAGTGTTGGTCAGGAGTGGTCTGTAGTGCAGTGACCTCAAGTTGGATCTTAAGATGGTAGGAGTGAGGGAGGCCAGGAAAATTGGAGATGCTCTCTTCTTCTCGAAGATGGTAGTAATTGTTGAGTCTCTGGGCTGGTGGAACTACCCTGAAGGGTTCCATGATTCCCACAAACATTCGTAGTTCTTGTGGTAAGGAAGTGTCTTAGGAATTGTTGATAATAGGTATGCCAACAACTTCCAATTGCATAATGGCCCTAGAAAGATCCAAATCTTCATGTGTTTTCTTTCAGTCTCCAGAAATAGTATTGGCAAAGGTTCCGAGGAGGCAGAAATTTGCCAAAACATGTGCTTAGAAAACCCAACCCCCCTCTTTTTTGAAGTTTTTCTGAGACAGCTCTCAAGTATCCTTCAGATGATGTTACCTAACTTTGCTGTCCATATGCGTCGTGTTATGGCTTGTCTGTGTGGTTTTATTTTAGAAAAGCAAATCCTTTCCTTTCTCTAACATGCTCCAAGTACTATAACTTGACCCAAGTCATAATTTTGATATGCACCTTTCTTACTCAGAACTCCTAGTCTCAGATCTTTGTTACTGCTTCCACAGGGATTAGGAAACATCACAACACATGTACTAAATACATCATTGTTTTAAAACACATAAATTCATGAATGACACTGAAAATAAAAAGCAATTCTATTTATAGGCCTTGAGTTCATGTTCCTCCCCCTTAAAATCAAATCCAGACACCATTCCAGCCAGAACATTAACACAGTTCAATAGCACAGTGACATAATCTTAAAATCATGGAAAATGTTGTTGTCGTGTCAATCAAATCAAACATAAAAACTTAAATCTAGTCAGAGTTGGATGCCACATTTCAGTAAAATGGAAAAGAAGGCCTTTTTGCTAACTGCTTATCAGGGTAACACTTCCCAACTCCCCAACCCATTCTGTAGCCGCCGTTTTGTTGATTATTCCAGAACTTGCTCATACCCCAAACAATGCTTTCTCTCTCCTCTGACTGCTAACACTGAAGGGGAGAAAGTTAAGAATGGTCACACACTGCCAGGCAGTGGTGGCACACACCTTTAATCCCAGAACTTGGGAGGCAGAGGCAGGCAGATTTCTGAGTTCGAGGCCAGCCTGGTCTACAGAGTGAGTTCCAGGACAGCCAGGGCTATATAGAGAAACCCTGTCTTGAAAAACTAAGAAGAAAAAAAAAAAAGAATGGTTACACACACACACATAGACACATGCACACACACAGCTTCTGGGAGCCTTCATGGGAAATAAATGGGGGGCTATGGTTTCCCAACTATTGTCAGGGTCTAGGAGCAATCAGGGAACAGAATGGTGCACACACACATGCAACCCCAGGCCACCTGCCAATGCGTCTTTCAGCATTGTTGACATTGCCAATAGAGGAACACTGTGGTTATGTGGTTCTGGGTCCAGTCTGTGTGGGATATCTAACGGTCCATTCCATACTCTGCCAGTCAAACAGCAAGGCTGTTTTTCAGATAGCTAGCAGGCTGTGACTGTTACTTAGACTGAGTTGGCAACTTTTAAGCAGATTTATGCACATCCCTGGCATTGCGTAGGATCTAGAATCTGAGAAAGGTTACCTTTTCTCAAATGGGTGGATTTTTTTTCTTACTTGGCACTTTAATATTATTTATAAAATTATTAGTGAATACATTAGTGGTGTTGTTTTTCAAGTGCTGGGTATCAAGCCAATAGCCTTGCTCATGTTAGGCAAGCCTCTGCACCTGAGATGTACTCCCAGCCCTGGATGCATTTCTTATGCTAGGTTGTCAACAAATGGTATTAAGCAGTTCTCCAGCTGTAACTAGATCAAGATGTGAACACTTTGACCTCAAACAAGTGGTATTATTTAGAGCCTCTTTATTCTTTAAGAAATCATGCCTATTGACTAAGGTACCTATCTGATTGATAGCTACAGATATTATCATTTTGATTGATCAATTTCAGTCGAAAGCACCAAGATAATACAAGCCCTTTAAACTGTACTCTTGCTTCTGGCTTCCATGATTATCACAGACTCTCCAAGCCATTAAGACTGTATAGATCAGTCCTTCCTTTAGAAGTGAAAAAAATTAATGTTGGGACATTAGCTGGCACTCTTTACAATTTTGCATAGGTCGTTAATAAAGAACCAGGACCGAAGCCCAGATGTCTTTACATTCACCAGTACTGTGCTGAGAAAGAAATTAATGTATCTCCTTATGTTTCTCCTTCCGTATTTAGAGACCAGTGAACTTGGAGAACAATTGAAGAACACAGTTTGTTCCCTAAACTAGAAGGGCGAGGAAGATCCCACTCTAGGAGATCTGCCCTGTTAACGCAGAAACACATCTTATTACTTTATTTAAAAGAACACATCATAGTCTTCTAATTCAGCATGGCCCCAGCTACCTCCCACTCTCAATCAAAGTCATGGTCTGGGTACTTAAAATGTATTTTATTATTTTGTTAAGATTTATCTGAATATTTTTAGCGGTGTGTACGAGGAGGCAGTGGCCATGGAAGTCAGGAAGGGCACTGGATTCCCTAGAGCTGAAGCTAGAGGTGACTGCAAGGCAAGGTGGGAATCGAACTCTGGTCCTTTGTAAGGGCGGCAGGTGCTCTTAACTTCTGTGTCGTCTCAGTTCCTTAAAATGTATCTTAGATAACATATTCCAGTGTGTCCTTTTAAGCAAGGTATGACACAGGGTCATATGCCTTAGAACACACTCAAGGGTCCTTTATTCCTCTCAAATTTCAACGGGTCAAAAAGCATACTCAGCCAGAGCGTTTAGTTCCTCGTCTTATGCAAAGAGTAATCAAAGCTATAGAGTTTTAATAAGCTTATGGAATGCACATCCGACTGTAACGTTACTGAAAACAAAGTAACTTGTCAGAACAAATATGTGCTGTGTGAATGATCACCATACTCATTGTAAACATATTTTGAGTTATGGCCACATAGAGAATGCTGAACTCTGAGACTTGCTGCTGCTGCTGCTGCTACACCATATGATGAATAAGAAATATAGCTAAATGAAAATGGCAGATCCCTGGTCCCAGTTTGTAAAGATTCAAGTGAAAAGGTTCGTGATTAAGAAGTAGAAGCTTTATTCTCAGGTTTGCCCGACATTTTATTCTTTCTCACTGCCATATTTGCTTTAGTATAGGAATCGCTTTACTTAAAAATTGCTTAAGCCAGATGTTGTATTGCATGCCTGTAAGGGTAGCACTCGGGAGGCAGAGGTAGAAGGAATGCCGTAAGTTAGGGCAAGCCTGGTTTTACATAGTGTCTGCTTGGCCAGCCAGGGGTATACATAAGATCCTGCCTCAAAAGAGAAATGAAAATTTGCTCTAGCAGGGCAGGGTCACATGGCCATGGTGTTAGTACTTGCAAGATTGTGTGAGTCATTTTAAGGCCAAGCTGATCTACATAGTGACATCTTGTTTCAAAACAAACAAAAAATAAATCAAATAGGAAACAATTCAGTCAAAAGTCAGGGTAGTAGCTTCCTAGGTAGCAGTGAAATTCGGTCTCCAGGAGGTTCTGGGTCCTGGTCTTAATTACTGGTTACATGGTATATTTAGCATTCTTCACATGTATGTGTGCTCCTGGTGATAGGTGGTGAATGTGTTTCTCACTGGCTGCTTTTATGCCAACTTGACACAAACTAAAGTCATTCGAGAGGAGGAGACCTCAAGTGAGAAAATGCCTCCATAAGATCAAGCTGTAGGCAAGCCTGTCAGGCGTTAACATTAGTGATGGATGCGGGCGGGTCCAGCCCATTGTGAGTGAGGCCATCCCTTGACTGGTGGTCCTGGTTTATATAAGAGAGCAGTACCCTTCCATGGCCTCTGCATCAGCTCCTGCCTTCAGGTTCATGCCCTGTTTGAGTTCCAGTCCCGACATCCTTTGTTGATGAACAGTGATATGGAAGTATAAGCCAAATAAACCCTTTTCTCCCCGAGGTGCTTTGGTCATGGTGTTTCATCAAAGCAATAGTAATTCTTGATAATGGGGAAGAATGCTTACTCTTTCAAATCATCTCTGACAGGTTTCCTCTACCAGAAAAGACATTCATGGGCTACTGGATAATTGGTCAGACGGGAAATGGAACGCAAAAGATCTTGTGTCCAGTTGAAACTCATCACATTGACATAAAGGTGGTTATCCTTCTTGTTTCCTCTTATCATTGAATCTAACAAACTTTCTGAAGTTGATGTGGTCCATACAGCCTGAGGAATGACTTACTGTTGATTGGCTCTCTAGCCTCTATGCCAATTTAAAGTTCAGTCTGACCTCCAAGGAATTCAACATAGGTAGTTGCTATTGGCCAAACAGAACTTCTAAGAGCCAATCTTGTGTTTCAGGACAATCAATTGGGTATATTGTTTATTTTCCTTACAGAGTTACTCTGTGATATTTGTCTTTACTTTATGTATGCTAACAAGATTAAGTTGTCTTCCTTTTTCCATTTTTACCCATACATTGTTGACATTGTCTTCCTGAGAAAAGGAAAGGGTCACTCGTCATTAGTTACCATCAACATCGTTCTAAGCATTTCAGGTAGAAAGTGCTCCCCTCTGGTGGTTAGGAACAGAAGTTGGGGATCACACTGAAATCATTGTTCCGAAATAATATTTTCCTGTCTGCTACTATCCGCACTCCAGGGATCTACATGGACAGCAGAGTCAGCAGACCTAACCTGCAAATAGCCAAGAAGTATAGATGGTAGATGTTTGTGGTCTATAAAGACTCTGTCGTAACAACAAAATTCTGTCATTGTAACACAATAGCCAGTGATGGCAATACATAAACAAAAGGATGTTTTCTTCTACTAAAGTTATATTTAGAAAAATCCGGGAGTGAGTCCTAGTCTGTCAGTCGCTTCAGGAGCACAGACATTTCTCATTTGTCAGAGACTCTTGTCAGAGCTGTTCCTTTCTTCTGCCCCCCGCCATGTCACCTAAGTGTGATCAGAGCACCTAAGTCACTTCCAGAAGTGTTTTTTCAAGGTTTTAAAAGGGGTACAGTTTGACTCTTCAGTCCCCTAGGTACAATCTAGATAGATGGAGACATGGACACCAATTTCTAGCCCAAATATCTTGGTTAATTAAGGACTGTAGGGCATACAAGTCATTGAAAACTTAGTTGTACAACAGGATTCTTCCAGGAAGTCATAGCTAGCTATCCAGAACTGAAATGTACAATAATATTAAATTAGTTCCTTGGCTTATATTGAATAATCATATAACCATATATGAAACATTCCACCTTTTATAAGTAGCACTAGTGATTATCAATCATTTGAGGGGGAGTGGTTTGTCTTTTTTTTTTTTTTTTTTTGATACTTTATTTACATTCCAATGTTTCCCCCTTTCTAGGTCTCCTCTTTGGAAACCACCTATCCCTTCCCCCTCCCCCACCTCTATGAGGGAATTCCACCTCCCACCCACCCGCCCACCCACTCCCGTATTTCCATCTTGATATTCCCCTTTACTGGGGCCTCTCCTCCCCCGATGGCCAACAAGGCCCTCCTCTGCCACATATATGGTCCGAACCATGAGTCCCTCAATGTGTATTCTTTGGTTGGTGGTCCAGCCTCCAGGAGGACCAGGGGGGTCAGGCCACTTGACACTGTTGCTCCCTCCATGGGGCTCCAGACTCCCTCAGCTCCTTCAGTCCCTTCTCCAACTCCTCCATCTGGGACCTCACTCTCAGTCCAGCTGTTACTGTAAAGTGAAACTTGGGTATTCCGAACTTTTGGGCTAATATCCACTTATCAGTGAGTACATACCATGTTCATTCTTTTGTGACTGAGTTACCTCACTCAGGATGATATTTTCAAGTTCCATCCATTTGCCTTGGTTTGTCTTAATATCACATTTTTTCAACATTTAATTTAAAAGATCCACTTTAGCCATTACATTTCAGTATAATGATTTCACAATCTTTCTTCACAATGGAAATGTACTAATCCCAGGTTTGTTAACTTATGTTATTTTGCTGGATTGAGAAACTCTGGATCTTTTTCTGTTTGGAGGTCAAAATGGATTCTGGTTTAGGAAAAGATGCAGTCATAAGAAATCTTATAGTGGGGGCCAGAGAGATGGCTCAGCAGTTAAGAGTACTGACTGCTCTTCCGAAGGTCCTGAGTTCAAATCCCAGCAACCACGTTGGTGGCTCACAACCATCTGTAATGATATCTGATGCCCTCTTCTGGGGTGTCTGAAGACAGCTACAGTGTACTTACATATAATAAATAAATAAATAATTTTTTTTTAAAAAAAGAAATCTTATAATGCTTTAGGCATGGTATACTTCATTAAAACAAAAGAAAGAGAAATGTAATGAGCTTCAGCCTGAGAAAGCACTCATGAAGGTAAGTGTATGGTATTATTATATAAAACTATGTGCCATGCCATGCCAAATGATAGAGTATGTTGAGATATTAAATAGTGAAATATTGTATTTTGGAAGAGCTGTTTTAGTGACTACCCAACCACCTTCACTAAGACTGTGGCTTTGTTATAGGGTCCAGTACTTGTGAACATGGAAAAGTTCCCAATAGAAAAACATGAAGCGAGATTCCTAAACTTTACTGAAGAATGTACCTCTTGGAGGTTTCCAGTGGATGAAGTGAATTTAGTCTGTGACATCGCTGTATCACATGGTATGTCCATTGATTCTGATTTAAAATCAGAGGGATTACAATAATCTTGAGGCATCAAGAACTCTGTGAGAGGCATGGTCGTGACTTGGTGGATCCAGATAGCGATTACATATAATTTAGAACTAATTTCCTCTAACAACCCCACAAGATGTTATTGTGGACCCCACATGAGCATTGCTGGGTTGGTGTGCAGATGTCTGTTTCTCATTAGAGTCATAGCACATAGTTCAACACACCCAGGCATGTGCTGAAAATAGAAGGGGAGGAGAGAAAGAAGGAACGCTGAATCTGAGGAGGGATGCAGGGCTCCAGTTTGGTGGTTGCATAAACCACAGCAGTGAGGCCTGGAGCCCCTTCCCCTCATTAAGCCTTCCACTGTCGGGGATGTAGGTAGAGGGTGGGGCTGTTGGCGTCTATGCTTGGGGATTGCTGCCACCACTGCCTCGTTTGTGCCTTGGACCCTGTGTACCTTTGCACAGATGTCCTTCAGGTGATGCCAGTTAGTAAAGTGGTAAAAACAAACTGGCAGAAGGCAAGGGCAGCTCTAACTTGACTGAGATGGAATCACCGAGGGGAACAAGTCTAGGTCTTGCTTTTGTTCCTGTACATTCTGTGGCTGTCATTTCTTCCTCAAGTCAGCCATCTTGAATAAATGTTTGAGACTGTTTTATTATTTGTTGGTGGTAAAGGATGGGTGCTCTTATCAGGATATGTTGCATTCACCGGTAAAGAGAGAGAAGGTTTGAGAGTCGATAGATGAAGGTTGGATTTGGTGCTTGTGATGCACCCTCTTAACGCACGCCTGTCGGGGAGAGCGGATTGCCTGCAACACTTTTTAAGCTTGCTCTCAGCCCCTCTGTTCTGAGCACAGTGCTTCAGGTTGATCCAGCAGGCAGTCACAGTTGGCCCCAAAAAAGACTCATTTGCTTTTCCCAATAAAATGTAACCCTTCCCTCTCAGAGGGAACCACATCCGCAAACTGTCCCCCCCCCCCTCCCTTGTTCTTAGCCTTCTCGGTTTTAAACCTATTCTGCATTTATTTTTGGAGAAAACAGCACTTTTTGGGAGGGAGTTGGAGTTAATTATATATCTATGTATTTGAGTCAACGACTAGACAGCACTTAATGCCTGCAATATGAGAACCATTAATAATTCTGGGGTGCATGCGTATTTCTGCCGCTGGTCCTCCTGCGTCCCTGCTGCCCTCTCATGCAGGGAAGTGCTCATAACAGCTTAACTTGAGCTTATATTTTGTACATAGTGGATGCATTTTAAAGGCCCATAAGGCACAAATTCTACTATCCTGTCTGATACTTGAAATTGCTACAGCATAGTTCGTATCAGCTCTTAAATAACAGGACAGATATGGTGGCACACATCTTTAATCCCAGCATTCAGGAGATGGAGGCAAGTGGCTGTCTGTGGGTTCAGGCCAGTTTAATCCACATAGTAAGTTCCAGAACAGCCAGAGCTGCATAGTAAGACCCTATCTCAGAAAATAATAATAATAATATATCTTCTTCAGCTTCCTTCTTCCTCCTCTTCATCACCTCCTCCTTTTCCTCCTCCTCCTTTTTTTAGACAGAGTCTCACTGTGTTGCGGAGGCTGACGTGTTATTTGCTATATAGACTAGGCTGGCCTCAAGCTCACAGAAATCCACCTGCCGCTGCCTCTCAAAGGCATGCACCACCATGCCCAGCCTGGTGGCTGTGTTCCTTATTGATATAGTTTAGTTATTTAAACTTAACATATCTTTTAATGTACTTTTCTAGTATATATCTATTTATTTGGGCATATTTGTATAAATGTTTTAGATATGGCTCATACACATATGTGATCCAGATTTTCTTGAATTGGACCAAATTTCACTCCATCTCACTGTTTCCCTTTTATCTAATTTGATGTTAAGGAAATGATTGCTGTAAATTAATAAGTTATAGACAGGCAATACTTAAAGCACTCATCAGACAAAAGCAGCGTGACCTCAAGGTGCTCAGTAAGAGATGGTGACCCTGTTAATTTAAGGGGAGGTGTGCTCAAACTAGCATCCCCAGTACCTTTTGCTAAAGCGCAGAACATGGCAGCCCGCTCCAGCCCCACTGATTTAGTATCTGCGTTCCCATTGGCTCTGCTGGCGAGTGAAACACAGAAGCACTGCTGTGTTTTAGAAGCTACATGTAGACAAGTGCCTGGATTTAAGAGAAACTGCATAAGAAAATTTCAGATATGGACATTAGATTGGAAGCTAACATCTAAAGTGCTACACTGTGAGGGTTTAGCTCAGTGGTAGTGTTCTTGCTTAGCATGTTCATGCCTTAAGTTAAGTCTTCATTACCATATCTGAGAGGGGGAGACCCACGGGGCTCAGATTTTTTTAAACATTAAATTTCTTATTTATAGCAAGAAAATTCTGTAATCTAATAACTGTCTAAAAGAGAAAACTTAGCAGATAGATGTTGACAAAGTGCTTCTGAAAGAACAGTGTCCCATAGAGGAAAGCACTGGGCACGGAGGTCTTGGCTACCATATGGTAAGAAGTCTCCTGATTGTCAGCTGTCCAGTGCAATTATCGTGGGTCCTTGTGGAATCTTTCCTACATGGTGTTGCTTTACTGCATGGCTGTCATGCTGTCCACATTTAGGGTAGGAACAGAGTTTTTCAGCCTGATAAACCTAAAACCCATGTGCTGAGCTTCCACCCTGTGCTCCAGTGCAAGATTCAGCTGTGTTAGAACCCTTAGCCAGCCAGAAAACTGTTTGCAAACTGCACAATGAATACATTCTTTTTCATTTCAGAAAATGAAGAACATACTCTGTATGTGGCTGCGTGCAACCCCGTTTCCTTGTACTTCATGAATATGTCAGGGAAAAATGGCTTCTTTGTGGACTTATACGACATTTTCCCAAGGATGGCCAGTGGATCCTGGCGGCCATTTGTGACAGTAGCACCACTGGGAAGTCCTCTCAAGGGTCAAGTTGTTCTGCATGAGGAGCAGGTGAGGCACACTAGGCACTCAAGGGTACTGATGTGGGAAACGTGAGTGCTTTAAAGGAAAAGTAAGAGTGACATTAGCTATGATTGAAAACCTGCGCTTTCAGAAAGATCCAAGACAGGGCCCAGCAAAGGCCAGGGCTCATGCTGTACCAAGAACACAAATCACAGAGGTGGGCAACTGTCTTTTCTCTGTAGAGACTTGAACACACTTTGCAAGTCTGTAAACAGGTCATCGGTCAGTTTTCCACCTTTCCACATGGACAGTTAAGAAACTGTCAGTCTCCTTAAAGAGATGGACAGAAAACTAGTAAACCAACAAATAAAGACATCTATCTCCTCCAGGTTGTGTAGAAGCAGGGTGATATCAGAGTGTGGTGGGAATGAAGTAGGTCGGGAGGGCGATGGAACTCAAAGAGATTTTATCTGAAAGCTAAGTGATGGTCTTCAGAGAGAACGACAGAAATCCGCTGAGTGAAATGCACTGGGACCCTTCTGTGTCAGCAATGCTCAACTTCTATCCATCATGTTTATAGATTAGTAAATTAAGGTCTCACTAATGAAAAGTGCAGATGCCTAGCTAGCGTCAGGCTGAAAGTAATTCCAAACAGATGACACAGATTAGAAGATGGGTTATGCTTCACTTAGTGGAAATTCTAAAGGTCTCATTAACCTGGACTGTACCAGTAGAAAGTGGTCTGGTTTTGTGTGCCTACTTTCTACCTAACATCTACCAGGTGTTGCAGGAGGCACAGCATTTATTTTACAATTCCTGTGCCTGCTGCTGGGCATACTGCAAGAAACAGCAAAGACAGCTCAGGGGTTAGGAGCACTTACTGCTTCTGCAGAGGACCCAGTTCTCAGTTCACTGTCGCCTGTAACTCTTGTTCCAGGAGGCCCAATATCCTCTCCTGACCTCTACAGACTATGACATGAGCATTATACACATAAACTGAGCAAGTGCACACATACCCATAAAACAATCAATAAGTAGATAAATCTGGTTTTAAAAAGAGATAGCAGCTATTTTTATTCTCAGTTTATAATCTGGTCCAGGATAGACAATAAGAGAAATAAATCACTAGTTAAATTCCACCTTGGCCTAGAGTGTGAGACGTGACAGAGTGGATGCAATTTAAAATACGGACGGGACGGCCTGAGTGGCTGACGGAGGTAAACGGGAACGAAACCTGGATGAAGAGTGTAGACGAAGGGAATGAGAAGTTCTGCACTCCAGAGGCGAGAACATTCCCTCCCCCTTTCTAACGACTGACGGAGCATGAGAACGGTGAAGTAGAAGGGTACTCAGTGAGCGGGAGTAGAGGTGAGGTGTAGGAGGCCATGGGTAGCAGTGGGCTCAGGGCCTTGTAGGCACTGAGTAAGAGGGAATGCGCTCTGTCATGTCAGAAAGGGATTTCTTTGGTTACTCTCTGTTATCACTGAGTAACGAGGCAGAACAAAGGGGCCAGTTAAGACCTTCTCACAGTAAGCCCTCCAAACACTCCTGGTGGCTTGAGGAGGGTGAAGGTCATAAGTGATTGACCCAAGATGCATTTTGACAGTAAAGCCAGCAGGATTCCCTAGCAGAACAGGCATGTGGGGTGAGAGTTCCAGGACAGCCCCAGAGCATCTCAGTGAGACCCTGCCTCAGACAGACAGACAGACAGACAGACAGCATGAAGACCTGAATTCAGATCCTCATCCCATATAAGAGCTTCACAGCTAGTAGATAGCACCTGTCAGGGTGATTTTAAATTTAGTAAGCTAATCAAATTTGGATGAGACTCAAAGTTGGAAGTATTTATTCAAACAGTTCCCCCAGATTTTCAGCTTGTCACATTAACAGAAATTTACACATACGAATTCAGTAAAACCATTAGTTTTTAGATGCTCAGCTCCTGCTTTATTTCTCAAAAGACCCAATTGTTCGGCAACATTGTAGACTAAGATTTTGTTCAATGACTTTCATCAAGGAAATAAGGTTTTCATGGTAGAGCTGCACTTGACTTCCCCAGCCTGGGCCTTGCCTCTTGGCATTCTCAAGCCTGACTGACTTCTGTGTCCTGAGCGACATTCGGGGTATCCGTGTGTTTCCTCAGGCTGCCCCTCCTCTCCCTCCTCACAGGGGTTAGTCCAGTTGACTGCTTTATAAAACAGTGCAGTCAGGCTGGGCAGTGGTGGCGCATACTTTTAATCCCAGCACTCAAGAGGCAGAGGCAGGTGGATCTCTGATTTTGAGGCCAGCCTGGTCTACAGAGCAAGTTCCAGAATAGCCAGGGCTACACAGAGAAACCCTATCTCTGGGGGGCGGGGAGGTGGGGGATGGAGCAGTCTAACCGGTGGTGTAAACATGTGGCTGCCCTCGGGTCCTTCTTCCTGATTCTGGTAGAACTGAAGGTGGAGTTGAAAGGGACACAGTGCAGCCACAAATAAATCTGGCCCTTATCATTTTAAAATAAAGTTTTGCTGTAGATGCATCCTCCTGGTTAGTTGGAAAGCTGTTCAAAAATTCCTTGCTAAAATAAAATCTTAAGTGAGGACAGGAAAACTAAAAATAATGGCCTCACCCTGCCCCTATTCCCAAGGGCTTCTTCAGTACATCTGCTCAGCCTTTAGTGTTTCAGACTTGGGCATGGAGGTCGTCCAGAGGTTACTCTTCTCCCAGTCAGACACAAACACAAGAAAATGGCTCAGTTGCTCCTCCACCCTGCCCCCACCTCAGGCAGTGCCAAAGCCACAGTTTCTTGTACTCAATGTGTGACGTGAGATTCTATTTTTAAGCACAGGCAGAATATATCATTAGTCATTTACAGAAGGAACCCATTAACATCTAAAAGGATGGAGCCACAGAGCTCCTTCAGGCTGCCAAGTATTGGTGGAGCCCATTCTCAGCCCACGGGGCAGTGCACTCAGGCTGTGGACACATGTGCTAGGAAATACAAGTGCGTGTGTCCCTTAGCAAACGGTACTCCGGTCACGTATGCCCAGTTAGGATGCAAGTTTTAGAACCTAGAAAAGGAAGGGAAATGGGAATTACACTGAATTCTCTGTTTAATTGTCTGCTTATTCTTTATTTTTAAGGGCGAACACTTTATTTTAGGACTTCCTTTAATCACAGATTGCTTAAGAGCTAAGGATTTATGTCAGAGTTGTGTGTATTTATCATGCAAGAAACATCGTCTCTATTAAAAACTACTCAAAAAGAATTTAACTTAGGACAGAGAACTTGTAAAATTTTAACTTGCTTTTGTGCTTTCTTTTTTTAATTATTTTTCATGTGTATGTATGTGTCAAGGCCACAGGGTGATGTCAGGTGTCCTTTTGGTCTCACTTTGCCTTACATACTGAAGCAGGGTCTCCCTCACATGAACCCAGAGTGTACAGGTTCATCTGGTCTAGCTCACTAGATTGCTTGGTGAATCCCAGTTCTACCTGGAAAATGCTAGAAGTCTAGGCAGCCACCATACCTGGCTTTTATGGATTCTAGGGACCCAAGCTCTGCTCCTTGTACCTGCTGGGCAAGCACTGTTCCCACAGACCTGTCTCCACTGCCCTTGTGTTTACATTTGTAGAAGGAAAAGCTTCTTGCTCTCACCACCATTTTCAAAACATTCAAATACCAGCAAACAAGACTGCTTGTGCTAGATGTTATTCTAAAGAGTGTGTCTACTGTAAGTTCTTAACAGCGAATCAGAACTTTAGGTGTGTCAAGGTCTCCTCTTAAACAGAATGAAAGAGAGCTTGTTCTGGAGCCATTATAAGTGATCATGGCCCTGGGGAACTCAGGTTTAGGTTTCCCCAAATTCCATGTCGAACATGCAAGCAGGTTCATGAAGTTTTTAGAGGTTTACAGAACAAAGAAAGTCATAAATCAAGTTTAAAATACACTGGTGGGTATACCAGAGAGGCAGGCCCAGCAAGATGGTGGAACTATTTTATAGTCCCAAGATGCTACCTGATGACGATCTTAGCTCTTGGATTGGTAGAAGGCAGTGTTCTGCTAAATTAATAGCTTCTAAGAGTTTTTTTATTGATTATTATGAGATATTATGATGATTATGAGTCAAATACAGAGTAGAACAGGAACGGCTGTTCCAGAAGCTAAAACTAGTCCAAGTAATTCGCCTCTGAGCCTTCAAAGGTCCAGGCTCCCCACAGCACTGAGGCTGCAGTCAGCCTGCCCTTCAGTCTGCAGACACAGACTCCTTTCAGGAGCCTTTTCTTCACAGCCAGATGCGGCTTCTTCTCAGGGATTGTCATTCACAGGTGTTACTTGTGAAAAAGAGTTTTATCAACATGCTTACTAAAAAATAACATAGCCACAAATCAGAGTGTGTGGTGTGCAGTGAACTCTGAGGTGGAAATAAGGTTTTATCTCTTGTACTCTAATTAAACTATTTTGTATTTCTTTTCATTTCTCTGACTAGACTGCATAATGGAAGGCAGAGGCCATGACTAAATCAGGATTGTATTCTCCCCCACCTTAAATGCGAGCTGTCTGGTTGATATTATGGACTAATGGAGCGAACATATCATATTTTATTGTTTTCTGCATCTTATAAGGTGTCTGTTATCGTTGGGTGCTCTGTGGCTTTTTCTCGTAAGAACTTTGGAGGGCGAGGATGACTAGACCCGAATCAGAATGAGGGAAATCGCACTGTTGCAGGACAGTGAGGCGTGGCTTGTCGGTGTCCTCTTACCCTGCCTGCTTTTGTACTTTAACCAGGAAACCAGCTTCGCAGTCTTTGAAGACATTTAATCTTTTCTAGCTTTCTCAGTTTTAAATCCCTATTGCATGTGTTCGAGTTCATAAGTTCAATACTTAGGACTTATTTCCTTTCTTAAAAAAAAATATAAATAAATTGCGGAGAGATTGCTATTGCATTGTGATGCCATTAGGATGGGTTCCAGGACTGGGTTCTTCTTCTCCTCTGATTTAGAGTAAAGGAGTAAGCCAGGCAAGGTCTCAGCACTCAGGCGAGTTTCACTGAAAGCCAAGGCGTGCATGCACGCATGCACACAGAGCAAAGGACTGCAGAAGACAGGACCTGCCCCAGGAGGGGAGAGTCCTGGAGATCGGTCTGAGTCTGCTTAGAGGTGGGGGATTGTGTACGATCCTTCAGAATTGACTGCTTATGCTATCACAGGTAAACCTGGATGGTACAAAGACAATGAGCTTATTGGTTCCCAGCACAGGATCCTCCAGTGTGAGGTCTGAGAGTTCCTTACTTGGAAGAGTTCCCTTCAGAGGGGAAAAATACAACAACAGCAAAAAGGGGCATCTTAAATGTTTTAATAAAGAGGACACGAGTCTTCTTAGAGCCTCTTTCTGGTCTGTCTGCCCACCAGGGGTCTGCCTGACGGCTGGTCCCTCAGTTGCATGGCTCTACGTGATGCCACAGA
>CM052708.1:40879654-40919215 GCA_028551405.1 Uromys caudimaculatus | reverse complement strand
TTTGTGCGTGTGTGTGTGTGTGTGTGTGTGTGTGTGAGAGAGAGAGAGAGAGAGAGAGAGAGAGAGAGAGAGAGAGAGAGAGAGAGAGAGAGAGAGAATGTTCCTGCATGTAGGTGTGTGCTTGATACTTATGGAGGGCAGATGTGGGTGCCGGATCCCCTGAAACTGGAGTCACAGGCAGTGGTACACCACGAGGTCCTCTGTGAGAGCATCCAGTGTTCTAATGCTGAACCATCTTTCCAACTCCAAATGTAATCTTCACTTCCTGACTAATAAACAGAAGTATAGAGCAGCCATCTTTGATTTTTAGACAACCTTCAAAGAAAAGATTATATAATTACCTCATTAGAAAATCTTCAGTAAATTAACCAAAACTGTATTGTGTGTGAAGAATACTGAGTGTTCTCACGATATCTTACATTTCAATATCATTGTCTTTCCTTCAGTTTATCATCGTAGTCTTCCCTCTCAGGTTCCTAGTCACTACTATTTTTATGGCGATGGGGAGGGGTGCAGGTGTGTCTTCAATTTCACACTGTTTTCTTTATTTCCAGAGTAACACCGTCCTCTTGCTCGACACCACTGGCTGTGCCATCCGCCGTCTCGTCCTTCCCACAGAAGACTTTACATCTAAGAAGTCTTCCTGGTGGAACAAGGAGGAAGGTGTAAGGAAAACCAGATTTGCCTAGTAAATTGATTGCCAGGGATTTTCCCAACTGCAAAGATGGATGCCTGTCTATCCCTCCTGGTGCCAAATAACAACAGAAACTAGAAGCCACAGCAGAATTATTAAGCAATTTTAGATTTTGACATGGGAAGACTGTGTAGATAGATGTACAGTTAAATAGCAGGAGGTCCCTTTAGTACCCAGCATGTTGATGTGAAGATTGCCAGGGCTACACTATTAAGGATGTTAGAGCTATTTGAATATGATATTCATAGCAAATTCTTAGTCATGCAGTCAACTTCATTATTTTCCAATTACATAGTTATATTTTGGATTTATATATGAAGATCTTAAGTACAGCAACTGATTTGCTTCTATCAGATACATGTTTCAATTTGTTAACTAAATTAAACCATGTAACCTCACTCAAGGAAAATTTTTTCTGCCATTGAGATATAAAAAAAGCTTGTCCAGTGCTTTGCAAATAAGCATACATAGTTCATAAAAGACTAAAGAAATAAGTGTCATAATTGAATTAAGAGTTAAGAAACAAAGTATTTCCTATATGCTTATATTATGATATAAATCCCACAATTAACCAGTAATTAGCACTTTTTTAAACCAGTATTTTGTACTTTTTAAAAGATTTCTTTTCATGTGTTGGGTGTTTTGCTTACATGTATATCTATGCATCATTTAAGTGTCTGGTATCAGAAGAGGAGGTTGGATCCCCAGGAACTGGAGTTATAGATGGCTGTGAGCCATCATATAGGTGGTGGGAACTGAACCCACGTCCTCTGCAAGAGTAGCAGGTGCTCTTAACTGCTGAGCCCCATTTGGTACAATTTAAAAATTATTCTGAAGAGGTTTTAATAACTTAATGATAGACTGCTCGACTACTAAGCACAAGGCCCTGAGTCCAAACCTCAGTACTCAGAACAGAACCCCCAAAATGCCTAAAGAGCTTTAATATATAACATGCAGTATATTTTAAAATATAGGTTAATCTATGTTCCCTTGAACATCTTGGCATGGGTAAATGCTTCTCTGCCAGTGGCTTGGGTCATGCATTACAGGAGTACTTAAGAGATCATTCATCTATATATTTGTTTTGTTTTGTTTTCTTTAGGAAACTTATAGAATGTGTAAAGAATTTTCACACAAAAACTGGGTAGTATTCTACAAACAAACAGGGTAAGCTCTTCACTGTAGAAGATTTTAAGATGGAATTCTTGATTTGTTATTCTGTTACATGATGTAATTATATTTATTTAGTATAAAACTAACAAAAAATAATATTTTATTTTGAAAATAACCCCTGAAAATCATAGAATGCTGAGAAATAGGCGTAAGAAATGATACTGTGATTACATAACACAGCCCGGCTACACAGCAGGTGTCACTTCCTGTTATTTTTTTCTCATAACTACCCTGCCATATTGAGAATTTCGTACACTAGTTTTCTAAATTAACATGTTCCTTTATTATCGCCTCGCCTAAGAAAATGCTCATCTTTGGGTTGTATATTATATCATAACATGATTACGTCACGACATCCTCATCACTGCCTCTCAGATATAATTTTCTTCTTTTTCAGGAATAGCTTGACTGTCCTGGATGTCTTAGAAGGACTAACTCACACCATCTCACTTCCCATCAACCTCAGGACAGTTTTCCTTGTAGCGGAGGACAAATGGCTTCTTGTGGAAAATGAAACAAATCAGTGGGTAAACCTAAGGGTGTACTCTCTCATGAAGTACACAGAGGCCCAGCGAAGCCTACTGTTGCTCTCTCTTAACTTTTATGCTTCTGTGCTTGTCAGCCTTTCTAAGTAAGGTTTAGAAGAACACAGTGAGGGAAAGTTAAAGTGTATTCTGTGTCTTTTCTCAAAGTATGACATGGAAATTAACAATAAAAAATGTCGACTTTTATGAATGACCCACTTATGTTTGGGGGTTTCCCACTAGCTGAGCAGTCGCTGTGTTCTTGCCAAACTCAAGCTTCTACAAAGCAACTCTTCCTCCTCTTTCCTGAGAGGTAAACCTGCCGTCCTAGAGATGTTGCCTTTTTGTCGCAGGACCCACTTAGACATTCCTTCTCTTCATCTCCTGTACTTACTAGGTATAGTTATGGTGATGTCTGCTAAGTCCCTTCTTGGGCCACACACTTCCAATGGAAGATAGTATTCTGCACCTGCCTTATAAAGAACGCATGGTAGATTTCAAGTTTGTCTTCCCTACGTGCTACATTTACTAGCTAAGTGCAGACTTCTTTCTGCTGATAAGAAAGTGCCAGAAAACAATATCTGGCTACTAATAAATCTATGTCTTAGAAATCCTAAAAGCAAATAAAAACTTGGGCAATTATACTCACAGGCACTTCTGTTTCTCAGCTGGTCACAAATCCAAGCTCATACTCTCATTTGCTGCCTGATCCAATACTCATATCCAGAGGGAGCTCCATTTCTGGACATGGCAGTGCACCCCTGAAATCCTAGCATTCAGAATATGGAGGCAGGAAAATCACGAGTTCATTGTCAGCCTTAACTAATAATTGCTTCCAATACCAATACCCTGTCTCAAAATACATCTACAAGACCAATAACAACAAAGAGAGGGGGACTCAATGGTAGTAAGGGGTGGGCCCTATCATAACTGTGCCTGTCTTGAATAGGAATTTTTTTTAATTTGTATTTACTATGTTATCATTTAGTATTTCTCTTTACAGTATTGTTGAAAAGTTTTTTGTAATTTGTGATGAAATGTTTAAGGTACAAATTATGCTCAGGGGCTTTGAGAGGAAAAAAATTATAATTTTTCTTGGTCTGTCCTAATGATTGTTAGAAAAAGAAAACATTTAAGATAAAATAGATTTAAATTAAGTTAGGCTTCTTGTTTGTTTACAGGAAGTATCTTTTGACTAAGCCTGCACACATTGGTTCTGAGGACACTGGGGCCTGTCAGTTGTATATGTTGAAAGAAGAGCTGCCTAGCACAGGATTTGGGGTCACACAAGGTAAAATACTGTGTTCCCTGTTCTTGTTGCTGTGTGTGTGCATGCTCATACATACACTGCCCTCCAGACTGATGGAGAACAGGAGCATCAGCCTGTGTGATACTAATATAATACCAAACCAAACAGCTTAGACTGTGTACCAGAAGCAGGAAATTGGAATCTTCCACCTACAAATCTTTATTAGGAAGTCACACTTTGAAATTCCATGTGAGATTTGTTTAACTCTGAATGGCTTGTTTGTCTATTTGTTTTGTTTTTTACTTACTATAGTTAGGT
Organism: Uromys caudimaculatus; assembly: GCA_028551405.1. Taxonomy (NCBI): domain Eukaryota; kingdom Metazoa; phylum Chordata; class Mammalia; order Rodentia; family Muridae; genus Uromys; species Uromys caudimaculatus. Next base: position 40,915,257 of record CM052708.1, on the reverse strand, counting down.
CCCAAGTCTAGCCTTGGTTAGCATCTTTTCTCCTTACGGGCTGCCATCTTATCAGAACTTCTGCTGCATTCATCACAGTTGGCCAACCCTGGCTAGGTTCCTTGATTCAAGAGGATATTTACTGCTGTCAAGTGTTGGGTTGCATAATTGCTTGGACTCACTTTGGGAAGATGCTTTGATGATTAAAACCATTTTCTCAGACAAAAGCTGGCAGGTGTAGTTTAAAATATTAAAAAAAAAAAAAACTTGCTCTTTGTTGTTTGAGTTGTTAAGAATGAAATCTTTCAAAAAAAAAAAAAAAAGAATAACAATAACAATTCCTGGAGCATATTAGGATTATATCATGTCTAAGATGTATCTGACATTTTTCAGAAACAGAGTTCTGCATACCTCATAAAGTTTCAAGTGATCAGCTGTCATCTGAAAACCTAACCTCAGCTGTGGGCCAGAAGATTGCCTCTCCTAACCGTATTCTCTCGGATGAAAAGAGTCACGCTACCATAGTTGTCGGCTTCCCAGACCTCATGGTAAACACCAACCTCTGAAATTGAGTGAACTTGAGGGAACATTTCTCCTCAGTGCAGCCTAGCACATCTCAGCCTGTCTGAACAAGAGTAACTGAAAGTAATGTTCTGGTAAACATTTTCAGTCAGGCCTGCATTTGAAATCAGCCTCCAAACTGTGTTCTGCATATATAGCTTCAGTACTTAAAAATAGCGTTTAAACTGTGATGTGATAGAATTCAGTAAGGAAAATGGTTTTTTCCACCTCTGGAAGTCCATGTGGCACAGCACTTAGCATACTAATGATGACTTTCCTATCACCCCACCCTAATCATGTGCTCGTGGACTAACAAGAGGAACAAGCTGAGACTGATCAAAGTGCCATGTCTTCTAGGATTTATATAAAGTGATTCTTAAATGGCTTTAAGTAAAAGTAGTCCTCATCTTCTCCCGGTGGAGATGGAGGGATGAAAAAGAGAGATTATCCCAGGACAAGTTGCAATCCGATAGTCAAAGACGTAGCCCTGTACGTCATGATTAAACATTCAATTTAAATAATTCCCTTTGTGACTGACTCCAAGGTGAGCTGATAGAATCCTTTCAAGATAAAAATATGGTTCCACTTGTTGCACCAATCTCACAAGCCTCAAAGTTTTAGTTTAATTAACAGATGGGAGAATACTTAGGGATATAAAACATTTGAAATCCAAAACAGAATGGAGAATATGTGCCTTAGAACTTTGACATGAGCTTTACTAAGTGTCTAGTAACAAGCATTTGCCCCCACGTTGTGTAGCTCACAGTGCAGAGTGCTGTTGCAGCATGGTGTCTGCAGCAGCCTTGATGGATTGATTCAGCCACGCTGATGAGCCTGCTGCCACCCTTGCTGCTTAGGTGGAGAAACAACAGAGATTTGCTGTGGAAATAGGACTCTTTAAAAACTGATCTCACCACTTTACTCTGGTTGAAGATATCAGTGCTACCATGAAAAAGGTAGAAGGCAAAAGCTGTGTGTAGACACTGCTGTGTTAACCCTATAGACCCCATCATAGGCCACAAGGTTAGTTACATTACTAAAGCCATCCTCTGGATACTTGGTATCCACTGTAGAGGAGATGCCCAGTTAAAATCTAAGTGAAAGTCAGCATTTAAAGCAAGTGTACTTCTGAGGCCCAGTACGCCAGCAACACACTGTACCACTCTAAGCCCTTCCATCCCTTCAGCTCCTTTTGATACAGTAATTCCATAGAGTTCCACACAAGGAAAACAGGAAGAGGTCGTGCCTCCTGCCCTTCCTTCCACAGAGACTGTAAGGACCTGAGCTTCAGCTCAGGTGCTGTTAACCCTCTGCCTTCACCAACCGCCTCCTGGCGTCTATGTGAAGTTCTTTGTATTTCTTCATAAGGTTCTACAAAAGGATATGTCATCCCTTATTAGCTTGTTATGCAGTTATCAAAATCAACAAATTATTATAAACTTCAATATCTTTCTTACCCTATCAGCAAGTAGATATTTGTAAAATCTACAAGAAATATCGTTATCAGTGATGACCATTATGGGCATTCATTTTTTTATCAAGAGAAAGACAAAGAAAGCAGGTATGACAGTGCACCCTATCACCCCAGCACTCAGGAGGCTGAGACACAACTGTAATTTTAAGACTAGACTGGGCTAGCAAGATCTCTTCTCAAAACAAACATGAACAGAAGACCAGAATACCCACTACCACTACCCCAGCCAAATACTGTACTATCTTAGACATGGAACAAAAAGAAAAAAATTGGTAATTATTCTGCTTCAAAACTTAGGCCTATAAAAAGGATGACAAGACAATCTATAGACTAAGAGAAGAGAGTACTTAAGATTCATAAAGTTCAAACTAGGCATGGTGGCACACAACTTTAATCCCAGAGCTCAGGGAAACAGAGGTAGGTAGATCTCTGAGTTTAAAGCCAACCTGGTCTACAGAGTGAGTTCCAGGATAGCCAGGGCTGTTATACAGAGAAAACTTGTCTCGAAAAACAAAACAACTACAACGAAAAGTCCATGAAATTCAATGCTAAGAAAACAACCAATTCTTAACATTTCCAAACAGTAAGCTAGTGTGAAGTAGCTTACTGTTACAGGCAAGTCTGGGTGGGATAAGTCTGGTGGATACGGGATTACTGTGTCATGGGTGTCAAGCAAGATGACTACAGTGTCCCTGTGAAAGGGCAGCCTACTGTGGGAATGGAAATCCTAGGTAAGCACCATGAATGGGTACTTTTCCATGTGGGCTACTGGGACTCAAGCAGGAAGAGCAGGCTTCCGAGATAAGCCTACTGGCAGAGGTGAGAGACTGGTGTATCATGGACTTAAAGAAGAAATTAAATATTGTGAGGATAATAACTATACTGAAGACAGCTGAATGACTCATTAATGACCAAAAATAAAATAGATTTCTCACAGTTGGGAAAGGGAATTGCAGATTCTTGAAAGAATGAAGCCTGTAGATGTTGGGTTGGAATTTCATATATTTGTGTTGTAGTTTCCAGTATATTTTTGGCAGATATAATAATAAAATTGATAGTAAGCGTGAAAGCATGGGCAAAAGTCATGAAATATACTTGGTCAAGGAAGATGTAGAGATAGAAAGTAAGTATATAAAGATTCTCACAGCTGTTGTCTATTAGTAAGAAACTTGAAGCCACGAAGAGATGCTACTCCATAACTATTAGAATAAAAATATGGACAATATCGAGAATGGAGTACTGAGTACATAGTACCCAGTATGAAGAAAGCCACAGGCCAGTGCATCTCCTGTAGTCTTATGAAGTGCAAGAACAAGTGGTTTGCCTGCTCTCCTTCAAGGCTGGGTAGAAAGCCGATAGCCGAGGCTGGGAATATGTCGTGGCCCAGCATTTAAGACACAGCAGAATAGAGGGCAGTGTCCAGAAACAGGTGCATGGTGGACTATGTTTCATGCTGGCAAGTCCATGGGCAGCGGTGAGTAGTGTTTGGACAGCAAGCAGTCCAAGAGAAAAGGTAAAAACCAGTCCCTGCCACACTCGTGAAGGACAACACATCCCTTGTGAGTTCTGAACTTAAATGCAAAGAAAGCACCTTAAAACGTGTAGAGAAAACAGAGGACAAAGATAGTTTATAATCTTTGGAAGGATAAATGTGTGAAGTAAAACAGTGAGGGGAAAAACCCACAAAATCCCAGAAGAGAGAAATCCGGACCAGGCAGGGCCATGCAGCCAGGAGGGGCGCCCGGGGCTTTAAAAGTCCTGGCACATTTTTCACTTTTTGTGACTCGTAGAGGCATAGATGTTGACATCCTGGTTTAGTTTCTAAGTTACATTTGGAGCACACGTGTGTGTGCATATCCCTGTGACCCTTGGACCTCATAGGACAACTTTCCGAGGCTGCTCTTTACTTACACTCTGAGAATCCCAGACATCAAACTCAGGTTGTCAGGCTTGGCAAGAACTACCTTAACCCACTTAACCCAATTCATCTTGCTCAAGTTGTATTATTTTTAAAATAATACTGCTATCTTCCCTCTTTTCAATTATAATTCACTTAAAAATAAAAAGTTAAGTATTTTTTACCTGCATAGACAATTACAGTTATTGGTTAAACATACATCTCCTGTGCCATGTTTATAAAAAAAAGGATTAGGGAATATCTTAAATTTATGGCCATAAATCTAAGTTAGCACTGGCACTAGCTTAAAGGACAAAGTAATCTAAGCATTGCGATGAGTGTAATAGGTGTGTGACTTTAGCTTCCTTCTCTTTTTATTTATTTATTTTTTCAGTCACCCAGTGAAGTTTATTCATGGAAGAGGTCTTCATCTTTGGGAAAACCAGGTGTCACCAACATGACATTCTATACAGGGAAGCGGACAAGTGTTACCCCAAGGCACAACAACTGCGTGACTCTCACACACACTAATCAGGTGGTGAGGATTCTGCCTGCAGGAGAAGTCCCTCTGAAAGACATCTACCCAAAAGGTGCGGAGCCATTTCAGCTTGCCAAGATGGTTGAAGGCAGCTTGCTTTTGTGGGGAGATGTTTAGTTTATCATTGTCATTTTCTACTTACAAGTATAAAGCACCCTGACGTTTAAAGTAACTAAAACCACCTCTGCGTGTTGGGAGTTTGTGGACGCCTCCACATGGTCGCTACTTGTGGGCTCTGCAGTGTTCATCTTTGTTCACACTGCATCTGTTTGTACCTTGACTTACTTAGAACTCGGCTTCCGAGAGCTTGCACCTGGAGAGTTGGTGTGCAGATTGCTTTAGTCCCAGTCACCTCATGTTGATGACTGTGTAAGAAGCGCAGTATTGATCATTTCTGTGTCCATCCATTCATCTTCAAACCCCGTGTTATTATTAGCTTGCTTTTCATTTAACTTGTGTTCAAGCTCAGGTGTAAGGAGAGAAAGTAAGTATGCTGGGGCTGCCTGCCAGTGGCCTGAGGGGTGCAGAGCTGAGCCAAGCTCTCCCACGAGAGCTCTAGGTCTCTCCTTCCAGACCACACTGGCATTCAGCATAGCCATTTAAGAACCATCATTTGCACAGTGGTAGTGCTATTATCCTGTACGAGTATTTGTTGTATTAGTGTGGCCTTTATGGATACAATGCTGAAGGGGTAAATTGTTAATCTGCTCTGAACTCCCCGCGGCAGTGGGCGCTTCTTAATACCACCTGCCAAAATATTCTGGATTCCCGACAGAAAGACATACATACACAGCCTTATATTTTAAATACCTTAAACACCTTAATGACTGGACACTTCCAAACCTCCCTGCAGCTAGCTTACTCTCCCCTCCAATATTCCTGAATTATTACTTTCTAAAATCTATATTCCATCTCTGCTACCCCAGACCCAATCGGGGGAGTGGCCCCGGGGGCTGCTTCCCTGACTCTTATGTGGTGTATGCTTTCTCTCCTGATCCCTCTAGTCTAATCTCTCTGCTTTCCAGTCATGGTGATTCTAAAAACTCCTTCTCTCTCCTTCCCTTGCCTGGGAAATCTAAAGTTCTACCTCTGTCTCCCTGCCCAGCCATCGGCTGCAGACAACTTTAATTCCCCGTCAGAGCTGGGGGCAGGGACCCTCAGCACAGACCTGAGGGTTCTGTGTGATTTTGGGAGCCAAATTAACTCAGATAGCATTAGAACCAATCCACATCATAATGCTAAATGTAGTTAACTGTTACTGGGTTTGAAAGACCTGTTTAAATGATGATGTTTAGAATTTATTCTTTCCAAATTGAAACTCATGGAAAACAATCAACATTTTTCTTTAAAATACTTTGCATGGTAGAAGAAGCAGCTCAATGATGTGGCAGCTGCAGTACCTCACAGAATTACTATAGTAGGAATATACATACATATATATATATATATGTATATATATACTATATATAATATAGTGTATACACACACACATACAAACAAGGTGCTCTGTAAACACAGGAGCAGCTTATGGCCCAGTTGATGACAATTAAGTGATTCCTGAAAGATGTGTGGGAGTTAATGAAGGAATTAAGACAGAAAAAGGAGGCCAAGTGACAAGTGTGGGAACTTGGTAGACACTTCCCACCACAGCACAGTGTTCTTTCCACCCAGAAACACGAGGCTCCCCCTGACCCCCGTCCTCATCACTCATGTCTACCCTTTGTCCATCTTGTCCCTGTTAGACAGCTCAGGAGTGCTTGTTAGATTAGATTCTCTTGCCAGCATTCCATCAGGACACACAAGTGTTGGCAGGGCCCATCAGAATGACCTCTTCCATTTTTGCTCTCCTCGCCTTTATCAATAATAGTTTGAACATTCTCATTTCTTCTGATTAAAGAGTACATTTCACTGTTTTTACTATATTTTTTTTTACAATTGATGAATACAAACAGTTGCTTAGCATCATCACAATTAGTAAAGAAATATCTTCCTGACCTACTACCAATAACAGTAGTCAACCCTTCCAGCTACCTCCGGTCCTTACTGATCTAATTTCTGTTCTTACAGATTTACCTTTAACATGATGCTATACTAATGGAGTCATATAAATGTATATAAATTAGTCCTGAATATAAGTGTAATATAAATGTAATCCTTGAATCTGGCTTCTTTCACTTAATAATGTCTTCAAGAATCATTTATGTTTTGTGTCTGTCTTAGTTTGTCTTTCTATTGCTGTGATAAAACATAATCAAAACCAACTAGGGGATGAAAAGGTTTATCTCACCTTACAGCTTATAGGCCACCATGAAGGGAAACCAAGACTAAAATACAGGGAACCTGAAGCAGAGGCCACGAAGGAGTGCTTCTTACTGCCTTGCTCACCCATGGATTGCTCAGACTGCTTTCTTATGCAACTCAGAACCATCTGCTTAGGAATGACAATGCCATAGTGGGCCAGGTCCTTCCACATTGATCATTAATCAAGAAAATGCCCCAGAGGATTTCTCACAGGCCAATAGATAGAGAGGCATTTTCTCAGTTGAGGTTCCCTCTTCCAAGGTGACTAACTAGTCTGAAGTAGACAAAAACTAGCCAGTACATTGCCAGCATACTGTGCTGACTTACTCAGTGTAGTAGTCTATTGTATGGTCATACCACTACCATGTGAGTATGCTACCATTTGTGTATCCATTCACAAATTGATAGATACCTAGATTGTTTCCAGCTTTACATAGAAATAAGGCCTCTATGAGCATTTGTGCATAGGTTTTTGCTTTACTTGGGTAAATACTTAGGAATGACTTTTTTATATATAACTTACAGTAAAAATGTTAAACTATTTTCTGAAATGGCAGGCCCATTGCATTTCTTTCAGTAGTAAACGAGAGCCCAGTTGTTCCACATCCTTGCCAGGACTTGGTGCTATCAGCTTTTCATCCTTGTGAGAGGTGGATAGTACTTCTAATTATGGCTTTTATATTTTATTGCACTTTTATTTAGTGTGTAGAGAGGGTGGCATGAAGAGATCAGGGGACAACGTGCAGGGATTTGGGTTTCCCTTCCACCACATGGGATCTGGCAGTTGAATTCAGGTTTTCAGGCTTGGCAAAAGTGTCTTAACCCACTGAGCCATCTTGCCAACCCTCATTATGGTTTTCATTTTGTTTTGTACCACCCAATCATGCTGATCCTTTTTTTTTCATCTGTGTCTAGATGTAAAAGTAACTTCTAGTCACCTGATGAACATGTGCACACACATGTAAATACTTGTCACTGGAAAACGTTATTCAATGAAGCCTTTTACTGTAGCACTTGTCACTTTAAATCAGTGAATACAGCAAGAAGAACCCAATCCTGGTGGCCAGCAGAAATGCATCAGGTTACACTTCCAAAAGAAGTGAATCCTGTAAAGTAACTTCATTTGCCTCTGCAAACTCTCTTGGTTGTTTTACCTGACAGTTTTTATTCCTGACCTGACCTTGGCCCTGTACATATAAACTCTCCACTGTTCGTGGAAACTCAGTGATAAACACTGCAGCAATGACTTGCCTTTAATGGTGAGTGGACTAATCCCTAAATACACTTTGTACCTATCTTTGAAATCCACCTGGACTGTAACCACAGTGGAAATATACTAAGCCTCCATCTTCCTAAGTATGGGCACATTTAAAATGGCTGGATAAAGCTAAGTTTGGAGAGAAACCTGGCTGCAGATACACTTCCTTAATTCATCCACGAACTCCACTCAAGGATACCCATAAGGCTCTTTCTGTAAATACTTGTGTCTCCTGGTTTATTTTTAGATCAGTAAACTTTACTCTTGATTCTTTTTAAGTGCTTAGCACTGTTGCCACAACACTGCCAGGTACCTGTGTGACCACGGAGCCCTTTACTGCTGCATGAAATGTCTTAATCAGTATCAATTCTTGCTTTCTCCTTGTTGAACAGAAGACACAGCCATTACTGCATTTTTCTCCTCTTTTGTCTATGGAATTAATTGTGGACAAAAAGAAAGAATGATGTAGAAAAAGATTTTAAAACGAGTAGACGTGTTGTTCTTGCAGGGGTCAGAAAGTGCCCTTAGAGTAACTCGGCTTACTGCTGTGTGCTTTTGAAAATGTCCTTAAGTGACAAAGCAACTGTTTAGGTTAGTTAGATAGGCCGTGCTAGCTTCAATAGCTAGACCTTTTTAGAAAAACAAGACAAACAAACAAACAAACAAAGTGTGGTCAATAAATATATATTTGTAGACCAAATATAAATTCACCTCATTTCAGCTAGATTTTAGAATCAGAAATCGTCAAAAATTATAAATGGTGTACAACTTTATCAAAGATTGGTTTTGTTCCACGGAAGCGCAGGGCAGACAGTGTGACTTGTGACAAGCACGTGCTGCTTGTGCACATGGTCACCTGGGGACAACTACTCCAGCTGGGTGGGTAGATTACATCTTAACCCTTTTCCTTGGCCCCCTGTCCCTGGTGCCTCTGCCTCCAGCACTGCCCCCCTCCCCCCAAACACCGCTGAATCTCTCACACCTGGCCCCAAATGGACAATTCCCACTCTGGAATCTTTTCCAAGTCCCCAGAGGTCCACAATGGCTCAAAAAAGGAAAAGAAAAGGCAAAAGGAGGAACTTTGCTCCTACATGATGTGAGCTCATCAAGAGTGACCTGCCCCCCCCCACATGCTGATTAGCACGTCTGCTGCAAAGGTAGCGTCCACACACACCTCTGCTGTGTACATGAAGGTGCACTGAGGATTCTAGACAGCCCATTTCAGACAAATCCTTCACCTTGAGGTTTCTTAGATAGCCAGTTTGTTAGGTTTGTTTTTTAATTCTTCAACTGCAGACATGAACTAGAACTGCTGTTATTGTTTGTTTTTGTTTTTTCTTTTTTCTGGTATTTGTTTGTTTGTTGAACCACACTCAATGGATACAGTGTGAATACCCTAGGCATTTCATTCTAATCCAAACTATAATAAAAATGATAGAAGATAGGAAGATAGATGGTACACATGTAGCTAGACAGACAAAAATCTTTAAAAGCATGTATGTGTTGTAAGTGTTTGGTTTCCCCAGAGTCCCACCCTTGGGTCCACCTTGTCATCCGTACCTTTAACACTTGGATTGTGTCATGACTTATTTGCAGATGTTACTCCCCCACAGACAGCTGGCTACATAGAGGTTACTGATCTTCAAGCAAAGAAACTTCGATACATCCCTGTCCCCAGGTAATCTCTCGCCTCTGTTCTTACTGTTGTCCTATGAAAACAAGAATGCTCTTCCTGCTGGGCAGTGGTGGCACATGCCTTTAATCCCAGCACTTGGGAGGCAGAGGCAGGTGGATTTCTGAGTTCCAAGCCAGCCTGGTCTACAGAGTGAGTTCCAGGACAGCCAGAGCTACACAGAGAAACCCTGTCTCAAAAAACCAAAAGACCAAAAAAAAAAAAAAAAAAAGAATGCTCTTCCTGCTTACCTGTCCCCACCAGGTTCACCTGCACAGCCCCCACACTGTAGCTGAACAATTCCCAGAGACTTAGGGTGGAGCTCTTCACCACTCACTGCTCCTATGATTGCCCTGCTGTGGATGGCAGCCGAGCCTTTAAAGCGGAGATGTGTGATCTAAGCAGGCACAGAGCCTCTCCTCTCCTCTCCGCAGATGTGCTCTCTGCCTGCAGCCCCGCCGGTGCCTAGGCTCCCGGTTTTCCTGCTTTGGTCTGCTCTAGCTCCATTCTTCTGCCCTTGGCTTACTGTCAGCCAGTGCCTCTCTCTAACCCTTCCACTCTGCTTTAATCTGGATCACATTCCCTCCCTGATGTGCCTTGTCTTATGGGACTGAACCATTCACAACACAGTGGTAGAGCTTTGTTTGAAGTCCCAGTGAGAGGGGCCTGGAGAATTCTCTGGTATTAGATGTAGGCCAGGCCAGCATGGCAGAATCTGAAGGCTATCCAGTGCAGCAGCAGTCGTGTCTCTTTACCCTCCTCCAACCCCTAGAAAAAAACAGCTAGGTAGGCATAGCAATGCAGAATTCAGCAACAGCTTCATTGCTCGTGACCTTTAGTCAGACTTTAAATTTATGAAAAATGAAGTCATTAACCAGAGAAATAAATTTACTTTCTCTAACACATGTGGCTTCTTAGAATATCTTAATATGTTGGCTTAGTGGGAGATGTTTTTTAATCACTTAAGGAAATGTCTTATTCCATTTTAGCTGTACATTTGCTTAAATACACAATTAGTTCAAGAATCAAAGCAAATAATATCTCATAACATCTTAGGGTTTTTATTGCTGTGATAAACACTATGACCAAAAATATCTTAGGAATCTCAGGCCCATGCCATCACTGAGGAAAGTCAGGGCAGGAACCCGGAAACAGGAAGTGAAGCAGAATCCATGAAGGAGTGCTGCTTACTAACTTGCTCTCCATGGTTTGCTCAACCTGCTTATATAACCCAGAACCACCTGCCTGGGGTGGCATCATTCACAATGGGCTACCCCCAACACACACACATTCATCAATCATGAATCAATAAAATGCCCTACAGACTTGCCTATAGGCAATCTGGTGCAAGCATTTTTCTCAATTAAGATTGTCTTCCCAAACATGTCTACATTTGTGTCATATTGTCAAAACCCAACATAACAACTGTCAGCATTTGTATAGTATTGTCATTTCCCAATGTTCCCCATAAGCTGTTTGCTTCTGTGTTCATTACATTCTATATGAGCTACTTAGTCTACGGGCAGGAAAAGAACTCCTGGGAGGGAGCTGAGTGCATAGCAAGTGCTGGCTGGGCACACAATTCACCGTTAGACCGAAGCTGTCTGATAAACACACAGTGCACCCCATCTGAATGATAGCTCTTAGAGCCGCATAAAGAACATAAGCAGGGGACTGGGGAAGTACTCAGAGGAAGAGTGCGTGCCCAGCAGTGTGCAATGCCCAGGGCTTGGGCCCCATAACTGAGGGAAAAACAAGTCAAATGAATTTTAATGATATATTTTATTTAAACCAATATCTCTAAGATAATATTTTTGAGATTTTCAGTATAAAAATTTTAATGTAGGTTAGATATTATGGTGTATGTCTTCAATACTAGCACTCAGAAAAGAGAAATCAGCCAGCGATACATAGTGAGACCCTGTCTCAAACAAAAAAAAAAATCTTTCAAATCTCAGTATGTAGGGAGCGGTTAGAGTATTCGCCATTACAAGATGGCGCTGACTTCCGCTGTCGCTCTGAGGAAACTTGTGGATAGCGCGGGGTGGCTCGCCCGAAGCGCCTGCGCATTAAGGGTGTACATGACTAATCACCGCCCACTCCCGGGGCGCGCCAATCAATGGAGGACACGCTGCCTCAGGGCTATATAAGCAGTGCCATTTTGGGGCCCTGGGGTCTTCCTCTTCATGATGCAATAAACGCATTGCTGCAGAAGGATCCGTGTGTCCGCGTGGGTTCTTGCTGGCGAGACCAAATAGCGCGCGGGACATCAGTACATATTTTACATTTGCAACACATTTCACATGATACATAACTTAGATGGTTGTCCTTACATCCTGATTTTCTGTTGAAATTAGCCATTACTATATTTGGCACACATCAGAGAGGAATGAACCATCTAAATTTAAGGTAGCTGTGTGTGTGTGTGTGTGTGTGTGTGTGTGTGTGTGTGTGTGTGTGTGTGTTTGATAGTTAAATCTCTGCTGAACATCAGGAGTTCTACATGATACCTTTCTTAGTTACTGTATTTTTGCTGTGATGAAACATCATGACCATGACAACTTTTGGGCTTGCTCACAGTTTTACAGTGTTGGTCCATAATAATAATGGCAGAGCATGGTGACAGGCAGACATGGCACTGAAACATTAGTTGAGAGCTGACATCCTGATCTACAGGCAGGAGACAGAGAGAGAGTGAGACAAGGCTTAGCATGGGCTTTTGAAACCTTAAAGCCCACCCTCAGTGCCTCACCTCCTCAGGCAAGTCCACACCCCCAAATCCTTCCCAAACAGTTCCTCTAAGTGGTACCAAGCATTCAAACATATGAGCCTATGGGGCCATTCTCATCCAAAGCACAAAAAGCTAACTTCATATAATAAAAAAACATAACAGAGTTGCATAATTGCAGAGCCAAGTTTTTGTATCATGTATTTGAAATTGATTACGTTTTTATTTTGTGGTGCTGGGGGTTCCATGTGCAGTGCTCTACTAAGCCCTGCCTCCCTCCTTGTATTCACATATCCTCTGTGGCTGAAGTCACAGGCAGGAGGAAGTCCTTCCACTCCCCATGCTTGCAGAGCAAGTGCGTTAACCACTGAGCCATCTCCTCAGACCCAACCTGAGTATGTGCATCTACCTTCGATGTGCATATCCTCAGGATGTTCTGTGCCATGAGATGGGTAAGGGCAGGCAAGAACACAACCCTGCGTTGGAAAAGCACAGGCACAGGGAACACATTTCTGGGGTGCAGGGGGACGGGGAAGGGTAGCATTACACACATTAAGGCGTCACCTGCCTGCCCTGCGTGGTTCCTGACCTTACTTTGGGCTCTCTTTTCAGTGCAGAGTCTCTCTCGCCATATACCGCATGGCTTTCTGCTATCTCGGACACAGATGCTCTGCTCGCCGAGTGGGACAAGAGCAGTGTCGTGACTGTAGATATGGGAGGGCGTGTCAGGCTCTGGGAAACGGGGCTCGAACGTCTGCAGCAGTCGCTCATGGAATGGAGAAACATGATTGGACAAGACAGCAACAAACATATGCAGGTATCACTTGAATTGAACTTTCCTCTCATAAATTAATTGGGTTTCAAATGCTGCCATTAAGGGAACTTATGGCTTAGCCACCCCAACAGCTGCTTGAATGGCTAAAACTTATTTTTCGACTCTTAATAGGAAAAACAATCTGTCCATCTTGGGAGTGCCAAAGTAAGACTGTCTGAGTCGTCTGCCAATGCTAAATGCTACCAACATTACAACATACAAATATAATCAACTTGTAGGTTTTAGCCATAAGCATCTGGGTTTCTGCATCTTTTCTTCCTTATATCAGCATGGCTGTCGACATCCATGCATGCTGACTAGGAAAGAAAAAAAAACTGGGGCTGTTGTACACAGCATATTCCCTTAAGGTCCAAAGCCTGAAACTGGAGAAGATCAGCAAAGTGTGCCCCCAGTGGAGTTTGTACCAGCACCCATTTGCAGACAGTGCACATTTGGCAGGTACCTTGAGTAGGTGCAACTCTGAGCGAGAGACAAGCACAGCCCTTGGAAGGTGAGGAAGCCCGCAGCTGCAGTAAGCTGCACTCAGCATCTAATCTCGATGCTGACAAGAACTAGCTAGAGGAACAAGGAAGGCTGCAGACTCACCTGTACTGAATCGTAAACTAATGGGACCAACTTGCAATTGATTTTAATCAGCAGAAAACCTCTTTCCTTGTTAAACATCATTGTTATCTAACAAACAGAAAGGCGGTCTCTAAAATTAGCTAATTGGCTAAATAATTAATTAATGAATTGAAAGAATGGTAGGTTACTACCAGCCCCCCCATCACTCTGCAAACCGACGTTAACAAGGTAAGGTATTGCCGTGTATCATTCCATCAGTAATTGATTAATAATTACAATTTTATATGATTTTCCTTAAAAGAGATGTAAGTATATTTGTGAATGATACATTTTTCTCTTAGATTTTTTTTTTCTTTTAACTTACAGGAATGTTTTAAATTTCAAACCAAAATAGGCTACTGACCTCCAATACTTTTGAAGAGACATAAACTTATTAGTTTAATTAAGTTAAAGCAATAACATTGCCTAAAACAATGTCGGTAAGTCAGTAGCTCTATTGCAGCAGCAAGAGGGCCCTGTGCATCCACCATGCTTAGCGAGTTTTAGAGAACTTGTTACCTGTGTTCTGTTCAGAATTATCCCAAATGGTAGCTTCCCTCTAGTTCACTCAATTCCCTTCACTTCTGTTTTCACTGGTGCCTAGCAGTGAATACTATTGTGTTTGAACTCCAAGTATATGTTCTTTGAATTTCTCATATAATATGGGGATCAAAGGTCGCGCTTTACCTGTGGTCAGGATGTGTGTGGGTGTGGTGGTGTGCATGCCTGGAACACCAGCACTTGTTACGTGAGGGAAGACAATTATAAATTCAAGACCAGCTTGAACTACAGAGTGAGTTCTGGATCATCCAGGCTCCATAGCAGGACCCTGTCTCAAAAGTGTAAAAAAGAAAGAAAACGGGGCTGGGCGTGGCAGTGCACACCTTCAATCGGAACACTTGAGAAGCAAAAGTAGACAGACTTCTGAGTTCAAGGCCACCTTAGTTTACATAGCAGGTTCTAAAACAGCCAGGGCTGCACTGAGAAGCTCTATCTCAAAACAAAAGCAAACGAGAGAGAGAGAGAGAGAGAGAGAGAGAGAGAGAAGGGAAGGAAGAAGAGAAGGGAGGGGAGGGGAGGGGAAGGGAAAGAAAATATCGGTGACCTAAATTAAGCCTGTTTCTTTTTCTAAAGAACTTTGGAAAAAGTCTTTACTTACAATTTTAGTAATGGTTCTCGGCTGTTTAAAACGTAACCCATTTCTTTGTGCTATAATCTGTAGCTTTTTCTTCCCAGTGCTTTTCTGAACATATCTCCAGTCTCTGCTCTTCCAGCTCCAGGTTTACTAATGAGTACACAACAATTAACGTCTTCCTTTCTGTGCTATCTTGTCTAAACTAAATGACACTGGCAACTGAAGCTAAATAGTTAAGCTATTTAACCTAGAGATGAGCAAAATTGTCTCAAGAATAATCAAAATATTATTATATGAACTTCCTGTAATCAAATGTTTCTCAGAAATAACTTTATGTCCTCAGCTCAAAGTTCAAAGAGAAGACATAAGAAAAACGTAGTAATAAAGTAATACAAATCAGAATTAAATGGTATTTTGATGGGAAAAACTAGATGTCAGCATGCCCCCTTTACCCCATTATTCGCAGTCTGTATGGTTGATATTACGCATGTGTGCTTGGGTACTCAGTCAGGTAGACAAACAGCTTGTGAGTATGCATCCTTAGGCTAAGTGGCCACACTGAATTCTCAAAATAGTCTGTGCTGTTTGTGCTTTTGGTCAAATACCTTGGTAAATAGTGAGGCAGAATACTAACTACTCTATTCAGGCCCACTCACGTTGTGATCAGAAGTAGATTATACAGTCAAATCTAAGAGTCGTTGCCAGCCCTCAACAGTTCCCTTCCTAGTCAACCTGCAAGCTGCATCATTAGTGCGCTCTTTACTCAGAAGAGTTCTGCTCCTGGTTTTGGAGCCTGGGAAATCAGAAGTAGTGGGGAAAAATACCTAGTTCCTGTTGCCTACTTCTGCCCCTGGGTGCCAGCAGCTTTCCTCAGACTCGGGTGGAGTGCCCTGATCTCCATCTAGTGGCCATTAGGCATACTACATGTTATTAAAATGAGTCACCTTTGCACTCCAGCTCTTGGGAAGTCAGCCTTCTGCTTGGGAGATTTCCACAGTCCCTTGTGTGGCTCCTGTTGAGTAGTGGATGCTCCTTTATTTATGTCAGCATTGGTGGCCTGGAAAACAATCTTTCAAGTCATCTTCTTCATCTTTCCATGACTCTTCTGAGTATAGTAGACTGACCGTCCTTAGACACACAGACACAGCTATGCTGTCTTTGCTGCCTTCCACTGTCTAGCAGCATTAGCTCAGAAGACATACTTGTTTGAATTTTTGTTAATAAATTCTTTGCTATATTTTCAATTAATAGCACGGGAGAACTTACTGAACTCTGTATGACATATGTTCACTAATTTGACACTCTGACAAAAACACACATCTTTCCTATGTTAGAACAACTGTAACAGTAAATTCAAGTATTACTAAACTGGAGTCCCGAGAATCAACAAGTATTACTTTTAGACTATATTTTCAGAAGCATGGATTAATTATAATTAAATCTAGAACATTTTCCTCAAAAAATCAAATCATCATCTCTGCAAAGCTGTCAATGACTGTTCTCATGAGAAAAGGTTGAACGATTATAGCTTTCAAATGTCATTTTCTAATTACAGCAGGAAAATCAGAAAGCAGATCTCCATATGGCACTGCTAGAATCTCTGTGGCTTTTGAAGAGTGCTCACTTAACATAAACTTTAAAATGGATAGAATGTTCTGAATCACAGTATGGGACTAGAACCCACATGCCCTTGCAGTTAGGACTCTGCTCAGTACATGGGAGTCACATGCTCAGTGTTTGGACAGCAAGAGATGCCCAGAAAGAAGTGCAGACGAAAGACACTCTGGGACTATAAATATATGTAGTTTATTGTACATAGATGTACATTTCTGTTGCTGTGATAAAGCACCCCAACCGGGGCAACTTATAAAAGAAAGTGTTTAATTGGGCTCATGGTTCCAGAGGATTAGGGTCCCTGATGGTGGAGTGGAGGCATGACAGCAGAAACAGCTGAGAGCTCATATCTCAAGCCACAAGCAGGAGGCAGAGAGAACACTGGGGGTGGCTGGAAGCTTTTTAAACCTCAAAGCCCAGCCCCAGTGGCACACTTCCTCCAACAAAGCCACACCTCCTAATCCTCCCCAAACAGTTCCACCAACTGATGACCAAGTATTCACATGTCTGAGGCTCTGTGGACCATTCTCATTCAAACTACAGCGGGTACCAAATGGTTGGTAGGTTTCTTTCTTTCTTTCTTTCTTTCTTTCTTTCTTTCTTTCTTTCTTCCTTCCTTCCTTCCTTCCTTCCTTCCTTCCTTCCTTCCTTCCTTCCTTCCTTTTTAGTGAGGAAAAAAATTAATGCAAGTTTATTTTCTTTTTTATTTTATTGTTACTATTTAAAACAATTTTTAAGTTTAAATTTATTTTGATCATAGTCTTTCCCTCCCCAAGTCCTTCCAGATCTTGTTCCACTCCCTACCCATTCAACTTTAAGTTTTTTCTCAAAACAAACAAAAACCTAATATAACAACAAAACCCTCTAGTCCAAGAAAAAATAAAACACCATGCAAACAGAAAAAACTCAAGAAACTGTAAACCAAATAAAAAGCACATGTGTGTATACACACACACACACACACACACACACAGAGTGGAGTCCATTGTATCTTGGTCAGCTACTCCTGATCATGAGGTCTGAGGACCTGGAGTGACTGATATACCCAATGTCCCGGGGGGGTTGGGGGAGACAGAAATGATTTTCCCTCCAGCAGGTATAAGTGACAGTTCTGTGGTTAAGGCTGGCCATTTCTAGCCACTAGCTCAGTAGTTTTGCAGTTTTAAGATTTCAGTTGGACAAGAAGGCCTAGTTTCAGATTAATTGCTACTCTTATCTTTAAACTTATTTTTCCCCGATATTCAAGCAGTTATCTTAAGATCTTTTAGTGGTACACAGTGCTCTGTTCAGTTTTCAAAAAGAGCATGGTCCACTTATTCTTTGTTCTTTGCTTTGGCCAATAACTCTGGAAACAGTCTGCTTCAGTGTGTCACTGTTACAGAATGATTCAAGCCTTGTATGACTGTTGTTACGAAATATGAATTGGCGATGGCGGGAGTAGGGGAGTTCCTGGGGGGCCAGTGCTGAGGCACCCCCTGAACAATCATGCCACGCGATGGCTTAGTCTGAAAGGAAGTTTATTGTTGGGGGAAAGCGTAGGGATTGGGACCTGGAAAAGGGTAAAGGCAAAGAAAGGGGAACAAAGAATGGCAGAAATTGAGAAAGAAGGGCTGACTGCCACACCTGGCTGGCACCTGGCAGGCAATGGCACAAGCTGTTGCTAGGTCACTGTTGGGAGGAGCCCAGCGGAATAGTCTGCAAGCCAACAATTGTTATGTGCTGTCTTAGGGGACCTCCTTTTCCCAGAAAGGCAAGCCTTTCGTGATCTTTTGCAGTGTCCTGCTGTATCCCTACTCCTGTACAAGTATACCTGGCTTCTACTGTTTGCCTGCGTGGTGCCCTTGGGCAATGCCTATAATGATTTTTCTATTGTTTATTCCTGCTAGAGAAATCCATAGGAATTACCTTTGGCTCTGTAAAGTTCTCAGGAGTACCTGCTAAGAATGTAAGCTCTCCTGGCAGGTGTCCCTAGGAGATGCTGATAAGGCAGCTGTCCTGGCTGACAGTGGGCAGGGGCTGCTAATGATGTGTGCCAAGTTCTGTGTGGTCAATGTTTCCTCCCTGCTGATTTCAAGCTACCAGAGGTTAACAGTCTGTTTACAAAATTCTGGAATATTATGTATGCAGTGATCTCTCATAAGCAGGTAGTGTTTGGTTCCCGTGTTCCACTAGCTGAACTATCTTTATGCCCAACCCTTTGGGAACTGTGGTGGTTTTTAAAAAGGAGCAAGACTGACATATATAAGGTAGTGTCCTCTCTCTGGAAAATATAGAAACTCACAGTTGTCTCAACTGCAGATAGCAGTCTTTTAGGAGAAACAAAGCAAAGCAATCTAGTGCTGGGATTAAGCACAGGGCTACACACGTGCCAGGCAAATGTTCTCAATCCCATCCCCAACCTGGTCACACCCAAGAAGCAACATCTGGGTTTGAGCAAAGAACTAGAAAGAAGTCTGCCTTCCAGGGACACCCCGGAACTCCTGTATGGGGCCTGCCTTTCTTACACGCATTGCAGTTCAGAAACAGTCACTAGTCAAGCTTTCCACCCCTCCAAGTATTCCTGTCCGTCACAGCATCAGAAATAACTACACCTAACACAGTAAAACCAACAAGCACTGCCCTAAAAAGAATCAGGAAGTTTATGATCCTTGGGAGACTCTGAGTTTTCAGTTCTACATTGGGTGTATCCGGTGAGAGAGGCAGCCCTATGGACTGTGCATATCCAGTGAGAGAGATGGCTCTATGAACTGAAAATTGTAGCTGTAAGAATTCTAAACAATTATCAAAACTCGAAGTCCTCTGGAAAAACCTGAGGAAGTCTGCAGAACCTCCTCTTCAAACCATCATTAGACCCGTTTCGGCTCCCTCCTCTCATGCCAAGCCCTAAGACACTGCTTTATGATGTTATTTCCACTGTCATATTAGTGAGATCGCTAAACACGGGAACTATATTAGCAATGTTTATTAAAAGTATAAGGAAGCAGATTTAAAGCATGCCCATGATGTATTAAGGTGCCCATAGGCTGACAGTCCACGCTCTAGAAGCATGACTCTGAGCATTTTTAATATGCATTTAATGTGGCCAATACATCACAGTGGCTATAGAAATAAACCTTCTTACCATTACCTTTCTAATAAAACTATGATTTATTTTTACCCATAAGCAGTATAGCCTATTTTTTAAGCGTGTGATATTTAGAGAGTCAAAATGACTTCAGGTCTGGGTCTCATGTTGTATGTGATCTTTGGCAAATTCCTTGTGCTTTTAAAATGTCACTTCCTTGTGATATGCTGATAATGCTGTTTGTACATTGCAGAGTTCTCATGAGAATGAAATACTTTTACCCCTGGCACAGAGTCTAAGTGCTCAGTAAACAATAAGATTTAGAGACTTAGAATTTAAGTAATATTGGGCTACAGAATTGTTTAATGTTTATGTGGAGACAAAGCCACTGTAAAATGAAATGCTATTACCCAGATGCCCACTAGTGAATCATAACCAGTGGGCTATATAAGTCATCGTCTGTCCTGGTGTTAAGTGTAAGCTTTGTTTATAATCCTGCTTAGAAAAAGTTTTGTCAGACCCAAAAAAGGAATTGAAAAAATAATCTTTGCTTAAACCTGTCGGCTTGAAGAGGGGCAGACGATCAGCGACAGGAGAAGGGTCAGTAGAGGATTATGCTTGTTTGGTTAATCTAGAGACAAGCTAGAGCAAGGCTGAAATGCACAGCAAAGCACACCGTGGCAGCCCCGTGCCTGAGGCAAGGGCAGGGGAGGGAGTGCGCTGGACTTGGAGCTGGGTTTGTTGTTTGTTTTTTAACCTCCCCCCCCCCCCCTTCATTTAGCATCACAGCTCTAGGACTTGAAGGCTGAAGTTTGGCGTGTGGGTGACACTAAAATCTGGCGGCCTCTACAGGGTCATTCAGTTTTGTGGCTCTCCCTCCATCTGATGCCCCCAGCAGCTGGCTCTCTGCTACCTTACAGGAGGTAGGAGTGGTCAGAGACTAGTGCAGCCTGGGCTGGGAAGACAAGAGAATCCACCCCTCCACTGGAGTCCTCAAAAGCTGGCTTCGAGCTTACAGACAGGAAACCAGGGAACCCCTCTCTGAAAGCTGGCAGGACTGAGCTGTGATGCAAAGATCTAGAAGCCCCTCCAGATCACTGTAAAGAACCCACATGTTGGCAAGCTCTACTTTTATACAACGCCCACTCCACCTCACCCTTAAATATCAATGGATCCCCTCTTATCCAAAAGCTGGGTAATAAAACGCATAAGCAAAGAAAATAAACTTTGAAAAACAAAAGGTCTGGATGTTGCACACAGTGAGAAAGCATGTTATAAGGTGACCCAGAAAGGTAAGAAAAATTCAATAATGAAACAGAACCATATCCCTAATTAACTTAGGAATCTTCAGAATATGAGCAAGACCTCTGGGGGGGGGATTTGGTAGAAATAAAAATTTAGTGGAAGGGAAGAGACATTAGACATGGTAGAACCAGCACACATATGCACACATGCACACACTTGAAATAACAAAAAGAAAGCCAGGTGTGGGCACACTCCTTTAATCCCAGCACTCAGAAGGCAGAGGACAGCCAGAGGTACACAGAGAAATCTTGTCTTCAAAAAAAGGGGGGGGAGGGGAGGAGGCTTAAGGCAGGGTTTCTCTGTCCTAGAACTCAATCTGTAAATCAGGCTGGCCTTGAACTCACAAAGACCTGCCTGCCTCTGCCTCCTAAATGCTGGGATTAAAGGCGTGGGCCACCACCACCTGGCAAGAATTTTTTGTTCTAATACAAATTTCAGAAACAGAAAATGAGAGAGCAGAAAATCATAACAAAAGTAACTTAAGGAAATTAGTAGGTGTTCAGAATACCAAACAGAAAACACAAATTCTCGTATTATCCACCGGAAAGTTTAGAAGCCCATGGATAATGGAACTCCTTACAGTTGTAAGTTGAGGGCAGTGGAGAACAAGTTGCATATTTTTACATGTGATAGGAATGCGTCGGCATTGGGTCATAAAGGGGGGAATATTTCCAGTCCACAATTTAATACCCAGCTGCACTGTGGACTGAGAGCAGGTAGACCTTGGACACTGGCAGACCCTCAGACCACAGGGGCGCATTTTCAGCAATTACTGTGTGGTGTATTCTCACCAGAAGGACGGAGTGGACAAAGAATGGCTTCGGTGAAAGAGACAAAGGTCACTAATGCTGGGAGTGACAGAGAAGGAGTGTTTCAAGGCGGTGCCGTGTGGGAGAGGAAGTGAGGCAGTGAAGGAGGAGCAGGAGAGGGGCGAGGTGAGGAGGATGAAGTGTGGACACAAGCTGCGGCCGTGAGTGAGCGGGCCTGATGGAGCGTCTCTGGAATCCTAGTTCTGGACACATCAAATGGAGGCAGGAAGCAACGACTGCTTAGTAGAATATTGGTTCTGAGAACAGAAAACCTGCAGTACAGAACAGCGTGCTAACTATGCCATACAGCATAGCAGCACGGTGACATATTGGGACAGTTGGTAAAGTCTGCTCTCACTTGGCAACAAAAAGGTTGGTCTTGCCCTCCCTCAGTGCTCTCTGCAGAGAGAAGTGGAGAGGAATTTGAAGAGGAAATGGTAAAACAGTCCTCAGCTTCTCTAGCCGGAAGTTAATAGATGATGTCAGAAATTAAAAACTAAAGATGGTCTGAGAATGTGGAGAAACGGCTGGCGAGATGGCTCATCCAGTAAAGAAGGCACTTCCACCAAGCTGACAGACGAGTTGGATCCCCAGGACTCCCACGGGGGAAGAAGAACCAATCCCACAAGTTGTGCTCTGATATCTACACATGCACCGTGCATGTGCACGAGTACACACACACACACACACACACACACACACACACACACACACACTAAACAAAAAGGAATGTCAGAATAAATAACAGAAGTCAGGGTGAGCAGAGTTGAATAGTTGTCTTTGGAGTGGGGATTACAGGAGAGGGGACGGGGGCAGACAGGACATCTGCTATACTATACATGTTCTAGAACTATTTGAGGTATTATGTGCAACTCTTAGTTTGGTAAATATCAGAAATTAGAAAAGAAAGTAATTAGGAATTTACAAGGTAGGAAACAGGAACAAGGGTTGCACGGCCCAGTTCCCTGGGAGTATGTTAACTGTGGGTCCTGGGCTCTTAAAACAATTCAGATTTTTATGGCACCGAGTCAAATGTTCAGTTTTTCCCTTTAAGATAACTCAAGGGCTGGCAAGTTGGCTCAGCTGGAAAAGGTACTTGCCACACAATCCTAGAGTCCTAAGTTTGATTCCCCAGAAACCACATAAAGGAGCAAAGCTCCGAAGGAGAAGTGACTCCACAGGATTATCCCTAGGGGTCCATGGTACACGTGCTCACATACATCCCCCAACACACACACACACACACACACACACACACACACACACACACACACACACATACACACGCAGCTCATGTGCACACAAAGTGATAAAAAACTGATTTTTAAAAATAACCCGTGGGTTCTAGTTGTGGACTATCCCCAGCTCCCACCAAATGCAGACAGAAACCCCATATAGATGTATACACAGCTAAAAATATTATAAAACAGGAGACATGCTGAGCTGAGGAAGAGAACCAGAATTTGAGCTACCACTGAGTCAACTGTGGCCTTCCTCAATACCCTTCCAGATCTGGCCCTGACTCGGGGCGGTCTGCAGAGAAGGCTGCCCCCAGAAAGCTGGGGGAAGGAGGAGGCTCCTCTGCCAGCATACAGAGCCAGCTCATACCACACTTCCTCACAAATGGCTGCGTGCTTCCCCGTAAGTGGGAGTAAGGCCCAGACGACCGTGCTCACCATCCTGTCTAGCACTGTACTGGAAGAGTTAGTGTCATGAGGAAATAAACATAAGCAAAAGCCTAGTTGCCTGCCTGGAAAATCCATTTTTAGAAAAAAACTTACAACTAATAAGTTTGGCAAAGTCAATTAATTACACATCTCTGTAAATCGGAAGCAATAACATAGTGTTAAACATACACACACATACATGCTCGTTCTCTCTCTCTCTCTCTCTCTCTCTCTCTCATACATGCTATTTCTAAGCAGCTCCTCTTGAGAATGAACTACTGAGGTAAGAGTTTAACAAGACTCGTGCGTGATGTGTGGATGTGTGGTGAACTAATGAAGGAGGTAAAACAGTACGTGAAGAGACAGACCAGGTTCACCAGCCAGATTCGAGGTGACAAAGACCCCACATCTCGGGACTGGCCAGTGGAGTTAGTGCTGCTCTAAGCAGTTTCCAGCAGGACTTTTTCTAAGAGCTGCATACAAGCCAGTTCTAAAATGTTTATGTAAAGGCAAGGAATTAACATAGCCAAAACAATCATTTTCAAGATGAATACAGCTGGGCAATCCTGTCACCCAGTTTTAGGGTTCACTGCAAACCCACAATAATCAAGACAGTGCGGTGTTGGCAAAAGGATGAAAGAACAAATCGATGGGACAGAATGGAAAGTCCAGAAATAGACCGGAGACATAGCACCAATTAGTAACAGGCTGCCAACGCACTCTAATGGAGGAAAGATGGTCAGCAAGAGTGCAGACAGCTAGATGGCCCTACGCAGACAACAGCAACGGGCTGGAGAGATGGCTCAGTAGGTAGAGCACGTGCTACTCATGCAGAGGACCAGAGTTCAGTCGTAGCGGCTACATCAAGCAGGTCACAGATGCCTGCAAATCCAGCTCTAGGGGATCTGATACCATCTCTGGCCTCTGCAGGCCCTGTACTCACACACTCAGATACATACATACATTCATACTTTAAAACGAGCAATAAAGTCTTTGGGGCTGGAGAGATGGCTCTGTGATTAAGAGCACTGACTGCCCTTACAAAGAACCTTGGTTTGGTTCTCCATACCCACATGGCGACTCACAGCGACCCATAGTTCCAGTTCCAGGGAGGTCACTTCTGGTCTCTATAGGTAACAGGCGCATACGTGATACACCTACAGACAGTCAAGCAAATACTCATATATGCAAAATAAAAAAAATTAAAACATTTTAAAATATAGAAATAAAATTAATAACTGCTGCCTCAGAAGTAATAATATTATGCTGCAGAGTGCCCTAGCATTCATTATTAGTTGAAAAATGTGAAGCTAATTAAAAATTATTCTAATACTGGGCTGCCAGCATGGCACAGTGGGTAAAGTCACTTCCCACCAAGCCTGACCAATTGAATACCATCTCTGTACCTGCATGTTGGAAGAAAAGAACCAACTCCCACTAATTAACCTCTGACAGCCACACCAGGATGCTCACTCTGGTCTGTGTGAGCATGTACACACACACACACACATAATTTAAAAATATTCTAGGGCTAGAGAGATGGCTCAGAGATTAGGAGTGCCAGCTGCTCTTCCGAAGGTCGTGAATTCAAATCCTAGCAACTACATTATGGCTCACGACCATCCGTAATGAGATCTAACACCCTCTTCTGGTGTGTCTGAAGACAGCTACAGTGTACTTACATACAATAAATAAATCTTTAAAAAATATTCTAATACTCTTAAATTTTAAAAAGCAATTTTGTTAAAGAGGTTTGCTACAGCTTCTTTTTTTTTTTTTAATGTATGTGGGCACACTGTCACTGTCTTCAGACACACCAGAAGAGGGCATCAGATCCCATTACAGATGGTTGTGAGCCACCATGTGGTTGCTGGGAATTGAACTCAAGACCTCTGGAAGAGCAGTCAGTGCTTTTAACCACTGAGCCATCTCTCCAGCCCCAACAACTTAATTGTTTCA
Source organism: Uromys caudimaculatus (assembly GCA_028551405.1). NCBI lineage: Eukaryota > Metazoa > Chordata > Mammalia > Rodentia > Muridae > Uromys > Uromys caudimaculatus. Next base: position 40,889,858 of record CM052708.1, on the reverse strand, counting down.
TATCAATTTGGGACTAAGAAATCCAAATTCATAGATGTGAGAAGTTGAGGCCCAGGAAGACTAAGGTCATATAGCTTGGTTTTATTTGTATTCTTAGTCCACCCAGCTGCATGGTCCAGGAAGCATTAACAACGCTCAATGTTCAGTCAACTATCCTAGAGGTCCATAGTACCACCCCTACTAAAACCCAAAAGTACCAGCAGAGTTCAAAACCTGGCACCTCTCTGTGTTTAAGCCTATTAGGTCACCGGAATGAATGTTTCTAAGGAGCCGAGCGGCTATCCGCTGTCCTTGACATCTTCAGCAAGGGTGCTTCGGGATGTTCCTCAGTGTTGCTAGCAGCAAGCAGGGGTCTCAGGAGGTTCTCGATGTCTTAACTTCTGAACGCTCTGCCCTTTGGTAAATAAGGCGCTGCAGCATTGCCGTGTTGGGCATGAACTAGAGCAGTAAGTCTGCAGCAGGTTTCCAGAAGAGCACGCAGCCTGTCCACAGGAAAGGCTAGCAGGAAAACACCATTGCCACAGGGGTGATATGGTTGGGTACCCAGTGTCACCTCTAGGCCACTCTAAAAAGTCATGTGCTCGCTGGGAATGAATGGTTGGCTGACAGGAGGACCCTCCTCACTACAACAAACCCCACTTTTTCCCCTTGAAGATGTATTTGAATCACACTGGAATGAGTCGGGTGGAAAATGGGGTCTCTTGGATGAAGTGTGATTGTCAGCTCCATGAGTAAGGATGGCCGTGGGAAAGCTAAACCCCAGATTTCTTCCTTTCTCATTATTTTTAAAAGGTGTTTCCAATATAGGTATAGACTATCAGGTTCCCAGAGTCCAAAGGTTTTGGAGATCAAAGTAGAGGCCCCCAGCCCCCTGGATGGCGCTGTGATGCTGATAGATTTGTCGTAAATATCTTACTAGCCCAAGAAGCTTCAGTTAACTACCTTGTCCCATAGCTTTGTAAATTTATTCAAATTTCAGACACATTATTTTTTTATTGGATACTTTATTTACATTTTAAATGTTTTTCCCTTTCCAGGTCTCCCCCTTGGTAACCTCCTGTCCCATCCCCCCTCCCCCTGCCTCTATGAGGGTGCTCCCACACCCGCCCACCCACTCCTGTCTTCCCTCCCCAGCATTCCCCTACACTGGGGTCTCTAACACCCTCAGGCCCAAGGGCCTCTCCTCCCCCTGATGGCCAACAAGGCCCTCCTCTGCCACATATGTGGCCAGCACCATGGGTCCCTCCATTTGCATTCTTTGGTTGGTGGCCCAGTCTCCGGGAATACCAGGTGGGTCATGCCAGTTGACACTGCTGCTCCCTCCATGGGGCTGCAAACCCCCTCAGCTCCTTCAGTCCCTTCTCCAGTTCCTCCATCTGGGACCCTGCACTCAGTCCAATGGTTGCTGTGAATTGAATCTTGGGTATTCCGAACTTTTGGGCTAATATCCACTTATCAGTGAGTACATACCATGTTTGTTCTTTTGTGACAGAGTTACCTTGCTCAGGATGATATTTTCAAATTCCATCCATTTGCCTGTGAATTTCATGAAGTCATTGTTTTTAATAGCTGAGTAGTACTTCATTGTGTAAATGTACCACATTTTCTGTATCCATTCCTCTGATGAGGGACATCTGGGTTGTTTCCAGCTTTTGGCTATTATAAATATGGCTGCAACGAACATAGTGGAGCATGTGTCTTTATTACATGTTGGAGCATCAGACTCATTATCTTATGAAAGCACTTTTAGAAGTCATCAGTTTGACTTATTTTGAATTTTGACAAAAAGCTTTATTACTCTTCTTATGGTCTAGTTAGACATTTATACAAAGGTCAGAAAGCAACAGCAGTTAAAGATTGAATAGATACATCAGCATTCTAGTGGATGGGCCTAGGGGCACCAGCCCTGGAAGCAGATAGAGCCAGAAAGGGAAACACCTGGGAGTCAGCTGAGGTGTCTGTATTTTACCTAATGCTTTTCTGGCATCTGTGGGTTTTTGAAGGAAGAGGACTCTAAGGTGGTCATGTAGCAGAGGTCAGAAGAGAAATGACAGGAGTCAGTTCTTTCTTTCCACCTTGTGGGTTCTAAGAATCAAACTCAGGCTGTCAGGATTGGCCACAAGCTCCCTTACTGGTAAACCAGCTCACCAGCCCACTGCCACCTTCTCATGTGCTTCTGCTCAGGCTGGAGATAAACTAGTCTTTCTCTGCCCTGCTGGCAATAAGGTCATGAGAGCACCACGGTTTCAGATTGGCTTCCAGATTCCTTTCCGCCTTGATTCCTTGATTTAAGAACTACTACAAAAGCATGTTCTCCCATTCATGTATGTATAGATGATTAACATAATCTACCAGTCCATTTGTCTTAATGCATAGCCTTTAGAGCAGGTAATGCTCAAAAAAACAAACAAAAAACCAGAATCCGATGGGCAGGCTTTTCTGGCTTCTGGGGAGTCCAGCATAGAGGTGCCGCAGGATTTGTGTATGAAGTGCTCCCCATGCCTCCCCCCTACCCCCCCAGGGTTCATGTGCTGAACACCTTTCCTTGGTGGATCCAGTCACTGAAAGGTGACTGCACTGTGAGTGCTCTACCTTCATCACTGACAGAAACTGCTAGAGAGAGCGCCTCCCTGGAAGAAGCAGGTTGGTGGATATTGGAAGTGTACCTTTCTGTGGGCCCCCTCTCGTCTCTCCGTGCTTCCTAGCTGCCACCATGTGAGCATCTCCGCTCCATCTCACCCCTCGGCCATGATGTCCTGCCTCACCACATCCCATACAGCTGAGCAAGGCAAGCATGGATGAAATTTGTAAAGGTGGGAGCTAAATAAATCCTCCTGTAAATGATTCTCCTCGGCTGTTCAGTGAGTGATGAAAAGTCAGGCTAACCCAGAGTTCAAGATGGTGCCTTGACCTCCATGTGGAAGAGACACTACAGAGAGTGACCGTCACCCTTTCCTAGCAGTATGGATTCCCTGTTCCTTCCCAGAACCCTCGGGGCCTACCAGCCTCTCAGATATCTCACTCCTCAGTACTGTGTTACAGTTAGGTCTCCACCTGAGTTTTAGAGGGGCAGGAAATTAAACCACAAGACTAGACCTGACCAGGGTTAACCTGCTTCCTAGACATGGTTTCATGAGAACCTCTGGAGAAGTTACCAGAAGGAAAACAGAAGTGTGGGAACGAGGTTTCCCCACTCCTGCTCATGCTCCAGGCAGACTAGCCCATGCTTCCGTTGGTTCTAGAGCCAGCAGATGAGCCACCATTGCTCTTTGCTTCCACTGAAAATATTGCTGAAGGTGCCGGGTGAGGAATCCCAGGGGAGGAGTGCCATGTCTGGAGTGATACCCTGAACTGCAGGACAGAGCAGAAGCCTGGCTACTCAGCCCCACCGAGCCTGGCCTCTCATGATTCACTTCGATTTGTCAAGTATGGTCTTAAACCAGCTATGCTTGAATACTCATGAAATAACTGTGAAATTTAAAAAGTGAATCGATTTGTAATTATTGTCATAGATATAGTGAAAACACTTAAGTACAACTTCAGTGAAAATGGTGTATTAGTAAGTAGCTCCTGGCAGCCCTAAACAACAGTGTGTGCCATAGCTCCAAATGCATTTATATGTGATTAGTACAAACCATGCATCAGTGGCAAAGCACCTACCTGGGATGCACAAAGCCCTACCTTCAGTCCTCAGCACTCACCCCCCCCCCAAAAAAAAAAAAAAAAAACAAATTACATATTTGTCAGCATAAAACGGCTTTTCTTGGATAAGATGGCTTCCTGCTATGCCGTCACTCTGCAGCCTAAGGCTTAACTTTTGGACTCTCCTCCTTAGCATTCTACTGGTTGGCCCTCCCACCCCATGTTTCCCATTTATTTATAACCACACAACTACAGTGTCATCAAATCTGGCTTCAGGAAGCTCAACAAGCCAGTTTCCTAAGTAGATGATGGCGATCCAAGCTGTGCCATTGGCAGGTTGTCATCCATTGAATTATAGACAAACAATAGGTACATGAGGCCTTTGAAACTCATTTAGCCAGCTGCTTCTGGTGACGCACTTACTGAGGACCCGCCGTCAGAACCTTCTATAGGGAGCATACTCCATATGGCTGCTAATCATGGAACAGAAGCAAGAAGCCAGATGGTGCCAAACAATATGTAGTTAGTTCAGCATGAAGTCGAGGTCTGTGAGGCCTGTGCAGGGCTCTTGCCTATAGCACTGGGAACTCAACTAGACAAGCCCAGGGCCCCCTGTATGTAAGGTAAGCACTCTACCTCTGAGTTACTTCGCTAGCTGAGGCTTGGCTTTTTAAATAGATGTGATTGAGTAAACAGAGAACAATTTACTCCAGCCCTTTAAAACTCGTGGGTACAGGCATAGGTGTAAGACTTAGTATCGTGTGCTCTCTTAGCAAGAGGGAGATCTGTGCCACAAATCCAGGGATGACCAGGAATAGAAACCATAGGAGCCGAGAACAAAGCCCAGAGGGCAAATCCAGTTTCAAACTCAGGTATCCCAAGGATGGCGTGGGGTGTGCAACAAAGCCACGGTGGAGTAAGTACTGGAGCTACACAGACACATGAGCTTAGGGAACTGTGGGTTAGGTTCTGTGCAGTCTATGAACACAGAACATATTTCAAAATGTTCTAAGGAAATTCATCCTCCAGGCAGCCATTAGTTATCTTTGTATGCTTTTAGACAAGCCTGATTCAAGTAAATGCTTCCCCTAACAAGTGGAGTCCAGGGCAAAAGAGAAACCAGCCGGCATAAAGGCTGGTCAGGCTTTCTGATTCCTTGAGAGTGGGAGTTACTATGGGCTACAAGGTAGAGGCTGGGTGGCCTTGGTATCAAACAGCACTGTGGGAACCAGCCCCTCCAGTGAAGCAGGGCAGCCATGAGGCCCAGGAAATGACCAGACGTGCTGGGGGAGGCTGGCCGAAGAGGGGCAGGAATTATACACAGTTGTAGTTTAGTGTCTGACAAAATGGCTGAACACTGAGGCAGTCTGGGCACTGGAAAGGAAATGGCATTTGAGTCTTTTGAATGTGCTGTGTTCATGATGGTGAGAGTGCAAGGGTGATACTCGGGTAGCAGTGTTCTGCTGCCTTTTGAAATTAGGGGCCAGAGCTTCAAACTAGTGTGAGTTATGATGCTGACCAGGGAAGTGCATTCAAAGCCATGGGGGTCGTTAGACACCTGGAGGGAGACACAGCAGGTGGTTGGGCAAGTGGAAAGCTTTGTATCTGGAAGTGCACTTAGTCAGCTGTTTTTCAATGCAGCTTCATAGAAACTTTGTTCTCTGGGGAGCCTATGTTCTAGCCATTGCAAGACACTATAACTGAGAAAAATTTTACAGATTAAATTTTCATGCTGATTGTAACTATGGTTATGATACAGCTGTGTTGCATGCCATTTATGATTTTATAGGGTAAATAAATAGGGTTGGGCTGCTGGTTAAAACAGTAACTTCTCCTTGTGCATTTGAAGAAAAAAGCTATTATCTATGCATTTGAAGGTTCATTGTGGAATTAGAAGACGTGCAAGGTGAAGGCACACACTTGTATCTCAGCATCTAGGAGGCTGAGGCCAGCCTGAACTACAGAGAGAAATCCTGTCTTACCAAAAACAAACAAACAAAACAACAAAAAATCATAAAGGGTGTTGTAGTACACCTCTACTCCCAGGACTTAGGAGGTAGAAGGACGGCCTGGAATTCCAGGCCAGATTCAGCTTCCTAGTAAGTCTAAGGCTAGCTTGGGCTACATGAGATTATGTCTCAGGAAGGGAAGACTGAATGTAAGGTGATGTTTAATAGGGACATTGACTCAGTTAACCCCAACTTAAGCTACAAGTGGTAATTTCCTGTCTTATAGAACCAGGAGTTCCCAGAGTGCACGTGGCCAGCTCATACCTAGGTGTCAGCATGCATGAGAGCTGTTCTTCCTCAGAGCTAGCGCCCTCCTCACATACTCATCCCTCATCAAGTGGCACTGGGTTCTTAGGAGGCTTTATAGTTGCCAGGATAAAATTTGCCAACTCTTTCTTTGCTGTTCCGAATACATTTGGGTTTAGTGAGCTTCACCCAATTTTTCTTTTTGATGCATAATTGTATGTAGCCCAGCCTAGCCTCAAGCTGGCTATCTAGCCAAGGAAGACCTACCTGATCCTCTTATTTCTATGTCCAAGTGTTGGGATTACAGGCATGTACCACCACTTCTCATTTATGCTGTGCTGAGGATCATGCTTACATATGTCCATACATATAAACCATACATACATACACATACGACTTCATACATGCCAGACATTCTACAGCTGATCACCAGAATTCGCTACTTAAAGCTGAGTAATTCTCATTGCATTCTATTTTCGGAGTGAACATCAGGTTGCTAAACTCAACACATTCTTCATTGCTGGTGTGGGTTGGGCAGTGTTCCCATAAAGAACTCCCTCCTATTGCCCCCATGGGAAATCTGATACTTACATAGGCCTTGTGTTAACCCAAAGGAAAAGCACTGTGTTCAATTGAAAACCATCCCCTTAACCACACTGAATTCCTATTGATGAAGATGTAACATCAGAAACTGCTGTGTCTAGACGAGCTTGGAGGGACCCATAGTGTGGAGGAACTGTCTTGTGGATGACAGGATCCACTACTGCAACTGTGCCTCTGCACTGGTGGTGGGAATAAGCTTGGGTTTTCTGGGAAAGTATGACAGGAGCCAGCTTAACCATTCTGAAAATAGCTCCCTTCTCAGCAATGCCCAACTCCAGGACACATGGCTGATGCATGGATGGATGGATAGATGGATGGATGGAGGATGGATAGATGGAGGATGGAGGATGGATGGATGGAGGATGGATGGATGGGTGGATGGATGCATGGATGGATGGATGAGTGGATGCATGGATGGATGGATGCATGGATGGGTGGATGCATGGATGGATGAATGGATGGATGGAGGATGGATGGATGGAGGATGGATGGATGGGTGGATGGATGCATGGAGGATGGATGCATGGATGCATGGAGGATGGATGCATGGATGCATGGAGGATGGATGCATGCATGGATGCATGCATGGAGGATGGATGCATGCATGGATGCATGCATGGATGGATGGATGGATGGAGGCATGGATGGATGGATGCATGTGTGGATGGATGGATGGATGCATGGATGGATGCATGGATGCGTGGATGGATGGATGCTTGGATGCATGGATGGAGGGAGGGAGGATGGATGGGTGGATGGATGGATGGATGGGTGGCAAATATAAGTATATTTTAATATTTGTTTATATATGTGATTTTTTTCTAAAACTCCAATAGAATGTCCTTTTAAAAAATAGATCTTGAATTTTTCACCTACATGTTCTCATCTTCATTAAATGTGAGGGCAATCTGTTTTCACCGACGTACCTCTAATGAAAACAGGTCATGGGGATGGGGTGGCGCAAGCATTGTGTCCTTAGAACCTTGGAGTCAAACTCTGTGATTTCTGCCTTTTGGAAATTTAACCTTTTTTTTTTTTTTTTTTTTTTTTTTTTTTTACCTTCATAAACTCTGTGTTTTTAAAGTCTTTTTAATCTCTCTCTGTGTTACATATGATACATGTGCCTATATGTATATTTTTCATTAACTGCTTGAAAGTAAGATATACGTATTTCATTAGCTCTAAACACTGGAGTATTCCTGCACAGGCACGTGGTCCTGCATAACCTCCTCTATGATTAGTGTGTGTGTTTGTGGCATGGGTTCCAAAACTGTCAGCAACCACCCAGTAGTGTTCTGTGACGATTGCCGAGTGGTGATGCCTTTCTCCACCATTCCGCCTGTTCACACTGCTTGGCATGCTAAATTAGAAAGACCCTTCCTTCTTCCTCTTTCTGTATTATGACCCCTTGGCCGTTAGCCCCAGTTAACAGGCTCAGGTGTATGACTACCCTTATTTGCTTTGCTGCTCTAGTTATCCCTGACTCTTAAGTCAGCATTTGAATACTAAAGGGGCATCTTTAAACTTACTTTTATTTAGCTGTGGGCTCACCAGTTTCTCCCCGGGGTTTCCTCACACCTCCCATTCCAAGCTGTGATGATGGGGTGGGGCTTGATAAGGCAACATTCTGGAGAAGTTCCCCAAATAGGATTCTCATCCATGTACAAGCCAATGCAATCCAGAGAGTCACAGAGTATTCTTTCATTCACAGCGTTGGAGAAAAGCCTAAGAGATTGTCGACAATGTGGCTACTACCACGTATGTTGAATGTTATTCTTAATTATAACAGGCATTTCTTTTATTAACAACAACCCAAGAAAAAAATCCATTCTCACCTAGCTGTTTCTTCAAAGAGTTACTTGGAGATATTTTTGCCTCTAAGCATAGGCCAGAGCCTAAAATAATATAATGAACGTTTAAAATGTTATTTGACACTTATTTATCTTATATTTAAGTGTTAACTTTTTTTTAATTGGATATTTTCTTAAAGTGTTAACTTCTAAATCGCTCCAAATTTTTACTTAACTAAAATTATTACTTCTACTGACCACAGGAGGGTGTCAGTGAGCTTAAAACAGAACTCAGCCTAGGCAATGTTAGAATTCCATCTACTGAGCAGTTCCTGTCAGTTTATTCTTGCAGAACTATAGTTAACCCTAGGAAAGAGATCAGGAGTGATTGATGCAAGCATCACCAACAGAATACAAGAGATAGAAGAGAGAATCTCAGGTGCAGAAGATACCAGAGAAAACATTGACACACCAGTCAAAGAAAATGCAAAATGCAAAAAGTTCCTAATCCAAAACATCCATGAAATCCAGGACACAATGAGAAGACAGAACCTAAGGATAATAGGTATAGAAGAGAGTGAAGATTCCCAATTTAAAGGACCAGTAAATATCTTCAAAAAAATTATAGAAGAAAATTTCCCTAACCTAAAGAAAGAGATGAATATAAATATACAAGAAGCCTACAGAACTCCAAATAGATTGGACCAGAAAAGAAATTCCTCCCATCACATTATAGTGAAAACACCAAATACACAAAACAAGGAAAGAATATTAAAAGCAGTAAGGGAAAAAGGCCAAATAACATATAAAGGCAGACCTATCAGAATTACACCTGACTTCTCACCAGAGACTATGAAACCTAGAAGATCCTGGGCAGAACTCATACAGACCCTAAGAGAACACAAATGCCAGCCCAGGCTGCTATACCCAACAAAACTCTCAATTACCATAGATGGTAAAACCAAAATATTCTATGACAAAACCAAATTTACACAATATCTTTCCACAAACCCAGCCCTACAAAGAATAATAGATGGAACACGTCAACTCAAGGAGGGAAGCTACACCCTAGAAAAAGCAAGAAAGTAATCTTTCAACAAACTCAAAAGAAGATAGCCACACAAACCTAAAAATAACATCGAAAATAACAGGAACCAGCAATCACTATTCCTTAATATCTCTTAATATCAATGGACTCAATTCCCCAATAAAAAGACATAGGCTGACAGACTGGATACATAAACAGGACTCAGCATTTTGCTGCATCCAGGAAACGCACCTCTGTGTTAAAGACAAACACTACCTCAGAGTAAAGGGCTGGAAAACAAGTTAACAGGCAAATGGTCCCAAGAAACAGGCTGGAATAACCATTCTAATATCGGATAAAATCAACTTTGACCCAAAAGTCATCAAAAAAGATAAGGAAGGACACTTCATACTCATCAAAGGAAAAATCTACCAAGAAGAACTCTCAATTCTGAACATCTATGCTCCAAATGCAGGGGAACACACATTCATAAGAGAAACCTTACTAAAGCTCAAAGCACATATTGCACCTCACACAGTAATAGTAGGAGACTTCAACACCCCATTATCATCAATGGACAGATCTTGGAATCACAAACTAAACAGAGACACAGTGAAACTAACAGATGTTATGAACCAAATGGATTTAACAGATATCTATAGAACATTTCATCCTAAATAAAAAAAATATACCCTCTTCTCAGCACTTCATGGTACCTTCTCCAAAACTGACTATATATTCGGTCACAAAACAAACCTCCACAGATACAAGAAGATTGAAATAATCCCATGCCTCCTATCAGATCACTACAGATCAAGGCTGGTCTTTAATGGCAACAACAACAACAGAAAGCCCACATACACGTGGAAGCTGAACAATGCTCTACT
>CM052708.1:40837483-40879154 GCA_028551405.1 Uromys caudimaculatus | reverse complement strand
AGAAGAAGAAGAAGAAGAAGAAGAAGAAGAAGAAGAAGAAGAAGAAGAAGAAGAAGAAGAAGAAGAAGAAGAAGAAGAAGAAGAAGGACATAGGGAGGGGTTCAGTGATCCCTGTTTCCTCAGTACGGCCGCATTGAATGCCTCTCCTTGTCTGCTCTCACTGATATTCTGGCCCCTGGTTATGTGATTAGGATGGTGGCTGAACCTGGCTTCTCAGGGCACACCTAAGGTGGCTGCATTATGGCAACCACAGAAGGATAAAAAGAAATACTTTGGAAGTGTCTGCCACCCACAACAAGTCGACTCCTGAGAGGGGGGGAATGAGAGGGTCCAGCAGCTTCCAAAGTCATTTTACTCTGGTGGCATTTTTCCTAGCTGGACTGCCATGCACCTCTTGCCTCCTGTTTACACTTTCCCCTCTCTCGAGGTCCCTGAAGATAGCCTGGGGAAGTTGCTAGATCCCCTTGTCTCACCCCAATGTTGCCGCATTGGTTAACGCCTGTTTTCTGCTTTCACTATCTGTGTGGCTTCTTTACTTGGCTTATTGAGGATGAGTGAGCAAACCTGGCTTGTTGGGAGCACAAGCCATGACCGCTAAGTCCAATAACGCTTATCCTTTTGTAGCCGGGTCATTTTGAGCTGCTCAGCTCCTCTCTGGCCTGCTTCTTTCCCCTGGAAGTGTGCTATCTTTTTGTGGGAGGTACGTGTGTGTGCATGTAGAGACCAGAGGTCAAGGTTGGCATCTCTTACTTCACCTGGAGCCCACTGATTCAGCTAGATGCCAGGCCAGCAGCTCCAGTGCCTCTCCTGTGCTGGAGTTACAGATGTGCACAATCGCCTATGGGTTCTAGGGGACTGAACTTAGGCTTCATGGCAAGCATGTCACCAACTGAGCCATCATCTGAGGCCCTGAAATGTACAACCTCTAAAAAAGTTGTCTCTGCTAAATGTCACCCTCCCCAAAGAGTTACAATTTTAAAACACAGTCAGTTGGCTCTTTGCACTAGAAGAGCTTTGACCCTCAAAGGAAAGTCTTTTATGAGAAGCATGGGTGAGGTGGCATGACCCGAAAGACAGGGCACAGTGTGGGTCCTTCTGAAGCCACAAGATACAGAGAAATGTCCTCAAGCCCATAATCCAGGGAGAAGGTCCTTGTCCCTGCACTCTAAGCATGTATATCCATGGACACTCATTTCACCTCTTTGGACTTAATTTCTTTTTCTATAAAATTGAGTATATTATAATCTAATCAGGGCTACCTAGAGAAACCCTGTCTCAAAAAAACAGAAACCAAAAAAGAAAGAAAGAAGAAGAAAAGAAAAGATCATGAGAGCCAGTGCTTCTGGTGTGTGTATCTCTCTCCATTTTGTGGTTTAAGTATTTGGCCACAGTTGCTGGGCTAGCGAAGATCAAAGCTGTAATTTCAGCCTGGTTCTCTCTACTGTAGAAGCCTATGTGTCAGTCCTTTCCTGATGCTGTGGCAGAATGTCTGACGAGTGCTTGTTTGTGCTTACAGTTCAACAGAATTCAGTTCTTAGTGGTGAGGGAGTCACAGCAGCAAGAGCCTGAGGCTGTCACATTCAGTTCCCTGTCAGGATGGGAGAGAAGGCTGTACTGAGCTAGCTCTCTCCTGTGTGGTCAGTCTGTGCCCTCAGCCCACGGGGTGCACCCTCAGTCCACGGGGTGCCGCAGCTCACACTCAGAACAGGCCTTCCCACTTCACTTAACCAAATCTAGACAGTCCCTCGCAGACACACCCAGAGGTTTGCCTCCTAGATCATCGATTCCAGATCAGTGGATCTCAACCCATGGGTCAGGACACTTTTGGGGGTCACACATCGGATATCTTGCATATTATATATTTATGTTATGATTCATAACAGTAGCAAAATTACAGTTAGGAAAGGCAATGAAATACTTGTATTTCATTGGTTAGGGTCACCACAAATGAGGACCTGTATTAAAGGGTCCCAGCATTAGGACATTTGAAAAGCACTGGTCTAGATCCTGTCAAGTTGGTGGTGCTAACCATCACTCCTTGTTTTTACTCCTCTCCACCATTTAGCTTCCCTGGGGTCCGAAGACTAAGTACATAGAGGTGGTGCTCTCAGAGAAGACTACAAAAGCGTTCGACCGACTGCACACACGTTGGCATTGTTGACATAGGTGTGGGGCACAAGCCAGGAGGGTCTCAGGCCCACAAGACACTATACATCTCATAGGAAGAGGGAATACTTTTTGTTTCCATCTGGAAATAAGTATCCAATTTGGCCTTATCCTTTCAAGATCTCTTAAGAGGAAGAATCCAGACTTTTAAATGAAATCTCCTTCATTTGAAATTTAGGCAACATCAGAGTTTCTCGTAGTTTTAAGGAGAATGGCAAAAATCTACCTAACTTTTTTTCCCTCCTAGCAGGGTGGGCACACAACAGGAGACAAAGTCAAGCTCTGCCATGCTGTTGAATTTGCTACCCCTCCCTGCAGACTCTTAGTTTCTCCAGAAAAACATTAAACATTGAAGAGTATGCAATCTGGGGAACTGGTAAAATATGCCCTGGTTTTGTCCGGCTGCCAAACAGGTTTTGTCTTATTTTGCTTGTTTTTAAACGTTTCTAGCATTTGAAAAATCAAGAGTTGTATCAAGTAACTCATGAAAATTAACTGAAGTTGAGATTTTGGCATCCACATGAAGTTTTATTGGAGCACAGCTGTGTTCACACAGTAGTACCTGGGCCTGCCTTTGTGTTAGAAGGACAATGCTGGGTAAGTTGCAACATGACCCACCAAGTACAAAGTGTGCTCCATCTGGCCTTACAGAAAAAGGCGAGAACTCTGGTTTAAAATTCAAAATAAAAAAAGACCGGCAGCGCCCACCCGCCCAAGATAAGGTGAAAATAGAATGTGCATGAGTCGGAAAGGGGAGAAGAGAAGGAAAATTATCAGTTTCTCCAAATACTACCTCAGTATAAGATTTTAAAATATTTTTTATTGTATTCATTGTTAGGGGAAAATCTAATCTGACCCAGAATAGTGTTTTAGTATGTTCTGTATTTTATGAATGACAAAGCAAGATTCTTTGCTCCTAAGAAGAATGTGAACAATGAAGCCAGACCACTCTCCTCCCGACCTCAGACATGCACCGTGGGCTCCGTGCCTTCAGTCCACCCACTGCTGTGCCCCACCCTTCATAGCTAAGGGCTGCTTTGTCTCTACATGTCTGGTGGGCCCAGCAGCCTTCGCCCTGATCACACAGTGATCTTTCATTCTGATCTGTCTAGAAGGCCGGCTTCCCAAGCCCAAAGCTGATGTCTGAAGCTGGTGCCCCAGTGCTGCCTGTAAGCCTGACTCCTGGCTAGTGCTCAGTAGAGTCTTGGTACATGGTAGAGTCAATAGCTGTGTGTCAGTTTCTGTGAGGTCCTGTGAAGAGCTGGAACACCCCCTTGGTGCTTCCTAGAAGGGTGAATCTTCCTTTTCTATGAGTTCACATCTCACCAGCGTGACAGAGAACTCTTTGAGCAATTTTATTGTTAGCCTTTTTCCTTCCTACTGATAAGTTTGTGGCTCCTGAATGAAAACCTGTGAGTCAGGTGCCATAAGTTCTACAATTTGTAATGATCATTTTTATTTGTCTCTAATATGTGTGAGCACCAACTGACTGTGGAATGTCAGCATTCTAAGAAATGAAGCCCAAGGTGAACATAAAACATTTGGTATTTTCTTCTGCCTTTAGAGGTACCTTTAAAGTCTATGATTTCATAGAAGCCCAAACTCTGTACATTATAAAGGTAAAGGTTCATTTCAAAAGAAAAAATAGTGCCACCACCACCCAACCAACAAGCCTGTAGAAATTATGCAATGAAATTTAAAAATTGTTATTAAATACCAACATACCCAAACCAACAATATTCAAATTATTCATAGATCTTCTGTACTCAAAATATTCACCAAGAAATACACAAAATAACATTATCCCACAAGAAACACAGGTGATGTAATTACCTCTTTAGGTAGTTCAGTTTAGTAACTGTTTTAGGGTTACTACTGCTGTGGTCAGACGCCATGACCAAAAGCAACTTGAGGAGGAAAGGGTTTATTTGGCTTACATATCATCATCTTCATGAAAGGAAGTCAGCACAGCAACTCAAACTGAGCAGGACCCTAGAGGCAGGAGCTGATGCAGAGGCCATGTAGGGGTGCTGCTTACTGGCTTGCTCCCCATAGCTTGCTCAGCCTGCCTATAGCCAGATCTTTTAGAGGCATTTTTCTCATAGAAGCTCCCTCCTCTCAGATGACTGACTCAACTTGAGTCAAATTGACATAAAACTAGCCATCACAGTAACCTAATGCAAGCAGAAAGCTATTTACTCCTTTGCATTTATTAAACAGATTGAGTTTCCCTTCTGAATGCTTCTGACAGAAAGTGTTGCAAATTTCAGATTCTTTTAGACTTTTGTAATGTTTGTAGATGATGACATTTCTTTGGGATGGTACTCAAATCTATACATGAGATTCACTTCCTAAAGGCAGCTTCATGCAGTACTTTCAGCATACTGGTAATACCCATCACTTGATTCTGGTATGGAATTCTCTACTCATAGCAGTAATTCAGCTCTCCAAAAAGTTCAGGTTTGGATCTCTACATTAGGGATGCTAAGGTTCCCAAATACATAGAGAAACATGTACTGTGAGTGGCAGGATATCTGATCCTTGATTGAAAAGGGAAATTTGCAAAGTCTAGAATTATCCTCCTCCAGTCTGATCTACAAAACTGCTCAATTTAGTCATCATAACTAGTAGCAATAACATGCCATTCTTGATTAAAAATTGTGTGCTATGATTTCATGTTGGCAACACCAAAGGTAGCCATCAGCCCACTTTCTGTCTTGGGGGGGGTGCCAATTCTGAACATGTTGTAAAAGATAAAATCTATGTTTTGTAAGTCTTTATAGCAAGTTTTATTCAGTTAGATTATTTTAAGGTATATCTGCGCTATAATATACTTCAGAACTTCAGTTTCTTTTATTTCTGAGTACTATACCATTGCATAAGTATACCTTGGGCCTATGAACATTCGTGTACTTGCTTTTGAATGGATTCAGGCTTTTGGTTATATTGCATGTGCACCTGAGAGTGGAGTAGCTGGGTCATGAGAAAATTCCATGTGTAACTCTTGAAGGAAGTTTCAGATTCAAAACAGCTGTGTTATTTTATATTCCTACTAAGGCACATGCATGTTCCTGTTTCTTTGTATTTTTGATAGTGGTTATTACTGTCTGTGTTTTCATCCTATTGTCCGTAGAGTAGTATCTCATGGTTTTGACATGCCCTTCCCAATAGCTAACAATGTTGCACATCTATCTGGTCATCATATGTCTGTTGGCTGTCTGTGTATCTTTGGGGAAATAGCTATTCAAATCCTTCGCCCATTTTCCATTTGGGTTGTCTTTTTGCTGTTCTATTATCAAAATTTTTTATATAAAAGCTCCTGTATGGTTATTATTTGCAAATACATGTTCTCTTTCTGTGGGTTGTATTTTCACCTTCCTAGTAGTACTTACTGAAGCATAAAAATTTCTAATTGGATACACCCAATGTTACCTAGTTTTCCTTTGGTTACTGTCTCAGTTAGGGTTTTTATAGCTGCAACAAAACACCATGACCAAAAGGCAAGTTGGGGAGGAAAGGGTTTGTTTGGCTCACACTTCACTGTTCCTCACTGAAGGAAGTCAGGACAGGAACAAGACAGGAACTTGGAGGCAGGAGCTGATGCAGAAACCATGGAAGTGTGATGCTTACTGGCTTGCTAATCATGGCTTGCTCAGTCTCCTTTCTTATAGAACCCAGGACCACCAGCCCAAGAGTGGCACCACCCACAATGGGCTGAGCCCTCCCCCATCAATCACCAATTAAGAAAATGCCAACAGCCCAGTTTTACTGAGGCATTTTCTCAGTGGAGGTTTTCTCCTCACAGGTGACTATAGTTTGGGCCAAGTTGACATAAATTTAGCTAGCACAGTTGCTTATACTTTGGGTGGCATATCTAAAAAGTCATTGCTTCATCCAAAATCACAAATATCTATCTCTATGTTTCTTCTAGGAGTTGTATAGATTTAGGACTTAGTCTAAGCCTTTGACGCATTTTGAGTTACTTTTTTTGGTATGTTATAAGATAGGGATCCCACGTTAATTCTTTGTCTATGGAGATCCAATTGTCATAGCACCATTTTTGTTTGTTTGTTTTTGAACACTGTAAAAACAATTGAATTGTTTTGGTATATGTACAAAACCGTCTGACCAAGAAGACAAGGGCCTCTCCATTTTATTCCATTAATGTCTAGCTTATGTCAATACTACATTGTCTTGATTATGGTGATGTTTTAGTGAGTTTTTAAATGAGAGAGCTTGAGTCCTCAACAGTGTGGGCTGTCTTGGTTCCCTTGCATTTATTTGTACACACATTTTAGAACTATATTATTGGTTTTTACCAGGAAGCCAGGCAGGATATTAATAAAGATAATATGGAATCTTAGGTGAATGTGGAGAATGTTGCTACCTTAACAACTTTAACTATTTTTTTTCCATTTTCTTTTTTTCTTCAAAGAGTAGCTTTATTGAGTTCAGGTGAAAACTATCTATTAGATTTAGCAAAAACAAAACAAAAACAAAAAGAACAAATAAACAAACAAAAAAACCCCAGAGCAACAACAAAAAACCTGTCAGTGATCTCTGAACTAGATCGCAGCTTATTGTGAAAGGTTTTTTTCTTCAACTAGTTGTCTGAGGTTAGAATATAATCTGTTAAACATAAAATACTTAAAATTTTTTGCTCAATGCAATCTAATGGTAATTACATTCCTGTTGGCAAACTGATAGCTTTTCACTGATTGATACTCTCTAGCCAAAGGTGGATAAACTCACTTGTCTTTGTGAGTACAGAGTACCAATGGGAAGAGTTGAGGTTATGAATAAGGTTGGTAAGCTTATCTATTTTTTTAATTGTGCAGAAATTTTTATCTAGTAAACTTATTTCTAGGAATTTATGCTGACAAAAATACATATGTACTGTGAGGTATCCATCACAGTATCGTATACAGTGGAGAACTACGAGAGACATTATCTATCACAGTATCGTGTACAGTGGAGAACGATGAGAACATGTCAAAATTAAGTACAGAATGGGTAAATTATGAAGTTACTTGTAGACATTTCTGTAATAATTAAAATGCTATTTTTTAGCTAAAACTTTAGAAGCCAATATTATCATCATCTTATACTTTCACATTATAAATATTAAAATAAATTAAATCACTTTGTAAAAACATTATGCAATTGGAAATTATTTCTGACAGATCAACTCTTACAGTTTTATAGGTTATTCATTTTTTTCCTTTGAAATGACAAAGGAAAGTTGACTTCAGTCAAAATAGCACACAACCTAACCTCATAAATCACATGCTTAACATTACTTGTTTTCATTAGGCTTTGAAAACCTTACTACTGTCACACTCAACTAGAAGTAAGTTGGCAACTCCTGACTAAATTCAGAAAAAATAAATACTAGTCTTCTAAAATATATAGGACTCACCTCCCTAATGTGACCATAAAATTCAAATACCTCCAATTTTCTCTCTTGAAGATGTTAGTTTCACTCTGAGCAAAGAGCAACATTCCTTTGTTTCCCAAGGCCATTACACTGAGATTCATCAGATACCTATAATACATGCTTAAGTTACTCCTTAAATATTTCTATTTGACCAGTATGAAGTGTCCTTATCTTTTTTGATAACTTTTGGTTGAAAGCTGATTTTATTTGATATTAGAATGATATTAGAATTATCTTGTTTCTTGGGGTCATTTGCTTGGAAAACTGTTTTCCAACCTTTTACTCTGAGGTAGTGTCTGTCTTTGTCACTGAGGTGTGTTTCCTGTATGCAGCAAAATGCTGGGTCCTGTTTACGTATCAGTCTGTTAGTCTATGGCTTCTTATTGGGGAATTGAATCCATTGATGTTAAGAGATATTAAGGAAAAGTAATTGTTATTTTCTATTATTTTTGTTGTTAGAGGTGGTATTATGTTTGTGTGGCTATCTTCTTTTGGGTTTGTTGAAAGATTACTTTCTTGCTTTTTCTAGGGTGTAACTTCCCTCCTTGTGTTGGTGTTTTCCATCTATTATCCTTTGTAGGGCTGGATTTGTGGAAAGATATTATGTAAATTTGGTTTTGTCATAGAATATCTTGTTTTCTCCGTCTGTGGTAATTGAAAGCTTTGCTGGGTATAGTAGCCTGGGCTGGCATTTGTGTTCTCTTAGGGTCTGTATGACATCTGCCCAGGATCTTCTACCTTTCATAGTCTCTGGTGAAAAGTCTGGTGTAATTCTGATAGGTTTGCCTTTATATGTTATTACTTGACCTTTTTTCCTTACTGCTTTTAGTATTCTTTCTTTGTTTAGTGCATTTGGTGTTTTGATTATTATGTGATGGGAGGAAGTTCTTTTCTGGTCCAGTCTATGTGGAGTTCTGTAGGCTTCTTGTATGTTCATGGGGAGCTCTTTCTTTAGGTTAGGCAAGTTTTCTTCTATAATTTTGTTAAAGATATTTATTAGCCCCTTTAAGTTGGGAATCTTCCCTCTCTTCTATACCTATTATCCTTAGGTTATATCTTCTCATTGTGTCCTGAATTTCCTGGATGTTTTGTGTTAGGATCTCTTTGCATTTTGTATTTTCTTTGACTGTTGTGTCAATGTTTTCTCTGGTATCTTCTGCACCTGAGATTCTCTCTTCTATCTCTTGTATTCTGTTGGTGATGCTTGCATCTCTGACTCCGGATCACTTTCCTAAGTTTTCTAACTCCAGGGTTGACTCCCTTTGTGACTTCTTTATTGTTTCTGTTTCCATTTTTAGATCCTGGATAGTTTTTTTCAATTCCTTCACCTGTTTGGTTGTGTTTTCCTGTAATTCTTTAAGAGATTTTTGTGTTTCCTCTTTAAGGGCTTCTAGCTGTTTACCTGTGTTCTCCTGTATTTCTTTAAGGGAGTTATTTATGTCCTTTTTAAAGTCCTCTATCATCATCATGAGAAGTGATCTTAGATCTGAATCTTGCTTTTCTAGTGTGATGGTGTCTCCAGGACTTGCTATGGTGGGAAAATTGGGTTCTGATGATGCCAGGTAACCTTGGTTTCTGTTGTTTATGTTCTTGTGCTTGCCTCCTGCCATCTGGTTATCTCTAGTGCTACCTGCCCTCCCTTTATCTGATTGGAGCCTGTCCTTCCTGTGATCCTGGTTGTGTCAGAACTCCTCAGAGACCGGCTGTCTCTGGGATCCTGTGATTCTGGGATCCTGTGTTCCTGAAATACTAGGTATGACAGAGCTCCTGGAGTCAAGCTGCCTCTGTGACCCTGAGATCCTGGTGTGACCAAACTCCTGGGATCCTGGGATCCTGGGTGTATTAGAGTACCTGAGAGTGGAACTTCCTCTGGGTGTTGTGGGACTGGCTGAGGAGTTCGCACCCAAGATCTGCTCAGGACACTGGTCCAGACCAGAAGGCAACTTTAACTCTTCTGGTAGGTCATGAATATGCATATTCTTCTATTTATTGGGGTTCTTACATTCCTTCCAAGAACGTTTTGTAGTTTGCAGAGTATAGGTTTTACATTGTTTTAACCTTTTTAATGCCATTGGGATTTTTTTTTTAATTTTGTCTTTGAATGTTCATTATCAGCATATGGAAATAATATTTAGTTATTGATCTTCTGTTCTGCAGCATTGCTGTTCCAATAACTTGTTCTAATAGTTTTTAGTAGAACCTTTGGAATTTTCTTATTTATTTATTTGTGGTTGGTTGGTTGACTAATTATTTTGAAACACAGTCTCACTCTGTAGACCAAGGTGGTCTGGAACTCAGAGCAATCTCCTGTCTCAGCCTCCTGAGTGCTGAGATTACAAACATGACGTACCATACATGGTGAGGATATTCTATTTACACAAGTCTGTGCTATATACTTCTTTCTTTCCATCTGAATATCTTTTATTTTATGTTCTTTCCTAGTCCTGACAAGATTCTCTAGTATAGTGTTGAGTGGGCCTGGTGGGAATAACCTCATCTTGTTCTTTATCAGCAGAGGGAAAGCCCTTACTCTCTGATATGACAGTTGTCATGTTATCTTTGCAGTTTTCATACATGACTTTCATTGAGTTGTTTGAATTCTCTTCCATTTTTCATTTGCTGAACATTTTTGTCATGAATTTCTCAAATGTTATTTATATGTCTGTTAAGATAATCATGTATTTTTACCCTTTATTCTATTAATTGTGAATTATATTAATATATTTTCATGCATAAGTTCAATGTTCCATTCCCAGCTTAAAGCCCACTTTTTCATACACAATACATAATCCTGTTTTTCCTGTAATGGGTTCAGTTTCATATTGATCTGTTGAAAGATGTTTATACCTGCACTGGATGTTGGTCTGTAGAATTTGTTTAGTATAATGTCTATTTTTAGTTTTTGTCATCAGTCATATTGGCCTCATAGAGTCAGTTGCCAAATGGCCTCTCTTTCTACTCTTTAGAAGAGTTTATGAAGAATTGTTCTCAATTCTTTAGAGGTTATAGTATCTGATCTTCAATTTTCTTTGAGGAATAGGCTTTTAAAAATTGTGTGTGTGTGTGTGTGTGTGTGTGTGTGTGTGTGTGTGTGTGTGTGTGTGTAAGTGCAGGTTAGAGGACAGCTTGGTGGATTTGGTTCTCTCCTTCTACCATGTGTGTTCCAGGGCTCAGACTCAGGTTGTTAAGCTTGCCTACAGGCACCTTTTCTCTCTTACTGTCTCACTGGCCCCTTGAAAAAGGCTTTCAAGTTACTAGTACAGACCCTTAAGTTGCTGTAGGCAATTTGAGATGTTAAGGATGTCAAATGGCATGGGCCACCACCTGGAGCTCATCCACCATTGACACCTTCTCAACTTAAGTAAATTGTTAAAAAAAGTTCCTTGATCAGATGTCACTCAAAATACGAATCTATTTGAATGTAAGAATTAATAAATGAACCAGTCCTTAGGTCCTCTTAGTGCAACAGTAGTAGCAACTGAGCCAGGGTTATTCTGTCTTCTTGTACTGTCTAGGCCAATGGGTGTCCTTGTCTTTTCCCAGTCAGACTGGCAAGTCTTCCCTGACAGATGAAGGGAGATGTGAGAGATAAACTGTGAGGACCACACCTCTTCTCTCAAACAGGAAACAAAGCTATGGATAGTGTCTAGTTTATTTTTCTAAAACCAAACCAATGGCTCATTTTATGTCACACCTGTTTATGACCATGAGTATCTTGAGACAGAGGCAGCCATAACCCTTGGAGGACCCAGATCTAGAATCAGGCCAAGCAGAGTGAATCTTGACCTCCCTGCACTCACTATGGTCATAGCAACTGCCTGATAGGACTTGAAATATGCAGAGAAAATATTTCACTGAGTGAATAATGTTGATATTTGGGTGTCACCAGTTTTAGGAAACTCATAAATCATAGGGTGCTTCCAATGTCCTTTGTGATCTGAGAAAAGCTGGCCCTGTTCACACCCAGGCATAGAGGCACAAAAGAGAATGTCAAAGAAGCTGACCTCAGAGACACAGAAACCCTGACCCTGTCCCCTCCTATTGTCCCCCACCCCAACACAACACAGATCCATCTCAAATAAAAGGGACCTGTAGAATTTGATATTCATTATTTGAAAATAGAAAACTTCACATAAAATCTAAACAATCTGTGACACTGTTGTTAAACTCTTTGTAGAGAATTTCTTAGGAATATTCAACAGAAAAGAACCTCAGGGTTGGCTGTGTAGGATTTGAGCTGACACGGGGATAGTAAGATGCCTGCAAAACCTGAGATGGGTAAGGAAAGACTTTTGGTGTTTCTATCTAATGATGTCATTTTGTTCATTAGCACAGAACGCCATTAAATATTATAATTAGTGCTCATTTTAACTTGCTGCAAAGAAGAGATATATAAATAATGGGAAATGTTTCATTTAACTGCTGTTCCTTTTGGTTTACAATGTTAACGATCCCCTTCTGTGATCCTAACCTCCTGAGCTACCTGCTCTGTGGGCCTTAAACTCCAACTGAATGGGAAGCATCCACTGCTGTTGTAAACTGTGCCTCAGCATCCTTCATTCCTGAAGACTGCCCTTTGCTGTCTGTCCATCCTGTCTGCCCAATCTGGTGATCTCTTCCTTAAGCAGCCTCTCATCCCAGGCTGTGATTGCTGCTCTGCAAATGATGGAGAACTGTTGATCTCCTGGGATGATTAAACTTTGCAGGTCTGTGGGCAGAGTATTTGAGGAAAAGGTTGTTTTACTGTGTGCTAAATGTAGCTTCTAGCAAGAACTATTGTTTGAGACCTTTTATAGGCATAGATGAAATTCCTTTTGCCATTTGAACAGTGTTTACATTCAGGAAAGCCCACAGTTGAGTCTCTGACATACTGTGAAAGGCTCTTTTGTTCTCCAGAGAAACACACTTCCTCATCCCTTGAGTCACGTTGTTTTTATTCCCTTGTTTACTTTTCTGGGGAAATAAAGCCCATATCCCCTGTAATGTCAAGGGAAGAGCTATTTCATAAAGCTTAGTTATTGATAGAAAAAAATTTAAAAAAGAAATATTTTTAAAACCTGAACCAGATAAATATCATAAGCTCAAGCTCCCAAAAATTCTTTAGATTGTTTTTTTTTTCCCAAACATTAAAAAAGGGAATCTTTTTTTATCATCCTAATTAGTACCAATCAGGCTCAGGAAACCTGGCGCTGCACATGGGGTGTGGAGCATGGTACAGAGGCCTGTTCCTGAGGTGCTGGGAGAACCCTTCACCCACCGCCAACTGTGCAGGGCTCTAAGACAGCATCTACCCAGGGTTTCATAATGAGCTTAGTCAGCCGGCTGAGCCTGAAGTCGTTGATAAATACTTATTACTGAGTTGCCAGCTTGTTCTCATATGTTCAATGCCAGCACGATTCCCCATACTGACTTTACACCCACTAAACTTCTATTGAAGGAATGTCTTCAGGGTGGCAGTTTCAAATAGCAGTTTTTGGATTTTTAAAATTTTTCTTTTAAAAAAGGGACCATTTCCACGCACATTTCCCGGTGTATTTAAGAGACGCTTATTGTCTGTAGGTTTGTATTTGAGTGCTTGTGTGTGTTTAGCTTTACTGAATGTGCAGAAGTTGGTTACCTTTGGTTAGAAATGGTTAGAAATCATTTATTCAAACCCTTCTCCAGTTACCCAAAAGATGACTTACATTTTTTTAAGTATCATAAAGCTTCCCATCTGCATTTTGGTCCCAGGTTTCATCACAAGCAGAGCGTCAGTCAGCTACCCATCTGCTCAGAGGTATTTTTATGGGACTATTTTCTAATGTAACTGAGAAGACCATGTGCCTTGTTGCCACTGTCAGGAAGTCTAGGTGAGGGGAAGGCAAGAGACCTGTCCCTGCCAGCATTGCTCCTCCTTGTAACAGCATCCTTGAGATGCCAGCCAGTGGTCTCATTTACATATGAGAAAATACCACCTCCGAGGGATTATATAATATACCCAGTGTCCTGGGACAAAGAAATCTCCAAGTCCTGTTCACGACTGTCTGGGTGGATACAGCACCTGTTCCTGGGCTTCTGGAAGGTGCAGTGGTCCTTGGCAAATGCCTCCGTACTGATGTATGTGGATTCCTTTACATCTGTCTGTCTGACACATGAGTTAAAATGGAAAACATACAATTCTGGGACTCTTAAGACCATATTCTCTATTAAAAGCCAGAATAACAGATCTGCTCAATCTGGCTTTCAGAGTGGCAAGAACTGGGCTTTGCATTAACAGTCTGTATGTCAATGAATAAGCTGTTTTCTTCTCCTGAGTTTTACTTTCCTGCCCTGTGAAGTGGAAATTGCACGATATGGAGAATTGTGACTATTAGCAGTGGTCTGTGTAAGGCGTATAGACTGTAGTGGGGGTGTTGTGCTGTGAACAGCCCAGGCCTCTGAGTGGTACTCAGCAGCAGGCACGTGGGCTGACTGAACTAAGGAGTGATTGCATGTTCCTCAGCAGCTAGGTTCATTTGCATTTCCAACTCTACAAATGAAATACCAGAAACCTCTCCTGAAAGCTTTTATGACAGGGAAAGCAGTACACATTTTCTTCTTTACATTTTGCGAAATGTTTCCTTTCTTTTAGATGCATGCCAAGAAATATATAAATAAATAAGAAATTTCACATTTGGTATTATCTGACTTAAAATATGTTGAAGTTGACAAGCAAACAAGCCGAAGACATTGAAGTGCAAACTTGAGTTTGGAATTTGCGGGGGTGGGGGTGCGGAGACGGCCCCTCCCTCGGCTCTTGAACGTAATTCTCATTTTTGTAAGACACTTTTCTCTCTCAAGTCTTGCTTGGAGCAGTCATGTGGACTGTTCACCACTGGAAGTGTCTCAAGTCCCCTTCATGCCATGGCTTTAGACACTGAGAGCAAACATATTTCAGAAGTTCTAAAGTGAGGAGGCTCTCAGTCCAGCTGCAGAGCCACAAGAGGGCGGGCTGCAGTCTGGGCCGGGCAGCCCAAGGTAGGAAGGAAGGGTCAGCCTGGTGTTTATGGTATCTGCAGCTACACTCAACTTCCCAAAGGAGGTCATGAGCAGTACATGACTTGGACAGAATGCGGAATTTCATACAACCCAAGTTTCACAAAATCTTCTTGATTAAAATCCTGACTTATATTTCCCAGTGCTAATATTACCATGATATATATCTAGCACATGTCTACTAAAAAACAGATGATTTATACTATGCCACATTTTTTACTCTCAGAAATAATAGAATAATAATGGCTAGTCTAGATAACCCTTGGTGTGGCCAAGGAATATGGCCAAGGATTATTCTAAGTGATTCTGTATAATTTCTTACAGTGACGCTGTGGATAAGACAGGCACCTTTGTCTTTCTTGTAGATGAAGTGTTTGTCTGGCTATGTATCAAGAACCAGGGTTTAAGTCCAGGCAGACAAGTTACAATGTCTACACTTCTAACCATGTTGAAAAGTTCTCTTTTTTTCAATACCAGCAATATATGTATCTGTTAGAGAACTGAACAAAGAATACACTGATGATTCTAGAAAAATCAGAGCAGGCAAGTTGTTCCCCTTCGTTCTGTGTTTTCTTAGGTTTCATATAAAGATTAGAGGAAAATCTCTTCAAGATATTCCAAAGATTCACCCAAGGCTTTGGAAAAATCTTGCTTTAATATAGTGCATAGTAACACACACTCATCAACTTTTGACGAGGTCTGTCTGTGTGGACTTACAAACGGATGTTGAGGTTTGCCTGCAGTAAGTAGAAAGGCATGTGTAGATTTCTTCATTTCTAGATGATTGGTTCTTTAGAATTACATTTGCCAAAATTTTACTTATAATGCATCCTGTGGGCGTGCCAGCCCCTCGAGTGTCCTCCAGCGTGCATGAGCACTACATGGACCCCCAAGTAGAAGGACAGATAACACGTGTTATCTGTCTCAAGCATAACATAGACAGTGGAGAACCCCAAGCACTGCCAACAGCAGCATACAGAATCAACAGTCGGAAAAAACGTGTGTTTATTGGGGGTGAGGAAACACACACGTGTCAGACACACAGAGACAAATACCCTCTGTAAAGCAGAAGCCAGACAGCCCAATCTCTTCTTGAGAGCTGGAGGTTTGTTTTTTGTTTTGTTTTGTTTTTGTTTTCTTTTTTTAATACCTTATTTACATTTCAAATGTTTTCCCCTTTCCAGGTTTCCCCTTTGGAAACCCCTATCCCATCCCCCCTCCCCCTGCCTCTATGAGGGTGCACCCCCACCCACCCACCCACTCCTGTCTTCCCACCTTGGCATTCCCCTACACTGGGGCCTCTAACACTCTCAGACCCAAGGGCCTCTCCTCCCACTGATGGCCAACAAGGCCCTCCTCTGCCACATATGTGGCCAGCACCATGGGCCCCTCCAGATGCTTTCTTTGGTTGGTGGTCCAGTCTCTGGGAGCACTAGGGGGCGAGAGCTGGAGTTTTTTAAGTCTGTGAGTTTTCCTCCCCTAGGTCAGGGCTGTTTAGTTTGAAGAAGGATAGGGTGACTGATTGGCCCCCAGCTGGTTTGTAACATGTTCTGATCAGGCCTTGCTCTTGTCCAGTCAGTCCATCAACAGGTAGCCTGCTGGTGGGGGACAAAAACTTACGAGGCCCTTGTTTTAAGATACCAGGTTTTATTTCAAGTCAGGAGGTTGAGGAACGAGCAGCCATCTTGGAAGTTCACCATCTTCATTACCTTGGCCCCTCCCCTGTGTGTCTGCCTTCCAGGGAGTCTAACTCCTAGTCTCTCACTTCTTCTAACAAAGGGGAGTGTTGCCCATGTTGATTGGTGCCAAGAAACGAGGTTTAATTTAGTACCCAAATAACACAGTTCCCTCCACCAAAGGGCTAAGCTGTGTGTAATGACCGACCATGATGATAGTTAGCACGTAGTTATGTTAAGACTGAAGGCAGTGTTTTTAATCACTTAACTGGATTTTAATGATAGGAACAGGGAGATCTGCCCTGTCCAAGGACATCAGGTCTCACTGACCTCTTCACCTCTAAGCCTCTGAGTAAAATGGTTTGATCACAACTAATAATTATTATCCTCAGACAACTGGTGCTAACTGGGATTGCCCAGGCACAGCAGGACACAGGAGTGAAGGGTGATTCTGAGTCACTCCATCCTGCAGCAACACTGGCCCTCTCTAGTGGACAGACATTACAGTATTTTTAAGTACATTCGTTTTTAAGATTTGCAGGGGCCAGAGAGATACTCAATTGTTAACAGTGCTTGCTACTCCTCCAGAGGACCTGAGTTCAGTTCCTAGCACCTATGACAGGTGACTCACAACCACTTGTAATTCTGGCTCAAATGATGTAGCGCCCTCTTCTGGCCTCTACAGGCACCTGCACATGTATGGTGGGGAGGGTGAAAAATAAACTTTTTTTTTTTAAACTTTGCTTTACCGCATAAAAACTCCTGCTCTTACTTGAGGTGTTCGTTGAACATCTTTCCCCCCATAAAGTGTCCCAGCCATGTTTTCCACCCGTATTTCCACCCGTACTGTTGCCGTAAACAACAGTATTGCTCCCTACTTGTGCTCTATGCAGGCAGGTGCCTAAAGACCACTGGAAGGGAAATGGCCTCTGTTAGCAAACTGGACAGGGGTCTGGACAGAGTGGGTGGACTTGTCACAGGTTCCCAGGTTTCTTCCCCTGGTCCGGGCTCATTGTCCTCTTTTATTGAATCTAAAACAATCAGGGTTTTTTTGGTATTTTGATTCAAGCTCAAAATGTTACTTCCCAAAAACTCCTGTAAGTTTTCACTTGTCGTTGGAGAGTCCACTGCATTGAGTGGCTTTTCTTTGCTATTGTCAGGTGACAACAGGTGAGTCTGAACAAAGCTCACTGTTCACTGTTTAGTGAACACGGTAAAGTTTGCTGTAGCTTTTGTTGACATTTTCATACATGCACACCCTATACTTAGATCACACCCATGCCATCATTACCCTTTCTTCCCCCACAGTGCATTTTATAAACAGCACAAAGCCAGAAGTGGGGATTTTCAACCAGCAAGCATGTGAATTTTACGTCACTGAATTCAATACCCTGTGCATGTGGGTTAATCTACCGACACGCCACATGATGGCTCCGTCTTGCCAGATTGATTGATTTTCCTTCTTAGGCTAGCCATGCTTCAGACTTACAACATTCAGGTTTATTGAGCACAGGGAATATCTTTTTAAAAAATCATTGCGTCTCAGTTTATATAAGTCTACCAGCAGGAGCATTGATCACTCCCTAGGGGTGACTGAATCATCCAGGTCTGGCTGCCTGTTAAAAGTTATGGCGTTTGTGACAGGCTGGGGAACTGCAGCTGTGCTCGGCTCAGCGCGCATTCCCTAAGCCTGACCATTGCCTGGCTGTGGCTGGGATCACGGCAGTGAAGAGGCACAGACAGAAAGGTCACTTCTGTTTTGTTCATATTGAGAAATGCACTAGATAATTATCTGTCTTTTGTTATCCAAGAAGAATAGGCGCATGGGAGGGGTGTTGTTTCATTTCCTTGAATTTTCTTTGCTAGGCCCCCTAAAACAGAATGGCTGTCCATACACAGTCTACACAAAGAGCACTCCAGAGGTGACCCACCCATTTGTTAGGGTCTGAGAGTCTTTGTTCTCAAGGAGATACCTCACAGTATGCCAGCCTTCCTCAGGATCTGGAAAGTCTCTGTCCTTTAAACAACCATCCCAAAGGTTGTGTTCCATGAAAGGCTACAGTGTGTGCCTCAGCTGTGGGCCGTGGACATGTTTCCAGCCCTTCACACACACACCAGGGGGACAGGTTTGCAATGGATAAAGTACCCTGGATGGAAGGGACTGTTGTCAACCGGGGGGCAGTGGGGACAGCGTGCTGGGAGACTACAGAGAAGCAAAAGCAGGTGCTGTGTGGGAAAACAAGCTTACCTTTGGAAGGCCAATCACATGGTGTCTCTTCTCCACTGCACATATGTGGAATTCATCCAAAAGGCAGACTTGGCTGCTCTCACCCCACCTGATCCCTTTCACACCCAGCAAACTGTCTTTACCTCTAAACAGACAGCCATAGTCTACAAAACCTCCAGTTAAAGGAACATATGTAGATTTTCAGAAACTCTTTTGAGATTGAAAATGTCTCTTAAGCCCGAGTTCTGTAATGTCTGCATGTCTCCAAGACCCAAAGCCCTACCACACACACACATGACATGGTTCCTTGCCTGTTCCTGCAAACCCTCTTAAAATCACTATCGGCGGGGCTGGCTAAGAATGCTCACTAATGAGGCTGGAGAGATGGCTTGCTGATGAACACTGGCTGATCTTGCAGAAGCACCCACACGGCGGCTCATAGCCATCTGTAACCCCAGTTCCAGGGATCCGATGTCCTGGCCTTATTAAAAGCTAAGTCCTTATCTGCCTGCCTTGGCACTACTTCCAGACCCCCATCCACTTGCCTCCCCTGCTGACTCATCCCCTCCTCCGTGAGCATGCTGGATTCAGTGGCCTTGTGGCTTGTCCTCTTCTCCGGCCCTGTGCTGCACCCAGTCCCACACTCTGGGCTCTCTATCACCCGCCTCTCCTCCGCCGATCTCGTCCACGTCTTTCTGGGCTCCTTCAGCCACACTGCCACCTGGGCTGCGCTCCTACATTCTTTCCAGGTAACTTTTTCATTTTCAAGGTTTCAGACTGTTAAAAAAATACATGCACAAATAAAATAGTCGTAGAAATTGTGGGAAATTACAAAAATGAGCACTTAGAAAAACCTCAAATGAGTTCTTTCTCTCCTGTCTTATTTCATATTGTTAGTGTATCTTATATTTGAATGGTGATGAATCACCCTCACATAGATACAAAAGGGTTTCAATCTGGAAATGATATATTTTTTTAAGTGTTGTGCAATGGCTAAGGGGTAAGATTGAAAATTAATAGGTTCCAAGAGTTTAAATCTTGTGTAAGGTTTCATAGATTGTGAGTAGCAGAACAATACTGAACTTGGGATCACCTGGTTGCTAAGGCTGCTGGCATGTAGGTGCCACTTTGAAGTAACTGTAGCTAAATTACACAAATTGTATTTGTATGCAAGGATTGAGTTGAGTTGTTTGGCTCAGCAGGGTGGCTGTTAGGATGAGGCGTCTCCTCTTCATGAACCTGAGTTTCTAGTGTGCAGGTCTGGTGCTACAGCAGGTCTGTATGAACCCAGGCAAAGGGCTCTCATATACACAGTCTACTTCAAGCCCGTCTTCAGCTCAGTGTCTGCCTACTCCTTCTGGCTCTCTTCATTCAAAATCACCTCTGTATTGCCTCTTCTAGGCCTGACCTCTTGCCAATTGGCTCCACCTACCGCTGTGTATCCTGCCAGCCCCTGGCCTGACACTCTTCCCCACTCTCTGCGCTGGTTACTGAGTACAGGTTCCTCCTGCTCCTGGCTAAGACTCCAGAACCAGGTCTCCTTGGGCTGTACACCCTTAAGGCCCTCTGTCTGACTCATAGCCAGCGCATAGTAAATAAATTGTAATGATGGTCTCAGTTCCTAACCATGGCTTCATTTCCTGGAGCTTTCTGTGATCCAAAAACAGCTAGCAAAAGATTCTAGGCATAAATGCTTCATACGTTTTAAATTTTTGCTCTGCCCTGGGTGGCATCATGAATACTTGCACTGTCCTACCGTCTCTGCCCCACCAGGGCGTGCGTCTGAGCTGCTCATTTGTCACTTTGCCATCTTGCCTGTCAGGAGAGCCATGTGGCATCGTGCTTGTGTTCAGAGAACCTTTATTTCACTTAATAATGGCCCTAAAGTACAAGGAAAATGGGGCTGGCCTCTTGATTGCAGCCGTTGTTCCAACTGCTCTCTTTGTTATTGGTCGTTACTGTCCACCTTTTACCATGCCCAGTGTATCAACTTCATCCTACAGGCTTGTTCTGTCTGTGGTTCCAGGTGCCCTTCAGGAACCTAGGGGCACAGCCCTGTGGCTCAGGGCAGACCTACTAAGCTTGCTGGTAAGAAAGAAAGGGGCATATAAAGCTTTATCTGAGCATAACTAAAGTATGTAGTTTTACTCTGAAGTCTGTGGGGCCCGTCATGATGCAGAACTAGGGAGAAAGCATCTGTCTGCTGCCACCGAATCTCTCTCCCCAAATCTCTCGAGTGTATGTTGATGTACAGTCATGGTTTTTCCTGACTTCATTCATGGACTTTCACCGTTGGCTAGTACCTCCCTGCACAACCCACACATCCCCTGGTAACTTTCCTAACGCTGAGGGTAGACCCTTGCACACGCCTCGTACTGTAATAACCATGGGAAACAACCCCGCTCAGCAGAGCTGCATCTGACTCACATGCTGGCGGCCAGCCTTCCCGAGTTCCCCTCCAAGGAAACTAAGGAAAGATAAGGAACTTTGGCCCAAACCAGTCCTCCAGTTAGTGCCAGAAATGGTATGGATAGACAGTTTTCTAACTCCCAGTGATGTCCCCTTGCCAGGACATCAAGATAACCACTGAAAAACCTGTAAACTCGTTTGGAAAGAAGCTGCATGTTTAAGTAACAATCCCACACCGATCTGTAAACTCAACTTTGTTTTATTTAAATTGACCCTGGGGATGGAAGTAGAACCTAAGTGTTTGGAAGTGAGGACCCACATGAAGAGTGTAGCCAGAAAGAACACAGTCTGGGGTTCTATCAGGAGAGTGCCCAGATAGGCAGGCCCAGAAAGGCAAAGCAAGTCCAGAGTAACACAGCAAATTAGGAGCCATAAGAGGCTCAGGTTTGGGTTTCACCTTTAACCTTCTGTCATGTGCTGTGAACCCCTCCTTTCAACATGATCGGAACCTCTCAGCCACCTTCCTTGTCTGGCATTTGTGCTTACAGATGCCTACCCTAATTCTCTATGTCTCACCTAGGAACATGGCAGTAAATCATGTCAAAATAAGACAAGTGAGGTGTAGGATGTGTTTCTGTTAAGCTGCCTCATGGGGCAGCACAGCTCTGATAGGTGAACTATTTGTTTTGGGGTACCATAGTACCCATAGGAGACACACAGGAAGACATCCCTAAGTGTCATAAAGAACTGCAGGGCAAGACAGGCCTTGGAAGGATGCAGTGGAGGGAAGGCCTGTGCCAACCTACTTACCCTGTTCAGCCCCATGGCCCGGATTAAGTGTTCTGTCCCTTCAGTATGGCCCATGCCATGGAATCCTTGGCCTAGACCTTCCCAGTGCCATTTCCAAAAGGCTGTGCTGTCCGAAGCCCAGAATCTCCCAAGCCCAGTGCTGTTGAAGGAACCTGGAGGTGACAGAGAGGGGCCAAGTGAGTGTGGTGAAGAAAGAAGGCACACAGGGGGCAGAGCAGGGTGGGCAGGCTCTGGTCTTCCTAGGAACAGGGCAGTCTAGGGGTATAAATGGGAAGTTGACAGACTCACACTCTTTAAGGTACCTTAGAACTGAGTGAAAGAGAGGATAACCCACTTACCTGCGTGCTTATATGAGCCCTTGGTTAGTTATGGGTATTGCACTGATTGTTTCTGATCACTGGGTAGCCTATAACAATTGTCTTAGGATTTCTATTCCTGCACAAACATCATGACCAAGAAGTAAGTTGGGGAGGAAAGGGTTTATTCAGCTTACACTTCCATGCTGCTGTTCATCACTAATGGAAGTCAGGACTGGAACTGAAGCAGATCAGCAGCAGGAGCTGATACAGAGGCCATGGAGGGATGTTTCTTACTGGCTTGCTTCTCCTGGCTTGCTCAGCTGGCTTTCTTATAGAATCCAAAACTACCAGCCCACAGATGGTACCACCCACAAGGGGCCCTCCCCCCTTGATCACTAATTGAGAAAATGCCTTACCGCTGGATCTCATGGAGGCATTTTCTCAACTGAAACTCCTTTCTCTGGGATAACTCCAGCTGTGTCAAGTTGACCCACAAAACCAGCCAGGACACCAATGATACCTGATACAAATGTGTATCATCCTTACAGTGCTCTGAGTGAAACTGGAAAGCTCTACTTGCTGATATTTAGAATTCTGAACTTGTTCACAGCGTAAGGAGCCTTCAAACAAAAATTAAAGTATATTTCATTGAGTCTAATAATGCTCTTTCCCTACTAAAAAGTCCCCACCACTGCACCATTCTGTAGCCTTGACATGGCTCTGATGACAGTGCCTGTCCCACAGGCATTGTCTGAGCTGCAGAGGACTGAGCATTGCTGCTGCTGCTGCTGCAGCGGCGGCAACGGTGGCGGTGGCTGTGGCTGCTGCTGGGCAGAACACAAGCCAGCCCTGGCTTCCAACCACACTGGTGGTAGAGCTATTTTATCAACAAATGATTTCCTTTCAGAATGTGTATGTTGGGAGGTGGAGCTAAGAGCACTTGTTTCTCTTACAGAGGACCCAGATTCAGTTCCTAGCACCCACCTGATGGCCAAACCATCCATAACTTCCCTCTCAGCAGTCACGAGGCACATAAATGGTGCACACGTATACATGAGTGGAAAATACTAGCATGCATGAGTAGCTTTTAAAGGTATACATAGTATGTGCTGTTGGTAAAGTGCTTACTGTGCATGTGTGAGGGCCTGGGTTGGATGCTCAGAACCCAAGTTGGAAAGCACATGGGTGGTGGCATGTACTCACAACGCAGCACTGGGGAGGCAGAGACAGGCGGGTAACTGCGGCTCATAGACAGAACAGCCTAGCCCAGGCAGTGAGGTCCAAGACAAGGATAGACCACCCTCTTTCGGGGGAAAAAAAAAAAAAAAAGGTAGATGGTACTTAAGGAATGACACCCAAGGCTATGACCTCTGGCCTCCATGCACACACAAGCATACAAAATGTGTATCTATATAGTAAGCACATGTGGAAGTATGCTGTAATAAAGATGTCCATTGCAGTTATTTAATCTGTAACTTTGCACATGTCCTGGGTGTGGCTTTGAACCAGTAAAGCAGTATGGAAGACTCCCTCACCCCCTGAGCATTGAGCACCAAACCAGTTGTAAATGCTCTCCACCCCTGAGCTGTGTAGACTGCCTATTCCTGCTGCTGCTCTTCATGCTATGATGTTATCTTCTGATGGATCTTTCTGACCCACAGTGGCTATGAGAGAGTGTACAAGTCACATACTGAGCCTGTGGGAAAGGGGAAGACTGTTATCTCTGGGAGTCGTTGTGTGGTTTTATAAGCACTCCAGTACCTAGGGGTACCTGGCGAGAAGTAGAGGTAAGCAGAGTAGGAGAGGTTTGGTGAACATTTTCACAGCCCGCGATGGTAAAGCATCGTGGTGTACCTAGAAGGGATGGTAGCAGCACAGCATGGCTCTGTAGAAAGTGCTTTCTTCAGCAGAGAGGAGGAACACAGTCAGGTGGCAGGGTTGTCACTAGAAATACCTCCCACGGGGACTCTGCATCAGTGACCTGCCTGGTCTGGTTTACTTAGTGTCCCTGTTTTCAGAAAAGAGTTCCCCATGCTTAATGTATGTTGCACATAGCTATGGTGGCTGCTTCCAAGCTGTTGTAGACACGGGGTCACATCACAGCCACCTTTGCTTGTGATGGTAAGAATAGCTTTTTCCACTCACCCTTCTCTTTTCTAGCTGCCTCAGCACCTCACAAAACTGCTTTATATGTTGCCTTCTGTTCTGGAGAAAGCACAAAACAAGATCATAAACTGTAGTCACCTGGCCAGGAAATGCCTCAGGACATTGCTTACCTTCAGCAGCGCTGCAAGGCATTGAGTGTCTACTGCCAGGGCCACGTTACATATTGCAGACCAGAAACATTGACACGGTCTTGACCATATTTGAGGTGACCTTGCATGACTTTGGAGGTCAGCAGTGTTGAATATCACCTTTTTGAAGGCTCTTAAAAATACCAGGCAAAAATAGAAAAGATGGAATATATAAAGACCCAACCTTTTGCCCCACCCCTCCTTTCTCAGAATTTAGCTAGCATGTTGTTTTCGTGGCTGTTTAGAATCCTGACTGTCCTCCTGTGACTCTGTAGCAGGAGGGAACCATTTCTGTGCCAGTAAACTGTAGCTGTGCCAACTATTTATGAGCTATTAGTGTTCGTGGGGTTTTTGTTTTTGTTTTGTTTTGGAGGGGGTGTCACTCACCTGCACTCAATGACAAAACATTTGGTTTCCCTCAAATGTTCATTTTTAAATAAAGTCCATAAAAACCACCTTGACTCCTCCACTTCTCATTCTCTGTCTCCAGGTTTCTGAAAATCTCCATCTGTTGTTCCTGTTTGAACTTAGAAAGAGAACAAACAAGGAACTCAGAGAAGAGTGGGAAGGGACTCTGGGCAGAGAGGGCTCTGCAACCCCTGTCTTATTTTCAGCAGCAGTTTGTTTGGGCCTGGTAGCAAGTGGAAAGACCATCTCCACGGACTCACAGGCTGAGCCTGGAAGCCTCTCGAGTGTCCAGTGGGAAGGTGGGCCAGGGGGATGAGAGTCAAGCTGGAGATGCACAGGATCTGAACCTAAGCACCTGAGAACCTGCCTGTTAAAAGATGACCTGTGCCAGGCGGTGGTGGCGCTCGCCTTTAATCCCAGCACTCGGGAGGCAGAGGCAGGCGGATTTCTGAGTTCGAGGCCAGCCTGGTCTACAGAGTGAGTTCCAGGACAGCCAGGGCTACATAGAGAAACCCTGTCTCAGAAAAAAAAAAAAAAAAAAGATGACCTGCTGTCCAGTGGCCCTGCTATGTGCCAACTACGGGCTTGCATATAGGACTGGACAGGGCCCATCATCTATTCACTTGAAAAAGAGCTTGATTTGAAATTATATGCAGAAAGTTAACACTGACAATTCATTATGTGCCAATTATATACAAGGCCAGTGTAACTACTACTGTCAGGGAATGCAAGATGCTGTAACACATTATCAAGGTCGTATCTCTTCTCTCCTTTTAGCTCAAGTCTGTGAGATCTGTAAAATATTGCTCATTTTAATTTAGATGGGGTTGTTGTTGTCATCGTTGTTGCATAGAAATGGCTCCTGGCATAGAGGGCAAGGGAGAAAGCCCATTGCCAAAGGTTCTGTAAACTGAAATACTGAAATAACATAAGGTATATTCTAAACATCTAGATGGAGAAAGGGTGTTTAGAGCTATAATTTCAAACATTTAAAAATATGTACCAAGCACATCACTTGGACCCCAAATGAAAATGTGCAAAGCCTCTAGGAGTGCTCAGCTGGAGAGAGAAAGATGAGACTAAGGTGTGGAGTGGAGATGGTGGGTGGGTTTGTGGAGGTGAACAAAGGGTCCAGCCCAGAGTCAGGAGGAAAGTGCCGGTGAATCATTTGAAAACTCACAGGAAAAGAACAGAATTCTTTCACACCAGAATATAGGGCTCTGCAGGACAGAAGAGGGTCCAGCCACTGCTGCTCATCGGTAATGTCACAGGCAAGCATGCCCGCCTCCTGCACACACACACACACCATCCTCCTCCTGTATCTCTGCTTGATTTTGATTCCAGGACCTTCTATCAAAGGAAGTAGAAGAGGAAAGGACCTGAATTATCAATTAGTAATAATAGTATTAAAGTATGGTGCCTGTGGTGCTGGAGTAACTAGGGCTGTTGTGCCCATGTCGCCTGCACCTGTTGGGAGGTCATCCAGCGATGGGACCGGACCTAGGGCCTCCAGCAGGCCCAGCAAGCATGCTGCAGCAGCATGAAAGTCAGGGCTACTAGTGAGGAAAAGCTGAGAGGAAGGCTCTCAGGAAGGCTGAGAGATACGAGGGCAGAAGGTCACTGTATGTGTGAAAACAGATGCAGCAAGGACATACAGAGCTACTGGTGAGACAGAGGCATTTTTATCATGCAGTATCACTGTAGAAGGAGCAGGCTATTTATAAAACTGATGATGGTCAACTTCTTATCATGAAAGGCCATCATTCCTAGGGACATGGTCTTGTGGCTTTCATTCCATCAGGGTCTACGAAAGAACATCCCAGCTTGTGGGTGATGCCATGCTCCAGGGAGATATGTGTTGTACTTACCTCATCATGGCCTGTATTATCCTGCACTCTTCTGTTCCCCTATACTGGGTCTCACCAGAAGAAAAGGAACTCTGCCCTAAGCACTTAGTATCCCAGGGAGCAGCAGATTCATTACAAACATGCTCAGGAATCAGAGTATGGTTAAATCAGCTGCCTGCTATAAATAAATAGCAGGTGACTACATGTACACTGTACTGGTTCATTATGGATTGTTTGTTGATTGGTGGCAGAGTGCAGATTGAACCTAGGGCCTCATGAATACCCAGCAGGCACTTTACCACTGAGGTATATCCTCTGCCCCATGTGGAAATCGTCATGTCAGAAGGTTCAAGGCCTATCTTCTCATCAGAAGTAAGGCATTCTCAGTTCAGGCCTTAGCCTCTGACTACTGAACCCAACTCATCCTTCATATACCAGTCAAATTGTTGCCTATGCTTGATTTCAGGTAGGAGAAACCCAATCGGAGCGTGGCTTCAATTAGGACGATACTTATTTCCTCCTGTAGAAGCTCACAGCAGTAACTGGGTCAGCAGCTAATAATGGCGTGAGTGGTGTGGTCTCTTCTCTGTACTGTGGATCTCTAATGTCGTGTAGTTCATAGGCAGAGGCTGTGGTGCTTTGCCATGTCCTCAAGCGGGCCTAGCAGGAAGTTGTTGTGTGTGTATATGTACATGTACGTGTACATGTGTGCATGCATGTGTGCTACGGGTTGGCGAGGATAATGCATGCCAAGTAGTGGAAAGTTCCTCAGACCCTTCTTTCTTCCTCAGTAGCTTCCTGACACTGTCTCTGACATCTCAGGCCACACCTCTAGACCAGTTGATGGCGAGGCCAAATGGGAACACCGTGCTTAGTTCCACAACCCATAATTCACCTAGCTTCTGTCAAGAGGAAGAGGAGGGAGTGAATATTGTGTATGGACCCAGGAGAGTCTGCCGTGCCACTCCTAGTCCCGATGCAGAAAGAAAGAAAGGACTCTGCGGTCCAGTCAGGCCTCAGGGGTTAGCGGTCCTCCCAGAACTATGCTCTGGCCTTTTATACCATCTTACTGAATTTTGGGTTATTTTGTTTTTGTTTTTGTTTTTAATTATAAACTCAAGGAGGAGCCTAAAATATATGGGCCCTTCCCAGAATTATAGGGCTTTGGTGAGTCATGTTCCTTCTCAGGTCTGGCTTCTCATTACTTCACTCTGGAACATTTTATGAGTTGCAGTTTACAAGATCCATGTTTTCTTCCGTTTAATTCCTGTGTAGGAGGATAATGGTTCTTAGGATTATATCACACTTCCCTAATAGGAATTAAAGTATGTCTGCTGTGAGGAGTATGTCAAGAGGTTTAGCACATGTGTCAAGTTATGCCAAAACTCACGAGGGACTATTCTCTGACTCGGGAGTGTTCATCCCCTTGTGTGAATTCAGCAGTGTCTATTTCACTCATTCGAATGACTTCCTTGAGCTTTTGGTAGATGAACCCAGTTCTCGAACACACACTCCAGCTTCACCGCAGCACATTCATGAAAGAAGGCAAGAGCTTATCTGCTTTCTGAATAGCAGTGCCCCTTAGCATGCCTCCGTCTGCCAGAGCAGGCAGCTGCCCTGCTCCACCTACAGAAATATGTTCCTGTGAATGAGACTACTGGCCAGATGGTTCAAAATTAGACAAACTCCCCAGATGCCATGCTCCTAATTAAATATGCCCGGAATTTCACAGTATGCATTTCTGTGAAATAAATCAGGGTTTGCGCGATGTTTCTGTCAAGAATTAGTCTATTTTGAAATGTCTCATTTGGGGTTGGTATGAGGGTTGTTTGTGGCAGTGTGAGCAGAGACACTTTCTTGCAGATGGCCTGACAAAACTTGCTCCTTTGTGGCCGAAGCAATTAGCCTGTTTTCTGCCTCTCTGATAGCCATTATAAGTGTCCTTGGAATATCAAGAGCATGGTCCAGGCATCCCTGAGGAGGTTATTAGAGAGGCCTTTTCTTTTGCTTCATCATCTTTTTAGTACTTAATTCTTCTTCTAGCAGACTGGCTAGACTGTGCGCAGTGTCTCCAGGAGAGAACTAATGTGAGCTAAAGTGAAGCCACTTGTCACATGGGAATTTGTTTCTCTTGCATCTTTCGAAGTTCTTTATTTAAAATAAAGAACAGACCAGAAAGGACACACAATCCAAAGGCCAGTGTCCAAGAAGTTCTTCCACTAGACCTGTGCTTGCTTGGACCAGTGTTAGAACTAGCATATACGTGTGTACATGTGTGTACATGTGTTGTTAGGGTGGGGGACAGAGGAAGGGAGGAGAGAAAGAAAGGTATTGATGTTAAATATCTTCTTCAATCCTTCAGTCTCCCTTTTCCTGGTTGTACGTTCTGTGTTTTGTTTTTGTTTTGCCAACTTGACACAAACTATCGTTATCTGGGGAGAGGGACATTAATTTTAAAAACGCCTCTCTCAAATTGGCCTGTGGGCAAGTCTGTTGAGCATTTTCTTAATTCATGATTGCTGTAGAAGGGCCTGGTCTGGGGTCACTGCCACTCCTCGGTCCTGGATGGTCTGAGAAAGCAGGCTGAGCCAGTAAGTCATGGGGGACAAACCAGTAAGCAGCGATCCTCATGGCCTGTGCTTCAGTTCTGTCGCAAGGTTCCTGTTTTGAGTCCCTGCCTTGGATTCCTTCAGTGACGGAGCAGGACCTGAAGACAAATAACCCTTTCCTCCACACACTGCCTTCATGTTGTCACAGCACCAGAAACGCAACTTGGGCAGAATCTGCATCAGGTTCGTGGGTGTCGCTGTGACAGACCTGACGGTGCTGGTTTGGGCAGGATTGTGGAATGAGTTTGGAACTTTGAGCTGGAATAGCCATTGAGTGAAGAGCTTAATAAGCTGTATAGGAACTTGGAAAAGAATACTGAGCGTTGCAAAAGATGGAGGCCTTGCTTGTGGATTTCTGAGGGAAATTTGTGAATCCCAAAGACTCTTAACAGACCATTCGTGTGATGGACTTTGAATTGAAAATCTGTGAGGTCTGGTCAGCTGGTGCTGAAGAACCAGCTGTGATCAATGAGAGGCCTGCACCACTGACATGAGACCATTACTTTACTGGGTCTGTTGATGCTGATCACTGAGACTGAGAATTGGGGCCCAGATTCAGTGAGGTGAAGCCTCCTAAGAGTGTTTCCCCAGGGTCAGCACACAGAGGCTGTGGTCCAGAGAGGAGAGCGTAAGGCTGGCTGCATTTCATACAGGCAACTGAACTTGGGCATGTGTACAAGTCTCCCAAGTGATACTGGTTTTGTAAGCATAAGGAGTCCTGGGGAGCAGCTGAGACTTGGCTCTGTGAAAGGCCAGGGGAGGCCATTGGTGAGGGTGCAGTCTCAGTGGCAGCGGAGACAGAGTGCTTGAAGGGATCACGGAGAGCGCTCAGAGCACTTCTGCTTCAGAACTCTAAAGCTGAACACAGCTCAGCCCTGCTCTTTTCTTTCTTTTTTTTTTTTTTTTTTTTTGGTTTTTTTTTTTTTTTTTTTTTTTTTTTTGGTTTTTTTTCGAGACAGGGTTTCTCAGGACTTGGAGAAACAGTCTTCAGTCATGCAGCACCTGGTGCTCACAGGAGAGTGATGGTGTTTCAACTCTGCCTTTCAGATAACAGTTGAGAGAGACAGTAATGAAGACGTGAGTGACCCCAAACATGGCAAGGAGGACCCAGACAACATGCCCCATGTGGGCGGCAATACCTGGGCTGGTGGAACAGGTTGGTAGCACGTGAGTTCTCCTGGGTCTTGGCAGATTTTCTTAAGTCTGTTAAGGCCAGCATTCCAGCCCTGAGATAGTCCTGGCGCTGGTTGTTCTTCTCAGCCTCTCTGTAGTTGTGCTTTCTCCCTCTGCCCTGCACAACATCAAGACATGCAGAATGCCTGGCCTTGGGAACCCCACAGACTCTGCCACCCTATGACCTAAGGCTCTTTCCCCCTTGCTTGTAGCTGCTTTAGAGAGGAGGGAGGGAACATTATCTGCCTCAGGAGGTCAGGCTAAAGATTAAATATGAACCTAGAGCACAGATCACAACAGTGGGCTAAAGAACATGTGTCAGTCCCTTCTTTTCAACTCCTTGCCTTTGGAATTGTGCCAGAAATCCACAGCAAGCTCTTGAACAACCAATGTGGGGAAGAAATGGCTCTTGTCCACATCTGAGAAGGGAGTGTGTGGAGGCCCATGGTTTGAAGATAAGGTTGGTGTGACTTGCGCTGATAGCCGGGTGCCATTCCTTCCTCTTGGCTGCCCTCCTAGACCATTGTTCCCAAGCCTGTCGTCTTCCTTTTTCCTCCCAGCAGCTGCAGCAGACACATGTGCTGGATCACAGGAACAGGGCCAGACTGAGCACTGTCTGGCTATCTCGCTAGGAGAAGTGCTGGCACAGCTCAGTCCTTCACCTTCCCCAAGGATGCTCTGTGCCTCTTGGCCTTGAGGGCCTTGGCAGGAA
Source organism: Uromys caudimaculatus (assembly GCA_028551405.1). Classification (NCBI taxonomy): domain Eukaryota; kingdom Metazoa; phylum Chordata; class Mammalia; order Rodentia; family Muridae; genus Uromys; species Uromys caudimaculatus. The sequence continues at coordinate 40,848,073 of CM052708.1, read as the reverse complement.
ATGGGTTTCTGTGCTGAGACAATATGCTATCAAATAAGCCCCGGACTTCTTGCCTACTCTGTTTATTCATCAAGCATCAGCTTTAAAGAAAGGCTATTTTTAGAAGTGTCCTTTGATCTGGAAGTTAGTGTCAAGCCAACAATATTTAATCCATATGGAATGCATCGTGGAACGAGCTGGCCAGATGTCAGCTCCCTAGTAGTGCCTACACAGAGGCAAAGTTTCATTTGTTAATAGACATGAGTCTGCTAGTTCCAGCACCTACTCAGACCAAACATCCCGTCTGCTTCTCGGCCTCAGATCTTTCAGCTGATAAGGCTTCTGGGCTTCGGCTTGTCTCTGTCTGTCTGTCATTTGTGCCCTTCAGAATGTTCTACATTAAACCCAGCTCTGGGCTCACAAGTCATTTGGTTCTTTTCCATCATCATGGCCTTTTCTTCCCCCTGTGCCCCCACCCCTTTCTTCCCACCGTATTGCTACCCCTATCTTATGGACTGGTTGGTGTGAGTCCAAGTTCATCTGTAAGCATTTCTCATTTAAATAATATGAATTTAGAACTGTAAAGTGGAGAGAAGTCTTTGCTTATGACCGCTCCATCCCAGCTGACTCTCGAGGGGCCACATGACCCATTCTGACCACACACACACACACACACACACACACACACACACACACACACACGGTCTCTAACAGTTGTGTAGCCTCTTCTCATCAAAGTGAAGGCCTCTGGGCGCACGGGGAGCTTTATGCTCAGTCCGACCAGTACAGTTCTGCCCCACACCTGCTGGGAGTGAAGCCGGGGAGCATACAGTGCATAAGGAATTTTCCACCACCCACTTCTAACTGAAATAAGATGTGCTCAATCAAAAGACTAAAATACTGTGATTAATAGACATTACTGCTCTCATGGTGCTTCCCCAAAGGAAATGACCTACCTGGGCTTTGCTGAAGCAAAGAGTTCATGCCAAGTTCTCATTTTTAATTTATTAGACAAATCAAAGCTCCGGTGGGGGGGAGTAACATAATTTATCCAAAGTCTAAAAGGTTTCCAATTTTCCACCATATGAATCTAGAAATGACCTCACTCTCTGTGTCGCTGAATCAAATAATTATCATAAGGACCCTCCCTTACATAGTGAGTGCATACTCTTACTGCATTCCATATGTATTCCAAGCAGTTTGGCTGTATGAAAATTCCATCAGGCAGGCAGGTATTGCCATCCCATGTTGTAAGTTAGCGCTGAGACACAGAGAAGATGAATGATTTTTCTGATGACCCAGCTATTGAGTTAAAACCAGATTCAAACTCAGTCTGTCTTAATTACTCAACCAGCTTGCAATACTTGCTAGACTGTGCGATATGGCACTGCCTCTCCAATACTGGATTCTCATTAAGTCCCCAAATTACATATGCATAAACAAAAGGACCTGATTGCCAGTTATCTAGGAGCAAGGATAATAAATCATTCATACAAAGGCCAAATGCAGCCAATAGATGTACATATTTTCTTTGATCAATATAATTCTTTAAAATAATTTAAATTTGAACATATATTAGACCAAGCATTCCTGTGTAACTGGCCAGTGTATCTACCACCTTAAAACACTACCTACCTAGCCTTATGGGCATCTAACTTTCACTTTAGTGTAGATAGCGCATGCAGCGTTACATGACATGTATTTACAGGCATGTAAATCGGGCTGATACTGAAAACCTGTTCTGAAGCTAATGATGCTTATCTGTTGAGCATTATTCAAAACTGAAAGTCAAACCCACATAATTATTGGCTTCAGCTCCTGGCTAAGCAAATGATGTGAGGCTGCAAAGATGTCATTCAGTTTCTCTGTGAATCATTTTCATTATTTTCAGAACAAAAGAAACTTTATCTATAAACTTTCTTGGTCTTTTAGGGAAAATAGATAACTAGAAGGAGAGCTGCCCCTTTTAAGGAGTGGCTATGTCACGTCTACTGCCACAGATCCACTCACCTAGGGCAGAAGAGCAAAGACATCCAGCCATCATACGGTTAAGGAAAACTGTCACCCAATCACTAATTCCCAAAAAGCAGAGACATCAAATGCATTATTCATGTTGAATGTGGACTGACCCTTAACGTGTGTGCTGATCAGGATGGATGAAATAAAAAGAAAAGTTATCCTCAGCAGGGGTATCTTAGAGTTTGAGCAAAGGTGCTATGAACTAACTATTAGTTAGTTCAATTAATATTCCTCACAGAACTGTCTTAAAGCCAAGATCTGACTTATGTCTAGAACCTGGTCACAAAACAAAACAATTGTGTCCCCATGATTTCTTTCCAGGGGGAAGAGACACTGCAGGTCTTGGTGGCAAAGGAGGTCCTTATCGCTTGGATGCAGGCCATCCAGTATATCAAGTCTCTGAGGCAGAGAAAGATGCAGTTCCTGAGGATATCAAGAGGGCTGCAAGAGAGATGGCCCAGAGAGCGTTTCAGCAGAGGTGAGTGTGCCTTGTACATCTAGAGCAGTGCAGGTGAGTAGTACACACACACACTCACACACAAAGCTAAAGTCACAAGGACTATGTCCTAGGATGATACTGAGAAAGGCAAAATCTCTGGGCTAACATGAGACAGGGCCTGTACTCATTTAGGGTTTGGAGATAAGAGCCTTGTCAGCAGGCTGAGCCTAGAAATTCAAGCCAAGAGAGCCTATAGGTTTCAGATGTGCCAGGGCTGCTTTGGGCTACTTTGATTAGCCCCCACTGGAAAGGAAGAATCCCCAGGGTGTCTTACTAGAAGTTCACATGTACTCTTCAGCAAAAAGTGAAAAAATCCCAAAGCAGCAGGAAACACCCTTTCACACTGAGGAGCTCAGGAGGAATAGAGAGCAGATTTGCATTTCTGTGCTCAGTGGAAGGAGCCAGGGCAGCCAGACAAAAGCTTGTTGAAGAGTATGTGAGTTATGAAATTCCTCCCATGTAGAACATCTGGTATGTTATTACATGCTGTGCTTTCACATCCTACAAGTAAACAGCAGATAACAATAGAGACAAAACTGCAGGTCCGGCCGCCACACCCTCAGGAAAGCCTGCAAGCTTCTCAGCCCTGTGGTACAGCAGGTAAACCTCACATGTCTGGTCAGTGTTGCCCTTAGCCTCACCAATGACTTCCCTGGAACCTTGGGCAGCTGCTCTGTCCTCACTGTGCCATGCTGTATCCGTGGAAATGGGAGCCCCCCCCCCCAAGGTTGTGAGAATGGAAAACTTTTTAGGGATCAAAGTATTCATTTCTTAAAAGATGAAGAGGAAAGTTATGTCATAACAAGTCTTATTAAAATTAAAATATTGCTAGAGATCCCATAAGAAAGATAAAGCTTCCTTTGAGAAAAAACTAGGAATTAGGCATGCATCATTCTCCTCTTCAATCAGTGAAGGGCTGTTACTGCCACACCCCAGCCCTCGTAAATAATTATCCAGTCTGAATTTGCCTGTGTAGACGTCCAGCGAGCCCTAGCACATGAGCGTTCACAGGAGGCGAGAAGCCTTCACGGTAGCACTTAGCCATGTGAAGCTAAGAATATTAGTCTTCTCTGATTGCCACTAGAAAAAAGGCCTATCAGGACACTATTAAGAACCTACAGGGAAAGGGGCCAAGGGTCACCTGTGATCCTAAGACAACTGAATGTACTGATTATAAGAGAGGGGACCATCCCTGTCTCTTCAGACCTGCCCATGAGGTGGTGAAAGGGAGGATGCAGACAGGGTATGAGAAGGAAGAAATGAAACACACAGAGATCCTGGGAAAGAAGGCACAGCAAAACAAGAGCAAGCACTACCTTAGAAATGGCCTTGCGACCCATTGGACGAGTGTCCACTTAGTACTGCCAAAAGTTTGTCTTTCACTTTTTATTATGGACCTTTTCAAGCCCAGCAGTAAATAAAGAGAAACACAGGATGAACCCTGTGGACCCTGCCCCCATACCATTCTTTCTCCATTATGGATTGTTTAGAGCTAATCCAAGATAGTATCTCATCTTGTCATAAATATCGCAGACTGTGTCTCTACACACAAGAACTAAGTAAGACAGAAATCCCACAAACCCACTGATACACACATTCATTTTATGGTAATAATTCTCTGCTATCATCTTGATTACACAATGAGTCATATGCACAGTGAGGTCAGGTCCGGATGCTTTTACAGCATCCTGTATCTTGTCTCCAACACTGACCACTCTCTCCCATCTTATCACTTGTGGGTGTACTGGCTAGTTTTGTGTCAACTTGACACAAGCTGGAGTTACCACAGAGAAAGGAGTTTCAGTTGAGAAAATGCCTCCGTGAGATCCAGCTGTAAGGCATTTTCTCAATTAGTGATCAAGGGGGGGGGGGACCCTTGTGAGTGGTACCATCTGTGGACTGGTAGTCTTGGGTTCTATAAGAAAGCAGGCTGAGCAAGCCAGGAGAAGCAAGTCAGTAAGCAGCATTCCTCCATGGCCTCTGCATCAGCTCCTGGTCCTTGACCTGCTTGAGTTCCAGTCCTGACTTCCTTTTGTGATGAACAGCTCAATAAACCCTTTCCTCCCCAACTTGCATCTTGGTCATGATGTTTGTGCAGGAATAGAAACCCTGACTAAGACAGAGGGATTGCTTCTCTCCTCCTCTGTAAGTTCCATGAGGAGAGAGCCTGGAGAGGGTAAACACGCACAGAGAATGAGGAACACACATGTGCGTGCAGGTGCCAGCTCTCACCTGCCAGTTCTTGTCCTCGGTATCTACGATGGACTGACTAAGCAGTCCCCACCATTAGTTAGAAGTCTTCCTGGTACAAAGGACCTCCCCACATCATTCACAGCATCCAGTTAGCATTGATTTAAACCGGATATTATCCCTGCACCTGAATTGAATCAATTGAAGCTGACTAACAGAGGGACAGAAGCCTAAGACTTGTATATCACATCCAGACACATGTAACATCAGGTGAGTGGGGACAGGAAAGTGCTCGCACTCCCTCAAGCACACTTGGAAAAGCTGTCTGGTGGGCACCCACTGTGGAGACTGCACCAGCCACCGTTTGCATAACTAAGCAGCTCCACACAGTGGATCTCAGCTTGTGTTTGCTTTCCTCCTTATGCTTGAATCCAAATTATAGTATTTAAGTCTAACCTATAGAAGAAGTAAAACAAAGACCAAGATTCCCAGACTCTTATATAATGATAAATATACCCTTTAAGCATGTACCGCCAACAGCATGCTTTTTGTCCACATTGATTCCCAAGAGGCTTGTCTAACCAGAGGTTAAAGATTCCTGCTTTATTCTTTCATTTCCTGCTTCAGTCTTCAATGTTCAGAATGTATTATCTACTGTGAGCATCCTCTGAGTATTCTAGTGAAGACTGACATATCCTGAAATGTGATTTCCAGATTTCCTCATAATTAAATTAGCACAGGATGGTTAGGGGTGCACAATGATCACCCCAGAGATAGCTATATAGCTAGAGCTGATCTCTCCCAAGGCCAGTCCACCCCAGGTGGCTTACCAGCCGCCTGAGCCCTCTTCTCTGTGTGTATTCACCCCTCTTCTGGTTCCTTGCCCACCTATGTGCTCCAAGGACAAGCCCTGTCCACACACTTCCCAGTCGGTACTGATCTGAGTTCTTTGAGAAAGCGCATCTTGACTGCCTAGACATGAGGTGGTATGTGGGATACCCTACAGTGTTCATTGTGCCCTGCTTCTGTTCCCTAAAACTGTGGATATAACCTAACCTAATGAAACTTACAGAGAACACAGACTGTGAAAACTAAACAGAAGAGGTATTGTTAGGAGATGAAGTCTCATGCACAAATTGCTTTTTGTTCTTTAGAACAGAGAGTTAATAGGATTTAGAAAGGCATCTTGGCATGTCACCTTGAGGGGGCGGCATTGGATATTAATGTGGCCTTGTCTGTATTTACCTTTTGATAGCCAGTGCTTTCAAGGTATTACATATCAGCATGTATTGAGTGTCACTGTGTATCAGGCACTGTTCTAGTATTGAAGACTCAAAGAGTAAGATGTAGTCTTATTACATACACACATGGAGTCCAGAGCTTCCACTGTTCTGATTATATTTTGCCTAGTGTTTTGTCTGAGAGTGGAGAATAGAAACCATTCATTCTCCCTCATGTGAGGGAGCAGTAAATATACTCTATATGTAATTTCAGCTATGCATACAGGTTCTTTGCCTACACACACAAAACACTGAGACAATTGTGTCATGTATGCTTAGGCTTTTGAGAGATGCATTCTATATTTCTTGTCCTGGTATCATTACCTTTAATATTTATAAATATGCACAGAAATGTGTGCTAAATTAGTGCACTGTGGCTATCACACTAGAAAACCCAAGGCCAGCCAGGCAGTGTAGTGCATGCCTTTAATCCCAGTGCTTGGGAGGCAGAGGAAGGCAGATTTCTGAGTTTGAGGCCAGCCTGGTCTACAGAGTGAGTTCCAGGACAGCTAGGGCTATACAGAGAAACCCTGTCTTGAAAAACCAAAAAAAGAAAAAGAAAGAAAGAAAGAAAGAAAGAAAGAAAGAAAGAAAGAAAGAAAGAAAGAAAGAAAGAAAGAAAGAAAGAAAGAAAGAAAGAAAGAAAGAAAACCCAAGGCCATTCACTTACAAAAAAGACCCCCTTGCTTAGGATTAGCTTTAGGTGGCTATGTTCTGCTTTGATTTTAAATTAAGCATCTGTGAGGCCAAAAGGTATTGGGTCCCCTGGAGCCACCTGGTAGGACTGTTTGCATGAGAGATGTCATCATATATGATGTACAGTTGGGGTGTTCCCTTTGTCCTGGGGGACAGTTTGTTCATCAATTAGCAGTGGACTTTGAACATTACCCTCCTTTGAATCTAGAGGTATCTATCACTAGTGACATCGATTCTTGCTTTTTCTCCTCAAAGTTAGTACAAGCCACCAAGGAGTTGTTAGAGAGCCTGTCAATGTGTAAGCAAGTGTAATGCGCTCTCAGGAACATGACATAGCGGGTGTCGTCTTACTCCTCTGGTTTCAGGCTAAAGGAGATCCAGATGAGCGAGTACGATGCGGCAACCTATGAGCGGTTTTCAAGTGCTGTCCAGCGGCAGGTGCATGCCCTCCGAGTCATCCTGGATAATCTACAGGTAACCTTTCTCTGTGGGCAAAAAGAGGATTTGGGGAAAATCTGGACTTACACAAAAACTGCTGGAGAAATTATCTGAGCACTAATCAGCCAACCAGAAAGAGTCATTTTCAAGGCTGACACGCAAAGCTGTGAACTCAACCCTATGACTTTCTTAGTGAAGTTCTCCAAGGGAAAATATCTGACCTCAGTTTTTTCTTCCTATCCAGGAAGCAGTAATTTTACCAGTGACCCTCCCAGACAGTGACTTCCTGACTCCCTTAAGGGAAGATCTGTGTATATCTCACCTCTCCTGGAAGCTCACAAATAGAACTCTCCCCACCCCTCCCCCATAAATCATTTTACTGCCACTGAAGAAGCAGGGGGACAGATTAGATCAGGCAGGGTGTGCTTTCTCTGTGTCCCCTGCCACCTCCTCTTCCTGCCCTTCTCTCGCCCTGTATTGCCCCAGCTCTTGGCTGTTTCACAATGCTCTCAGTGCCTCAGACTGGTACAGCTTTTAAAAATATCAAGATACTTCAATATTTCCTAAGTAGAGACTATAATTTCTGTCCAGTCTATTCCCTAAATAACACATGAAATCAGATTATTTTGTCCAAAGAGATCAAATCATCATTTTAGGGGAAGGGTGGGGTGAGGAGCCCTAGCCTGGCCTGGAGTCTTACATAGTCTTCCCAGGGAATTCTTGACTTTGGTTCCCTTCCTCTCACTCTGTAGTCCTTACAGTTCTTTCAAAGGAATGCTTGCCCTGCTTTGTTAGGTAGTAGAGTGTGGGATGCAGTTTCCTCTTCTGTTTTAACCCAAACTCGGAGACTTCATGTTTATCATTATGATTTTTTTATGTATCTGTGTATCTGTATGAGTGAATGCCATGTGTGTGCAATGTGCAGAGAGACCAGAAGAGGGCATTAGATTCCTTGGAGCCAGAATTTAGGCAGTTGTGTATCACCTGATGTGGAAACAACTGTCTTCTGGAAAAGCATCAAGAGTCTTTACTGCTGAGCCATCTCTCCAGCCTAAGTCTTCATGTTTAAAGATCTAAAGTTCACTGTTCAGAGGAAAGAACTCAAATGACTGACCAGATACCTGATTTCAAAGTCTAGCTGAGGTGGGCATCACAGTCTCCCCATGCCCATAGAATATGGTTATTTTGCCCCCATTTTATAAAGAAGGAAATTTAAGACTACACAGACAGTGTAGTTTCCTGGGTTGTGTGGCCAACAAAGCAGGTGTCTGAGCCCAAGTCAGGCTCCTGTTATCTACCAGGTCCTTATCACCTTCTTCAACCCTGTTGGTCCATCCCATGGGCAGTTCTCATTCATGACCATAATACATTTTGTACCAACAGCCAGATGCCAACACAACATTTGCCGTGTTCCCTTACTGAATCTTTAAGTCATAGGGGAATTATTTTTTGGTGGGTTTTCTAATCCACAAGTCATAGTCCTGAGGCTGCTTATCTTGGCCATAGCTACTGGCCAAAAATGGATGAGGCCTCATATAAACTATAAAACTGCAGATTGTGGCCAAAGCAAGAAGACTTTGATTTGGTTCCTTCCTGTATCTTCAGCTAATCCTGTGTGACTCTGAGTAACTAAAACCCTCCAGCTGTTTTGACATTGCTGTGTAATACTAGGAACCATGGGTGTTTCCTCAGTGAGTGTGCAAAGTGTGGCCAGAAACTAGCAAGAAGGTTTTCCAGAGCTCAGCTTTAGGCCCACACTGATTTGATTCCATTCAGCATGGACTAATGAGTTTATAATATCCAATAGAAATGAAATTACTGGAAAATGTTATTAAAATTGAATACAAAATAACAGGCGGGGGGAGGGATATGTCGGGGACTCTGAGGCTCAGGCTTACCTCAGACTTGCCACCTTCCCACCTCTGCTCCTCAGCCCTGAGATTATAGGCATGAACAACAACTCCTAGCTTCAGGCTCCTGTTTCCTCTTAGCTATGAGATATGAACCTCACTCTGGACAGTGGTGGTGCACACCTATAATCCCAGTACCCAGGAGGCAAAGACTGGTGGACTTCTGTGAGTTCAAGAGCAGTGTGATCTACAAATTTCAGGACAACCAGGGCTGTTATACAGAGAAACCCTGTCTTGGAAACCAAACAAACAAAAAGATACAAACTCCAAATGTCTTTGTCCAATTGCTATGCTAGTTTCTAAATGCTTTCTGTCACTCTCTGTGACCTGCGACAGCACTGACCAGTAACAGATATCTGCAGACTAAAAGCAGTTTTTGAAGCCATCATCTAGACAGAAGACACACCTGGAGAAAGGACTTACTTTGGCACCGGGACGTATGGAGAAGAACAGAGTCCAGAGTGACTTGGGCTCAGTGTCCGGGGTGTGGCCTGGAGGCTGTGGACAGTAGGAGAGAACACTAGAGAGCAAGGCTGGCTGTGTTGTGCCACCTTTGAGGAGCCAGGAAGGTACCTGGAAAAGACTGATGCTGTTCTGTCTTCAGAATGTGGCATAGCCATCTGGGAAAAGGACTCAAAGAGAAAGATAGAAGCCAGGAACAAAATCATGAAGTAAAATAGGGAAATTAGTGTGAAAATGGAAAGGAAGGACAAGAGGACAGTGCCTGAGAGACAAGAGTAGGGGGACGTGGGAAGAAAGACGTGTGAAGAAGGTAGCTGCTTCCCCTGGATGCTGGTGTGTGTTCTCATTCCTGCGACACTTAAAAAACGATGCAGGCATGGTGTTTAAAGGTTTTTATATGCAAGCCTGTGTTCGGGAACAGAGTTGGGCCAGCATGGAGCTGCATTTCCCTCTGGATGTCTGTGTCTGTGGTTCTATTGTTGCTTATTCTGGGGTAGCCCATGCCAAGTGAGAGGAAAGGCATCTTAGAGTTTTACTGCTATGAACAGACACCGTGAACAAGGCAACTCTCATAAGGACGACATTTAATTTGGGCTGGCTTACAGGTTCAGAGGTTCAGTCCATTATCATCAAGGTAGGAGCATGGCAGGGTCCAGGCAGACAGGCATGGTGTAAGAAGAGCTGAGAGTTCTGTGTCTTCATTGGAAGGCTGCTAGGAGAACACTGGCTTCCAGGCAGCTAGGAGGAGGGTGTTATAGCCCACTCCACAGTGACACACCTACTCCAACAAGGCCACACCTGCTAATAGTTCCACTCTCTAGGCCAAGCATAATCAAACAACCACAGAAGGGGAAGATTAAAAAAATGTCTGCACTCCAGGGAAGCCAGCAACGAGCTCCTTCCCTTTTCTTTTCTCTTCTCTTCTCTTTTCTTTTTTCTGTGTGTGTGTGTGTGTGTGTGTGTGTGTGTGTGTGTGTGTGTGTGTGTGTGTTTCAAAGCCGGAGTCCCACTGAGAAGATTTTTATTATTATTATTATTATTATTATTATTATTATTATTATTATTTTGATACTTTATTTACATTTCCAATGTTTCCCCCTTTCTAGGTCTCCTCTTT
>CM052708.1:40802788-40837383 GCA_028551405.1 Uromys caudimaculatus | reverse complement strand
ACCTTGACATTCCCCTTTACTGGGGCCTCTCCTCCCCCTGATGGCCAACAAGGCCCTCCTCTGCCACATATGTGGTCCGAACCATGGGTCCCTCCATGTGTATTCTTTGGTTGGTGATCCAGCCTCCAGGAGGCCCTGTGGGGAAGTCAGGCCAGTTGACACTGTTGCTCCCTCCGTGGGGCTGCAGACTCCCTCAGCTCCTTCAGTCCCTTCTCCCACTCCTCCTTCCCTTTTCTTAGCACATCTGTAACTCATCTGTGTGTACAACGTCAACCTTGTGTGCAAGCCAGACAGAGTCCTGACTTCCAGGCTAATGAACAGTGGCTATCTAACTAGGCTGTAGAACCATGGTTATCTGACCTGGTCCTTGCCAGGTGTGGTTAATCTTTATTGTCAACTTGACTGGTCCTCAAGTCAGCCACGAGGCAAGCCTCTAGGCACTCCTATGGTGGACTGTCTTACTCATGTGAACCAAGGTGGAAGACTCACCCGCTGTGAGTGACACTGTTTCTGTCTGGGATCCTGAGCTAGATGAGCAGAGAAGCTGGGCTAGGCAGCAGCAAGCAGTCGTTCTCTGGTGCTTGACGATGGCTGTGTGTAACCAGCTGCTCCAGGCTCCTACCAGTATGAGCCCCTTGCTTTGGTGGACTGTATCCTTGACCTGAGAGATGGAGCAAACCCTTTCTCCCATAAGGTGCTTTAGTCAGAGTATTTTACCACAGCAACAGGAAAAAAAAGGACACCGAGTAACGCTAAAGTGGTTGAAAAGTAAAAAGCTATTTTTACTATCTCACTAAAAAGTATATTGTAGAGCCTCTCTGTGCTGCCCAGAGACAGGTCCATATGGGACAGGTCCATATGGGACAGGTCCATATGGGACAGGTCCATATGGGACAGGTCCATATGGGACAGGTCCATATGGCAGTGTTCTTCGTTCCCATTGTAGCTTAAAATGAGACTTACACAGTGTCTGTCTGGAGCCCTTGATATCCTGCAATGAAGGCGGCAGATGTCCTCAAATTCCTGGCCAACAGAATCCCCTGACTTTCAAATGGAGCAATATGTCTGCACAAGGAAAAGTAATGGTGTCTACATCATAAAGCTGAAGAGGGACCCAGCTGAGGCCGTTGCTTTCAACTTGGGCTCTGGTTGCCATTGAGAACCCTGCTGAAGTCAGCATCGTCTCCTCCAGGAACACTGGCCAGCGAGCCATGCTGAAGTTCACTACTGCCACTGGAGCCACTCCCGTTGCTAGCTGCTTAGGGACCTTCACTAACCAGATCCAAGCAGCCTTCAGGGAGCCATGGTTTCTAGTGCTGACTGATTCCAGAGCTGACCACCACTGACCACCATCCCCTCACAGAGGCGTGTTATGTCAACCTGCCCACCACTGCTCTGTGTAAACAGACTCCTCTGCACTAGGTGGCTGTTGCCATTTCATGGGACAACGAGGGAGCTCACTTAGTGGTCTGACATGGTGGATGCTGGCCCAGGAAGTGTTCCACACGCTAAGCACTCTCTTCCATGAAGACCTGTGGGAGGTTACATCTACTGTTTACTCTACAGAGACCTTGGGAGGTTGAGGAGGAAGAGCAGGTTGCTATTGAGAGGGCTGTGACCAAGGAAGAATTTCAGGGCGAATGGACCGTGCCAGCCCTTGATTTCATGGCTGCACAGCCAGAGGTGGCAGAGTGGTCCCAGAGTGTGCAGGTACCATCTGTGCCTATGCAGAAGCTCTCTACTGAAGTCTGGAGTGCCCAGTCAGCCACTGAGGATGCTCAGCAGCTCCCACCAAGTAGGTTAGAGCCACCACTGAGAGGTCCTGAGCTTCTCTACAGATACCTGAGCAAAGGGGAAAGGTGGGAGCGCAATAAAGTTCCTAAAAGCTAAATAAGAGAAATGAATTGTGGAGAGTGCTAACCACATGCAAGAAGCTTTGAAGAATTTCTACCAAGTATAATGTACTGGAACTTACACCAAAGTCAATTATAAAAACCTTCCTGAAAAATAGCATTGCTAGCAAGCATGTAAAACCTAACTGGAGCTGGGAGAAGCACGTCACTTAACCTCTGTTTTGTCCATGCCTAGCAGCAGCATGGGAAGCACTGCAGCGCTGGGGAGGAGGGAGAGTAGAAAGGCCTACACATGCAGTGGCTGCAACAAGCGAGAAGATGAAGAGGCCAGCCCAGCCCTGGGATGTGCTTGGCTTGAAGACTGGCGGTTTGAATGAGAATGGCTCCCATGGCTCACGTATTTCAATGCTTGATCCCCAGTTGGTGGAACTGTTTAGGAAGGATTAGGAGGTGTAGCCTTGTTGGAGGAGGTGTGTCACTGGGAATGGACTTTGTGGTTTCACAAGCCTATGCCATTCCCAGTTAGCTTGCTCTCTGCCCCCTGTGGATCAAGATGTAGGCTCTCGGCTTCTGCCCCCAGCACAACTGCCTGCCTGCCTGCGTGCCTGCCTTCCATGCTCCCCACCCTGGTGGTCATGGACTCACCCTCTACAACTGTGAACCCCAAATTAATATTTTCTTTTATAAGTTGCCTTGGTCATGGTGTTTTATCATGGCAAGAAAATAGTAACTAAGATAAAAATCAGATCAGCAGAAACAAGACACTGGAAGTTGGCCATTGTAGTGGCTCTTCCAAACAAAGCATGAAGTGAAGCGGTGGAGACACAGTTCTCCTGCAGGGAGCACCCATGGCCTCAGGTCCTTTCTTATAGTTTCTGAGGTGATGGTATAGCCTGAATTCAACCAACACCAGCTTGAATTCATTAAGGGCCCTGATAGTAATTAAGGGGAGAGAACATGCAGGCCAGGGTAGCCCCGCTCTGTTCCTGAACAACTACATCATCTGAGAACAAGAACACAAGGGGAAAATGTAGCAGGACAGATGAAGGACCACATGGAATGACAGGCCTCCAGGTCACAGGAGTGGTAGCTGGGCCAGCGTTCTCATTAGAAGTGTCTCCTTTATGAAATAAGACTGAGATTTAAAGGAATCAAAGCAGAGCTAATACAGGAGTCAAATGTAGTAAGGGAAGATAGAAAAAACAAAATCCAGTACCCAGACTTAAGTCTGCTCAAGAAGTAGAACAGACTTGATCCAGTCTTAAGTGCAGACCACAGAGGAAACAAGTAAAAACTTGAGAAAGTAGACAGCAGCGAACATTGAAGAACTAGCACTGGATAAAATTTCAAAACAAAAACTCCAGAGAAGCGTCCAGGGAAAGGGTAAGAAAGTGCACTGAGCTGAAGAAGGCCTGCATGTGCCGGCCCTAAGAACATTACTGAGTTCCTCAGTGTCATGCAGCATTCCTGTCCCACGTCCTGGGGCCATCAGAATACTTAGAGGAAATGTAAAATCTAGAACAAGGCCCCCAGAAGTGGTATAGCTGGGTCTTCAGGCAGAGCTGTTTTTATTGCATTTACTGTGTGTGTGCGTGTGTGTTTTTGGGGGGAGATACATGCATACAGTACCTGTGTGGAGGTCAGAGGACAACTTTCTGGAGTCAGTTCTTCCTTCTACCAAGTGGGTCCCAGGGCTTGAACTCAAGTTTTCAGGCTTGATGGCAAGTAGCTTTACTGGATTAGCCATCTTGCCAGCCCCAAAGTCCTATTCTTTTCTGGACACATTTTAGGGAAACAGTCTGTGTGCTAGAGAATGCTTTGGGATGGCAGTCATTGTAGGAAAAGAATGGCAGCATAAGGAAATTAAGAGCAAACTCTCCAGAGCCTTGTGTGACACCAAAGGTATCAATTACGGTACTCTAAGAGGACGATAACTTCCCTGCCAAGGGAAGTAACAGTAACCGTGTCCAAGCAGGAATACCTTTATCATGTTTTAAAACAATTGTCATAATTATTAGCATGAAAGAAAAATTCATGCCGCTGCGTCTGTGTACCAGGCCTCCACAGAATCACGTGACTCTACAGCACTCCACCACTGAGCCACTGTATCCAAGGCCCGTGGCACCTACAACTACTAATTAATTTCTTGTCCACTGTTACAAGTTCTGGGCCTAATTCTGTCAGAAATTGGACTTCACATAACTCCCACAGGAGTTAACAACCACTCTGTGGTCCTGAGGGACGCCTCATAGCAAAGGGCTTTTTAATTTTTAAAAAAAAAAGTCTTAAATAAGGCGCCAGTGTAGCGATCTTCGCTATACTAATTCTTCTAAGGTTTTTAAATTATGTACGGTCGTGGGTTTATGCATGCAAGTGCAGTACTTGTGGAGGTCAGAAGCAGGCATCAGATCCTGGAGCTGGAATTACGCTGTTGTGAGCACATGACGAGCATGCTGGAAACCAAACTTGAATCCTCTGCAAGAGCATTCGATTCTCTAACCATTGAACCATCTCTCCAGCCCCATATGGTAACGTATAAAGTAACAAACTAAAGCGTTCTGGTCACTTCATTACAGCAAGAGTGCTACAGATTTGACAGTTCATTTCTTCTGGTGCTGAATAATATTCCGGTGCCAGAATATACCAGTTTATCTATTAATATCTCGGGTGCTTCCAAGGTTTTGCAGTTATGCACGAAACATCATGTATAATTTTTTTGTGTAGATGCAAGTTTCTTACTTGCTGTGTAAACACCAAGGCTTGCAGTTGCTGGATTATAAGAGTGAGTTTTGTTTTTCAAGACACTGCCAAACTGTCTTCGCAAGTGGCTGTAACACCCCCACCAGCAGCGAGTGTTCGCTCAGCCCTTCCTCGCTCACCCATGCTTGGTGTTGTCAGCATCTTGGATCCTGGCCATTCCTAGGCATAGAATGATATCTCATAGCTGTTTTAATCTAATACTGTAGAATGTTGGGCGTGTTTTCACATGTACAGTTGAGCAGGCACCACAGCAGAAGGCACAGTGATACTAAGTTTTTGCCTTTAAAAATACTTATTCTTTGACAATCATGTATATAACGTATTTTGATCATAACCACACACACACTTCCTCTGAACTCCTTCTTCTCAACAAGTTCCCTCCAGCTTTGTGTCTTGTCTTAGAGACCTACTGTTTCCCGAGGGTGGCTTATGACAATGGCTGAGGGGCTATTGCTGGAGCATGAGCAACTTGCCAGTGACCATAGCACTGAAGGATAGTGAGATACCTACAACCATTGGCTGCCAGAAGCTCCTTAGGATAGAGGTGGGATCACACGAGCCCTGCTCCCACCCACGAAGGGGTGTTTTCTGCAGGTAGTGGTAGCCGCTATCAGTCGGTGCATGCAATGGCAGTGTCACTTCATAACACCTACTCCATCCTTCACCTCAGACATTTTTTCAGCTCTCCCTACTGTGCTTTGTCTTCCCTAAGCCTTAAACATGGAGATAGAAATGTCCCATATACGGCAAGCGGTCACCGTGCCTCTGCATTAACTGCCACCACCAGTAAGAAGCTCTCTGACCAAGGCCTAATCTGTGACTGTAAACATAAATATTAAGAATATAATTTGACAGGGGGGATGACATAGGGGGTTTCTGGAAGAGAAACCGGGAAAGGGGATAACATTTGAAATGTAAATAAATAAAATATCCAATTAAAAAAAAGAATGTAATATGACAATATGTCCATTTAGCAAAACAGCAGTAACAGGTTTTCCATAGGTTTTGCCCATTTTTTAACTTTTTAGAATTTGGATTTTAAGAAAATTTTATATATTTGGAATATCATTCATTTATCAAAATTATATATGGATAATTCTATATTAATATAAATATGAAGTAAAATCCTCAGATCACCAACGTGAATATTTTGATTCCGGTGGGCAGTTGACCCATGTGTATATTCTTGGTAAGAATTCCATGAGTGCACAGAAATAGGGCACCCTGGCACAAAGCTCGGCCCGTATAAAGTCTTGGTAGGGTACATAGTTAGCAGTGGTAGGGGGGTGGGCAAGTATAAACTTCTAGCCTCCTTTCCCACTGGTCAGAGGTCAGACAGTCTTCTCAGGCCACTGCCCCTGAACCAGAGATTGGGACTTGGCTCCTGTCATTCTGGTGACTGGTTGGTAATACCACAGTCTTCCTTGGAGGCCTGGCACTGCTAGGCATCACTGCTGAGGACTGACTCTCACATGATCAGCCACTAGGAAAATAAAGAAGTAAATGTAAACGTAGTTGCAGTGGCTAGCTGTCATCAAAACAGTATGGAAGTTGAATTCTTAAGCTGGGCCCAAGGAATATGGGATTTGTACTGGTATAAAATTGTATGCCCTGTTAGATAACAGGCGCACCATGGTTAAGCATTTATTCACTAATTTTCATAAATCAAAGGTGATGACCCTGTTAGCTGCTACATGACCGTGTTAGCCACGTGTGATTTCACTCCTGTGCCACATCAAGTTCTTTTAGTGAAATTTTAATGCCTACCATAGCTATAGAAAACTTTTAAACCCCCTTCTGTCACCATAAAGGAAATATAAAATCCTCAAATTGTAATTCCATTCTTCCCCATATTTTTATATTTCTGAGACAAAGTTTGTCTTAAAATCTGGTTTGCGTTCCCAAAGCCCCTTTAGCATAGATCCTAACGTAACTGGGGTCATGGCTCTCATAAGCATGTGCCTTCCTTGGGATGTTAGAGTTTTTCTTAGGGTTTCTGTATTGTGATGAGATACCATAACCAGAAGCGACATGTGGAGGAAAGGGTTTGTCTGGCTTCTACTTCTACATCATTGTTAGGACAGGAACTCACACAGGGCAGGAGCCTGGAGGCAGGAGCTGATGCTGAGGCCATGGAGGGGTGTTGTGTACTGGTGTGTTTCCCATGGCTTGCTCAGCCTGCCTTCTTACCAGCCCAGGGATGGCACCGCCCACAATGGGCTGGCCCTCCCCAGTCACTGAGAAGATGGCCTGTAGACTGTCTACAGTCTCATCTGACAGAAGCATTTGTTTAGGCCTCTTCCT
The DNA here is from genome assembly GCA_028551405.1 of Uromys caudimaculatus. Classification (NCBI taxonomy): domain Eukaryota; kingdom Metazoa; phylum Chordata; class Mammalia; order Rodentia; family Muridae; genus Uromys; species Uromys caudimaculatus. The sequence continues at coordinate 40,830,466 of CM052708.1, read as the reverse complement.
CTCAGATGGCTTTAGCTTGTGTCAAGCTGACATAAAACTCTCCAGCTCGGAGTTCTTTATCTTTTACCTGTCTTCTTGGGCTACCTGGCATAGTTGTAAGTTACCGTGGCAAAGCGTGGAAGTAACTTCCAAAAAATGCAGATGCTTTCCAAATCTAGAAGCTCAGAGGGCCATGTGTGACACAGACTGCTCCCACCCTCCCCAGCTGTTTCAGCTTGCACATGAAGTCACAGAAACTTGAGTGGCAAAACTCCCATCCAGAAGGGAGACCACTGAAGATCACAGACTCTGTCACCGTTAACAAGTTCGAGCTGATTATTTTGTTACCTAATAAATTTTCTGGGATCACTGTGACAGAAAATCCATAAGAAATACATCATTATTACATTTTCAGACATTGAACTTTCTCCCTTGGGGTTCATTTGCATACTGTCTTCCTGTTCATATGCCCTCTGTGCGAGTTCTTTGTATTGTTCCATGTGTTAAAGCAATTACAACTGAGAAACCACCTCCAAAGGCCTTTCCTATAAGCAGAGCAGAGACCATGTGACCACATTCTTGCAGAGACCTCACTTACTGATGGAATCCCAGTGTGTTTCCTGTTATTCATGCAAGAAAGTGTGTCAAAGAACTGTAGCACTAGGTACATAAAGATTCATGTGAATCTGTCTGTGACATTGCAGGCTAAAGGCAAAGAAAGACAGTGGCTAAGACACCAAGCTACTGGAGAGCTAGACGATGCCAAGATCATTGATGGGCTGGCTGGAGAAAAGGCCATCTACAAACGTCGGGGAGATCTGGAACCCCAGGTAAATAATGGGGAACCCTGAGCCTCAGATCCACATAGTTCAGCCTTCTGTAGAAAGTTCCTGAGTTGTGTCAAAACACCATTGACCCAAAATATGCATGTACAGAAAGCATTATGGAAGACAGATAATTGTTTTTTAAAAGTCTCATCAAGACATGGAACACATGCACAAAGTAGAATAATATTAAGACCAGTCAGTGCAAGAGCCAAGCATGGTGATGCATTCTTCTAATCCTGACACTCAAGAGTCAGAGAGATTGAGATCAGCCTGACCTACAAAGTGAGTTCCAGGACAGCCAGGGCCTCTTAAAGACATCCTTTCTTAAAGCATCAACAAACTCAGCACAAAGGTAGGGTGAGCTTTAAGCAAATCTAGAGGAGTTAACAGTAGGGTTCAGACTGTGACCTAAGGTTCAACCAGGCAAAACAAGGGAATAAATACTAAACCCGAAGATGTTGGTTTATAGAGCAGAAAAGGGTAGTTCATGGTGCTATGGTCTTCAGTGGGGGAGGGGAAGCCGACCTTCCTACCCTAGTCCAGCCACCTCGGAGAAGGAACCAAAACAAACCCTGACTGCTAGCCCTGCATCAGCCAGTAGCCAAGAGCTACCTATGCAGCCACCTCCAGGCCCACTCCCAGTTGCAGTGGGTACCCTGTGGGTGCGGGTGTGGGAACAGGAGGTGCTCTGCTGCGTGTGGATCCCAGAGGATTCTTCAGGTAAGAGAAACACAGCAATCTTACTGGTTTCCTACTCTCCTGGAACTCTGACAATCAGTGTCCATCACATGCCTTCAGTTTTTAGGGAACAGGGAGTTCTTAAGTTATACTAATTGTAGTAAGTATTCACCAGACTGTGGCAACACAGTCAACTATTGACTCTTAATGAACTTTGGGGTTTCCTATGGCCCTGAATAATCAAAACTGGTGAGTAGCCATTGGGAGCAGGGGCACAGCGAGCGGGAGCAGGGGCACAGCGAGCGGGAGCCAGGGCACAGCGAGCGGGAGCCGGGGCACAGCGAGCGGGAGCAGGGGCACAGCGAGCGGGAGCCGGGGCACAGCGAGCGGGAGCAGGGGCACAGCGAGCGGGAGCAGGGTGCCACACTCTGTAATGTTTACTCGGAGTGAATCTGGTGGTAATTTGGGAGTTCTTATTTCTGTGTCATTGCCATGAGTCACCAGCTGCTTTCTCTACTGACTCACTGTGGTCAGCAAGTGTTTGGACACATCTGTGAGTTAGTCATGCACGTATGTGTGCCGTGCTGCTTCTAATCAGGGCACACTCAACACGTCTCTAAACATTCTCTAAACATCCATGATATCTTAAATTGTATTTGTATATATATATGCACATGTACACACACACATACACACGCGCGCACACAGGAGGGAGGGGAGCTTGCAGTCTGAGGAGTCAGCTCTCTTCCTCCACGTAGTCCTGGAAATGGAACTCCTGTTGTCAGGCTCCATGGCAAGTCCCTCACGCCAGACCATCTCATGAGCCATCCTGCCACCCTCTACAGTGTTTTCTTGAAATTAGTTCTGCTCATCATTTTTCATGCATGCCAGCAAGTATATAATAATAGAATAATCTGGAATTTTTCTTATTTATTGTTACTGACAAATTTTTTTTTTAAATTGTGCATTGGCAGATCTAGGCCCCAAGTTGGTCTCTTACGATTTCATATTTTAATCAATAATTTTTGCCAGATAGCAGCTCAGCACCACCTTAACTGCCAAGAAAAGAAAAAAGAAAACAGTTCACTAACCAGAAGAAAACCCAAAGGCTCTAAAGAGTCGAGACATTCTGAAAATGCTTAAGTTCTTGGCCAGACCCCCTCTCACATCACTGTTTTAGCAGTCTGGCATTTCTTCAGCCTAGGTGAAAAATGACCTTCAAGTGACTGCGAAATAGAACAAAGGAAGCTTCCCTCCAACCCCACACACTCTCCCCAGGGGGTGCTGATGCACAGAGGAAAGGACGTGGGGTTTCCATCCGTCCAGGCTATTATTTCTAAAATGCATTATCTTTAAGTTGTCAACCTCCAGACAGCAGCCTTACCATATTCCAGAGGAAGCTCCTTTCCATGTGCTCCTGCCAGCCAGTCTGACATCTGCTTCCTAGGGTACAGTCACCATCACCTCCTCCCTCTGGGACAGGCCTGTGCAGGCCTGAGCCTGGGGAGAACCCAGCTGACCATGGTTTTCTGACATTCCCTCCCCCAGCTGGGTAGCCCACAACAGAAGCCCAAGCGCCTGCGCCTGGTGGTGGATGTCTCTGGCAGTATGTACCGCTTCAATGGGGTGGACCGCCGGCTGGAGCGCTCAATGGAGGCGGTGTGCATGGTCATGGAAGCCTTCGAGAACTATGAGGAAAAATTCAAGGTATGGCAAGAGCTGAGCATCTAGAGCTTCACTGGCCACGTAGGGTACACACTGAAAAGATGGCTGCATGCAGACTCCACCCAGGGCACCAGGCACCATGCTCTCAGCAGCAGGGACCATGGCCGCTGCTTCACCTGTTAACCTCTAGTTCCCACAGAGAAAAGAACTGCAACATACAAGTTGTGTGATGTTAAACCACAGGGTTCCCTGGAAACACTGAAGCCTGTTCTCACTTTCCTGGGCATCCCTGTCTCGTGCCTCTGAGCACCAACACCCCGTCATGAGCTATGGTCTGCACACAGCCTCCTGTGCTGATCCCCTTCTCTGTGAACAGGGAGCAGACAATAGTAGACATCTGCAGGTGACAGGATGATTCACCCGAGAGGAAGCTGCCCTCTGTTCAAACCATTTCCAGCTTGTTATTAGGCAGTTTGCTATCAAGTCCCCCATCCCAGAGGTCTGAGGATAAGAAGGGAATTCCCATTCTACTGTGTTGCCAGCCAATAGGAGCCAACTCATCTGCTTGTATCTGCTTGTGATTGTCCATAGAAAACAGGCATCACAGCAGATAACCTGACCACCAACACATGCCAGAGAGAGACATGGTGAAGCACACACAGCCTAAGCATGCAATTCTTAGACTCTCTACTGGAGAAAACAACCCTTGAGGAAAAGACAGTCTCAAATCCATTGTCATTTAAGCTGTACCCTACCTATACCTGAAGACTGCCCCAGGCCATGGCTCCAGACTGTGAAAAACAAGAGACAGTTGATTTCCCATTTCACTCAGGCTCCTTGTGACGGGTGCAGCCCACTGGCTCTCCTGGGTTCCTGTGTAAGTCCCTGGGAGAGTGGCCTTTCAGAGCTCAGTGGTGAGCGATGAGCAGCATCCAGCAGTGACTACTGTGGGGCTGCAGGCTCTGCACAGTACAGGGGTAAATCATACAACACACGGCTGAGCATGAGAAAGCTCTGCTTCCCTTCGCAACAGGATCGCTACCCCTCGTGGTCAGTGAGACCTGTGGAGCTATGTAAGAGTCCCTCTTGGCTCTAGTGTAGTTGCCAGCAGTCCCAGAGCCCCAGTCAAAGAGTCCCTCTGACAGGGTGAGGACAGGACATGGGAAATCTGGGAAGCTTCTGAGTAGCATTGGGCTGACACTGCACTGCTTGTAACACACAGTACTTCCTCCTGTGGACCAGAGCTGATGAGCCCTTTAGAGCACACTCCTGCTGGGCACACAAAGCAGCAGGCCCTCTCTCTCTCTCTGCACTGAGGAGGCCTTTCAGCCTTGCCAGCTCTGGACCCTACTGGGCCTCATGTGTGATTGCATCTGGATTTTTTTTTTTTTAATAGAAAATGCTTATTTAAACCATTTTGACCTATGGGTGGCTAGACAGCCATGGGTCAGCATAAATAACCACATCTCACCTAATGTCCAAAGAGTTTGGGTTTGAACCTGCCCCAGCATCCTCATAAGCTCTTTCCAGGCCCTCCCTCTGTGCTTATGTACTGGAGACTGTCATATTGCCACTACCCATATCTAGCTTGAAAGTTGATTGGCTACAGGCCACCCAGTTTCTGCTAGGCTTCCCAGGCCCCTTCTGTAGAGGACAGAGGAGTGATGGAGCCACATATTCCATAAGAGCTTCTAATTAGGGTGCATGAGGGGTACATGGTTGCAAAGGTGCGGCTTGGTCTCTCAGACTCCAGCTGTAGGTGTGCATTTTGGTCTCTTTTTAGAAATATTTGATATTCCTTAAATCATTGTTATTGCCAGCCACTTAGCTTGTCCAAACATTCAATTTCTTGTTTATGAAAGAAGAATAAGGCCCAGCAATAACTACTGAGAGGCTGTGAGTTACTTGGAAAATATAAACTAATGAGTCCTGAGCAGATAGATGACAGTTTGTGGAGTCCCCGGGCCACATCACTCGGTGTCTTTGGTAATTGCCAGTGTGAGCTAAAGCTCCCGCCTGAGTTCCAGACAGTCCTTAATTCAGTCCTCCTGCAGTTAGCCCTGGGCTCTGAAGGTATGGGCTCTGCAGCCTTCAGAAGGGCCTGCTGGTGAGGTAGCCTGCGTTGCCTGTCCCTCTTGGCATCTGCTTGTGTTGTATTTGGCTAGAACTGTGCTGCCTTCTGTGTCATTACAGTCTGGACCAGGAGGCTCACTTTCAGTCCTCACCACCACTCTTACCCCACATTAGCACACCCATGCCAAACCACGGGGACCCTCAAGCATGAGAGTTACTGAGACGGAAACCTAATTCAGCAGCATGACATTTGCTAAGCCACTGGGAGTCTTTAAAGTACCTCAGAGTGTTCAGTCACCTGACTTCACATATTCCCAGAACAGCACAATTTACTGCCAGCTAGCATCAACTCCCCAAGCTGGAGACCGGCACCGTTCCTGCGGTCACACAGCACTTAGGCAGGATGCTAATGACTATGTGAACTGTGATTTCAGTCAGGAACTTTGCTTCATTCCTGTTTGTTCTTTTCTCCAAGCTCCTGGGAGTCATCAGTGTCGTCTTAAAATAGACTTTCTTTTCAAAAGCTCCTGATGCCCTGACAGTTTTTTCAAAAACTGTTTTTCCACTAAATATTCAAACAGTAGTACCAGAAAATGGGTTTATTCTCTCACTCAGAAATTGGGCTTTGGAGAGACAATAATGTAAAATGATTTATTTTATTGTTTCCATGAAGGCACATAAGTCAGGCAAACAGTATGAAAGGAGGCCTGTGGGGAGCATGTGGGGTTAGGGCACCTCACTCCCCCAGCACTTCCCAAACAGCTCCACTTACGCTGTGCAATGTGGCATAAAGTGGACTTCGTACAGTTTATTGCATTGCTAAGAAAGAGTTAGGGTAAAGAATTTGACAGACACCATGACCAAAAGCTTTAATGTGCCTTACATTTCCCAGTCACTATCCACGGAGGGAAGTCAGGGCAGACACCATGGAGGAATCTGCTCACTGGCCTAGGCTCAGCTTTCCTGTACAGCCCAGGGCCACCTGTCTAGGTGCAGAGCCATCTACAGTGGGCAGGGGCCTCCCCCCTCAGTCAGGACAATCTCTCAGACATGACCCCAGACGAGCCTGATCTAGCGAGAGATTCTCTCTCCCTAGGTTAACGATGAACTCTAACCAGACCCCTTAGCCTATGCAAAGGCCTAGGTTCTATCCTCAATACTACAGAATCTGAAGATGGAAAAGAACCATTTTTCTAGAACCATACTAAATTCTTGCTTCTCACCAATTCTGAGGACTTTCCCTCTGTAGAGGTGTGGGTCCTCACTTCACACGTATGAAACGTGCTCCCCTCAACAGATGAAGACAAGACACACTACATGCATGCTCCTCAAACAATGAGAAGCCGGCTTTTCATTCCATTAAATTGTCATAGAACCTTGGGTCTGGGCATTATTTTCACCAACCTCTTTCTACAATGAGAAAGCCAAGGTTCAAAGAGGTTAAATACTTAGCCCAAGATCACACTGCTGAATGTGAAGTGCCAGGGCTTCTGACCCCCCGCTCCTGTTGGGGATCTTTCTTGCTTGTTCTGTCCTATTGCTTGGTTTTACATATGCCCAAACTTATGACAAATCAGTATTTTCAAAACTTCATTCAAAAGTAAAAACATTTTATTATCATCTCCTACTCTTACTATGCTGCCACACAAAGGTGGTGTAATAGACACAGCTTCTTTGAAGATCTTAGTCAGGAAGACTGTTACTTCCCAGAAGGCTAAAGAAAGGTGTGACTCACAGAGACATGCTTAGCTGAGTGTCTGTAATTACTCTTTTCCCAATGCCTTAAGAATGTTCTTTGAGTTTAAATACGGAGACCAGTCATCCTATTAGACTTAGGCTTTGAATATATTTGTACTATTACCCAGATATAGGACTCCCAAAAAAAACTGTACAGAGTCTGCTGAAACCATCAGAATTAACTCAGTAACTGATGTAGAAATATTAGCCATGAAAACAAAAAAATTTAAGAATAGATATAGGACTAGCTTGAGGAATCAGTATTTCTCTGTAGTAACTTGAATTAATAGATGAATTTAGAGCCAACACTAAATCTCTGTCTTAGGAAGGCTGACAGCCCCTCCCCCCCATCAGTGTTAGCACCTATGGCAGCGCTGGTTCAGAGACTCTAACATGAATGAGCCTTATGAAGATGCTGGGCGTGTGAGGAGAGCAAAGCAAGGGCTGACCATCTTCATCACTAAACGGACTGCGACCCACCTGCCCCTCCATGACCCTGGGAAGTAGTCAGATATCCCTCCTTGTCAGAGAGGAGAAGTGATTTACAAGCAGGTCCCATTAGAGGCCATCTAAACTAGTATCACTCGCAAGGCAGGAAGGGGTTTTGAAAAGTTAAGCACCTTGCTCTAAATCAAAAAGCTTTGATGTCCAAGCCGGGTCACACCTTGACTTTGAGAATGCTTTCTCTTTACATTGACTTCCATATTAGGAAGCAGGGCTAACCTGATGTGCTAGGTTAGTAACTCACATACCCCAGGGCTCTGGAAGCCTCCCTTGACCTATTCAACCACTCATTCACTAACTCCTTGCTGGTCATAGTATTGCCATTTTAGAACACAGAATTCACATGTCAGTGTTCACAACAGCCTCAGATATTAGCACATACCAATCAGAAGCCTAATAAGGCATAGCCTGTACCCAAACCAGTACTTGATGGTCCTCCCTAGTAGCAGTTCAGGCCTCGGTCATACTCAGAAATGTGCCAGTAGTCCTGTGTTGTGCCGAGTTTCCTTTGCACACTGCTTTAATTTCCCTCTTGATTGAGACTCTGGGTTGTTTTTGTTATCCCTCCCTCTAAAGGAATGAGGTTTTCAAAACAAATTCAGCAAAAGTGGGATCTAAACAAAATATGAAGCAAAGAAGCATTAGAGAGGGCCTCTCTGTTTGAGGGTTTCAGAATAGCTGTCATTTAATATTTATGCTGAAAGCTTAAGTATAAAACTCCACAAAGATTTCCAGGACACCTCGTAAGCCTAGATGCCGGGTGGTTGATAGGGTCAAGGAGGCTCTTGTTTATTGAGTCCTGTGCTGCTCCTGGAAGCACACATGTGGCCTTCCTGCTGATTACATGATGGTCCTGGCAGGGCCCAGCTTGGGTAAGTAGCAGAGTCAAGAGTTAGAGTCCAGCTGGCTGTGATGCCACTCTCCCATTATCCTAGCACTAAGTGGCTAAGGCAGGAGGATCATGAGTTTGAAGCTACCCTGTGCTGTATAATCTCACGCAAATAATAGCAAAGTTAGTTTATGTATGTTTTCCTTGAACTCAGACAGTTTTAAGGATAAGTGAATTACCGTTTTTAAACATGCTGAGATACACGGGTAAAGGCCAACCTGGTCACGTCTATTGTCGTATGATTAGTCAGAGTCCAAATCATCCCTTTACAAACAGGGGAAGCTGAGTCACCCACAGTCCTCTTACCCCAGCGCAGCATGGGGGTCTGTTTCTTTCCTCCGTGTAAGCCTCTCTGTAATAGGTACTAAAGCAGCACATCATGAAAGCAGCCTGGTGGTACAGGCCGTGTCCAACTACGCAGGCAGGAGGTTTGCAGGTTCAAGAACCACAGTGAGTTCAAGGCTAGCCTGGAAGACTTAGTAAGACCCTCTCTCAAAATAAAAAGAGGACTTGAGATAAAACACAGTAGGAAAGAATTTGCCTAGCATTTTCAAGGCCCTGGGTTCAATCCCCAGTAATACATGCACACACACACAAAGAGGTGGGGGTGGGGAAGGGAGGCTGGGAAGCTTACAATAATCCCTCAGCCCTGCTCTGTCCAAGTCTTTACAGGGGAGGTGCACGTGGACCTAGGGGCCGGGCCTTCTTACAACTCCTAACTACCCTGATGAATGACCCACCTTCACTCTTTGGTCCTTTGTCAGCCTTTCTTAGGTCTGCTTTCCTAGCGAAGACTCAGATGATATAAGCATATCAGGATCTGAAGGGCAGTCAGACTGAACCATAGGCAAGAACTCCCCACATTGCCATGTTCCACAAGCTTCAAGAAGGCCACAAACTGACAATTTGATCCTGCCTTCGTAGGTCCTTAAGAACATGTTTAACCTGGCAAAGATGTAAACATCCTGTGTAGACCTCTGGTTATGTCCTCATCCTGGGGATGAGTGCTCGGTTTTCCCTTCCGCCCCCTCAACACAGTGGAGTTCATCTTTCCTAGACAGCCCTGCCCACTCCCTGTTTAAAGGGGGGGGGCACTTTCACCAGAAATATTTCTACTTCCCATTTCAGACATGGCAGCCTCAATTATGTTATATCGTATTTGTGTTCTGGTTTCTGAATTGTAAAAGAATATAGCCCACACACAAAAGGCAAGCTGCGTTCTACCCCACGTTGATTGCAAGCTCTCTGAGAGCATCTATCTCCACAGTAAACATGCACAGAAACCAGTGTGGGGTATGCAGGAGGAACTGGAGAAGAGCTGTTAGTTAATACTGGATTGACAGATATCCCAAATGGTCCTGGAAGTCTTCGTCCCCTCTCTTTCCCTTGTAGACACCTCAGTTGCCCCAACATCCCAGCCTTCGTGTAATTACAAAATGTCTCTAATAGAGGTGGGAGGGTTCAGAGAGACTGATTCTCCTAGATAATTTACCTTGGTTGCTCTTTGGATTTTGTAGCAGGGCACCTGACTCCAACACTGGGCTCCTCTTAGCAGTCAGTACTTCGTGTGCCCAGGAGACAAGGAGTTAAAAAGTGCTTCCTAAATGAAAGCTACATGCTATATATTAATAAGTGGAAAAGCAGATTATTCAGCCATATGGTCAATATCAGCCAAAGTTATGCTGATGCAGGTGTGTTTGCATGCAACTCTGCAGCTTGACACGTCTGTCAGAGGGAACTAAATGCCCAAGAGCTTCTATCAGAGTATCTTCAGAGCTTATCTTGAATGCAATTGTGGATAGTTTTTTGCCTTTTCTATACTTTGAGTATGTTTCACCTTTAGAAACAGAAGGAGGGGCTAGAGAGATGGCTCAGTGGTTAAAAGCAAGGGCTGCTCTTTCAGAGGGCACAGGTTCAATTCCCACCCCTGACATGGCCTAGTTTCAGGGGACCCCATGCATGCAAAACACAGACATACATGCAGGTAAAACACTAATACAGATAAAAATAAGTCTTTAAGAAACAGAAGGAAACTAGAAATAGTTGTTCTCTGGGGAAAGGTCTGCTTTGGGCTGAGCTTGTTGGTAGAACTGAGTTGCTTGGAATGGTGAAAGGCCCCTAATTCCCTGCTGGCTCTCAGCTTTTGGGGGCCACTGACACTCAAGTCCGTGATCTCCTCCATCTGTGTCATAGTTAGCTCCCTCGTGTCAGATCTCCCTAATGCTGCAAATCTATCTTCCCCTTCTATCAGCAGCCAGGGTAAAGCCTTTAAAAGGAGCTCTGTGATTAGATTAGGCCGACTAGACAACTTCTCTTTTGATTAACCCTCAGTCAAGGAATCAGCAGAATCCTTTGTCATAGAAGTTAATGTAATCATATGTGATATCCCATTATGTTTACCAGACGTGGCCACAATTATGGGGAGAGTGTAGAGAGCACGTATGAGGCAACTGGAATCCCGAGAGCCCCTTTGAAGTCTGCCCAACACCATGTATGTGCTTCTTACAAAGTCTCCCTTGAAATGTACACATGGAATTTGGGACAGCCACCAAAGGCCCCTTCACATTTTCCACCTCTCCTAGGGAGCAGGTGGACCCAAACAGAATGAATCCAAAAATCATTTGCCTGTGTTGATAGCACACATCTGCCTCTCTTGTCTTTCTGCATTCTTTTATGGGCAGATATTGATCAACCTGGCACAGTCCAGGGTTGGGGTCCATAAGACCAATGGCTGTTCTGTTACTCACTGACTCCTAACCCTCCAACTCTCATGCGTGTAGTACGACATTGCTGGACACTCGGGAGATGGCTACAACATTAAGCTCGTTCCAGTCAGCAAAATCCCCAAGAACAATAAGCAGAGACTAGAAATTCTGAAGGTAAGTACGTGGTTCCTTCTGCATTGTGAGAATTTCTATCAGATTCGATAAAAACTAGGATTCGCTGAAGAAGCAACAGGTATCTCAAGCAGCAAACAGAAACCACCCTTCTTGCTTAAAACCCTGTTTCCACCTTCTAAAGTTAAATGTTCTCAGAGTACTCAGTGCTTTATCAGGTTTGAACATCTGAGATCAGAATTCCATAGTCACACAGACTCGGTGTGTGAAAGGAAAAAAAAATGGCCCCTTTTAGGGCACTCTGTATTTTAAATTTTATATTTCTGCTGGTAATTTTGAGTGATAAATTCAGTCTCACATACTTAAACCTGCAGTAGACACCATGATCTTAAGACAGATTTCCTCCTTTGCCACTGGAAACAGTGGATTAACTTGTGGGAAATTCAGCCCACCCCTTGTTATTCCCCTACATGGTGCCCCTCTTCCAGACGATACCAATTGCATATTTCCTTGCTTTAACTAGAAGGTTGAGTTGTACAAGTGCCCATTGTGAACATTTGGGAGCCTTGCCTGTTTCTGAGGAAAGTCAACCCCATACAACTATCCCTGTGCCCTGTTGTCTCTTATAACCAAAAGGCAGGCAGGCTGTCGATAGAAAAACATGTGTGTTGACGAGGAGGCGCTCACCTGTGGCTTCTGTGCCCAACTCTTACCTCCAGACAATGCATGCCCACTCTCAGTTCTGCATGAGTGGGGACCACACACTGGAGGGGACGGAACACGCCATCAAGGACATTACCACAGAAGAAGCTGATGAGTACTTTGTCATCATCTTAAGTGATGCAAATCTGTCCCGATATGGAATAAACCCAGCCCGCTTTGCCCAGATCCTGACCAGCGACCCGCAAGTAAATGCCTTTGCCATCTTTATTGGCTCTCTGGGGGACCAGGCAGCCAGGTGAGTATTGCTACAGCAGAGAGCAGCTGTAATAAATGACTGACATGTGCTGTTTCTCGAACCTCCTGAGGAGCTGGAGGGGGCAGGTGAAACAGTCTAGAGTGTCTACCCTCAAGCAGCTAATGGCATACTTGGGCTGCACAATGCCCTGGCTTGTTTGGGCAAGCAGGCATAGTTTTTAGGGAACATAATGCTCCAAGGTTTTTCAGACACGCATTTATAATTTTAATTGTTTTTCTAAAATAAGTAATTACCAAATTGATTTTCCCACTAATAGGTTAGACAGTATTTTATAGATTAAGTACTTTAGAGAGACACCCCCCCCCAAGCCCAATCTCATCAGGTTATTTCAAATCATACCCAAAATAGTAAATATAGCTCAGTGGTAGAATACTTGCCTAGCATGCATGATGCTCTAGGTTCAATTTCAAATATTGCCAAAAATAAAAAATTAAGGAAACCAACAATAGTAAATTCCCTAGCATAACAGAAAGTGTACTTCTCTGTATGGAATGTGTGTCTATGGTGTGTGTAAACAGACGTCATCTCAGGCACTGTTCTATCACTATGAAGAGACACTATGACCAAAGCAACTTTTACATTAAAAAAAAAAAAAAAAAGCATTTGCCTGGGGGCTTGTGCACAGTGTCAGTGGGTTAATCTGTGATGGTCATGGGAGGGAGCAGACAGGCGTGGCCCTGGAGCAGCAGTAGAGAGCTTTACATCCTGGTCTCCTGGCTGCCAGCAGAGTACACACTGGGTCTGGCATGGATTTTGAAACTTCAAAGCCCACCCCCAGTGGCACACTTCCTCCAACAAGGCCGCAACCCCTAACCTTCCCACCAACTGAGGACCAAGCTTGAGAATATATGAGCCTATGGGGCCATCCTCATTCAAACTGCCACAGACATATAGAAACGTACATATGCATATGCGTACAAACATGTATATATTTAGATGTATGTGTGTGTATGCATAGCTATATATATGCCTACATATAGATGTGTGTGTGTGTGTGTGTGTGTGTGTGTGTGTGTGTGTGTGTGTATCTCACTGGAGAGACATGTAGGTGGAAACACCTTGGACACAGAGGAAGACTATCTGCATGTTAAGTGTGTGTAGATTGTTACATACTATAGTTACCACGCTGCATGATAACCGTAGGAATTTACAGCCAGACAATAAGCACCTCTGGGATTACCCAAAAGGAGAAGTCAGGAAACACCTTCCATAACTCAAACACACTAACAGAAAGCATTCATGGTTTTTCTCTGCCTAAAATACTCATAAAAGGCAGAAAACACGACTGAAACTCTATCTCAGGAAAAAAAAAAATCCTGTCTTACAAATGGAGGGCCTGACTCTGCTTCCGCTCTTCTGCATGCTGGGCTCTGTAGTACAGACTCCCATAAACCAGTCGTTTCAGCCCTGTGGGTGCTGCAGCTTCCAGTGAGATGGAGAGCAGCCTTGGTGTCATGGACTCGGGCTCACTTAGTGCAGCCAACTGCACACCCTTCTCTCTCTCATGTGTAGCACGTCACATTTCTGGAAATGTCTTCCTGTCCTCAAAGCCTCTTCTGTCCACATCTCCCCGGCACCAGAGCTCAGCGGTGGCAAGCTCAGCGAATGCTGGCTAAGCTGAAGCAGGCATTTTCTTTCTTTCTTTCTAGTGAACAGATCCTGTTGGAATACTTAAGAAAGCACAATAATACCCCTGTGGTTTTGTGGGGAAATGGTCCAACATTTGCTGGCAAAAGGCATGGTGCAGACTTAGTTGGTCTGCCCTGTACGCCAAGTACATGATACTGCACAGAGTGCCTGACTTTTATTAAACGTCATTCCAAAACCAAACTTTGTTGGCACAAAGAAAGGCGGCCTTCTTTTCAATACATCTGTGTCTTGCCATCTTATGCCTTCAAAGGTAGCCTTTTGTTCCAAATGATAAATTGACATTTTTCTAAAATATTACCATAAGGCTGTTCAACCTCGGTTCGTCAAGCAGCAGTTGGATAGTGCAGATTACGTTTCACAGCATGTGTCGGGGAGGAACCAGAGACCCACTTGGGGACTTGGCTGTGCAGCATGTTGCAGGACTGTGTTCTAAGGAAGGAAAGGCCAGACGCGGGTGAGCTAGTTCCAGATGGCGCTCAGGCGCTGTCCTGTGGAGACCCGAGCATCTCCGGAGAGGACAGAACCTGAAAACCACTCGCTTTTCCCACTGAAAAGCTCTTGCTCTCCCTGCCTCTCCCCATGCCTTCCCAGGCCTCACTGCCTAGAGACAGACAGCTCAGTTGCAGGTAAGGCCTGAGAACGTGAAAACATCCTTCCCTAAGAACCCACATGGATGCTGTGGGCCAGGCAGGGGCTGGAATGCAGCCTTGATTTGCAGTGGTGATTTCTCGCCCTTCCCTTCCCTCTGACAGGCTTCAGAGAACTCTGCCAGCCGGCCGGTCCTTCATTGCTATGGACACCGAGAAGATCCCTCAGATCTTACAACAGATCTTCACCTCCACCATGCTGTCCAGTATCTAAGAAGCATCCTTCGCCATCCCAGGATTGGATGCAGATAGGAGCAGAGAGAATTCTGAGAAGACAGTGACCAAGCCAACCTGTGCCGTGGCGGACGCTGCTGTCCAGCAGTGAGCGGACTTGTGGATGGAAATGTACTCTGGATGGGTTGGAGGTCTGCAAAGGAGGCCAGTTGGCCTGCATTTCTTAAAAGGTCAGGGTTGAAGGGTGTAGCAGCAGAACTGGAAGGCTTGGCTGAGTTCTAAACCCAAAGGATAAAAATCACCCTCTGTTGCCTTAATATGTCACCTGCTGCCGGATGCCACACGGAGCCCTTATGCCCATAGTTCCACACTGAGGGACAAGTCTGCAAACGCTCCCACATGTTCCTGTCTACAGTCATTTCTGCTTCTCTCCAGTGCATACATAACAATTCTACAGCATTTAACTTTAACTGGAAAGTGTTCGGACAGCAGTACTTTATAAGGCACTGGAGCCTCTCACGAATCCCATTCTCTTGACAGAAAGGAACTAAACGGTCTTTCCGGTGCTTGTGGTCCCACATGACTTTTATTCTCGATGCTACCTGAGATGAAAGGATAAAGATATCCTGCCTCAGGTTCCCTGTATCAAGCCCTTTTCCATTCTCCAGAGACCCACAGTGGAACAGAGTATAATTTGCCATTCAAATGACAGCGCTGAAAGTAGCAAATGCTTATGTCTGACAAATTACCCAAAGTTCAAAGCACCGTGTTTGACTGGGTGTTGACTGGAGATTTGTTTCAATTAAACTAAAGAAAAGCATACTTTTCAGCCAAATTCTCTTGTCTTTCAAAGTCTTTAAAAATCACACAATCCAACAGAACTGTCTCTCATATCCAATGAAACACTGCTCTTCACAGCTGACAGAAGTCAGTGCTGGTATTATGTGTGTGCTTACCTAGTGTAAGCTAGAAAACTAACCTGTGGTGATGTTACCCTCGCCATGCACACTGTCATTGTACAGGCCCTTCAGTGATTTCATTTAGTTGTAGGACAGAGAAAATGTCCCCCACCTCTTCCAACACCTCATCTCCTGCTCACCCACTGTCAAATAAAAGCAGTCACTTCCCAACATGGTGTCACCACCCAATAAGTGCGTGTGGTTTGTATTTCTAGTCACCTGCCTGTTCCAGGCGCTCAATTATCCCAAAAGGCACAAAGTTCCAACTCAGTAAGTCCTCGGAATGTAACCACATGACTAATCCCCCCACGCCCACTCACTGACGCTCTACTTCACAGCAGAAGCATGCTAAATGGTTCTGCGCATGTGTCAGTTCTGTCCCCGTGGTCTGCAAGAGGCACAGCTTTTACGATGAAGTTCTTAAGCTCAGAAAACTCATTGCTTTCACAAGATTTCTAACAGACTTTTGATATCCACTGAATTATTAGTATGACTTTACAAATGAAGACATAGAGTCTTAGAGATATCTAGTCACAGGCAGGTGGGCAAGGCCGGAGGCCTTGCTCACCTTGTGAATGCTTGCATGAGCCCCTCACCCACACTGCGTGTTGCTGCTCCCTGGCTTCATGGAGGGCTCCCACTGACTCCTTCCTTTCTTCTCTTCTTGCAAACTGTCTTTGCTTCATAGAGCCACCTTCCCCCCTCTTGTCCCCACAGGTTCTATCTGTGTACTTTCAGACACTCTGAGGTATGGGGACTGGGGCACGGCACACTTCTGGGAAGAATCTTGAAGCAGCACCTTTCTTCCTGGGCACAGCAGTGAACTGAGGAAACACCCGTCACATCACAGGGCAGCTTAGCCCCAAGGACGCTGCCCCTAGCAAGCTTTGGAGATAGCATTCACAAGTAGCTAAGAAGCAGGCCGTCCACAGGAACCTGAGGACACAGAGCCACTCTTTTTAAACACAGAAAGAATGTCTCCCAGTAATTAAGTTTCCCTTTCCCGCTAGCCAGACATCCTTTGCAATTGTTATTTGAAAGAGAAAATAGACTTCTGTGTTTTCTTTCCAAATGTAAAGGGGAAGATGATGGGGGGGGGGGGAGAACACAGCCTTTTTTTACTTCTTACACTACCTACTAAGTGTGTGTGTTTATTATTAAATGTGCTTAATTATAGGCCACTGTGAGCTGTTCCCAGGCCCTCATTAGAACCAGGACATAATAATAACCGCACTGTGTGCCCATGGGGAGTACACTGAAAGACATCTAACCCGAGTCTCTCTTGCAAGCAAATGAAACGCTGAGAAGGTTCATTGTTAGTCCTGAGCAGCCAGGAGGAACGAGCACTGTGAATAGCCACAGTATGTGATGTATGTTCCCCCTGGAATCCTTTGTGCCCCCAATAAGATGACCTCATCGCAGATGGGGCGGCTTGAGCGCAGCCACAGAGTGGGTCAGGCTGGGAGGATTTGAAGGGAGTGTCAGATGTCCGGAATGAATCACTTAATTCTTTACCCCCTTTCTTAATTACCCCCTTTCTTGGGAACCCTTTGAGGGGGAGAAATTCCTCAGTGCCTGGAGGATTTTCTCTAAACCGACCCTGAGGCGTTGAAGGCCCATTAGTGAGTTTCTGAGCACAGACTGATCAGAGTTCCCCAAAGGCCAGCACCTGAGTCCACTCTTCCTGCACCTGGATCCTTCCTGGTCTTGTCAGGTCAGCCAACATGAAATTCCTCAGTGAGCCCAGCACAGAGATGCAGAGAGAGGGAAACAGAAAATGGTCGCTCTATCCTCCATCTGTGTTTGCTTCCAACAAAGGCAGTAGAAGAGAAATCCCCCAACTTCTAAGCCAGTCTCCCCTTACATGGGCACCCTGTCCTGAGACCACATCTCTGGAGCGTTGCAGGCACTTTAAAAGCCAACCAATAGTATATACAGCAGAAAAATACTTATAACTCTATTTAGAACTAGTCTGTGAAGTTGTTCTGGATCCCGAGTCCCATTAACTACCTGTGTAAACTTGAGGCAGTCATTCTTGCTCTCATTGGAACTAAACCAATGTCTTAAGATGTTTGAAGAAAATAATTACTAAAACTGCAGTTCTGTGTTCGTGTAACTTATTTACACAGTGAGGTAACTTGTTCTGGTTTCTTGTAATAGCCATGTCACTTCAATGTAACCTACAAGCATATTAACGAATGGTAGCCTGTCTCCCAGCACACAGGATCTTGGCACCTGTATCAACTACCACGTCACAGTGTTGCTGACTGAATGTGAATGCTCCCTTACACAAGCGTCACTAATATGACACAAGAAAGATCTTTCCCTCAACAGATAAGTTGTCTCCAACTTTGCACAGTAAACGTGCATATGTGCCCATCTGCAGGAGAGTCAAAAAGGAACAAGGATTGGAAAGCTACTGTAAACGCAAGAGCTGACCCTAGCTGAACAAGGCCCAAGTGTGTGTATGTACGTGTGTGTGTGTGTGTGTGTGTGAATGGTGAATCCTGCAAACACAGCCTGCTCCAGAGGAGTGTGCTTGCCTAACACCTCAGATAGAGAAGGAATCTGAGCACTGTCTGAGGCTTCTACCTTCAAATGCGGACATGCGCACCAAGCGCTGGCCTTTGGAGTGCTGGGGTTAGGTAACATTGAACTTGAGTAGTGTTTGTGGTATTTGGGCCACTCGGAGCAAAATACAGCACTCTTAAAGTGGTTTAAGATCCTGGGACTGGCGAGAATACCATGTTCTGCTTCAAGAAATCTTATCAAGGGGATGTGAGCCACTTTGTTAGGTCGTCCCTCCCCTGTGGCCCACAGGCACCAGACACCACAGGCTTTGGAGAAGTTAGAATGTATGTGGATAAACTCAGACTCTGAAGACAGTGGTGTGGCCACAGAGGAGTCTCAGAATGTAAGGACTTATTGAAAACAAACCCAGATGAAGCAGTAGTAATTGTAGCTAACATGACCCGGAACTGAAAGGGAAAAATGACTCTGAGCCTCATGGAGCAGGTGTGCATTTCATGTAGGTCTGAAGATGGCCACATGAACCTGACGGATGCTCCATGTAGTTGATCTCATGACACCAGGCCATACATGAAGCCTTTCTGACTTAAACTTAAGGAAAAAGAGGTGTATTTACTCAGAGGATACTAAATTGGACTTCCTCAGGCTTGGATGTTTGTATTCATAAATGCAGATACTGGTTTAATGGCACTGCCAGTTTCCTTATTCTACACTAGTAACTCTTCGTTGGTGGAAACTCCAGGAACAGAGTGAATCTCAGCAAAACTGATTGGTCTATGTCCTTTTACAAAAACTGCATAGCCCACATGAAACTGAGCCCTAGGAAAAACAAATCCGAGAGCACCTCTGCACCATTCTGACCGAAACCACATGGCGAAGCTGGGAACTAGCCTGATTGGACAGCCTTGGTGTTACCACGGCCTGTGGGTGACTCTCACAGAGCCTGCCACTCCTGGGGAAACTGAGGAAACTGCATCTAGGCCAGGGAGCTCAGAAATCAGTTCATGCACGCACACACACACATGTACACACATTCACATACACATATACACTTACGTACACTCACGTACACAAGGAGAAGATGGTAAATGAAGAAGACAAGAAGGTCAGTTAATCGGTTACTATGCTTACTATGAAGTTGACAGAGAAGGAGTCCCTATTGGGTGCATTTCTTTTAGTTTTGAACAACTCCATTCAAGGCTGATGAGTGTAAGCAAGCACATTCATTACAAGCTCTCGTACAAAGATTTGGTACCAAATGTGGAACGCTAGCACTAAAGAAGCTTTCTCCCTGTGACCTTCCTTAGACACTGAAGGAGAAGGGCAGGCCCTGGGCGGCAGAGGACCGTAACAGCTCCTCAGACCTCCTGAAAGCAGACATTCAGTTGCTTGGCTGGAGTACAACTGCACACAGCTGGCCTGGCTCTGTGCCCCAGCGTCTGAAGTGTACTCTCAGAATGGCGTATCTCAGTGGGAAGGGATGCGCTGTTATACCACAGATCCCCTGCATGACCATCCATCATACGCGGCCTGCGTGGGATCCTTTTGTCTACATGTTCTTCCCTACCGACAGCTGGGGTGAACTGTGGTGGGGGTGAGAACATAGGGGCTGTATTTGTCACGGTGGCCAAATATCAGACAAACAGCTTAGCAGAGGAAAGGTATCTGGACTCTGCTTCCAGGGGCTTCCAGTCTGATCTCCTGCTAGGAGATCAGTCCAGACGACAGCCCCAGGACAGTGTGGCAGAACAGGAAGCAGAGACAGCAGCAGTCAGGCAGGGTAGAACCTTGAAAGGCACAGGCCTCATGACTCACTTCCTCCAGGACACATAGATTGTCCTGGAGAAGAACCAAAGTGGTTTCAGGTGGGGGAAAGACCTAGTTCTACCTTTATAAGTACCCCGAGGGTGGTGATGACGGGAAGGAGGTAGCTGGCTGAGCACAGGAGAGGGAAAGTTAACTAGCTCTGCATGCATGAGGGGTGTCCATGTGTATGTGCAGGCCTTGGGGAGGGGGTGCTGTAGGGCAGAGGTCGGTGAGGCAATGGCACGCATCTTCTTTCGTGGCTCCCTTCTTTAGCTTTTGAGACAGGATCTCTTACTGGAACCAGTGCTCACAGATAAGTTGGATTCTATGACCAGTCAGCACCAGTCTCTTCCTCCACCACTGGGCTACTACGGGAATGCCACCATGTCTGGCTTTTACATGGGTGCTGGGGTAAACACGTGTCCTCTTGCTTGCTTGTATACCACCCGATATGCCACTTCCACGACCCAGGAACTTTTTTTTTTTTTTTTTTTTTTTTTTGATTTTCCGAGACAGGGTTTCTCTGTGTAGCCCTGGCTGTCCTGGAACTCACCTGTAGACCAGGCTGGCCTCGAACTCAGAAATCCGCCTGTCTCTGCCTCCCAAGTGCTGGGACCCAGGAACTTTTTTTAAGCCAATGTTAATTTTTTTGGAGGCATCTGATTCTTTAGTTGTTGAGAAACTGTCATAAAACCATGTTTTTGTAGAGGCTGGTTACAGACTCTTCCAAAAACTTCCTAGAGAGTCAGAGATGGCAGCAGATGCCTGAGATCCCCTAGGCCGAAGACTCATGAACTCAAGGTCAGCTCTGACTATGTAGTTCCAGGTCACCCTGAGCTGTGAAGCAAACCCATTTCAACAAGACAGCAGCCAAGCTCAATAAATAAAACAAAACAAAAATTGGTGGCCAACTATGCTCAAAATATAAGATACCCCTGTATGAAAATGTCCTTACGTAACACAGTACTATGTATAATGAATATTCACAATGAGAATTTAAAATACAAAACCCAAATGTATTTCCAAGTGTAGGAGGCTCCATCAAAGCATACCATTACCATTTCCCCTCACTGGACAGGAGGGACATGCTCTGTGAATAGGCTCACATTAACTCCATCCAGTCCTCACCAGGATGGGACGTGGGAATTCCAAAGCTCTTTCCACAAGATCCCCACGAATCATGGGACCAATGTATCCAATGGGGCTCTCATGGGCTCTGCTTCTGCTTTAAGGGTTGGGGCCTCCTAGACAGTATGTGGTCCCTTAGCATAGGTCCACAGGTCTTCTGTGAACAGAGAATGTATGGCACATGCTGTAAGTCAGACTCACCAAGGAGAGAGATCCATGATATTTGGGTTGAGAAGACGCCTCCTAGTTTCTTAGCCTGTTCTGCCCCTCCCAGCCATGGCTGCCTGAGACACTCCAAACAAAGTTCTTGGATCAGGTTCCTCACCCCTGAGATGAGGACAATCCCATCTCCCGTTTATCAGAGAACTGAAACATAATAACAAAGGGACTTCATAAACCTTAAGTGAGAGATGTAAGCGGTATTTAGAGTTTGTCCCCAAAATGTGTATATTGGGGTGGTTTCCTGCACACCTCAATTCTGGTACTGTTAGCTAAACTTCTGAGGAACACCCTTCTAGAAACTTTGCTTTTCTTCCTAGAGACACAGAGCAGGCAACATACAAGATCAGCATTTGTGCTTGACTACCAGCCCAACGCCATCACAGCATGCTGGCATCTCACACCGGCAGACAAGGGACCAGAGTTCTGCACCCAGTGCTATGCTTTCTTTCTCTTCACTTCTGGGGAGAAGACAACCATCCTCTGAGAGTCTTGCTCTTGTGGGAAGCCCATTGATGTCCCAGGAGCAAGAGACATTTGATTTTAGGCCCATGGTGGAAGGTAGCCCCTGGTGTTGGGAGTCTCCTTGATCAGTTTTGCTTGGAAACCATGACATCCTGATCAAACACCTCAGACCTTCCTCGTTCAGACCCCAGTGGCCTCTTTCCCAGCACGAATGTGCAGGACCAAAGAAAAAGCTGCCAGAGGGTAAGGTGTCAGGACAGGTAACTGAGGTTAGCCAGATCCTCAACTTTACTTTTTGCTAAGAGCAAGCAGAGTCCATTCTCTGACTTCTTTATGATGATGAATTAACTGTTTCTTGGAATCTAATGACCTATCTCTCAGAAGGGTCAAATAACCTGTCTTAGAAGTGGTTCCAGGCGGTTTGTACTGTGAGCGCTGGCCTCCTCAGGAGGCTGATCATATTGGACAATCTTGAAGACTGTAATCAAGGACATCTCAGATGACCTCTTACCTGTCTTCCCTCAGCCCAAGAGGAGAAGAGAAGCCTCTGACCCAGCTAGTTGTTATTTAGATACTCTGCAAAGGATTCATCTCATTAGTCAAATCTTTCTGGCAGTAACAGAGAAATATATATGAAGACTAAGGACATGAGGACGCAGCCCTCATGAATGTGCTTGCGGCCTATCTGAGTTATGACAGAATACCACAGGTGATCATTTATAAAGCACACCAATTTTTTTCTGGAAAGAAAAAAATTATTTTTGTGTTTAAACATCATTCTCCGCACTTCTGAAAATGACCATGCCCATTCTGCCCCCCCCCCGCCCCCGCCCCAAACTTCCCCTGTGAGACAGATTCTGACCAAGGGAAGGGTAGTTGTCATTTGTCTGCTCTTTCAACCCTGGTTCTAGTGTTCACTGAATTGTTGTGAGACAGGCTAAAGATCAAAGCCACACCTCATCCTTTATGAGTTTATTCAGTTCAGTTTCACATTTAAATGTCATTGTCATTGGAACAAATTTTGAGTTAACTACATAATTTTAAAATAGAATCAAAAGGGATAGCGCGCCTTTCATTGAAACAAAGTCTTTCCAGACTATATATATGCCTCCCTTTTAACTCCGTTTCCCTACCAGCCCGCCCCTCCCCCCCCCCCACACTGTCACAATGGAGGCTGTGTCCATGGAAACAGCCATTCCGACATCTTGTGTCTTTCTTTTCCTGTGTTGTCGCTAGTTTGAGAGTGCCGTGAGAACATAGGAAGAAGTGCAGGCATGGACAGGCGCCGCGGGGGTGCAGGGCAGGGCAGAGTGGGGTGTGGTGGTTACACAGCAGGCAGATTCCATTCCATCCTGTGTGTCCACCACCTTCTCATCATCGCAGTCTCACTTTGTGCTTGGGGCACCTCATCGAGAAATTCTCCTCATTAAGCAAACAATCTGCGTCAATAGCACAGGGGTAATGGGATCGGAAGGAGCAGCCTTTGTTGAGGCAGCCCAAAGTCGCGCCAGCCTCCTGGCAGTGAGAGCATTTCACCTCTCTGGCGATTTCCAGAGCTTCCTGCAAGCCATAGAGCCTGCCACAGACGAAGTAGATTTCATTGGCCCAGAGAATACAATCCTCGTGGACCCAAAACTCTTTGCTGTCAAGAGGTAGGATTTGTAACTCCAGCTCAGGACCACCTTTTGAAGTGGTAGGCTTTGTCTTTTCACTGCCGCCCTCAGCGGCTGCCTTTTTAGGACGGCCCCTGGACAGGGACCTAGGACCTCCACCACGGTCTCCTGAGCGGTGGCACGGCTTGAACCTAGGAAGAGCAGCCCGGCTCCTCTGCTCCTTCTGCTGCTGCTTCTGCTCCTTCTCAGGGTTAGTTTTAGAACCTTTAGAAGCGCTTTTCTGATGACCCTTGACTTTGCTCCGCATTTCCGTGGGCCTCTTAGGCGGTGGATTCTTTGGAAGAGTGGCTGCATAGTCTTGGGGATAAAAGGGTCCAAAGAGGTCACCCATGTTAAGGTAACCGGCCCACTTGCCACAGAGACAGCAAACCACCCCCGTAACAGAAGAGTCTGTCATCACAGGCCCCTGCAGCATAAAGGATGAAGCTGGGAGCACCTTGCTTTCTGTGCTGCTGGGGGGAGGGGTCAGAGACCTCTGACCCTTCCGGCTCCTCTGTTCTTCTTCTTCAGTGTTGATGATTGTACAAACAGCTCCAAGTTCACACTTATTTACTACGTGGATGTAAGGGGAAAAAGACTTGTTCCTGGCGTCAGTTTTATCGAGCGGCTGGGTGGCATACTTTAGCTTGATCTCTGGTTCTTGAGGTTCGGCGATGGGAACCGCTTGTTTGGTTTTCCGCTTCCTTCTCTTCCTCCTCTGCCTCTGCTGTTTTGGCTTTGGCTCTCCATCTGCAGAACCTTCTGGCATCTGAGGGGGCTGAGGAGGTGGAGGTGGTCGCTGCTGCAGTTTCTTAGTCACACTACCGACTGGTCTCCCCTAAGCGCACCAATTTTTTGGTTCACAATTCCAGAGTCTTGAAAGTCCAAGCTCAAGGTAGTGACATCTGTTGGGAGCCTTCTTGCTGCACAGCCTATGGCAGAAGGTGGAAGAGCAAGGGAGCCTGTATGAGGCTGAACTTAAACTTTTGACCAGAAACACATTGTCTCAATAACCACCCTACTCCACGATAATCAATCCAGTCTCATGAGAAGAGCACTGATCTACTCATGAGAGAAGACCCTCATGATAATCACTTTATAAAAGTCCCAATTCTTAATACTATTTCAACACGAGACTTGGAAAAGGCGGGCAAACTGCAACAAGACTGTCCCTTTCCTCCCAGCTGGAAGGCAGGACACATCATTAAGGAAGCATGAAGAAACTGTGCTCCACGATGCTTGACCCCAGCCTCCATAGACAGGGCCAGTCAGAGCAGTCCTGGGTGTTCAGCATACCCTGTGGCTGTTTTCCTATCTGTCTTCCCTATTCTGGGAAATAAAGGTAGGTGCCATGTCTTGCTTGTCTTTGGCTTCAACATGAAAAGGTGAGTGTGTGTTTAGTGACTGGAGAGCTGTGGGATGAAGAGGTGTAATGGTCCCAAGAGACGGGGAAAAGAAAAACAGTAAGAATTGGATGAACCAGGAAGATTGAGGGAATCCAGGATGGAGGCAGAGGGAAGGAGAGATTGAGCAGAAGCCTGAATTTGGCCTGCTCTTGGAGGCAGCTGGGCAGGCAGGCCTGAGATAACAGTTCTCTCTCTCTCTGGCTGCCACTCCCCAGCTAAGTCTTTCTAAGCAGCCTACTCAGAGACTCCAGCCAGCCTTTAGCTGTCCTACAGCTAACCCTGGGTAGCCAGGGGTGAGATGGGCGAGGCAGCTGGGCAGCCCAGGCCTGCCTGGAGCCCAGAGTAGTAATAGCTCAACAACAGAGCAAGCTTTAGGACAGCCTCCTGCTGTGGCTGTTTTGTTTTGCTTGCATTTTGCTGTCTCAACACTAAGTGGAGAACTTTCTTCCCCAAGATTACAAGTTGAATTAGTGATGAAAGGCTCTGTGTTGTGCAGAGGAGCCCTCAGGGAAGAGCTTGCACGTTTGCAAGCCCTTTCGGAGAAAATGGCTTGCCCTATAGCAAAGTAAAGAAAGGAAATTAGCAGAGAAATTCCGGGAAGCTCAGCTTTTGTGAAATTGCCTGAGAATCCTTGACTGGATCATCATGGCTAATATTTCCACCATCCACACATCCCAGTAAGACTCCAAATTCATAAATTCCTAGAAGACTTAGAAAAAATAATTACTTGGCTCATATTCTAAAACCCAGGTTTACGAAGAGCCTTGTGTAACAGGTCATAATGAATTGGAAGGGTTGAACCGAATGATGATGAACAAGTAGACGGATGGATATGTGGGTGGATGTATGAATGGACAGATGGGTGAATGGTGTGTATATGGATGGGTGGGTGGATGGATGGACAGATGGGTGAATGGTGTGTATATGGATGGGTGGGTGGATGGATGGACAGATCGGTGGATGGATGGACAGATGGGTGAATGGTGTGTATATGGATGGGTGGGTGGATGGATGGACAGATGGGTGAATGGTGTGTATATGGATGGGTGGGTGGATGGATGGACAGATGGGTGAATGAATGGATAGATGGATGGACAGATGGGTAGATGTTTATGAATGGAGAGATGAATAGATCCTAAATGATTGAGTAGCTGCTAAGCAGGTAAATAGATGAGCCAAAGAGGAGAAAATCTACCCTGTTTAAGACTTCAGGGAGCCTGGCAGTGGTGGCGCACGCCTTTAATCCCAGTGCTTGGGAGGCAGAGACAGGCAGATTTCTGAGTTCGAGGCCAGCCTGGTCTACAGAGTGAGTTTCAGGACAGCCAGGGCTACACAGAGAAACCCTGTCTCGAAAAACAAGAAGAAGAAGAAGAAGAAGAAGAAGAAGAAGAAGAAGAAGAAGAAGAAGAAGAAGAAGAAGAAGAAGACTTCAGAGAAAGGATATTCCTGGGACTCTTATTATTAATACCCATGATAAGATAATAGTCAGGAAGCAGAAATGGATTTCCACCTTTAGCCCAAGCAATATTGCTACTGTATTTTCCCAAGTAGCCCCAACTACAGCAATGGGAGAGCTGGAGCACCACCTAAAAATGATTTCAGCCAAGAAAAGACAGAACCAGACCCACAAGCTTGAGACTATGATAAAATCTTCATTATGACAGGGTCGGAGTTGTTTGGGTCACTGTCAGTTGCTCGTGACAGCTGACACCCAACTCACTGTGCCCAAAATGCCCCCAGATGAAGCCATTCTGTGAGTACCTGAGACAGTTCCCAGGGATCCATGTTCCCTAGCAAGGCTTAATAACACATGACCTCAAGCTCATGGGCACTGAATTCAAATCATAACTTCTATATTAACTAGTTGTATATCCTGGAGAACTTTTTCCCTAATAATTTGTGTTGAAACACTATAACATTCATTTTTTAAAGTATACATTGCAGTGGTTTGACATATTCAAAAATTATGCCAATGTCACCACTGTCTAATTCCAGAATATCGTTATTATCTCCGATGGAAACTTCATCTTGCCTGAGAATCACTTCCCATGGCTCCCTTCGCCTTTCCTGGCACGAGTCTACTGTCTGTGGATTTCCGTCTGGACATTTCATATAAATGACTTCATGCCGTATGAGCTGCTTTCTTCTACCATAATGTTTTCATATCATTCATGTTATGTTTATTATTCTTTTTTATGGACAAGTAATATTTAACTGTATGAAAGTATCACATTTTGTTTATCTACTCTTACAGGGATGGCTCTTTGGCTAACACAAGGAGCATTCATGTATAAGTTTATGAGAACATGTGTTTTTTGTTATCTTGGGTATAGAATTAGGAGTGGAATGTCTGGGTTAGATGACTGTTTAACGTTTTGAGGAGCTGTCCAACTTTTTTCCAAAGGAGTTGTACCACCTTCCATTCCCACAAGTGGTCAGAGGCTTTGGTTTCCTTGACCCTTGTCAACAAATGCTCTCTCCTTTTTAACTATGGCTATCCTACGAGGCGCTCAGTATTTCACTGTCGTTTTAATGTATTATTTCTCTGATGGCTATTAATCCTGAGCACCTTTGCATACACCTATTGGTCATCTGTCTATCTTCTTTATGGCTAAGGTATGGCTCAGTGGTAGACATGCTTGGCACACAGATGACCCAGATCCTAGGCTATGTTCCCAGCAACACAGACACAGGAGTGTATTTTTCTTTGGAGAAATGTCTATTAAGATACATCCCTTCATGATAAAAGTCTTGGAAAGATCAGGAATTCAAGGCCCATACCTAAACATAGTAAAAGCAATATATAGCAAACCAGTAGCCAACATCAAACTAAATGGAGAGAGACTCGAAGCAATCCCACTAAAATCAGGGACTA
>CM052708.1:40778167-40802288 GCA_028551405.1 Uromys caudimaculatus | reverse complement strand
CAACCAATGGAGGACACGCTGCCTCGGAGCTATATAACACCGCCATTCTGGGGCCCCGGGTTGTTCCTCCTCTATCAATGGCAAAATAAAGCTGAACTGCAGACGAAGCCTATGTGTCGCGTGTCTTCTTGCTGGCGAGAGGCGCGCGGGACAGGAAACCATGCCTCACACTGGAAAGTTAACCAGCTGCCCAGTGCCAGTGAAGTCATGGATCTCAGAAGAGGGTCTAACCCACCACTTCACTAAACCAGCACAATCCTTAACTGCATCCTAAATATTTGTTCTTATAACCACAGACGAGAGTAGTCTTTGCTGCTCATCGAGGACGCTTGCAACAGGCAGAGACCATTACAGAAAACCATGACCAATTAAAATGCATACTTGTGGTACCCAGTCCAGTCAGATACATCTGCAATACAACTCCCTCACCTAGAAGATGAGGCAGAAAGACTGTAAGAGCTGGAGAATCAGGGTGTTTGCTGTGCAGTTGTGTCTCCTAGAAATGTCAGAAGCTGTAACCTTAAAGTCCCATCAACATGACTGTCTAAACATGGGCTAAACAAGGATGGCAACAATAGACATGCTAAAGTGGGCAGGGTGGGAAGAGTCACAGGGCAGAAACCACGAGGCCTCAGCCCTGCACAAAGAACTACAAGAACTAAGGAATGCTGAAATCTGGATAAATAGTCTTCCCAGGGAAGAGCACACCAATTGGTTCTGCAATACCAAATGGTCAGCCCTGAAAACATGCATGCAAGTAACATTATACAGACTGAGCAGGTTGTATTAAGTATTTAGGAATATGTTTGTATATATACATACAGGTTTGCAACAGCAGTTAATGAAAAGAAGTGGCCATGAACTTGAAAGAGAACATAGAAGGGTGTATGGGGGAGTTTAGGAGGAGGAACGGGAAGTGGGATAGGATGTGATTATAGTATCAAAAAAATCAAATTATGAAAAAAAGAAAGAGGACATGCTTCAGAAGGTGGAGGTTAGCATAAGAAGACAGAGCAGATCAGTAACTCAGATCTAAGAGGGTGGGAAGAATGACCCAGGCTGGGCCGGGCTCTCAGTGTATTTTGAAATTGGGGCCCATTTGCTAATGGGCTACTTGTGTGAGAGAAGCACAGATGAAAATTACTCCAGGACTTTGGACCCTCAGTATTGAAAGCAGGAAGCGGCCCCTGGGGGAGGCCAATCAGGAAGAGGAGAGAGTCTAGTCTAAGTCCTATCTCCTGCCTCCAGGACCCATTTCTCTGCCACACAGCACGAGCTGTGGCATAACTCTTACCACAGAGTTTCCTGAGTCATCTCCAAATAGCCACAGGCTTTATCCTTTGTCCTCTGTGGTTGAGGGCTAGAGGCACCGAGGCCGAAGCGGTCTCCAAAGTTTTCTTCAGCCTCAATGAATGGCCTGGGAACTGTAGAAACTTCACAATCCTTAGTGGTCACTAGAGGCCACACCCTGAGCAGACCCCAAGCTGTGACACAACAGGCTTGGTTGAGACAGTGGGGGTGACAGGGACAAGGAAGAAGAGGGAAGGAATACCGGACCATGCCAAGGTCATTGAAATACATGGGGTAGGTTTTTTTAATTTTCAGATTCCAAGACAAGCCACTTAACCAGAACATGTGGCCAAGAAAGATGTCTCATGGGGTTTTTTGTTTGTTGTTTTTTGAGATTTTCTTTTATTTTATTCCTTGTAGAGTTTTAATCTGCTGATTTTTTTCTTACTATTTTCTTTGTTTTTGTTTTTAGCATTCAAATTATTTGATAACAAGGGCTGGAGAGTTAAAGTTGCATGCTGTCCCCAGAGTTCCCAGAACTCATGTTGGGCAGCTTGACTCCACCTCCAGGAGATCCAGCACATCTTTTGGTCTCCTTGGGCACCCATACTCATGTCCACTTAGCCACAGACATAATTAAAGTAAGCCCTTAAACAAAAACATTTAAGAAAAACCACCTCAGCGTGGTGTCTGCATAAACTATGCTCATGGTGTTCTACCTAAGTAGCTCACACGTGATTGTTACCAGTGCTTTCAACATTGTTACCTCTCTAAATCTAAGGCACCGGCTCAGTAGGCATTCTGTTTTTATTGAGCCACCTGATTTAATTTGTATTACATACTTGATTCCTATCAGTGTCTGACTTCATGAGTCACGTGAGTGAAAACTGTCCAAGCAAGGACATTCATTATTTTCATGGGGTTTTATTTTATTCTCAGGGCTTGGAATGGGAACTTCGAGCATATCACTCAGGGTTCAACTACGGAGCTGTAGTCTCATCCCGTACACTCTTCTACATTTCTGTTCCTCTAGAGGTTTTCAAGGTGACCACGTCATCACCCAGGGCTGAAAATTACTACTTTGGGTCAAAAAATACTTCCTCAGAGCCTCCTGGTGTTGGCTAATTCCAACTTCACTAATCAAAGGGTTGGGTACTGAGAGAGGGTATACACACATCTCTCCTCACAAAGTAAAATGAAGCAGACAAGGCTGAGGGGTATTCTGTGCAGAACTGAAATCAAATCCAAATCTCCAAGGAAACATTGCTAGTCTGCCAGGCCTCACTTCCTGTCTCTCCACCTCCAGTCCTGCACATATTTCAAAGACTTTAAACAAAAAGACAATCTTCCCAAGCTCTGGGTCCCTCCAGTGTGCATAATGTGGTAAGAAGGGAAGAGAACAGCTGACTCAAGTGTTCTGGGATTTGAGCGATCCTTCCCCTAGTTTGGTGGGGTGATGACCAGGAACCAGAGGAGAGAGAGAATGACAAATCTTCTGGGGCAAATTGTGTAAGCAGCAGGTTCAGTTTCAATTCCAAATTGAGTAGCCTTTGACACAGTCTCCTGGGCCTCTAGTTAACACCCACAGGGCCATCAGGACAGTTCTGGAAGACATAACTATTCAGTAGCTACCTCCAGACCTGCCGTGGCTGTGACTTCTTCCCTTATTGCTCCGCTCCCTAGACACTTAATTCAAGTAAAATACAAGAAATGCTTGCTCCTTGAAAGCTCAGCATCTGCCCTGGCTAGAAAGCATGCTGGTGAGGAAGGAAAGCATCCTCCAGGGTCTAGAAGAGAGTAACGGCTGTACCTTATACACCCATCCTCCTACCTGCCTGCTTATGTGGTGTAGCAACTGAGAGGCAGGTGTGGCATTGCTGACCTGGGTCAAGCCATGATTCTACAATGACATTTGTATGCCCATGAGGCAACCCTGTAACCTCAGTTTTCTCACGGATTTATGGAGGATATAAGAAGATGCTGACAAACATGGGTGCCCCATTTTGTCCCCCATTCTTCGGTCCCCTCATTTGCCCTTTGGACCACTGTTGGACAGAAAGGAGACATCTCTTATTTCCACCCAACAGAGGTGTTCTTTCTGTGGGTAGAGAGGTAGAAGAGCCAGTAACCCAAAGGCCCTGGTAACGTAGAAACAAGCTTCAGCACCCTGCTGGGTGAGTAGCTGTCAAGTGCTGTGCACACTGGGAGAAGGGTCCAGGACTGCTCCCAGATGATTAGGAAGATGGCCCATGACTTGTCTTAGAGATCTATGATACCTCCCCATAGCTGATGGTGAAGCCTCAGGGAAATCTAAGGATACAGAATTTCTCCTTTCCCATCCAAGTCAGTGACCACACAGGTTGCAGTTCTGGGTCTGACCCTGTTTAAGTAATGGCAGTGCTGGATGGAGTGCCCTCTTCTTTCTATAAAGAGGACCTTCAGGGAGCCCTGGCTGATGAACAAAATGTGGGAGGTTTTACTGTAGGGGACTTTCTACTAGCTAGAAGCCACAGTTTCTCCAGAACAATACTGCTAAACATGCCACCTTAACCTTCCTATCTGAAAGCAGCAAGTGTGTACTACTCCTGTGGTTCTATGAGGTGCTGAGGCTCAGTTGGGTGACCTTTGTGGTTTCTCATAGGACTACAGACAAGATACCCAGCATAGGAGTCTCCAGGAATCTCTCCTAGGACCCAGGGACTCCTGGCCTGTCTATGACATAATCTCTAAGCCTCTGTTTCCCAAGCAGCCTCTCTGTGTGGTTTCTGAAGGTGAGCTGGCTAATGGGGGTCAGGGCCTCTGACAGATACTCAAGGTTTCTTTTCAAGACTTAGCAGGGAACTGGCCTGGCCCGCCTTCCTCTGCTAGCTCCTGGTGACTCAGAAACCGAGGGAAGCAGCAACAGCTCTACCTGTTCATGGCTGAGTGACAGTGTCATGTTCCCCTGTAATCTACTACACACACCCAGGTCAGTCTTCACAGGAGAAAGGAGTTATCGCCAAATCTTAGTAGCGGTAACAGAAGTGCCCTAGCTTGCTGCTTGAAGTCAGAGGCCGTGGAGAGATTTGTAAGGGCTGAGCCCACGTTCGGGCTTTGAGGCCGTGTGAGGACTATACTGAGCTGACGCACCCAAAGAAGGCTCATGTTCTGGGATGAAAAGTGTGGGGTGGCTAGCAACTCCAAGGACTAGCTGCCCCTGGCTGACAGGGAGAAGGGAACCTGACATTGTTTGGTTTTAAACAATGTCACCACGACTTCATGTTGATTTGATCTCTCTCTGAGCCCTGATGTCCTATGCACCTCCATGTTATGTGCCACATCAAACGGTGACCTGCAGGCTGGAGTGCATCATGGGAGCTCCAGGTCACCTACAGCTTCAGACAGCTCTCGGGGGTTGGCCTATGCCTCAGCTTTGCCTCTGGCACATCCTGACAGACCCATCTCCCTTAATGTCCCAACTCCACATCCCTACTAGTTCCCAGGCCACCCTCAGATGGGAGCTCCATCCTTCTACGTATGCAGGAGGATATTAAAGCCTCCTCCTGAACCAGGCCTATGCTCAGACATCCTCCAAAAGAGCTGAGGAGAATCGCCTTCGCTCAACTTGGCAACTACCCGAGGCTTGGCCTCTGAAAACCAAGCATGGCTTCTAAATGTTCACAGCCACTGATAAACACCCACAGACTGTCATCCAGGGCTCTTAGC
This sequence comes from Uromys caudimaculatus, assembly GCA_028551405.1. NCBI lineage: Eukaryota > Metazoa > Chordata > Mammalia > Rodentia > Muridae > Uromys > Uromys caudimaculatus. Next base: position 40,797,293 of record CM052708.1, on the reverse strand, counting down.
AAACCAGATTCTGTCATCTCCCCTCTGCCTCCTCACACCCACCCTCCAGAATATTCTGAAGCAAATCCCAGGCATCGTTTCTTTAATCCACGAGTATTTCCAGATTTGACTCTAGAAGCAAGGTGTCTTCTCTTCAATGGTGATACTATAGCTCATAGACTTTGAGAACTCTGACCCAAGGGAAAGCCACTTAGTGGAATGTGGCAGAGATCAGAGAGCATCAGACTGGCCCAGAGGTTCAAGTTCCCAAGAACATGAAAGGACTGGAAGAAGAGAGAATGATAAACAGACACCAGGAAGATTCCTGAAAGTGATGGCTTGAGAGCAGCCAAATGCTACTCTGCACCAGTCTTCCCATCCCAAGCCCTTCCCACCAGAACCACACACAATCTGTGGCCCAGGTGTGCCTGAAGGTAGACAGAATTTCACCATTCGTTTCTACCCCAAGACAGCACAGATTGTAGTAAACAGCTGGCCACAGAGGGGTTAGACACCCACAGCCACAGCCACAGCCACAGCCACAGCCACAGCCATAGCTTCACTGCTCTCCTGCATTGTCACTACCCACAATGCCCCGCTCAGAAGAGGAACAGAACTCCTGGATTTCTCGCAACCCTGCAACACGGGTCAGAACTAGGTGAAGACCTTCAGAGAATTCAAGGGTGTTTCTGTTACAGAGCATTTTGTAAATGACCCCACCCACAGCTAGTGATTGTGACTCGGTGGTAGAACACATGCCAGGCACACACAGGGCCCGAGGCTTGATCTCCAGCACTGAAAGAAAAGCCACTGGAAAGAATATGAGTTTCTAAAGGACAGTGGTTACACTTTAGTCCCTCTCTATGTCACAGGCCATGGCCTCTCAGCCTCAGTCGGCACCACTCGCTGAATCAGAAGGTGGGTAGTTCTTGTTGTGGGCGATTAGGGGACTGCAGAAACTTTCCCCTGGGTACTGTGGCAGCCCTAGCAAAGATGTCTGCAGACACTGCCAACTGTCCCTTGGAGGCAAAGTCACCCACCCTTAAATCAGCCTCTATTTATAGTGCGTACATTCGTGTACTTGTAGCCTTAAAAAAACCAGACTTTATTCTATACAGAGAATATATTTATATTGAGAATTTCTAAGGGCTGGTATCCAGGATTTCTTCTAAAGACTACCCACTCACTCATCAGGATCAGTATAAACCAAGCCAAGCCCTGGGAGCACCCTCCCCCATCTGGAAAGGGGAGGGTGCCACCACTGAGTTCTTGGCATGCTGAAGTTCCAGGCTGGCCGTTCTATATTCCAACAAGGAGACACTGCTGCTTCTCGGGCTAACGTGCTGCTTCTCACTCCTCCTTACACTGTGACCTTTATACACATGTTCACATTGTAGTGACCCCAACCATAAAATTATTTTCATTGCTACCTCACAGGCACAGACACACACACACACACACACACACACACACGGGGGGGGGGGGATTTGAACCTACAGATTGAAAACAATTGCTCTAATATCTATTAAGTCGTGAGAAGCAAGTTGAACTGTTCCACTGACTTGAGATAGGTGCGCAGAACTAAATCTTCCTGTTAACCCAAAGCCTGGCTCCACAATGATGTTTTCTCACAGGGCTCAAGGGAAACCCAATCCAGGAGCTAGAAGAAGGAATACCCCTTAGGGATATTTGGGGAGTCATTTTCCACCCAGCGACACACAAACCTTAGGTTGTATTCTAGGTGCCTGTATCTCCATCCTTTCCCTGTCTCTTCTGCAATTCTAAGAGAGAGACAAGCTCACTATTGTTTAACCTACAGATTGGATGATGACTAAATGTCTCTCCCTCTCTAGAAGCCAAGCGGGATCCTAGCCTTTCTCACAGCTTCCTTGAGTAGAAACCATGGAATTCCTTCCTCTGTTACTTTACTTTGCTACTCGAGTCTCCACACCCAAGGGTAATTTCTTCTGTTGTATCCACACCGATCTAACTTGGATGTTTGAAAAAGAAAGGCAGGACTGTCCACATTTAATCTGTGAGATGCTAGCCTCTCATGGGGACTTCATGTCCTGGGACAGGGTGGGCTCATTTTATCACGGAGCTGAGCTCATTACAGGCAGGAAGTAACCAAGAGACTCTGTTGACATTACCAGACTAGAGGTTATATCAGACCTTCATGGCAGATTCCTTGGATTTTAACACATTTCATGATGTATCTACTAGATCATGAGGAGTGAAGAGCTTCCCCAGCTGTGTGCCCCCAATACTGGTTTACTAACACTCTGAAATTTGCAGAGGCCCAGGGCCAAACACTGGGCATTTTGTTTTCTGTGTCTAGTGCTTTCTAAGTTCAAGGACTTGAATTCAGGTTGTACGTGGTGAATTACAAGAAGACTCTGCCAATCTAGACAGTCACCAGGGGTGCTTACCATGCTTACTTTCTATCTGGGCTGGAGGCCGGGAGTAATACGGACTGATAGATTAGGAGAATAGACGTGAGGTCAGGGAGACCCTAAGGCAGAGGCATCTCTCACCTTTCATTTCATCTGGACCAAGACAAACCTCCCCTCTTATCTAGGAGTCAGGAAGTGTATAGTAGGCACAGCACCTAACAGTCTCATTTGAGCTATCCCCGACTTGTGCAGGCTACTATCTGAGATGTGCTGTGGTCTCACCCACTCCTCTACCAGGAGAGGTTACTTTAGTTTCTATCACTCTAAACAGCAGGGCCTTAAGCCAGTTTATAGCTTCTGAGTGGGGGATTCTGTCTTTCAGACTGCAGGCTTATCCCTTGATCAGTCCACTAATGAATAAGCTAGAAGACAACCACTGTCTCTCAGACTGCAGGCTCCTCATCTTCATGTGTCCAGTGTACAAGACTAGACGGGAATAATGCCCTTCCAGGAATGAAAGCCGCAGAGATCTCTAGAGTATCAGGTGAAAATGATGGGACCAAGACCACAGGCAAGGATGAAAATGAACAAGTCAATGGGCACTGATTGCGGGGTGTTTTGTCAGGTCAAACTGATAGCCCCTTCAGTTGACTAGAATATGCCTCTGGGGATGCTGGGTTGGAGACTCAGGAGGATGAGGACACTGACCGTCTCTCCCAGTCTTGGGCAATGGAAATGAAAGCCACTAAGATTTCTTCAGGTCCTCCCTGGCTAGCCTCCTGGACAGCTGGAGTAAATTAAACCCCAAGGATTTAGAAAGAAAATGTTAGACTTTCTCTCGGCTTGTGTGAGGTGTAAATATTCTCTGGGGGATGGTGAACCGTGGCCCCAGGGAGGTTCTTAATTATAGTACTATCATTCAATTACAGCCATTCTGGGGAAGGGAAATAAACAAGAGGAGACATTCCCTGAAATTCCCTATGTCCAACGTTTCTCTTACCTCGGGACCACCCAGAACTCATTATAAACAACAAACCCCTGCAGGGTGGACTTGTAGACCCGATTGAACAGGAATGCCAAATGGCCCCAACGATGCGACTGTGGGAAAGACATGGCCCACACTGAGAAAGACGCTCCAGTGCGCTGCTTTCAGTCACGCATGCTCTGTAAGGAGCCTTACAAATTCACTGGTCCCCCAGTGTGAGCTTTGCTGAAACTGAACTTTGGTTTGTCAATGGGTTCTTATGGAAAGGGGATAGACATGGCTTAATCCCCCTGGGAGGAAACGCTCACAACGGGCAGTCAATGTATTTATAAGTGTTATTAGGTCGCCATGGTATTATAAAACCAGGAAGATGTTAGGGTGTAAAGATGGAAATATTTTTAGTAAATAAAGATTTGTATATGAAAATTAAGATGGTTGGATTTTTGTTCCAGAATGGGAGAGAAAACTGGAAAGCTTACACGTTACAAGGTCTAAGTAAATTATTTAAAAGTTATGCAAAAAGAGGAAACTTAGAGAATATATATATATATTCTCTAAGTTTTGAACAATAATATCAGGCCTCTGCTTAAGTAAGTGGAGTTGTCATAAGTTATTAATCTACTCTTGCTAACAGTTTTGGGTACTGGCTTAGAAAATGTATGTCTGATCAAGATTTACTTAAAAAGGTTTCATTTTTACTTAAGCTTATCTAAATATTACATAGAAGTTAAAAGCACCAAACTGGGGCTTACAGTGGTGTCACATGCCTTTAATCCCAGCACTCGGGAGGCAAAGGTTGGCAGATTTCTGAGTTCGGGGCCAGCATGGTCTGCAGAGTGAGTTCCAGAACAGCCAGGGTTACATAGAAAAACCCCTGTCTTGGAAAAGAAAAAAACAAAAACGTACCATACTGATGCAACTGGTCTTTTGGGCACCCAACAACCATCCTCAGAAGTCTATTACCAGTGTGTCCAGGGAGATGAAAAGGGAGAATATTTTTATCCACTTACCTTCCAAGCTCAAGTAAATCCCAGGAGACTATGGTGCACCTCTAAACTAACCTATAATTGTGGGAAGTCACCTGCTCTCCCTCAGGAGGCTGTGGTGTCCCCGCTAGAAGGACTCTCACTAGTTGTTGACACAGAGGCACTCTTTTCTCAACACTTCAAGTGAAGCATTGGTCAGGCAAACACTTTGGTTCCCCCTCACATGGAGGTAAAAAGGCAGACTAGAGAAGCCAGAAGTTCTCTAGCTCAAGGGCCTCCCTGAGGACCAGATCCTCAACTGGCCTTGACAGTAAAAAGAAAGTGATTAATTTTGGCTACCTAAATGGTCTTAAAACAACCAGCAGGAAAGTCTAGCCAAGGTTAAGGAGATCAGTATCCAAACTAGGGATGGCTCAGTGGTTAAGAGCACTGTGCTCTTCGAAAGGACCTGGGTACAGTTCCCATACCCACATGACAGCTTAGAACCTCTCCAGTTCCAAGGGATCCAGCACCGTCTTCTGCCCTCCATGAGCACTGGGTGTAAATGTGGTGCACATACATGTAGGCAAGACACAGAAATCTTTAAAACAATCAATATGTTAATATGTTAAGCTGCCTAAGGGCCTGCAGTCCTCACACAGTAGGCTTAAGCATGTCAGGTGTTATTTAGATGCCTAATTCTTGATAAGGAAAATCCTGCCCAGATATATTAAATCATAATCTGGGCTCAATTCAACATTTGCAGTGTTGTACCTGCAGCTGAGAAAAAGGCATTATTATTATTATTATTATTATTATTATTATTATTATTATTATTTTATTAGTTTGGGGGGGTGTTGGGTTTTTATTTTTTTAGATGGTTTCTCTGTATAGCCTTGGCTGACCTGGAACTTGATGTGTAGCCCAGGCTAGCCTCAAACTCAGAGATTCACCTGTTTCCACCACCCCAGTGCTGGGATTAAAGGTGTGTATCACACCACCAACACTACCACCCAGACTTTAAGGCTCAAATCTTCTTAAATGCCCAGGCTAAATCTAACAATGTTTTTACCACCTATGGAACACTCTCTCCTTCCCTGAAGAGAACTTCTCACAACTGAAATGCATCCGGCAGCCTAACTGCCTATTTTTTCTTATTCAAGGAGGCTATCAAATACCCTGTTGTCAAATTTACAGATAAGGGGCTAATATCAGATACCTGAGGTAGATCCATGAGGCATTTCTGGGCAATATCCTAGGACAAAAAGGAATTATATTTGTCTCTCAGATTGTTAATCAGATGTTGACATCTGGTGTTCCCTCAACGAAAATGGAATCCAGATCTCGTCCTTGTTTGGCCCATTGTATTAACCCCCACTGGGCACTGTGCCTGGCGTGGGGAGGATCACCTGTTGCTGAGAGGGCAGTGCCAGTGAGAGTTGCTTTGGTTTCTCCTGTAAGGTTTCTAGGTTCTGTCTTCCCTGTGTAGGAGTCTGACGTAACAAACAGTTGATTCCACAGTCACACTGTAGCTGTGAGCCAGAACCCTCTACAACTGAGCCATCTCTCCCACCCAGCACAGTCAGACTTGAATCTGTTAAGTAAACTTATGTCAAAATAAAAGAGACCATTTCTCAGACCTCATCCTTCTCAGGGCTCCGCTGCAGGCTGCAGCTAGCTTCATGGTTGCATTTCACCTTACTACACAAGATAAATGCTAATCATGATTCCGTTAAGGTCCTTTCTTACTGTCCCCCGACACTGACAGAAGGAACCCACAGACCTGCTCTGAACTTAAACTAGCTGATGAAAAGCTTCTGTAACTTGAGACAGACTAATAGCGTGCACCTGAGGTGGACAAGAATGGCAAAGAAACCATCGATCTGACACCCGAGGCGAAGCCTGCCGGGGGTTATGTGGGCGGCTTTCTAGCCTGACCTCTTGCTCCGTAGGCTGCAATGCTACTGCACTCACGTACAACGCGGTCACCAATAGCTAGGGTATGTTTGGTGTCTTCAGCATAGATTTACTGTGGTCCCTTACACTGACCCTCACAGAGGCACTCCCGCCGCTGCCCTCCCCTACACCGTCCTCTTGTCAGCTTGAAGTGTGTATCCCTGGATCCCCAACAGAAGTCACAGTGACCCCTGAGACGGGGAAATGAGAGACTAGAAGTTAGACTGGTGGTTTTCAACCTGTAAGTCTGGGACCCCTTTGGGGTCACATATCAGATATCCTGCATTATCAGATATTTGCATTACAATTCATAACAATAGAAACATTGCAGTTACGGAGTAGCAACAAAAGTTTGACAGTTGAGGGTCACCGCAACATGAGGAACCGTATGAAAGGGCTGTAGCATTGGGAAGGTTGAGAACCCTGTGTTAGAGAGATCCCGGATAGTCAGATGGCAAAGCTGGCAAGCTTCCTCTCTCTTCCTCACCCTTCCAGCCCAGCAGGTTTTGTCTCCTGACCAGTCAGGCCCCTTGACAGTGGACAGCTCTCACAAGTCCAAGGCTAGACCAGGACACAGCACACCTTTATCTAAAGTTGTGAGCTCATTGGCTTCCCTTTCTTTCTTTAAACTGAGATGCCCTAAACTAAGGGAGGAAGAATGTCATTTTCACCTACAAAAAGCCCCTTAAAACACCCCGGTCTTCAGGAGAGGCCAGGTTTTAGCTTCCCAAGCTCCCCTTCTGCTGTACAGGGGAGTTTTCTCTCAGTGTCCTTTTCTGTATGTCTGCATACATGCACATGTGTACTGTATGTCTGTATATGTGTGTCTAGATGTGTGTGTGAATGTGCACGTGTGTGGATGTGCACGTGTGTGGATGTGCACGTGTGTGGATGTGCACGTGTGTGGATGTGCACGTGTGTGAATGTGCACGTGTGTGAATGTGCATGTGTGTGGATGTGCACGCGTGTGTGTGGATGTGCATGTGTGTGAATGTGCATGTGTGTGAATGTGCACGTATATGTGTGTGTGAATGTGCACGTGTGTGAATGTGCACACGCGTGTGTGTGAATGTGCACGTAGATGTGTGTGTGAATGTGCGCGTAGATGTGTGTGTGAATGTGCATGCGTATGTGTGTGTGAATGTGCACGTGTGTGTGTGTGAATGTGCACGTAGATGTGTGTGTGAATGTGCACGTAGATGTGTGTGTGAATGTGCACGTAGATGTGTGTGTGAATGTGCACGTAGATGTGTGTGTGAATGTGCACGCAGATGTGTGTGTGAATGTGCACGCGTATGTGTGTGTGTGAATGTGCACGTGTGTGTGAATGTGCACGTGTGTGTGAATGTGCACGTGTGTGTATGGATGTGCACACGTGTGTGTGAATGTGCACGTAGATGTGTGTGAATGTGCACGTGTGTGTGTGTGTGGATGTGCACGTGTATGTGTGTGAATGTGCACGTGTGTGTGTGTGTGAATGTATACATGTACATCTTTATCTTCAGCAAAAGTATTTTTCACCAGTTGATTCTGGTGCTGCATCTAAAATTTTCCCTGTGCTACCTTTTGTGCTTGAAATTTTGTTCCTGCCTTTTAATTCTTCAACTGGCAGAGAAAACAAACTCCCTGCAGTTCATTTCATGGTAACACTTGTTTGGTCTGCTCTCCAGTGGGAAATTAGAGCACTGCTTCTGAGCCCTCGATTGCTGGGCCAGGGAAGGTCCCCAGGGTAATTAATGCTTGTCAGGAGGATGACAGGCTGGCCTGCGTGGCTACAGAGATGGGCACCATTGTACCTAGATTCCTGGGGGTGAAGGCAGTACTGTGGAGGTCACACGCCAGCTGGTGAGTCACTCATGGCTATCTCTAGCTATAGCACAAGGGAACTGTACAAATAAACGGTCACTCTAGAAAACAAAGTGCAGGGCCATTGGGTACTCAGATGAGAACAACCAGGCAAATGAGGAAGTAGGGCGGGGGTGGGGGGATGTAGCCTCCAAAGCTGCTCAGAAGTCTGCAGGCAAAAGATTCATATACACAAAATAAACAAATCTTAATATTTTAAATTTTACACATCCCTAACCATCAGAAAAAATGCAAATTAAGACTATTTTGAGATACCACCTCACAGCAGTGAGGATGGCTATTATCAAGAAACCCGACTACAGATGTTGAAGAGGATATGGAGAAACAAGAATCCTTTTACTGAAAATTAATACAATCAGTGTGGAAATTAGTTTGGTGCTTCTTCAAAGAATTTAAAATAGAGCTACCACACAACCCAACTATTTCCCCCATGAGCACAGGGAACTCCACAGTCTACCACAGAGGTAGGCGTACTCCAGTGCTTCTTAGTCTGTTGTCCACACTATAACAAGAAAATGAAACCGACCTCGTTGTCCATCAACAAATGAATGGATAATGAAAATCTGGTGCATATATAAAAGGGAATACTACTCAGCTGTGGAAAAAAATGGCATCACAGAGTTTGCAAGAAAATGGGCGGACTTAGAATACCTAATATTAAACACAATGACATAACCCTATAAAGGGGAAATGCATTCTCCCTCTATGTAAATCCTAGCCTACAATATACTGTGTATTCGTGCAAACGAGTGTTCATGTGTGGACAGTGGACCATGTAGAAAGGAAGAGAAGGTTAACTCTTAGGTGCCCAGGACGGACAGAATGCAAACGGTGGACAGATGAGGCACGAAAGAGGGTACGAGGCTAAACGTTCTGGCTTTAATTCCATCATTGATGGTTTGTGGGCTTGCGGTGGGAAAGTGCATAAAAATGCATTTGACAGGGAAAGTGTGAGCCCCACGTGGAGCTCCAGGGCTTCTGAATGACTTTATAATCGGATAGAGGTTCAGTGGCTCACACCACTGTGTGGGCTTTACGTGCTGTCTTAGTCAGGGGTTCTATTCCTGCACAAACATCATGACCAGGAAGCAAGTTGGGGAGGAAAGGGTTTATTCAGCTTACACTTCCATGCTGCTGTTCATCACCAAAGGAAGTCAGGACTGGAACTAAGCAGGGCAGGAAGCAGGAGCTGATGCAGAGGCCATGGAGGGATGTAACTTACTGGCTTGCTTCCCCTGGCTTGCTTAGCTTGCTCTTTTTTGGGTTTTTTTTTTTTTTTTGGGGGGGGGGGGTTGTTTCAAGACAGGGTTTCTCTGTATATCCCTGGCTGTCTTGGAACTCACTCTGTAGACCAGGCTGGTCTTGAACTCAGAAATCCACCTGCCTCTCCCTCCCAAGTGCTGAGATTAAAGGCGTGTGCCACCACTGCCCGGCAAGCTTGCTCTCTTACAGAACCCAAGACTACCAGCCCACAGATGGCACCACCCACAATGGGCCCTCCCCCCTTGATCACTAATTGAGAAAATGCCTTACAGCTGGATCTCATGGAGGCATTTTCTCAACTGAAACTCCTTTCTCTGTGATAACTCCAGCTTGTGTCAAGTTGACACAAAACCAGCCAGTACATATGGCAAGTTCTTTATAGTAGGCTTAAGGGAGGGAAGAAGGGAGGGAGGGAGGGAGAGGGAAGGGAGGGAGGGAGAGGGAGGGAGAGGGAAGGGAGGGAGGGAGGAAAGGAGGGAGGGAGGAAGGGAGAGATGGTGAACAGAGGGACAGAGGGACAAGAACGAACTCAAGGGAGAGATGGCATGGTAGCCTGAATCTCCTTGAGACAAGAGGAGAAATTTTACCCTTTGGGCTTCCTGAATGAAGGGGAGTCTGTTCTGAGAGACTGTGGGAACAGCCTGTCTTTCGCACTGCCCTTGACCTGGGTGCCAGGGACAAGGGTCAGACAGTGCTGGCCCTCAGGCACAGGGAAAGCATTTGGGGCCCTGGGTTCCCACATAGAGGCTACCCCAAGCCCCATACCCAGTGCCCAGCAAGGCCAGGAGCTGCCCTCTCCCACCCTCTCCCATGCTGTAAACACGGATGGGGAGGGGCCACCCAGAGGGGCTGCTCCAGGCCCCCTACTGAGCTGGTCATTCCAGCACTTCCAAGACTCTAGGACTCAGAAAGCTGCATCTCCTAACAGAGGGGCTTTGTTCCAGCTGGCCTGGGGGTGTTTGCCCTCTTCACACAGGGGTAGAACTACTGAGGGGGGTTTATGTTATTGTTACTTTCAGCTTTGCAAAATGTAAATGTGAACATTCACAGTCTGGAAGTAAACAGCACTGTGTGCTATAGCTCTGGCAGTCAGGGGGTGGCCCAGTCCACAGCTCCCCTCAGTGGATGGAGAGGCTTGACCTGGGATACTCCATACTCCACCCTCTGAGAGTACCTGTGAGGCTCTGAATCACATAGGTCTGAAGAGAAGTCTTTCCTGCAGCCAGAAGGGGACATAGTGAGGCACTCTTGTAATCCTAGGCCTAGGCTGAGGCAAGGTTAGCAAGGTGAAGGCCAGTCTGAGTGACACACTGATAGAGTCTCAGAAGAGAAGTGAGAACAGCCTGAGGGCGAAGGTTCCTCCTGCTTCCAGAATGTTGCTACAGAAGCAGCTGGTTGGGCTGCTCCTCACACCCAAACCAGGCTGGTTTTTCTTTAAAAACAAAAACAAAAACCCATACATGTATACATCATGAAATCAGCAGGCAAATGGATGGAACTAGGGGAGAAAAATCATCCTGAGTGAGGTAAACCAGACCCAGAAAGATAAATATGGTATATAGTCACTTATATCTAGATATCTGTAGACCTAGAGAGGCAGAGAGGAACTAGGAGGGAGACGTGTGGATCTTCCAGAAAGGGGAAACAGGATTTTATGGGTGGACTGGAGAGGGAACGGAGGGGGGCTAAGGATGGGAGAATCGGGTAGGGGGGGTTGAGGGAAGGAATGAGGGGAGAGACAGCGAGAACTGAAGAGCATTGGGCGGCAGTGTGGAAACTTCGTGTAGTGTACGAGGGGAAGTCTCCAAAGAATGAAGGAGACAGAACCCCTACTGTTCATCTTTTTTTTTTTACTAAACTAAGCGTCTAGTGCCAGGTCTGGGTTTCATCCACTTGAGCTGTTGGTTAAAAGGGCCCCACGGAAACCCCCAAACAACACAGGCTGTTGCCAAGACCTTAGGTTGCTCTCCACAAACTGACAGCAAGGCTCCTTTGCAGAATACAACACCCACACAACTCTCTGAACGTGGCGAGGATGAACTGACACCTATAAAGAACCTCACCCCCAGGTTCTAGTGTCTCTGACACGGAATGTCACTCTGCAGACTACTGAAAGAAAGAAGCAAACACCAACCCAACTACTAAACCTTTGATCTATAATCTGTCCTGCCTGCAAAATATGCCAGGGCAATGTTGGCACAAACGTGTGGGAGGAGCCAGCTCATGTCTGATTTCACGTGAGGCCCACTCCAAGAGAGGGAACCCATGCCTGACACTGCTTGGGGGACCAAGGGCCAGAGTGTAGATAGCCCAGAAAGCTAGGGTAAAACCAGATACTAGTGGGAAAAACAAACACAAAACCTCCTAAGACATTCTGCTGTACTCATAGATCGGAGCCTTATTCAGCCCGCATCAGATAGACTTCCTCCTGCAGCAGATGGGAACAGATACAGAGTCCCACAGCAAGACACTATGTAGAGAGACACGCCTTGGAACACACATATCTAAACAAGATGTCTCCATCAAATCCTTCCCCTCAGAGCTCAGAGAGCCCTGTGGCAGGGGTGAGGGGAGATACAGGAGGAAAAGAGGCCACAGTCGGCTTGGCTTGTTCAACTTCAACCTGAGGGTTTTCATTTTACCTGACTATACTTGATTTTGTCATGTTTGGTTGTTATCTCCCAGAAGCCTGTTCTGCCCTCATGACAGACAGAAAGGGGGTAGATCAGATGGGAGGGGAGGTGGAGAGGAACTAGGAGGAGCAGAGGGAAATCATATCAGATTATATTGTATGAGGAAAGAATCTGTTTGAGAACCGGGGAAAACGAGCTCCGTCCATGTACTGCAATGCATTGTGGTCATTATCACCCCCGTTATGAGCTCTCACCACAACGCCCACCCCCGACAGTCTTTTCCCAGCAAGCTCCCCTCCCATTTGTCTTTAATTTATTTATTTTATGTGTAGGAGCATTTTGCCTGCCTGATTGTTGCCCATGGAAGTCAGAAGGCGGCCCTGGATCCCCTGGAACTTACAGTGTCATCTGGAGTTACAGGAGATTGTGAGTCTCCGTGTGAGTGCTAGGAATCAAACCCAGGTCCTCGGCAAGAGCAACAAGTGCTCTAAACCACTGAGCCAGCTCTCCAGCTGTGTGTGTGTGTGTGTGTGTGTGTGTGTGTGTGTGAGAGAGAGAGAGAGAGAGAGAGAGAGAGAGAGAGAGAGAGAGACCCACTGAGTTGAAGTAGATTGCTTGCGTGAGCTTGGTTATTGACTAGATTATGATCAAATATCAATGGTCTCTCCCCTAGCAACCATTAACTGCTAGCATTACTTCAGAGAGGGATGGGAACACATGAGCCCTGCCACCACTGGTGACGGAATGGTTACCCACCCAATCTTATGCTGGTAACCACAGCTTGTGAGTTCATGGGTCCGAAGACTATTTCATGTACAGAAAACATCTGTTTAGGGCTGAGTGCTCAACAGTCACTTATTCTCAATACTTTGACCACTTAAAGGAAGCTTCTCTGAACAAGGCTGACGACTGAATCAAATGCACATAAGGGTATTTAGAAAGCATTTTGATATTATTTCCATTGAGTAAAACAACAGTAGTGGGTTCTTCCATAAGGCCTACATCTTCCCAGTTGTTACCAGTAACCACGTTCATAGTACACAGATGAGTTCCCTCCTACGGAATGGGCTCCATTCCGGTCAGAAAGCTGCTGCCTATTCTCCAATCCCCATGCCTCTATTTCACAAGTGGGTACACCTTTCCTGCCAGTTAGTACTATAGCCTTCAGAAACCTGAGACTTTTAACTATGCCCTGGACAGCTGCGGCCCCAGCTGCTGAGAACTGTCCACATCCTTTCAGCTCCTGGAGCTTACACTGTGTCACGCTTACCCTCGCACCAAATTCGTTCATTCATCCAACCAGTCCATAAGGTCAGAGACGGACAGCACAGAGACGCGACGAGAGTGATAGAGAAGAAAGTAAACACTCGACCACTATACTGGGTGGATGAGTGGTGGCCACAGAAATAAGAGCCAGTGCTGACTTAGAATATGTGATGTGCTAAGTAATGTAAGCTCGCTTAATTCCTCCATCTCTGGGACAAGCCTATGCAATCCTAATTTTCCAAAGGAAATTAAGTAGACTGACCCATATCACACAGTAAGTGGTAGAGTCAAGGCCATACACCCAACGGGCTGGGCACAGTGCCTGGCTGCATACTTGTAGTTCTGGCAGTGAGGAGGCTCGGGTTGGAGTATCAGGAGTTTGAAGTCAACCTGGGCTGCATAGGAAGACTTTGTCACACACCCTTTTCCCAAGAGGGAAATGCCCGAAAACTGTTCCCTAGTGTAAGCCCTCAATTTTCAGAGGCTGTGGACATCAACCAGCCCTAGCGGGGTGGATGCTGCAGCAGAAAGGCACTGGGTGCAGATGTGTTTGACCCCTGCATTCCTGTTTGCAGCCAAGATTGTTCACAAAATGCCTAGTTTGCCAGATCAAAGCTAATCTGGCCACAAATTTAAGTTAGTCTTAAAGAGAAGCAACCACAGCTATTTTTACCTTTCTATTGTTCATGCTGGGGTCATGGAACGACACACCTCTGGAGAATGACTCCAAGGCTCCAGTGAGCCAGCATCTGATTCCCAGGACAGAACAATCTAACCTTCAAGCAATGAGTTAGGCATTGCTTGCCTGAACACAAGAGAGCTTAGACAGGAAGTGAAGCAGCCTCACCCTGGGTCCTCCCACCACTCCATAAGAAGCTATCTGTTGCCAATGACCAAATGGTGGAGGCTGGAGAAGTGTGGTAACAGCCTGTAGAGAGGCTCACCATGAGCTGACAGAGTGCTCAGGAAGCAGAGGTAAGGTGAGAACTTAGCGCTGAGCTTGTGGGTGGCATCTGCCAGCCTGAGACATGAGGAGTGAATGGGTGTCAGAAGGGTTCAGCAAGTGTCGAATAGATGTCCCATTGGAATCTATGAATTTGCTTGAATTTGCTTGTTAAACAAGTAAGAGTAGAAGAGGATGCCCTCCCCTAAAAAACAGCAGTAGAATAATAAAACATTTTAAAACCCTGCAAAATCTAGCCTATGAAACAAGGGTAATACCGTGAGAAGCATGGCCATTAGAAAGGACCCAAAGGGAGAGAGTGCCTGCTCGCCACCCCGCTGGCCCATCCCCTGGGAGCCATGAGCCCAGCTGGCATCAGTGGCCTATAGTACAACCCTTTTCCACTAAGCGCTTCAGTCAGGTGTGTTTTGAGATCTGTGCTGAGAACCTTTCCCTGGGTCTCAGACTCTCCCCCTTTGCTTGCCCAGCCAGCCCAATACACAGATGGGAAACCACATCTTAAAAGAAGCAGAGAACCAGGATCATACACTAGGCCCCTTGTTGTAATCCCAAAAGCAATTATGTCCCACCCCCCACCCCCAAATCCTCCCCATCTCCATCTTTCAAGACTATCCAGGAGCCAAAAGACAAATCCACTGTAACTAGAACTTTGCGTAGGCAAAAACCTACTCTTGACAAGCTGTGCTTGCTGTCCTCACTCAGGTATTTCCTCTCAGCTCTGAAAGTGGGACTTATCATTTTGTGACATCAAGTGAGGCCAAGAAAGGGTTTGAATTTATAACAGAATTTTACTTGCCTGTCAGATCTCCACCACAAAAACATAACCACCACCATGCAGTGGGGACAGGTTTCTAAGGGTAGGATGCAGGTCAGGAATCAGTCCCCCTGCAAACTGGGGGCTGGAGAGAAACAGAGGCTGCTGCAGGAGAGGAGCAGCTGCAGACTAAGGCGAACACTGCGCTCAGCTGCCATGCTCTGGGCTTCATCGTCAGGTATGGCAGAGGAGACTCTGGGAAACTCCAGTTTATTACAGTCCCTGGCTTCAGCGAGCCACAGGGGAAGGAGAGAGCAGATGATAAAAAGCAGGAGGGGTATGGACTTGACCTGTGATTTTATTTTATTTTTTTTTAAATCTCCTAGGGAAAAGCAAAGTGCCTGAGAAGGGCTAGTTTCAATAATGTCCACACACTTCCAGCCACTAGGCTCCTGGGTTGATTATAGCAGAAGAGAGTACCTACAAGGGTATATGGGACAGAGACGGAGCAGGCTGCAGGGCTGGTCTGTATCTCAGAGGCATGCTTTAGTCGGGGCTCTTTGTTGTCTACAAGAGCTGACTGAACCAGAGGGCAGCCAGAACAAGTTTCATAAGATATCAAATATCCTGTTCTACAAAGATTTAAAAAACATTTTTTTAAACACAAAACAATATTGTGTTCTTAGCCCCAGGGTCTTGATGTTCAGCTCTAGAGGGGAGGGGACGGTTCTCTCTGGAGGAGAGCAATCCCTGAAGCTCCAACTTAGGTGGCATGAGGCTATGTCAGAGCTAATGACGACCTTGAGCTGACCCCTCTGAAGCAAGACTCAAAGGCAACCCTGCAATACACAGAAGCGTGTAACTTGATGCTGTTTGTCCAGACATGAGATTTGATGCTGGCCATTCCACTTGTACTTTGAGCTGAGGCGTGCGTGCTACAAGACACTTGCTCTCAGCAGCTTTGTGTGACAGCACAGCCCCAGCAAGTCTTCAGATAGAACAGCCAGGACATCAACACTGGCTCATCCTTCGGCAAAGTCCAGAGCAGCTGGAGGGAAGAAACCCTTTCCCAGCAGAGAGACCTCGATGGCATCTCAGACCTGTCCACCTAGGAGAGGAGCTAGCCCAACAGCACCAATAAAATAAACCAACCAAAAAACGAGTGGAGAGCTGGGCAGTGGTGGCGCATGACTTTAATCCCAGCATTTGGGAGGCAGAGGCAGGTGGATTTCTGAGTTCGAGGCCAGCCTGGTCTACAGAGTGAGTTCCAGGATAGCCAGGGCTACAACAGAGAAACCCTGTCTTGAAAAACCAAGAAAAAAAAAAAAAAACGAGTGGCAAGCGGGCAGGCAGGGCAGCTTCCGGAACACATACCATAAGCTGTCACTCAAATCCAGATCACCCAGTAAAGGCCTCGTGACATCACTCAGGACAACCTGGAGACGATTGACCTGCTGTTAAGGTGATCCATGAGAAGGCAGCAGTCTTGCTGGCCATCCCTGTACCTTCACAACCTGGTCCCTCAGCCCACCCCTTGCAGACTAAGGATGGCGGAAGACTGGGGAACAGGCCTGCTGTGGAAAATCCCCGTATAGCACCCACGGCTTTCTCTCATACTGGAAACCACAGTTCACACCTCCCCACAAGATGGAATCACTGACAGTTGGAAGGACATGAAATTGATAATTACGGTAATCCTGACTTTTTTGTGTGTACCAACTCTGCTACTGAATAATCATCTTCATATACAAAACCTTACCATTTACACTGCAAGTTTCTCCAGTTTGTTCAATCACACAGAGTGTCTTTATGTCAGCTCACTAAGGATTTAGAACATGCTCCCTACAGGAAACCCCACTGCCCTCCTTGAGCAACCGGAAGAGCCCCCAAGCTCCCCAGGAGCCTGGGCAGGGTTGAGAGTCTGTGTGGGTTTGAGAATTCGGGCCCTTGAGAACTGATTGGATTTCTTTTCGGTGGACTATCTGTTCCTCTTATTTTTTACTTTAAAGCTTTGCTTTTATTTTACATATATGAGTGATGGCCTGTATTTACATATTGCACTATATGAGTGCCTGCCCACAGAGACCAGAAGAGGACAGCTAATCCCCTGGAACTGACCTTACAGGCAGTTGTAAACTGCCTCATGGGTGTTGGGAACCAAATTAAGGTCCTCTGCAAAAATAGCAAATGCTATTAAATACTGAGCCATCGATCCAGCCCGTCCCCTTCCCTCCCCCATGAGCAGACTTTTTAAAGTTAACTTAAAAGAATACATTTTTGTAATCAACATTTTAATTTTTGTGGCAAATTTTTTTCCCAGTTTGTCACTCTTTTGACCTTGTTTATACTGCAGGGTTTTTTTTGTTTTTTGTTTTTTTTTAAATCTAGTTGGTATGCACATTCACTGTCTTAGTATTTTGTTCAACTAACTTTTCCATGGTCGTGGTTCTCAACCTTCCTAATGCTGTGACCCTTTAACACGGTCCCTCAGTGTGTGGTGACCCCAACCATAACACTATCTCATCGCTACTTCACAACTGCAATTTTGCTCCTGGTATGAATCATATTATAAATATCTGTATTTTCTGATGGTCTCAGGTGACCCATGTGAAAGGGATATTCCACTCCAAGGGATCTCTACCCACCAATTGAGAACCACTGTTCTAGAATGTTTTGTAATGCTTAGACAGACTTTTTTTTCTTGGGCTAGAGAGAAGGCTCAACAGTTAAGATCTCTGGCTGCTCCTCTGGAAGATCCTGACTTGATTCCCAGACCCACGTGATGGCTCATAACTAACTCCAGTTCCAGGGGATCTAATACCCTCTGCTGTTACCATCCTCAGGTACCACACATGCATATGTCATCTACATACAGGCAAACAAAACACAACACGCATAAAATAAATATCTTTTAAGAAAATGAAAAAGAGAATGGGGAGCACTTCTTTGCTGATATAAAAGTTCTTGGAAATCAGATGCTGTCCTGGTTTTATTTTATAAGGTTAAATACTGGTTCCACCTGGAATTTGTTCACAGAGGAAGAGAGTACAGGTAAGGTCTTTGTCTTGATCTGTGCCAAATGCTATAAAAGATTACCCTAGACCTAGTGACTTAAACTACATCTCCTTAAACTGTCACCAGCCAATTAGGGCCACATAACTGAATGTGGGGGCAGGGTTACAAAGCCTTGTCAACACTACAAGGCTTCTGAATGCACACCTAAACAAAGCTCAGTTCAAAATCAATTGTGTAACGAGCCTGGATGTTTCGGCAGCTCTCTCCCTGGTATCACGTGACCACGCTGCAGCCATGTTTCAGAACACTGTGTGCCCACTTTGCCCACAGTCACATGGCACCAGTGAACACTTCCTGTTAGTGCCTCAGAACTGAGACTCTTTTATACCATGAGCTGTAGCGTGTTATGTTCACTGTATATACAAAGTTTCTGACTTTAATTGAAACGTAATAGTTGGATTACAACATGGAAGATATCATTATATTGTGTTACAATGTTTGGTTTTAAAAGTTGCTGTTTGCTTCCGGTTTCCATCTATGGGTGGAGACCTCTGCCTGTCACCAGGAGTCCATAGCCAATGAGCACCAGGAGAAAGCTACCCTCCCAGGAGCATGGAAAAGCCGTGAGTGGGGTTAAGGGGAGCAACACTACTCACCAAGACCCTCCCGGAACCGGTGGGATACAGGGCCTGAGGAGAATTCGGGGGCAGGAAACTGCTGAGCCTTCCGGTTCCATCTGTGGGTGGAGATCTCTGCCTGGGCCACCAGGGGTCTGTGCCTGGGGACCTCAGCCTGGGCCACAAGGCTCCAGGAAAGAGTGGGTATCCCAGGAGTGCTGACACACCTTTGAGCACAGGCAAAACCACCACTTCTGTTCAAACTCACTGGATCAAGAGGGACCCTTACAGAGCCATCAGGACATAGGAACCAAGGGACAGCTGGGGACAAGATCCTTCTGATTTCTGTCTGCACCCCAGAGCTGATCCTGTGCCACAGCTCTCCAAACCCAAACACCTCTCAGAGAGAGCTGGTCTTCAAGGAGTATTGACACAGAGGCCTGCAGGAGGGGCAAGCCACAACTAGACAG
>CM052708.1:40694733-40777667 GCA_028551405.1 Uromys caudimaculatus | reverse complement strand
AGCAGCCATATTTATAATAGCCAGAAGCTGGAAACAACCCAGATGTCCCTCATCAGAGGAATGGATACAGAAAATGTGGTACATCTACACAATGGAGTACTACTCAGCTATTAAAAACAATGATTTAATGAAATTTGCAGGCAAATGGATGAACTTGAAAATATCATCCTAAGCGAGGTAACTCAGTCACAAAAGAACTAACATGGTATGTACTCACTGATAAGTGGATATTAGCCGAAACGTTTAGAATACCCAAGTTTCACTTTACAGTAACCGCTGGACTGAGTGTGAGGTCACAGATGGAGGAGTTGGAGAAGGGACTGAAGGAGCTAAGGGAGTCTGCAGCCCCATGGAGGGAACAACAGTGTCAACTGGCCTGACCCCTCCCCCCCATAGATACTGGACCACCAACCAAAGAATACACATGGAGGGACCTATGGTTCGGACCACATATGTGGCAGAGAAGGGCCTTGTTGGCCATCAGGGGGAGGAGAGGCCTCAGTAAAGGGGAATGTCAAGGTGGGAATATGGGAGTGGGCAGGTGGGTGGGTGGGAGGTGGAATTCCCTCATAGAGGTGGGGGACGGGGAGGAGATAGGTAGTTTCCAAAGAGGAGACCTAGAAAGGGGAAACATTGGAAATGTAAATAAAGTATCAAAAAATTTTTTTAAAAAAAGTTGCTGTTTGAATGCTTGGCTTGAATTTTTTTTTTTTTTTTGTAATCACTCGTTAAATTTAGGTTTGGGATTAGGAGAGACTTCCCTACAATTTCTGAAATGTTCCTAAACACACTTCTGCCATTTTGTTTTATGTATTTAGATAAAATGTCATTCTTAGCATTCACAATTATAAAATCAAAATATCAGTCAACTCTGAAAAACTCATTGACAGTACTCTATATCCTGCAGTATAAAACATTTAGCCAAGATTTAATCTCTACAAAAAAACAAGCACATCAATCTCATTAGTCGGCAAATTCTCTTTAATCTTTAGTAAATAGAAAACACATATGTATATGGAAGATTTTAAAAATAAACTTTATATTATCAGTAAATGTCTTATTTGTATACCTATTTTATATACCCATATACCTGTGGTCAAATAAATATTTCTCCAGTGAAAACATTTTAAAGCCAACATATATTTCTCAAAATTCTTGGACTTAGAAGTCCAAGATCACAGTGGTAACAGATCTTGTATCCGGCGAAGTCCTGTTTCCTAGCTTGTAAATAGCTATCTTCCCACATGGGAAGGAGGGAGCAACAGGGAGGGTCAGGAATGAGAACGGAAGAATCAGTATGATTTTGTTTTATGCAATTGAGCATGCAGATCTGGAACTCCAAGGACAGACCTAGACTGGAGACAAAAAATGTAGAGGCCTTCAGAACGTGGGTGGTGTTCAAGGTCACGAGAATGGGTGGACAGAGACGTGGAGAGGAGCAGAAGGAACATGGACGTGAATGGTAGAACAGAAACTCTCAGGGATTAGGCAAAGAAGGGGAGCCAGTCCAGCAGACAGAGTGGGAAGCCACAGGGATCGTGGAGGACACCAGACACAGGAGTTGTCATGGAAACAACACTGTGTTTCAAGAAGCAGCTAACTAATGTCATTTACCAAGACGAAAGGCTAGGCAGTACAATAAGAGTTTCCATGGAATTGTGCTGAATCAAACAGAAAAGAAAGAAAATCCAAGTTCCTAGAGTCAACACAGGGCAGAAGAAATGAAAATGACTAATCTTCAAGAAAGGTGACTAGAGCCAGGCATGGTGGCATAGACTTTTAATCCTGGCACTTGGGAGGCAGGGGCAGGTGGAATCCCTGAGTTCCAGAGCAGCCAGTGCTACACAAAGAAACCATGTTTCAAATAAAACAAACAAACAAACAAACCAATGATGAAAATAAATGAGACTCTGAAGAAATAAAGAAGAGATGGAGTCCTTCATGCTAGGCCAGCTCTGCCTCCGTTCAGGGACTCGCCCAATTATTTTGATCGAATGACAGCACTCTTTCTAACACGATTAAAAACATGTCACTTAAATGTTTTCCCATGTCATCAGTGGGGTTCTAAGTGGAAGGAGACGCTGACCAACCTGACCAGAATTCTGTACCACATCCTCTGTTGATGTTAAGTCCTCATCACAACCTCGTGAGCAAAGTGTCATCATCCCTATATTACAGATGAGAAAGAGAGGGCCAGGGGGGACAACAGACCAAGGTCACTCACTCACTGAGCTGGTGAGAGATGCAGCTGGGACTCACACCCAAATGTATTTGCTTACAAAGCACAGACCCTTTTCACCCCACCCCCCACCCCACCCTACCGCCAACCTAGACAGAGTACAGAAGGGGTTGGGAAGCAAGAGAAATGGGGCATTAAAAGAAAACCCATGCCTTCTATACTTCATACATGGGCTTCTAAAGTTCCCCTTCCTTTAGTAAAATTACTCAGGTGTTTTACCAGGTCCATACAGGTTTTAAGCATGCTGAATGTCTGCAAAAGGCGCAAAAAGCCTGAGACTTTCTGATGCTGGCACAGGAAGGTGCCAGCGAGTCACCTTCTGCAAACTCCCTTAATTTTCTTTCACTGTGCTATGACCCATGACCAAAAACAACTTGGAAGAGGAAAGGGTTTATTTGGCTCACACTTCTGCATCACAGCCTATCATCGGTGGAAGCCAGGCCTTGTACTCAAGGAGGATCCTGGAGGTAGGAACTGAAATAGAGACCACGGATGCTATTTACTGGCCTGTCTCCATTGCTTGGTTCAGTTTGGCTTTTTTTTTTTTTTTTTTTTTTTTTACAACCCAGGACCGCCCGCTCAGGGTAGGCAACACCTGCAGTGGGATTGGCCCTCTACATCAATCATTAATTAAGAAAATGCACCACAGACTTGCCTACAGACCAATTTGATGAAGACAACTCCCTTTCCCAGGAGACTCTCGCTTGTGACAAAAGCTAAGCTGCCCAATTGACTGACCCTTTGTCAACTTGACACACAACCAAAATGCATCATTAAATCACAAACCTTCTTCTTTTGTTTGTCCCCAAGACCACATTAATATTAATAACACAATATAAAATACAGTTCGACTTTAAAGTTCAATATCTCTTTAAAATAGTTAACTCTTAACTGCATAGGTGCCTGTGAAATAAAAAACAAGAAATTCTTATTCTAAGAGGGAAGAACCAGGCTATAGTTATAGTCAGATCAAAGCAAAACCAAAACCCCGTAGTGTAAGGACTTCACGTCTTCTGGACTCTATATTTAGGCAGCTGCTTCTGCTGTCTGCAGCTTGTCTTCCAGGCCTAGGTCAGCCCACTTCACATCTGTTCCTGTCCTTGGCATATATCCTACTAGCTCAGCATTTCTAATATCCTGGATTTTCTACTGCAACTGAGACCGCACCTTCACCAATGGCCTCTCCTGGACATTCACAGTGCCAAGCCTCTCCATGACTCCTTCAGGCCTTCAAAAGCCAGCACCATGTGGGAGACTTTACACCCTTTTTGCCAAATTCTGCTGCCATGTAAATAAATGTACAGCCTTGGCCACCTCTGAACTACAGCTTCCGTGTGCTGACCCTGAGGAGATACTGCTCAGAAAATTTCACCTCAGTGATGGGGCCTCTTATGACTCACAGGTGGTTCTTCAGCCCCACTTGGTTGGCATCTGTTGTCCTAAGGAAGCACACGTCTCACTCCCAGTGATTCCTAATTTAAGTATCACACACATGGCTCCAATAGAGCCTTCGCTTCCCCCTGAATCTTCACAAGCCAGGTTCTACTATCTGCATTTCTCGTCTTCTTTCCCTACCCCCTCCCATTTTTCAAGACAGAGCTTCTCTTGTGTAGTCTTAGCTGTCCTGAAACTCACTCTGTAGACCAGGCTGGCCTTGAACTCACAAAGATCTGCCTGCCTCTGCTTCCTTAGTGTCAGGATTAAAGGCGTGGGCCACCACCACCCAACTCTCTCATTCTTACACATTTTTATCACCCAAGTTCCCACAACATCCCACAAGCTCTAGGCATTTTCAGCCCAAAGTTCCACCACACATGGTCAGAACCCTCCCAGCAAGTCCACATTGTCCTAGTTTGCCATCCATCACTGTGATAAGAACACCGGGACCAAAACCAACCTGGAGGACGAAAATGCTGATTCAGCTTCCACTTTCACATGCTAGTCCATCAAGAGAAGCAAGA
The DNA here is from genome assembly GCA_028551405.1 of Uromys caudimaculatus. Lineage (NCBI taxonomy): Eukaryota > Metazoa > Chordata > Mammalia > Rodentia > Muridae > Uromys > Uromys caudimaculatus. The sequence continues at coordinate 40,773,467 of CM052708.1, read as the reverse complement.
GCCGGAGCCTGGAGGTGGGAATTGAAGCAGAGAATACAGAGGAACACTCTCTACTGGCATCTTTCCCCATGGCCTGCTCAGCTTTGCTTTCATATACTACCCAAGACCACCTGCCTAGGGTTGGCACTGCCCACAGTGTGCTGGGCCCTCCCACACCAATTGTTAATCAAGAAAATGCCCTACAGATGCGCTTATAGGGCCAGCTGATGGAGTAATTCCTCAGCTGAAGTTTCCTCTTCCCAGATGACTCCTGTTTGTGTCCAGTTTACAAAACAAACCAGCACAAACATATTGATTAATAATGCCTCAAGGTGTGTCTTATTCATTTTGGGTTTTTTTGTTTTGTTTTTGTTTTCTTGTTGTGTTTTGTTTTGGTTTTGGTTCTTTAGATAGGCTCTATTTGAGCATCTCTACATAGCTCTGTCTGTCCTAGAAACTTGCTAAGTAGACTAGGGTGGCCTTGAAGATCTACGTGCTTCTACCTCCTGAGTGCTGGATTTAAAGGCTTGTGACACCACACCTGGCTTCTTACTGCATGTTTTAATTACACCTAACATGGTAGCACACCCACAGCAACTAAGAGGAAGGTGGGTGCATTAACTGATTTGATTATAGCAATCATTTTGTAATGTAGGTGTGCATGCAATCAAATGTATGTGTGCATGCAATCATTTCCTGCATCATGTGTCTTCAATTTTATATCTTAGATAAACACAGTTAGCCTCCACCCCTTGGCTTCTCTAGTCTCTTTGCCAGGGAGTGGGTAAATTGCCTCTGCCCCTTACATGAAGCAGCCCTCTTCCACCGCCTGCCCTGCACATACTGTCCCAGAGAGAGGCTGTTGTAGCCACAGCACCAGTGAGGCCAGTGTGTAGGGAGTACCACAGTGGGTGCTACAACATAGGAAGGAATCCTCACCATATGGGTTTGGTGTCAGGGGCTAGGCTGTGCAACATCCAGAAAGGTACAGGGTGGCCCTGGGACCCTGTGAGCAGCCCACTGTCCTGCTCATTAGCCCTGCCCTGTTTCATTAGCTGTGTGATCACTTGCTTTTGCTTGCAGCTAGAAACTCTGACTGATAAAATGATTTTGTATTTTCTTGGCTAGGAGGGAATTCCTTTGGGCCCTTCATATCTTCAGTTCTTACAAGTGTATCGAGTATCCAGGCTCCCTGGCCCATGGATCGTGTGGACACAATGACCTCCCGCTGAACTATGACATCTGATACTCCCAGCTTCCCTTTGCAGAGCTCCAGACGTTGGCTGCCTCTCCAGCTGCCTTGACTATAAAGTCTCAGTTGAATGTATGCGCCTGCTTCCCATCTTGGCTGAGGGAAAACCCAGCTGTCCCTCAGCATTGCCTGCTCTTCCCCAGGGCTCTGCAGAGCCTGCGACTCTCTAGCTGCTTGCTGCATTGAAGGAAAACAAATAGAGAAGTCCCTGCTGTTGAAACTTCACCAAAGCATCTCATAGGTTGTGTCTTGTTTGCTCTGTTTGCTGCACTTTGCCTGAAATTGGACAAAATTGTCACCTGGGCCTGACGCTGGATGACTCAAGCCCTGTGTCCCTGGGAACTCCTCACAGGTTCCTCAGGCCGCTCTTGATAAAGACACTCAGTATGACTCACACAAGCCCAGGATAATTTCTAACCGTCAACACCGACAAATATTCCAACTATGCCTGCAGAATGTGTTGTTTCTTCACTTAGGGCTATGTCTGAGGATCCTAAGACTTCCCGGAAGCCTCCTCGCACTAATTATGTGTGTGGTAAGCTGAAGAGACTCACTGGGTTCGGAGGTTGAGGGACAAGAATGTCACGTACTCCCTTGAGTATAAGGTTCTTGGTCAATGGTCTCATTTTTTCCAAAAAGTGTTTTGCCACATGACCTGCCATGGCTTCCATTAAAGTATGGGAGGGCATAGATTCTGTAACCTCAAAATGTGAGGCTTGGTCCTAGTACACTGAAGAAGCTCACAAGCTAGCATCACACCCGCTCGGGGCTGTTGGTGACTTGTCCATACCAGCTTCTGATGGCACCACCCACGCAGCTTATTCTATCCTAGAAAAGTGTCCTTGCTGTTTCGCTTGTCTTCCTCTGTCGGCTACTGAATATTCCGACCTGCTGGAACAGCAGGAGGAGGCTACAGCTTTCCCCTCTAAGCCACGGTGTGTTCTTCAGGAAGATTTAGGGCGCTATGCATTTCAAGTCTTAGCCACAGATTGGTGTGACCTAGTGGGTGGTGACATCTTCTCCCCCAGGGCCTTACACCAGAGAAGAGAGTGTGGTGAGGAGTGAAGGCAGTGTGGGGTTTGCTGAGACTTCAGCAGCAGGGAGCAAAGATCCCAGCTGGGCGGGGAAGAGGTTTGCAACATAGTATCTTCTCCCTCTATAGCCTGTTCTGGGGTTAGGGGTCCTATTGTCAATCTCTAGAATGTGTGGGCCTTGTTGCTTCTAACTCCAAAGATTTCTTTTCTGTACCCCTATTCCAACCACAAGCTGTGCCACTTGAGAGCCACAGGACCTCAGAGACTGCTCTCAATCCCCTTGTTTTACAGTCACCTGATGCAAAGACAAAAGCAGAGGATCAAGTAGTGATGCATTCAGGGCTGAGACATGGGAAATACACTTGTGCTTCATCTATGGGATCCTTTGGTCCAGACTTAAAGCCCAGCGTGTGGCCTGGAGAAGGAAACTGGCCAGCACAACTTTGAATTCTTCACAGCACAAATCCAGCCAAAGACAGGAAGGGATGAGAAACAGGTCAGTGACCAGCCGATCTTTGAGGACAACTACAAAGCTCTGCCTCCCGAGAGACGCCCAAGCACCGTGATTGCTAAGACTTATTGGAGCTCTGACGTCAGGGAAGGTCCTCAAAGCAATGAGCTTCTGAGGAAAAGCTAAACCCATTTAAACCATCTGGGACCTCCATCCACAGCATCATTTTCTATTTCTCTACCACGGAACAAACATAAGGCCCCCATTTCTCTCAACTTTGAAGTAGTTCATTCTGCATGCATGGCCTCCATCTCCAACCACCTCCACCGCTGCTAGAAGGAACAGGTGCTAGATCCAAGCAGGGACCCCAAAGCTTGTTGTTGGAAAATCTGGGTGCTGGGCCTGGCTGGGACTCACATAAGTTGAGCCCTGGACGACACACCACAAAAACTACCAGCTTCTATGAAGCCAGGAGGGAGATACTCAGATCACTTCTGATTAAGAAGATCTTAAACTGAACAGTAGCCTACAAAGATACCAGTCCTTAATGCCCAGGAATATTCTGCCTCACACGGGAAAGGAGCTCTGCAGATGGACTAATGTAAGGGGTTAGAGAGATGGTGCTGCATGACCTGGGTGGGCCCAACACAGTCACAAGGTCCTCACAGAAGGAAAAAGGAATACAGCAGAGAATGAGAAGCAATCAGATTTTCCAGAAGCTTCTAAGAAAGCCTTGCCAGCACATTGGGTTTCAGATTCTTAAACTCTAAATGGTTAGAGAATAAATGTGTTTTGATTTAAGCCACTAAAGTTTTTTGTTTTTTGGTTTTTTTTTTTTTAAAGTGGCTGCATTGGAACTACTGTAGAGATCTCAGTGATGAGTCAGAACCAAGAGGGAATCCAGCATGGTGCTGTGGGCTTCAGCTTCCCAGACCACAGGTCTCCTGGCACTGGAGGACTCTGTAACCTCAAGTAACAGAAAACCCAAATCAACTTAGCTTATACAGGTCCTAAGGCAGGCGGGTCCACACTCCGTTGACTAGGTGACGAGTGATGTCATGGAAGAGCTCAGTTCTTGTCGGTCTCCGCCTTTGTTTTCATTCACAGTGTAGATGCCAAAGTTGCAGACAGCACATCTAGGTACATCGTGGCCCGTGCTCAGGATGAGAAGCCATTGCATCTTTGAGTCTCTTGTTGAGAATAACAAAAACTGTATCAGAGCATCTGTTCTACTGCTGCTCCCCTCTGAGGCCATATTTCCCCTCCCGTCTCTTCCTGCCCATGGCTAAACCAGTCAATGCTGAGAGAAATCATACCACTTTAATGATGAGGGTTAATGGGATCCTGCCCCAGAAGCCAGACTCCCTGAACTATTTGGCTGTTGAGTAAAGAGTGAGCACCAGAACTGAATTGTTTGAGCCAAGAAGTAAATCCATTTCCCAGAGCATCTACTCCACTGGTGTATGGCTGGGGTATCACAGACACAGGCACATCCTTGTGGAGTCCAGATAGCTGGGGCACATGCGGCTATTCTTCACCTAGGGAGGAACAGGCTCTTGTTGGTTTGCTTCCATCACCATGGACACCAGATCGGCCTTGGAGATCAAGTTCCCTTTTGTCTGGCCCATTGCTTTGATTGCCCATGCGATGTCTAGAAAACCATATGGGGTTAGGGTGATAGCAATGAGTCTCACTGAGTGCTAGCTCCACTCCTCCAGCACCCACCCCTGAGCTGGAGAAGAACTGGGGCTGCTTTCCCCAGGAGGAAGCTGAGGGTGTGCAGGGACCTAGGGCTTCTGGGCTGTCCTGTAGGCCCATCCCGTTATTGCCTGGTACAGCACTCTGCTCTCTCAGCCCAGCCACCTGCAGCTCTCAGCCCAGCTGCCTGCAGCCCCCTCAGCTTGATTGTGAATAAGCCCAGAGTGAGGAAACTGGGGAAACTAAAATAGAGTTTACTTAATTTGCTATTATCCCAGTTTTCATTTTTTAGCTTTGACAAATAGTTCTGCTTATAGCATCATGGGACACTGAATAAAGGATACATAGAAACTCTATATTGTTGTAACTTTCCTGTCAATCTACAGTTATTTCAAACAATATATTCATTTTTAAATTATTTTTGATATGTATGTGTTCCTGTTCATGGGGAGGTGCACTTGTGTGTTCAAATGCATGTGGACATGGATATGCATGCATGTGGATACTGGAATACAGTTTTAGATGGCATTAAGCACCACCCACCTTGGTTTTTGAGATAGGGTCTATCACTGGCCTGGGACTCACCCAGAGACCAGGATGCACAGCCAGTGAGCCTCAGGGATCTGCCAGTCAGTGCCGCCCAGTGCTGGGATTTTAAGCATGTGCCACCATGCCTATGGGTTCTGAGAATCAAACTCAGGTCCTCTTATTTACATGGCTAGCACTTTACTGCCTAAGCTATCTCCCCAAGCCCAGTACATTTATTTTAAAGGGAACAGTGTGAAGGGAAGATAAACCAGTGTTGGGCTCTGCCTGGCAGGGTCGCACCATACCCTGTCTCCTCCACACATGGCCCTGGGGATATCCCTGCCCACTTGAGAATTCTCTGCCCAGCTCCAACTCAACAAGAGGAAGAAGGATTTTAAGGAAAGTTAAACTCAAAAGGTGGGCTGGGGAGATGGATTGGTCAGCCATATAAACATGAGGACCTGAGGATAGATGCTCCAACGACCACATAGAAAAACAAGTGTGGGACACACATGCTCCCGCAATAGCAGCTCTGGGGAGGAAAAGACCAAAGGATGCAGGAGCTCTAGTCCAGCCAGTCCAGCGAGCTGATGAGCTCTAGGTTCAGGGAGAGACTCCGCCTCAAAAGAAAATGAAGAAGCAACTGAGGAAGACATTCAACATGGACCTCTGGTCTCCACGTGTGAGGGGGGCACACCCTGACATATACATGTAACACACACACACACACACACAGGTTGGTGTACATATAGTACTAGTTTGAAAGGCCAGGAGAGTAAGAATGAAAATGGGTGGGATTAGGTGGTTTGATGGAAGTTCTCAAGGCCAAGAGGATCTATCTAAGAAAGAGCTAAATCATGAGCTCTTTGCCGCAAAACTTCTAACAAAATACCTCTTACTCAAGTCACCTAGGGACTAGCTTCAGTCACAACACCAAGAACCCAGCCTGACCTGATTCTGCTGCTGTTTTGTTTTCGTGAGTGCGTGCATGCGTGCGTGCGTGCGTGCGTGTGTGCGTGCGGTTTCTGCGACCTCATCTGAAAGCCCACTCTTAACCACAGAACTTTCGTCAAGCCACCGCACAGCCCATCTTTCATCCAAATGACCTCATTTAAGTCATAATCCCCGTCATAGAGGAAGCACAGACAATTGTCCTTTTTGACTGATGAGGACACTGGGGCTGAGGGAGTTAATCCTTGCCCAAGATCACCCAGCTGTCAGTCAGCAAGGATGTGGCTCATTCACTGCTGTCCACTTCCCATACCCGATGACCTGGCCTGCTTCCTGAGAAAGCCGAAAGCACTCTCCCCCCTAGATGGCTGTACACATCACCTGACCAACCATCTCCACTGGTCTGCCAGCCGGATGCCACAGGAGCTTCATGGCTTTGTCCATTGCTGCCACCTTTGTCCTTTCTGTTCCTAATCCCATGGGCAGACCTGCTCCACCTGAAGTGTCCTATCAGAGTCTGCCTTTTGGACCCCTCCTCCATTATAGTTTGCTGCCAAATAAGGATGGAGGAACAGAGAGACTCTGGGATGGGCTCTGTCATGGGTTGGATATAAAAGGCCCACAGGTTCCTTTTTGAATGCTTGGTCCTCAGATATTGGGGAACATTCCTTGGATTTGGGGAAGTTGTACAAGCATTAGGAGGCAATGCCTAGCTAGAGGAAGCAGGCCAATGCAGGTAGATTATCTGTAACTGCCTGCTGCTGTATGTTCTCTGCTTCCTGATTGGCTCTGAGATGAGCAACTCTCCTCGGCATACACATTCACAGCCTTGATGATGCCATGCTCAAGTGCATGGACTAAGTGACTAGAAGCTTAACCTTCTGAACTGTGAGTCCAAATCACTGTTTCCAGCTTCTCTCAGGTATGTGGGTCACAATGGCAATAGAAACCCAGAGGAAAGTCAGAGAAAGCAGAGTACGCAACATCTGCCTGACACCCAGGTCTCCTGCACGCACTGAGCCACTGGAGACTGCCAGGAACAGGTTTCAGTACACAAGCTCACCTTTCCTGCTTTCCACTCTTTCAACTGACCCCACTATTAAGAGAGAGTTGGGGGAGGGGAGGGCTGGCTGGAGAGATGGCTCAGCAGGTAAGGGCATTTGCTTCTCTGGCAGAGGAGCTGAGTTCAGTTCTAGCATCCACATCAGGTGCTTATAACCACCTGTACCTTCAGCTCCAGGGCATCTGACACTCCCTTTAGGCCTCCATGAGCACTCAAACTACACGCTCAGAGAGAGAGAGAGAGAGAGAGAGAGAGAGAGAGAGAGAGAGAGAGAGAGACCTATACATACAAATAAAATAAAATACCTTTTGAGTTATGGAGGCTAGGAAGATGGCTCACTCTGTAGAGTGCTTGCCATGCAAGTGTCAGGACCTCAATTCAGTCTTCAGAACCCACATTTTAAAAAAAAAATCCATGATGGTATTCACTTGTAATTCCCATGCTGGGGAGGTAGAGACGTTCGGGGCTCTGGGGCTTGCTGGCTGGCCAGTCTAGTTAAACTGGTGAGTACTCGGCAAGTTGGAGACCTTGTTCCCAAAACCAAGGGAGAAACTAGACTGGAGTTTGTCCTCTGACCTCACGTGCATGAACATCAGACACACACACACACACACACACACACACACACACACACACACACACACACACACGGGCAGGGAGGAGAGAGGAGACATCAGAATCCAGCTCTGTCCCGCAGATTTTTAGGCCCCGGGTCTTGTGCATGGATGCAGACAGGCCAGGCTGAGAGTCTGTGCCGCTCCCTATACTTAGGAAAGGGAGGTCCCATGCAAAGGCCCGACCCTTTACTCTGAATAGCACTAACATGGCGACATTTCTTCTGTCTGTTCACAGCCCATCCCTAAAGGAGAAACATTCCAATAAAAGCTCCACTTTTAAGATGAGGACATTTTTCCAACTGAAACATTGAGTCTTTGTTCTCAAAGGATCTCTCCTCAAGTGTGGGAAGTGACACCTTTAATGTTAAACAAATACACCATGAAGAGCCCAGAATGGTTTTAAAACAACTCCTTTATTAGTTTTTTTTAATTTAAGCATTAAACTCCAGGACTGCGCAGCTTGGAGCTAGCACTTCAGTCTACCACAGCTGAAAATGGCATCCTTAGATGTCTTAGAAAAAGACAAGAGTGCCCCAGATGCAGCTTTTTGTTTTTGTTTTTGTTTTTTAATTTGTTTATCTATATGAATACACTGTAACTGTCTTCATGCACACCAGAAGAGGGCATCCCAGTACAGATGGTTGTGAGCCACCATGTGGTTGCTAGGAATTGAACTCAGGACCTACGAAGAACAGCTAATGCTCTTAACTGCTGAGCCATCTCTCCAGCCCCATAGATGCAGCTTTTTGAAAGTGCGGTAGCCCTGGCTGTCCTAGAACTCACTCTGTAGATCACGCTGGCCTCAAACGCAGAGATCTGCCTGCCTCTGCCTTCCAAGTGCTGGGATTAAAGGTGAAGACACCACTGCCCGGCTGGGCTTGTCTTTTTAAACAGTGTTTTTATCCTTTGAATGTTGGATACATGCATACAAAGAATATTGATCACATCCACATGTTACTACCTCCCCTCCAACTCCCCCTAAACCCCTCCAGCCCATCTCCCTCCCGACTTTATGTTCTTTTTATTACTGTTATTAATAAGCACATGTTCAATCAGCTCTGCCCCATACACACTGTGGGTATGAGCCCATCCACTGAGGCATGAGCAACGTACCACAGCCATGTCCCCAAAGGAGAGGCTCTGCCTTCCTCAGCAGCCAGCGGGGCTTGTCTCAGTCTTGCAGATTCCCAGCTTTAAGGGAGGAAAACTTAATTTTGACTCCGGTTTCGGGTTTGGGCCCAAGGTCGGTTGCTGCATTGCTTTGGGTCTAAGATAAGGTGAACCTTCCCAGCAGCAGGAATATGAGGCAAAGGTCACTTGATTCGTGGCAGCCAGGAAACAGAGAGTAGGCCTCGGAGGAGCCACAGACGAGAAGCACTTTAAAGGCTCGCCCCAGGAAGCTACCCACCACCTACTGCCTCTCAATGATGCCATCAAGGTATGAATCTATCAGTGGATCAATCCATTCATGAAGTTTGAATCCCGATCCAATCACTTCCCAGGGACTGCATTACCATCTGAGGACCAAGACAGGAGCTCCTCGTAGGGTACTTCCTACTCACACCATGTCAGTCAGTCATTGCTAAGTTTTTCTTCTTTGTTACCTTGTCCTGTTTTATTTTCCCCATAGTACTTGGAATCTGCTTATTTTTTTCATTATTTATTCACTTTACATCCCAGTATTAGCTCCCCCTCCTCCCAGTATCAGCTCCCCCTCCTCCCAGTATTCCCCTCACACAGCTTCTCCCCTCCCTTCTCCTCTGAGAAGGGGGACCCCCCTCCATAGACCCCCACCCCAGCACATCAAGTCACTGCAGGATTAGGTGCATCCTCTCCCACTGAGGCCAGACAAGGCAGCCCAGTTAGGGGAACCAGATCCACGGGCAGGCAACAGGTTCAGAGACAGCCCCTGCTCCAGTTGTTGGGGAACTCACTTGAAGGCCAAGCTGCACATCTGCTACATATGTGTGGCGCCTTTGTGTGACCTTAAGATCAATTTACTTATTTTCTAATCTGTCTTCCCATTAGAACATGAGCCCCCTGAGGGTGGGCTGTGGTGTGCTCGCTCCCTGCTGGATCTTCAGGGCATCTGCTGCCTCCTCCTCCTCCTGGTGTGCACGGTCCCCTCAGCTGGGTATCTTCTCCCAGCTAGTGCACTGCCTTCTGCCTCCTTTCCTTCAGCTCAACCTTGGACTCTGCCCCAGGGGAGGCCCACTTTGACAAAGGGAAAGGAAAAGGCCAGTAAATGACACAGATGCACGGTTGGAGCTAAATCAGACCCTTCATCTCCCAAGATGCTCCTTTCCAAATATTTCATCATAGACGAGAACTTAGGACATTTTTGAGGAAAATAAGCTGCTTCTCCTAAAGGACCTCTGGGGCTGCTTCCTCCTGCCAGCCTCTTCTCCACAGCCAGTAGCTGCCCTGAGAGACAGGAGGATCTTGGGGTTCAAGCCCAGATTGACCTACATAGAGCATTCTGGGGTAGCCAATACTTCATAAAGATACCCCATCTGAAAAAGAAGAAACAAGAATGGACATGTCCCAGACTGAGCGGTTTGTGAGAGGGGCACAGCAACCTGGGAGTGGAAGAAGTCAGGGTCATACCCATCTCCTGGCCTTCTTAGATGTGGATAGAGCTTGCAGGAAGCCTCTAACTTGTTAGTACTCCCCTAGCTATCTCTCTGCCACTTAAGGCCCAGTATGTTTGCAGGCCCTCATTCCTGAGGCGGGTCCATTCTGACCTCACTGCTGGGAGAGCACTCAGCCAGGGTTAACCTCAGGAAGGCCAGGAAAGGACCCAGGAGGCCTCACTGATATGTTAGAGACAGACAGTAGCAAGGTTAAACCTATTTCACTGACAATCACTATGTCTTATTAAAAGATGACAGATACATACTGTAAAAAATAAAATGTGGGGTAGGGGTGTGTGGAGGTGCATGCCTTTGGTACTTGACAGAGACAGGTATCTCTCTCAGTTTGAGGCCAGCCTGATCTATATAGAGAGTTCTAGTACAGCCAGGGCTATATAATGAGACCTCATATTTAAATTAAAAAAAAAAGAGTTAGGAGAATAGTTCTTTTCCTAGTAAAGACTTGAGTCTTTTCTAGTCTAGGATTCTTCAAATACGGGATACATTGATGTTTAGGCTTTTATCATTTTAATGACTTTGACTGACATTTTAAAAGATAAGTGTTCATGTTTTTAAAATGTTCATTGTTATTTAATGTTTAGAATAATATTCCTGAGAAGGCGATTGAAGCCCAGGCCCTGTGCGTATTAGGCAATGTTTGCAGGCATTAGGCAGGCATATTCCACCAACTGAACTTCATCCTCATTCCAAGATTTAAGAATCAAAAAGCTGACGAAAATTGAAATAAAAAAGCAAAATCCATATACCTTTTTCTAAAGTTTCCATCATAAATATACAGCATTTACATCCTTTGAAAGAATCAGTTTTGAACTGACCTTGAGGTGTGATTGGCATACAGTAAACTGTACGTACTGTTTACAATTTGATAACCCATCATTGTGCCACAATAAAGAACTTCCTTCCCCAGCTTTAAACAACGAACTGAAAGGGGGCCAAAGACTTAGGCGAAGAAAGATAAAACTGTAAAACAATTAGGAAAATACATGCAAATCTTTATGACTTGGGGTGACATAGAAACTTGTTATACACGACGCAAAAGTACAAAACTCAGTAAGAGGATGTTGAACTTCATTAAATCTCAAAACTTCAAAGAACATTATCGAGACATTACCAACATCCTTTTCCACCCACTTAAGAAGACTAAAATCAAAGAGACCGACTAACACCTGTGGGCCTGTGGCCAGTTTTGTATCATTATCAATAAAGTTGATATGCACATTTTTAAATGCCAGTATTGTAGCTAAGAGACCTTAGCCTAGCTCAAGACCAAAGAGAGTCCGTGTTTTCTTCTTACAGTTTAACACCAAGATTTGGTTTTGTTCACATTAATTGGGTACCTAGTGATTTAGGGTGTTTTAGGTGGTGTGTGTGTGTGTGTGCGCGCGCATACATACGCTTGGGAGGTGACTGCATGGCACACATTTCTGTGGGAGACCACAAAAGCCAGAAGAGGACTTTGGACAGCCTGCAGCCAGAGCTATATGTGGTTGTAAGCCATCCAGTATGGATGCTGGGAACTGAACTTGTGGCCTCTGGAAGAGCAGCAATTGCTCTTAAGCACTGGGCCATCATCTCTCCATCCCCAGGGACAGCTAAAGGTTCTGATTCAGTTGTTGGGGACTCTCCCCCTGCAGCCCTCCTGGGTAGATCTTTGCCCAGCCCTGGCTAGTTTCTCACACATTTGTTTTGTTATACAGTGACTGGTATTTGCCTTAATCTATAAGGACCCCCTCTGCTAACCTCCATAGATGTCTCAGGCACAGCCTCTCTTCCTCAAACTCTCAGATCTTGCTTAACTCAAGAGATTGCTGAGTCTATCTTAGTTTACCCACCAATGTACTACAACTTGGGAACTCTAGACAATAAAGGAAATCATGCAGGACTGTGTCTCAGGGACCTCAGTCTTTCATCACCTGATCTACAAGCCAGTATCTTAACAATAACAATGACTGCTCTGTTTCGTGGCACCTCCTAGGTGGGCAGCTTTATCAGGATGAAGTTGAATATCTTCTTCCCAGCCACCAGCTGTTGGACACTCACTGGGTGGACAACGAACACAAACTTTGTACTTTCTATTGAGAAGCACATGGCCACAGAAGTAGCTACTGCTGTTCCGGGTAAAAAGTGGAAGTGTTATGTGGTCTGAGTCAGTGAGAATGACAAACAAGGTTTTCCCATGAAGTAAGGCGTCTTGACCTGCAGCAGAGTGTGCCTGCTGTTGAAGGGCTTGTTATAGACCAAGGCAAACTGGAAAGAGTGAACGCACGTCCGTTTGTGGATATCAATCTGACTGTTCTCAACTTGGTTATTATTGAAGGGGGATGGAGTTATGTTGGGACTGACAGATACCTCTGTGCCTTGGAAGCAGGGCCCAAAAGAGCTAGCAGAACCCAAAAGCTCTTCAGTCTCTCTGAAGATGAGTGTCCACCAATATTTGTGAGAAAGCCCTTAAACAAAGACGGTAAGAAGCCCAGGACCAAAGTAGCCGAGATTCAGCATCTTGTTACCCCGAGTGTCTGCAACATAAAAATTGACTAATGTATTGTGCTGAAGAACTAATGCACTGGGTACCAGGTGTGATGGTGCATGCCTTTAATCTCAGTCCTACAGAGGCAGAGGCAGGAGGATCTCTGACTTTGAGACCAGCCTAGTCTACATAGCAAGCTCCAGGACAGCCAAAGGAAACCGCCAAGGACAGGTCACCAAGAGACATTTGCTGTCCTCTCTGAGGTCTACTTCTAAGTCTCAGTTCAGTCAAAACTAAACCTTTAAGAGGAACAAATAAATGATCAGACCTTGAATCTCAAATGATTTTAAATTAGTAAACAATAACAATGTGTCACCCATGTTAATCTGTTTCCTGCTATCTCAGGTACATGAAAGGTCCATCCAGACATTGAAAGGTGTTAGTAATTTTTTTTAAATTGACTGTTGATTTGGGTAATAATTACAGAGGACAGGATGCTAAACAAACAAAAAGTCTAGAACGTTTGGGTCACATAGGGAAGTTACTGAAACCATTGGTGATCACGTAACTCCCTACTTCTCAGGAACACTACTTCATTTTACAGTGACATTCACTTGGTACTGTAGAGCTCATTCCCAAGATGATGTCCCAATACTGTCTGATAGTTTCCTCCCCCAGACTGCTCCTCGGGTTCTAATAAACAGACTCCTTCCCAGAACTGCTGCTGCTAAGATGACTAACCATTACTCCTGTACTTCCAGCTAGCACCTGCAGTTCTCCCATCTCCAAATCTAGACCAAAATAATAATTAATCATCATAATTAAAGAATGTACACATATAATGAGTAAATGAAGTGTACATTGGAAATGCCCTTCCTCCGGTGATATTAATCGCATCGTGCTCTTTCATATCTTAGATGGTCACTTTCTCAGCTTGCATTTTGTGTGTGTGTGTGTGTGTGTGGATTTGTCTCTCCTTTGCTTTATTCTGGGTTTTCCCTCTCTTTTGACTCTGAATTAACTCACAAGAGTCTTTTCTTCCAGGCTAGAAGTTGCTAGACAGTTTTTGACTCCCCCTTAGAATCCAGAACAAAAGCAAAGAAAATTAAAACTCATCTTTAACTGGGTTGCTGACTGGTTCAGCCACCCTGGATGAAGACTCAAGTGGGCACAGCATCTTCCAGTGCACGGCTAGGTAAGACAAGACCTCCCAGGAGGAAATTAAACTGTGTAGTATCTTGATTTCTAATACCAAAGTATAAAGCTCCAGTGAGCAGCCTCTTCCCCGGACCTACTTCAGGCTCAGGCATAGAAAGATTTGACTACTTTTACCTAGATCCTCACATACAAAGGAGATTTCAATTCTCCTACCTAGATCTTCACACAGAAAGGAGATTTCAAGATTTTTATCTAGCTCCTCACTCTTTTTACAAAACTGTTATTCTTGTTCCTCTATCATCTTGCTACGCTCATTTCTGTCCCTTCCTGGGTCAGCAGGAGGATCCTGTCATGTGTCTTAGCTAGCTTTGCTCTCTGTGGGCCACACTGTAGAAAGCTCTGTGCTTCTCTCCCAGGGCAAGCACTGAGTTTCAGGAGAGCCATCCAACTAGCAGGGCTCTCAATGTCCCTACTTTATCTAGTTGGCCGCTCGTTCTCCTCTGCCAAGGCTTCTCCAAGACATCATTCCCTGGGCTGCAACCCCAGCAGGCCATGAAGGAAAGGATGCTGAAGGCAGTATAACAGCTGGCAGAGAACTCCAGCTGTGGGCACAGTGCCCGTGGCAAAGGCCCTGAAGTACAAGCATGCTGTGTAGAGAGCGACAGTGAAGAGACCTCGGGGCTAGGGGCCAGTGAGCCGAGGGTCTCACAAGCCAGGGTTTCAGCTGGATCGTGGAATGGATGGGAAGCCATAAGATTTGAGAATTATATGTTGTCAGTTTAGCATCTACATGGAAGATAGATTTGGGAGAGGAAACTGGGGAAAGCCAAGCAGACAAAGATTAGCTGGAAGTTTTGCCACAATCTACATGAGAGAGACAGTGGTATGAACGAGGTTGGCAATACTGTGGGTAGAGAGAAGTGGAGCCAACAGAACCCTGGACAGCTTGGGTCAGGAGTACTGAAGGAAAGAAGAGCCAAAGTTGATACCAAGGATTTTAACAAGTAGAAGGAATTAGCCGAAGGAAGTCTGCATATTTTGGGCAGGGACTGAATCAGGTGGTTGTTGAGACGTGTTTGTTTGGAGATCCTGTGACAGCCAAATGACAAAGCAGACAGATACCCCACTCCATCCCAGGATGAGGTGGGAGATTAAGCCCCACTTACCAGCAAACCTACAGACAATCATGAGACAAAGGCATGAGTGTATGGAAAGGAGCAGAGGTCCAGAGGCTAAGTCACGAGGCTTCTAGCCTTGAGATACAGAGATATGAGGAGCTGCGGAGACTGGAAATGACCCACAGGCATTTACATAAGCAGGATGCAAATCTATAGTGTCCCAGAAACCAAGGCAAAGTAAGCACTGAGGAGAGTGGAGTTGAAGAAGATGCATAGACCACTGGAAACCCAGCAGCATCAGTGAAGACAATTAAGGTCTGGTAGAGGGAACGGGAATAGAGAAGGCGGGAACCGTGAGTGGCAGCGACCTGAGGACTTCCGCCGTGACTTGGAAAATAGGCACTCATAGATTCAGAATCAATGACGAAAATGGGCTGTGCTTCCAGTTTTGAAAGCTGAGAGGTTGCTGAACATGGTGAAACACACTTGTAGTCCCAGTGACTCTGGAGAATGAGGCAAGATCACTTGAAGCAGGAGACTGAGAGCAGCAAGAGCAACATAGCAACACCCTGCCCCCAAAAGAAGCAAAACAGAAATAAAAAGATGAAAAGATATCAGAGCACGCTTGTATGTGAATGGGCACACTGGAGAAAGACTCCCAAGTCTTTCTTAGGTAGAGATATAACCAGATGTAGCAACACCACATAACAGCCATAGGAAGGGTAGATGAGATGGGTACATAGAAGTCAGATGACGAAAAGGAGTTATGGAATTAATATGCCATTTGACCTTCTTTCTCAGTAAAAAATGGACTAAAGGGATCAGCAGAAACTGAAGAGTCAGATAAAGCTTGCACTCAAATCACCAGGCAAAGACCAGGGTCTATTTCAGTTGAGTGAAACCAGCCTCCATAGCTGGTTTTCCCCTGTGGCTTAGTCCCTGGACCTCTGTTCCTCTTCTGCCTGCTCCAGCCATCCCTGAGAGGCACAGGTTAAATACAGAACTATATCTACAAGGTATATACATACATACATGGTAAAGTTCTTCTAAAAAGTTTGCTTTATCAGCAGATTCTCAAATAACTGAAATCCAAGCTGTCATAGGTCCCTGGTAAAAGCAGAGGGAGGTGGATCTCTGAATCCAATGCCAGGCTGGCCCACAGCGCAAGTTCCAGGAAAGCCAGGGCTACACAGAGAAACTCTGTCTCCAAACCAAAACACACAAAACAAGACAAAACAAAACCCCACATATAAGAACACAACCGAGTACAGAAACTCTACCCAGGGACGTCACGGTATTCCTTCTGCAATTTTAGGAATCTATCCTAAGATTTGAAAGTTTGAATGCATAAAAGCACACTTATCATTTAGGGTTGTTTTTTTTTTTAAAGTTGGGCTTAGAAAAATGTCTTGGTGGTTGAGAGCACTTGCTTCTCTTCCAGAAGAGCCAGGGTTCAATTCCCAGCACCCACATGGTATCCCACAGTCAGCTATAACTCCAGCTCCAGGGGATCTGATGTTCTCTTCTGGCCTCTAATGGCACTAGGAATACACATGGTATACAGACAGACATTCAGGCAAAGCATCCATACACATTTAAACAAATTAACCTGGCTGGGCATGGTGGTACACACCTTTAATCCCAGCACTCATGAAGGAGAGGCTGGGAGGTGTCTCTGAGTTTGAGGCCAGCCTAGTCCACAAAGCGAGATCTAGGACAGCCAGGGCTATTATACGAAGAAACCTTGTCTTGAAAAACCAACCAACCAAACAAACAAACAAATTAACCTGCATCTAGTAGTACATGTCTATAAACATAACACTCAGAGGAAGTAGATGAAGGAAAATAGTGAGTTCAAAGTCAGCTTGAACTACATAGTGAGATCCAAGCCAGGTCTGCACTGTTCAGCAGGATCTGTCTCAAAAGAAAAATTAGAAAATATATGTCTAACATTAGATTGGCTGATTATACAAATATCGAAATAGCCAGCCGGCAGGGGAGTGGTGGCGTATGCCTTTAATCACAGCACTTGGGAGGCAGAGGCAGGTGGATTTCTGAGTTCAAGGCCAGCCTGGTCTACAGAGTGAGTTCCAGGACAGCCTAGGCTACACAGAGAAACCCTGTCTCAACAAACAAACAAACAAACAAACAAACAAAAGCTAGCCAATGGAAGAATAGCATTCATTGAGACTGGTATCTTCCTTTTTTTTTTTTTTTTTTTTTTTAAACAACAGTATGGAAGAATTACTGAGATATAACATGCAATGTTTTAAAGATGGAATAAAAAGCATTAAGATTTCTGGGAAAAGTCCAAATGCCAATTGTAGTTATGTTTGGGTAAAGATCATAGATGAGCCTCACTTTTGTCATTTTCTGTATTTTCCATATGTATATGTATCTGTCAGACCTCAGATAATCTGTGGTCCTTCCTGACAGGGCTTGATAGCTTCTGTGTCACCTCTGGTCTTGTGGTTCTCATACAGGCAGACCCCTCCATCTCACAAGTCAGACTGTATGAATTCCTGGCACACACGGTCCTGGTGTGTCTCGTAAGAGCTGGCCACTCGGAAGCTTTAACCTGAAGATCAAACAGTTGTTCGTTTCACCACCACCTATTTCTTCAATAACAGATTCTTTCTCCACAACGATTCTTAACTCCTAGCTCTTCCTTCCTTTCTAGACTTGCCCACACTTCCTGTTCTCACCCTTCAGTCTTGGAGGCAGGCAGCCTTCTGGATTTGAAGACGTATAGATCCAAACATATATCCCAACCAAGGCTTGGGAGACTCTGACTCACAGCTTCAGCAAAGAACGTTGGAGCAGAGCACATTAGAAGAACCTCACTGCGTTAGCAGCCAGCTACTGTAACTAGGAAAATACACGCATTTTGCTCATTCATTTACATAGTGGCTGGACACAATCTGATGCAGGCTGAGTGTGGCCAACTGCAATCTGATCTGCAATCTGATCGGCTCCTTGTGTCTAGCCTGGCATGTGCTAGAAAGAACAAGACAAGGCCAACCCTGAGAAACTATGTCAGGTCCTTGCTTGCATATCTGCTACAACCCACTGACTAAAACAAGTCACACAGCAAATGCATAAACAAGGGGCAACTAAGGGAGGAACCATACATCCGTATGAGAGAATGTGTGACTGCAGGTGGGAGCTGGAGGCAAAAGTCGTCTACACAGCCAATAAAGACTGAAAAATAAGCCAAGTGCCAACATGGCTGAGAAATGATGCTCAAGGGGCACATTCTCGTAGGTGGTTCCTATTCAGAGTTACTTTCTCAATTCTTCTGATGAACACCAACCCTCAAAGCCTGAGAGACAGTCACTGGGCACATCTCCTACAAATGTTACAAATGTCCTCAGACGAGTCCTTGGAGCCAGCCTGGTCTAGATGGGTCAGTAGTAATAATCGTGGTTCCAGGAACACTAGAGGCTGAAGCCTCACTCCACCTTCAAACACTATTCCAGGCTAAGGCTTTCAGTTGTACATCTGTTCTGCGCTCCCAGTTCCTGTCAAGGAGAGAGGAGACAACTCCACAGAGTCACCTCTCCAACCTCTCCTGGAGGTGGAAACTGAGCTATCCACAGTTAAATTGTTTCTATTTGAAACATTTGAATATTCCGCTATCATTGCAAGAAACATTACTGAAATACACAGAGAAACAAACAGAGAAACAAAAAAAAAATTCATTAATGACATTAGAATAAGCTAAATGGGTGGCTAGAGTTGTCTCAGTAGTTAAGAGCACTGCCCGCTCTTCCAGGAGACCCGGGACTCATTCCCAGCACACACATGATGGCTCACAAACTGTAACTCCAGTCCCAAGGGATCCAGAGCCTCTTTCTGGTCTTCATAGGTACTGCATACATGTGGCCCACAGACATACTTGCCGGCAAAACACAAACAGAGAGAGAGAGAGAGAGAGAGAGAGAGAGAGAGAGAAGAAAGCTAGGTGTTTGTGGCACACTCCTTTAATTCCAGCACTCAGGAGGCAGAGGCACACAGATCTCTGAGTTCAAGGCCAGCCTGGTCTACAGAGCTAGCTTTAGACAACCAGGGCTGCACTAAGAAAGAGAAGAAATGCAATTGAGAATATGCTAATTGCAGTCTGACAGTTCTTCCCCTTCTCTCCCCCCAAGTTCACTTTCAAAGCCGACCTGCCCTCTCAACAAGAGCCTGAAGCAGCTCAGTCACATTGCTGGGGGACCCCTAGAGGCAACCCAATCAGATTTGCTTTCTAATGTAACACAGGCAGCTGAGCAAGTCAGGGCTTTCACCTGTTGCAAAGCTCAGTGGCCAAGAGAATGGGACTGTGGAGTCTCTCAGGGACATGGAGGGAACAGTATCTACTCACTTACCACCCTTGGACAAATTGTTTAGCCCCTCAAGCCCTCCTGAGTCAGTACAACAGCTAATGCCTAGAACAATCATGTGGACCCCTGAGATAAAATTTTAAAATGTTGATTGCAGTACCTCCCACAAGTAGATGTCCAACAAGCCTAAGTAGTAATCTCACGGATGAAACTGGAAATCTCAACTCTGAGAATCAGGAACCCCGAACCACAACTACTCACATGTCTACTGAAACCCTTAAAAGATTGGTCTCACTTTGGAACGGCCGGTTTGGAGTTAAGCACTTCTGAAACAAAAAAGATGAAGCATTATAACCAGAAAGGTTGTGGTCTGAGCAAGAACATGCAAAAGTGCAGGTGTGTGTGAGCTTAGAACGAATTCTCAGGGCAAGAAGCCAGAAACCTCTGTTGCAGGGACAGGAACACTGGCTGCTCTCTGCTGGCTGCATCACAGGAGCAAACCAACCTTCCTTCTATACCACCAACTAAAACACGTGGGGTTTGGTTTCAGTTTGAGGTTTTTTTGTTTGAGACAGGTTCTTGCTTTGTAACCCATATTGGCCTGACATACAATATATAGCCCAGGCTGGCCTCAAACTCTAGATCTGACCCATCTAGAGTTTCTTCCAAAGTGATCTTCTAGAGCTCTGTATCCCAAGTACTGAGATTACAGGTTTGCACCACCATGTCTGACTCTATTTAGACTCACTGAGAGGTAAGGATGCTAGCTGCCATAACAAACCGTTTATTTTCAAACTAACTTGTGCCACCTTCCAGTAAATTTGATGTTTCTACTATATTTCCAATCACTCTTGATTCAATTTAATATAGATGTATGGAATATTTAGACTGTAGCAGATGTGTCAAACCTTAAAAGGCAGAAAACAGCCATGATTTGAATGTCTACTTGGACAGACAATCTCATGGCTCTTTATAAACCCCTTTGCTCTACTTTAAGAATAGTAGGTCCAGAGGAAGAGCACATGTACTGTGGGGATCACAGGTTATGGGGCACAGTGGGAGATCTTGATTCTTTGAGTGAGAAAAAGAGGAGTGAAATCCAGAAGCAAAAACTCCAAACTTGGGAGAGGTCTGGAAGGCTTCTGGGAAATGGGGAGGCAGAGGTAAGAAGGTTGAGATGCAGGGAAGAAAAGGAAGAAGGACTGAGAGGGGGATCGTGAAGCAGATATGAGGAAGAGAAGAGCCGCTTAGAGTGAGACTTGGGAAACATGTTCTTCCAGGTGTGATGTAATGCCTTCCTGTGTCTCCATGTGGCTTACTGGTTTCCCGAACTCAGGAAGGAGCAGTTGTATGACATGCAGAGGACTGGCTTTGAGAGAACAGGGGCCCTCACCTAGGTAGATCACCAGCTAGTTTTTGAAAGTTCTAGAACTCCAAAATAGGAACTGTCTGATAATAGACAGAGCTATGTGATTGGTGGAGAGACTTGGGAAGACTAGAGAAGGATTATTAATATAATTACTATCCTCCCGTTCTCCACATTCCCCAATGTCAGTGATCCCTCTCGGTTCCCCAGCATGCTCTGGGAAATTCTCTGCATGGGTAGAAAAACTGTGGGGAAAGGGTTGGCTTAGAGGATCCTGATACAGAAGGCACAAAGCAGGAAGCAAATGTCAGAGTATCTTAGATGCTTCTAGAAAATATGAACCCGCTTGACTATAATTGATGGGAAAGTCCTCCCAATTTTATTATGAGGAAAAGCTACCTGCTTCAAGAAATAACTCCAACGTTTCAGTCCACGTGGTGATTTAGGCCCCAGGTTCCTTGCATCTTGTGGACCTGACATCCCCAATGCTCTCAAAGCCCCCTGTATCCATCTATTTCTTTAGAGCCTCTTCCAGAAGACAATAGTAACTTCTATTCACATCTCATTGCCAAAGGCTAGTCACATGACCACACCTGACTAATCACATGACCACACCTGGTCATAGATTAGCCCAGAGAGAGAAAGAGAAAACAGAAAACATAATCTGTGTGCCTGCCGAGACAGGAATGGTTCCTGAGTAACTCAGGAAACAGGTTTGGTAGCTAGCCAGCTATGCACATGTGTGCCTATTAATAGAATTGTTTTTGTTTGCCTATTTCCTCCCACTGTATTGTGGGTTCCACAAGTCTGGGGGAGGGGTTGCTTTCTTCACAGAAGAATCCCTAGTTGTAATTGTATTTTATTCACCTGATGTAATTATTGTCTCAGAGGCTTGCAGCCTCCATCTGCTAACCTAGGACTAATCCTGGAAACTAGAATTCTAGCCTCCCTATAATCTAATCTAGGCTTACAATGTTTTCAGCCTCTGAGACTTGTTGCTGAATAAACTCACCCCTTCCTAGTTCTTTCTGAGCTCTGGCTGGCTGGTTCAACTCAGCTGTTCTGGCTCAAACTCCTCTCCAAGCTAACTGATTCAATCTGGCTTCTCTCTCTGCCTCTCCTGAATTGCTCTGCTTGGCCTCATACTAACTTTGGCAATCTGTTCTAATCTTCTGGCTCCTTCTCATTTTCTGGCTCATTCCGTCTTTGCCTGTGTCTAGCTTGCTCTCTCTTCAACCTGTCTCTGTAAAACTCTCCTGGCAAAACTGCTTCCTTCTCCTTCCTGCACTGCCCCTCAAGTAGCTTCCCTTCTCCTTCTCTTCTTGTGAGAATTGGGCATATCATATTCTGTCAAATCTTTCTCTGATTCGTCACATTGTCTGCCACTCAGTTAAACATCATTTCAAACATGGCTGCTTCCTTCTACAAATTAACTTTGCTTTCGTTGTTTGAGATTAAAGGTGTATACTAAGGGTGTGTCTATATTCCACCCAGAGGGATTAAAGATGTGTGCTAAGGCCAAGTCACACCACAACTAGAAAGTTTTTTCCAGTCAACAACAATCTTGGGGTTCACAGTGTGATCAAATATCCTGTAACACCTAGTTGTCTGAAGAAAGCTTGGATGAGTTGTCTCCATTCAGAGGTTACAGGCTGGCTGTGCCAGGCATGGGTTGCAGGACGTGTCCAGGTACGATATGATCCGAGAGAAAGGAGAAGATACTAGGACTCTACAAGAACCCCTTATAAACCCCAAATGAGTAGAATCCTTGTCCCTCAGTTAAGAAATTGAAACCACTCCTTAAATACCAAATACCTAGGAATTTCATTCATAAGTATACAAATAACTGAAAACATTTGCTTACATAACCCCTGAACACAAGAGTATATTTCAGTTTCCAAAAGTTTCTCCATCAACAGATAAATGAGTTAAACAAAATCTACACATTCAAATATTATTTGGCCATAAAGAAGGATTATCTACTGATTATAGATACATGAATAAACCTTGAAAACATTATGCTAGTAGAAGAAGCTAGCCATAAAAGGCCACATAATGCATGATCCCATCTAGACACAATAGACAGAATGGGAGAATCCATAGGAGAAGCAGCCAGGGGACTTCCAGGTGATGGGGAAGAAGCAAGCACTGGTAGGTATCAGTTCCCTTTGGAGGGTGATGAGAGTGTTCTGGAATCAGTAGTGATGGGAACCAAGCTGCACTAGAGAACAGACCCATACACGGGGGGACTCTCTGGTAAATGAGCTTCACTCAATGACACAGACAAGCTGAGAAGCATAGAAGGGCTTTGGGCAAGCAATGGTGACCCAGTGAGGCATCAACACAGAGCTGGTGTCTTCGGTTTAACAGGGAGGACAACAGAGAAAAAACCCATGGGCCCACTGAGTCCTAACCAGGAGTTGATTGAAGTTGGAGGCCTGTGGTGGTTGGAAAGAAAATGGCCCCCATAAGCTCATAGTGAGTGGCACTATTAGCAGGTGTGGCCTCCAGCACCATGTCTGCCTGCATGTCATTATGTTTCCCGCCATGATGATAATGAACTAAACCTCTAAACTATAAGCCAGCCACAATTAAATGTTTGCCTTTATAAGAGTTGCAGTGGTCATAGTGTCTCTTCACAACAGTAGAAACCCTAAGACAAGGCAGCTGCATAGAAAGAAGGTACCAGCTGCCCAGGCAGATCCCTGTCCAGTAAGGGGAAGCTCCAGGAGTCTCTGACTGATCTTTGCCATGGAGCAGCCATGAGATGGGTCACACTGTAGGCTCAGAGATTCACCTCCAAGGAATGTGTCCTTTCATCACTAAAACACGAAGCAAATTCTTGTCACAGCACACCAGTGCCTCCCCTGCTAATCTGAGTTGTACCTCTTGGTTGTTTTTCTTTTACAATATTAATAATTGCACAGCCAAAGCTACTTCCATATACTTGGAACGAGCTCCACTAAAGCAGAGACTAAGGCATGAGGTAACACCTGGCAGTTTGACAACCTGTCCTATACCCAAGTCTATAACTCAATTGGGTTTCTTGAGCACTTATTGTGTGCCAGGGATCTTGGCGTCAGAATGAAAGAGGTAGCAGTGTCTTTAGAAAGCCCATAGGCTGCCTTGAGGAAGATGAGGTAAGATTGCCAAATGTGGTGACAGAGGCAGGAAGAGTACAGTCAGCCTGGAGGTGAGGAAAGGCCTGCAGCCTGGGCTTCCTCTGGTGTCTGAAGGACCCTGGAGCTGGTCTTGCGGCCATCAGATATCAGCGCCACTTTTCCTGGGAGAAATACCCCATCAGGCCTTGCAGACTGGAAGTCCAGGGAGGAGGAACTAGGGCACAGGAGAGAGCCCACACCAGGAAGATCTTTCAGTTCCTTCCTAGTCTGTAAGTAGGAACATTCGGCATGGAGTTATCTTTACCAGGTTTTGACTATGAAGAGTCCCCTCCAAAGGGCTTTCTGGAGGATCGGTAGCATTCAAAATTTAAAGCCATACCTCAGGCCTTCGTGATGACTAAACTTACTCATTACAAATTTTTCAATAACACAAAAACTCTCTCCTTTGTTTTTCTTCATGGATGAGTTCTCTGTGGTTTTGTTTCTCTCTCTTAATAAGTTTTAGGTTGCTTGTAGTATTTACACCAAACACTCAAATTCCAACGCAGGTTAAAAACTTACGCCAAATCTCCAACACAGGTTAAAGACTTACCCCAAATCTCCGACTAGAAAGCAGCAGGGCCAAGATTTCAATCAATTCTCAGGTTCCTAGTTCAGCTTTCTTATTACTCCAAGCTAATTTTGAAATAGGGTAGGCATTGATTTTTTTCTTTGATGAAGGATTTTAAGGCTGCAATTTGTGCCAAGACAGGGCTAAAAGCATGCACAGCTGCTTCCAACTTGAAATCATTTCAGCTCGGGTCAGCCAGGCTACATCTACCATAGGTGCATTGGGACCTGGGGGGTGGGGGGTAGGGGGTGGGGGAGCAGCCATAGCTTCCACCAGCTCAGGGTAGAGTGGAGGAGACAGTGAGCAAGGCTGGCCCTGGGATAAGCAGGCCCAGGAAGGCAAATGCAGGACTCCAAGGGCAGGGAAAGCAGGTGTGAGGTAGCAGAGTTTCATGCCCAGGGCTGGAGCTGTCCCTCAGTCAGGTTGGTAGGAAGCTCTCCTGGTGTGCACAAAAGCCCTGGGTTGGATCCCCAGCCCAGTATAACTGTGGTACACATATGAAATCTCAGCACTTGGGAGGTGGAGGCAGGAGGATTAGAAAGTCAAGGTTATCCTTAGCTACATAGCAAATCCAAATCCAGTCTGGCCTACATTAAGACCCTGTCTCAAAAACAAACAAAAATTCATCTCCAGTATACTTAGCCATGTCGGGGACCAAGCTGGGTGGCTTTCCAAATTAAATGCCCCTGTTGCTTGAGGTCTAAAGAAATGAATTTTATACATTTCCCCCTTTTCTCTTTTTCTACAGAACTTCTAGACACAGACTGGGAAGCCAAAGGAATAAGCCTTGGGCCTTAATCATCAAGTCCCTCCTCAGAAGTCATAAGGTAACCATGGTAACACTGACCCGGTTCCTTCTGAGACTGTCCGGTTGTGGCAAGATGATGAAGGGAAAAGCTGAACTTCATTGTCAAAGGGCAAGATTTATGAGATTTTATTTGGATCAACATCCCGAGGAAGCAGACTCCTGAGCCCTGAATGGCCGGAAGCCTTGAGTGGGAACAAGATCTTCTGGCATGACAGAAGGAGCATGGAGCAGCCCTGCCTCTGCACTGTCCTGACTGAAGCTCTTCCTGTCTGCACACTGGGGATGACAACTGCCTGCCTAGCGGGGCTGCTTTGAGAACAAATGAGTCACCTGTGTCGAGCGCCGTGCCCATGGGACAATTGCACTTGAGTCCCACTCTTGGGAGGCCTCCGGAGCATGGCTTTCCAAACTGTGGTAGATTCTCCTGCCGTCACATCCGCACAAACATCCCTCGTGAATGGCCCTCTAAAGGCGACATCACACTTAAATGCTAGATTTGTCTATTTACATCCCAGAACAGGATGTCTTTGTCCTCAGAAACACTGAATTGACTCCTGAAGCTTCTAGCCACGCTAGAACAGGGATATTTTATGTGACAGTCCCCTCTCCCTGTACTGCCTAGAAAGGTGACTAAGGTGGGCTTGGGTCTGTGCTCCTTTTAGGCTGCCTAGCAGGCTCTGCGTGGCTCCAGAGAGGAACTGATATTCAGTTTGCCTAAGTCTAACATCACAAGAGGCCCATGTGGGGTATGGAACCCTGCAAGGAACAGCTGCAGAAAGAGCCTCACCATATCTGGCGAAGGGAGCTTCCCGACAGCCATTTGAGCACATTATAATCTATCATTTAAAAAGGAAAAGGGGACTGGAGAGATGGCTCAGCAATTAAGAGCAACGACTGTTCTTGCAAAGCACCCACACAGTGGCTTTGTGATGTCTGTCCCAGAGGATCTGACATCCTCTTCCTATGTCACCAGATACTTGCGGTACATAGACATACATACAGGCAAGACACCCAGATGGAGAAGATTTCTTAAAAATTTTAAAGAAAGAAAAAAAAAATCAGGGTTTGGGGCTGGCAAAGTTCACCCCTCCCCCTACCACCTCCTCTGAGTGTTAAGAGGGACCTGGGGCTTCTTCCAGTGGATTCTTAGTCTCATTTTTAAAAGTATTCAGGCCAGGTACAGTATCCTCACCTTACATCCCAGCACTGAGGAGGCAGAAACAGGTAGATGTCTGTGGGTTCAAGGCCAGGCTGGTCTATATATCAAGGTCCAGCTTAACCAAGGCTACATAGTGATACCCAGTCTTTTTTGTTGGTGGTGGTTTGGAGGTTATCCCCCACCCCACTCCCCACACCCCTACACCCATACAGGGTTTCTCTTTGTGTAGCCCTGGAACTAACTATAGACCAGGCTGGCTCACAGAGACCCACCTGCCTCTGCCTCCCGAGTGGTGGGATTATAAGACAACACCACTGCCCAGTGATACCCTGGGGAGAACCATTCTAGTAGATTTCAAAGAATAACAGAGCAGGTGCTAACCACACCCAGGACACTTTGAAAAGTTCCTCCATTTTGTTAAATGGTGAGGATTTCTAGTAATTAACATTCCAGAGTAGCTTTCCTAACACTGCCCCATGCAGACCCCTGATGGTGGCAGATCAGCTACCTGATTGATAATCTTTTACTCAGTATTCACCTTCCTTTGGTCACTGCCAGCAAAGTCAGTCCCCAGCCAAAAGGGGAAAACACACACACACACACACACACACACACACACACACACACACACACACACACACACATCCCTCTAACTACCCCAGTTTATAAGTGGCCTGCAAGACCTGAGAGATTCTAACAGACCCCCCCCCCCCAACGGCAGGTTTTATGCTATAATAAAGAGCTCATCTGTCTGAAGTCACTTGTCCATTGTCTTTCCTTCTGGTTGACCTTTCAGTAGGCAAACTGCAGGTCTTGGCAGCTGCTGACAGAGGGAGATGGCTAAGAGGATCAAGTTTTGAGTCAAGTCTTCCAAGTTCAGGGCCAAGAAAGCAGGCGAGTCCAGTAGCACAGGCTGAGAGAACGTCCTCAGGGTTAGAACGAGCAATCACGGTTAGGATTTTGATCAGTATCCAAAGAAGGGAAAGAAAAGGAAGGGAGGGAAGGAGCTGTGCTTTCTAAGTCAGAAGGTAGACAAGCTTAGCAAGGGAGATCAGCAAGCAACTACCTGCAAGGCTGTAGAGGCTCCTGGGTGTGAAAGTGAGGGATCAGGAGTCAGACAGATTCCCCGAGACAGACAGATAGGGAGAGGGGTCATAACTAGCTAATAAAGCTCATCAACTTTCAAGATGGCTGGCTTCTTCTCTACCCTCTGTTAGCATTTCTTCTAGGCACCGCCCACCAGTTACCTAGCAACAGCCTTAGCTCATGTAAAAAGACCAGTCTAGCTTCTCTATCTCCCTCCCTCCCCCCTCTCTCCCTGTCCTCTACACACACACACACACACACACACACACACATCATATTTTTCTGCCCACCCGTGTTCCTGGATGGCCTCTTCCTGTTTCTCCTCTCTTTCTGTCCTTCTCTGTCCCCTTCTCATGTCCCAAATAAACTTCATTTTATACTAGACCCTGATGGCTGATACCTGGGGAGGGGGCTGCGGGCAGGGTGGTGGGGTGCTTCAGCGTGGGCCCGCTAAGGCACCCCTCCTACTGCATCATGCCACAAAAGTATTACCCTCCTGACCTGAGGCAAAAGCCTGAGAGGCTTCTCCCCTCACCAACTGGGCCCCTGTCTATGGAACTGCCTGACCAGTTCAAGGCCAGATCACTCTGTGTTAACCCTAAACCTATGGGCCTATTAGCCTCCAGGTCTGTGTTCTAACTGACCAACCCTAAATTGAAGGAGGAAGATCCCCCTCTTAACACCAACAATCTCGCTGGTCCATGGTGGTTCACACCTTTAATCTCAGTACTTGGCAGGCAGATCTCTGAATTTGAGGCCAAATTCAAAAAGGAATTTAGTCTACAAAGCAAATTCCAGGACAGCCAGGGCTACACAGAGAAACCCTGTTACAAAACAACAACAAAAAAAAAAACCAAAAAGAAAAAAAAAGAAAAAAGCAAACCATCAACCTTCCAGGAGAAACGAGGCTTCAGCTTCCAGAATCCACCCTCCTGCTTTGCCTAGGGTCTTTATCTTTGAGTGCCTTGCTGATGTGTGTACTCATCTGTGTGTTTCCTCATTCCTAATAAATGTCTTTCTGTTTCCCTCTGATAGATCTAAGATTTACCTACTTTGTATTTTCCTGCCTCTTAATTCTTTAACCAGCAGAGGAAAACACAACCTAACGGAACCAGATCACGATCCCTAGACGGTAACAAAGTACATTGTTTCACTAAGGAGATAATTATTCCCCCATGCCCTTGGCTGTCTTCAGGTAAATCAGCCTCCGTGTGGAGCTGTCTGGACACAGGACTGAAAGGCCCAGCTTGTTTCATTCTTGATGGAGACAACCGTATGTGATGTTCTGATCTCCAGGGAGGTCTACAATGCCATGCCTCCACCGGGGGCCAGGAGGTAAAGCCAGATCCCATTCTTGTGACTGGAAGGAGTAGGTTAATCGGCTTCAGCAGAACCCTGGCCCCTCCACCTTTTCACATATATTCAGCTTTAAGGAGGTGGAAATCTAGCTAAGGAGGAGGAGTTATGCTCCATGGCTTGCTACCCTAATGTCCATCTAACTACTTAAGAAGTGTGTCCAACCTGCATGCCCATTGGACGCCCACTGTGTCACTTAACTGGGTCTCTTGCTCCCTCCTTGGTAAAAAGGGAAGTGGCTGAAGCTGAGTGGTTTTAAATTGCCACTGGCCTGTCGTGCAGGACAGCTCTTTGGAAGGAAGGCTTTACTCCCAACCCTGCTGTTCTAGGTTCCTATGTCTCTCCTGGATTACAAAAGCAAAAGCACTAGAAAGTAAGAGCCCAGACTCCAAGGAAAGAAATGAGCCAGGTATTGGACATCTTAAAAGAAAGCAAGCAGTGACTGCCTGGGGCCCTCTTGATTATCTGGAGGAAATGCTAATCTGACCTTTTAGACAAGGGGACACTGTTGACAAGCTCTTTATTCTCACTGAGGACAGTTTGTCTTTCAAAACTGGCTTTAGTACATACTCAGCGATGGATTCTGGACCTGGGGACAGACAAGACAAAAACAGCAGATCTCACAGGCGTCGAGAGTCACCAGCACAGAAGCCCTGCTTCACTGTTGTCCATAAACAGAACAAGCAAACAAAGAAACAGTGACATTTGTGTTGGTCTGGCTGCGTTTGCCACCACCATGAAGCTAGCCAGGGAGAAGCCATTCCTTCACTTGCTCTGACAAGACGTCTTTTCTTTCTTCACTGTTTTGAAGGACACAGATTTCATTTTCCCTTGTACCTCGGGGATCTGGGGGCCAGGCATGACCTGTTTCACAACCTCTCCACTGGCTCTAAACTTAGCACAATAGGGCTTCCTCTCAAGGTGACCTCCCTTCCCAGATGGTTTTCTTCTCTGAGCTTGAGGCTCCCTGTCTTTCTGCCCTAGGCAACCTTTCTTATCTGTACCCAAGCACCTAGTAAATGGATGTCCCTCAGAGGGGAGCAGTTAATAGCCTGGTCAGCCCAGATCCTTGGAGATTGTGGTGGTTCCTTCTGTTTGGTCTGTGGAGTTCAGCTCCCCATGGTCCTGATTTCACCCTCTTGGTTTTTATTTGTAGGATTTGTTGTTTTTATTTTTGTGTTTGTTCATTTTTCAAGACAAGGTGTAGCCTTGGCTGTCCTGTATGTGCCAGCCTCTGCCTCCCCAGTGCTCAGATTAAAGGTTTGTGCCACCACCTCTGGCTATTTATTTATTTGGTTTTTGCTTGTGTTTGGTTTTGTTTCTTGTTTTGTCTAAGAAATACAACATCTGATAGACACCTAATTCTTAGGAACCAGCCTCCATTTTCTGGTCTCTAAAATGAGGAGATTGGACTAAATTCCATTTTGTTTATTATATGTAAATACACTGTAGCTGTCTTCAGACATCCCAGAAGAGAGGGGGATCAGATCTCATTACAGATGGTTGTGAGCCATCATGTGGTTGCTGGGATTTGAACTCATGACCTTCGGAAGAGCAGTCAGTGCTCTTAACCACTGAGCCATCTCTCCAGCCTAAATTCCACTTTGTTTGCTTGCTTGTTTTGTTTATAGATCAGCTCAAAGATAGACAGCCAGTCAAGGTAGCACTAGACCAAGAATCAGACACTAACAGTTAATGTTTTCAGAAAAGGTGCTGCCAGTCTACTTTCCAGAAAGATCCTAGACTCCATTTTACTTTCACGAAAGAAATCTGAAAGTTGTCCGAATAAAATGGACTTTTGTGTGCCATTCTTAGCAGGAAAAGAAAAGAGGTGACTAAGGCTGGCTATAGTGGGAAGGTTCTCATACAAGATGACCTAAGAGTAATCCAAAGGTCCTTCCAGGCAGGAACCCACAAAGGCCGCACACAGCCTTGTACCCAAGGAACTTCTACAAGGACATCTGCGCAGAAACCATCTGCTTGACCTCAGACCATGCCACTCTTGTAATTAGTCACCGAGGCCAAGGATGGTCATTTCAAATGTGTGCTGTAACCCTTCTCAGTCTCTCCATACAGACTTCCCCTTACCTCACCCTCTGCCTCCCATATGGCCAAAGGTTATATCTGGTCATGCTCCTGCTGTCGGCCTCTGCCTTTCCCACTGCAGCTCCGCTATTCCTAAATAAATACTAGCATCATTTGATTTCTCTTTTCCTTTAAGGTTAGCTTAGCCATTTCCTTTCCTTGAATCTGTTTATGTGTCAGAAGCTTCACTGAATAATCCCCCCCCCATTCTAAAATTCCTCTCTAGTTGGCTGAGCTATCACAGGAATTTCTCTGCCCTCCTGTAGCTGTCTGAGCCATCCCATGAACTTTCTCTGACTCCCAATGTCCCGAGCAGAAAGGTCCCCTCACCTTAAGTCCATCCTGGAATGACTGGTGACCCTGCTGTTACCTCCCCCTGGACTTCCAGGGTCTCCTTCCTTCCTTTGCCCTCACTCTCAAGACATCCATGACAAGAGAAGGGTCACACTCTGCTCCTGCCCTTCCCAAACCTGTTCTCAGCTGGGTGGGGGCTTCCTCTGGCTCAGAATCCATAGCCAAGCCCTGACTTTTCTGGTTCCAGAGCACACTTTGGCTTCTGGCCTAGGACAACAGGTCCCAAGACTTCCAGGGTGGGAATGGGCGCTTCCCATGTGATGTGCAAAACCCTAGCTACAAATTGAATTCTGTTCTGTGAGGTAACAAGCAAAGGCAAGTTTGCAGGAGGTGAGGCTGCTCCAGTGCCAGGTCTGGGCACTGCCACCGCCCTCTGGGCCAGCCCAGGGAGCCACTACAACTGGCCCCTCAAGGCCCAGGTCTTCCAAACTGGAGCCTACATCCTGGTCCCCTATTCCTTTAACTTCATAATTTATAAATACATGAATACCTGGGTATAATTGTGTATGTGTAGGCATGTGTTACATACGTACATACAAACACACACACACACACCACATACACCCACATTGCATAATAGTCTATATACAGTCTCCAAAAGTAGAGCTGACTTCAGAATCTCTATTCTACAGGATAGCATAAACTCAGTTGAGATCAAAGGGGATATCTTCACTGATACTTAAGGCCCTGAAACCCCACCCCCATGAATTCATTTCCTTGGGCCTCCAAGATCTCTTGGTTTCAGCGGCCTCATTGTGGGCTCCAATAGCAGTGTTGGTTCTAAATCAGTGTCTTATCCAATCAATAGTAGGATAGGGGGAAGGGCTTGGAGAAGAGGAAGCAACAAAATGTGTGTAAGCTGAGTGGTCAGCTTAGGAGGCAAGACAAGCAAGCAACGCACTTGGCCATATCTGTATCCAGACAGCCTGTGCTGTGGAGTTGAGAGAACTTATCCACTCAATAGGCATGGACTATGCTTACATCCAGAACCATGGTAGTCGGTGAGGCTGAACCATACAAGATCCTTGCTCTCATGGGGCTTATCCAGGGGCAGGAAGCTGGAGAGACAGGCTCCAAAAAGTTCTCACAGGTGTGACAAAGTACCCAACAGAAATAACCTGACGGAAGAAAAGGGGCTTAGGACTCACAGTCTCTGAGGGACTTCAGTCCAGCTTGGGGAGGAAGAGGAGATGGAGTCCATGGCAGCAAGAACATGTGGTAGAGACTCCTCATATCTTGCTGGACCAGGAGGCATACAGAGAAGAGACTAGTATAACCCTCAATGTCTTTGTCCAACCAGCCACCTCTACCAGCAGACCCCCAAGATTCCACACTTTCCCAAAACAGTGCCATTAGCTGAGAACCAAGCATTAAACCACGTCAGCCTGAGGGGAGTGTTTCTGACTCAAACCATCACAGATGCAAATAAGGATTTCATTGCAAAACAAGGTGAGTGAACTTAAGGAAAGTTCTAGAAGAATATAGAAACAATGAGCCAACCTAGACCAGGGAGCAAGGAAGGTCTAAAGGAGGAACACTAGAATTGATCGAAAAGAACTATTACAGAATTAGCTAGAGATGGGACGGGGATACACTCCGGGCTGCAGGGATCATGCACACAGAGGTTCCGGGACGGAAAGAGTCTCTAGCACGGTCACTGTGACTAGTTTTAATCCTTAGCATTCAGTGAACTTTGAACTTGAAGAAAAATGTCCCTTCTAAAAATGTGTTTCCCTTTCCTTTCCACTTTTCCCTGGATTTACTACCAAACCAGGAAGAGAAGGTGAACTACACAGGGAAAGACATTAAAAAACAAGAATTTGCCGGGTGGTAGCACATGCCTTTAACCCCAGCACTTGGGAGGCAGAGACAAGTAGATATCTATGAGTTTGAAGCCAGCCTGGTCTACAAATCGGGTCCAGAACAGCCAGGGCTATTACACAGAGAAACCCTATCTCAGAAAAACAAAAACAAACAAACAAGCTCAGGGACATATTTTGGGATGCAGGTGTGGAAGAAACACATACTGAGGAAACAAGAAATAGCTCATCTGCTCTGCAGAGGACAGCAGCAACTGTAGGACCAGCACACACCAACCATGATGGTGTAACAGACTCAGGACTGACCATCGTGCTCCTGAGCGATATAAGGCCTACAGAGGGGAGGAGGCCCAGTCTGCAATGGGGCTTGGGCTCCCAGGTACGTGGTATACACTGTAGTTGAAGCTTAATTTTACCTCAGGTATAGGAGTCCACTGTGCCTGTGACATGAAGCGGAAGCATGCTGGACACAACTCATTGGCTCTGTTTGATTTTTGTCATGACTCTAGCAAACAAGGACTTACCACTCTGCTTCACAAATAAATCCATAGAGATGCTGGGTGTGAAATAGCTTGCTCATGGTCCCACGGCTACTACACAATATTGATGAGAGCGTAACCAGGTCTAGATTCAAAATCTGTCCTTCATTAACCACACATACACAGAAGGATACATCCATGAAGAAGTTTCATCAAATCCCAACCTTGATTGACAATAACAATCATCAGCATTGTCTCCCCTCAGCTTGGATGAATTACCTCAGTCATGGTTCCTGAGGAAGAGACATGTGCTGGGCCTCTCCACCCCATTCCAGTGGCTGGGTTGGAGCATGAATACTTGAGCTGGCACTAAATCATCTTACTTGTGGGTGTGAAATATTTTGTTTTGTTTTTCTTTGGCCATTCCTCTCAGAAATTGGAACAGAATATTTCTACTAAAAACAAAAACAAACAAACAAACAAAACAAAAAAACAAAAAACCCACCTGCATTTTCTGCACAGTATCCAGACTTGCTATGTCCCAGAAAAGACTGCCAGCTGACCTTCTCTGGGTCACAGTCAAGTGGTTTTCCAGGGACATTCCAGGTCCTGGAGAAGATTAGTTTTAGCCTATGACTAAGACTTGAACAAGGGACTCCATGTGAGCAGAGGTGATGTGGGTCTTCAACAAATGCTGTGGAAAGGGACAAGCCTGGGGCTTGACTAGCCTTCTCTCCTTTCCCCTGGCTGACAGATAAATGTGAGTGCTAGAGGCCTAGCTAGCCTTCTGACCAGGGAACAATACTGCCCTGCTCATCTCTAGAAGGTTGGTGAGAAAATAAATCTCCAGCTTGTCTACTTCTTAATCTCTGATCCAACGGCTTAGAACAACGCCCAAGAAACACATGCAGAAATGTACGTGACAAATCTTCAGGTGGGGGCCAAGCATTCGTGCTTTCCAAGTCCAGATGACATAACACCTGTTTTCCAAAACAGGTGAGGGCCTTGCTCCTTGAACCATATTACGGAACTCTGAAAACCCTTAACATTCCAAGAACCTCAGGCCGTGACTCAGGCCTCTTGTCCCTAAGTCATTATCCAACCGAAGCCCATAGAGCACAAGCCACCCATCCTACCCACTCACAGCAAAGAATCCATTTCTTTTCCCCAAGCTTATAACTCACACCAGGCCGCAGGGGCTCATGCCCTGCCTGTTCAGCTTGGAATCCTGGGTCTTGGGAGCCCCAAAAGAAAGAACTGCAATGTAGCTCCTCAGCTCCAGCATCAAAACATGGAGAAAGCAAAGAGCCACTGGTGTCCTGACAAGAAAAAAAAAATTATCCACAGGAGATAAAGAGTAGGAATTGTGGCCGGGCAGTGGTGGTGCACACCTTTAATCCCAGCACTCAGGAGGCAGAGGCAGGTGGATTTCTGAGTTCGAGGCCAGCCTGGTCTACAGAGTGAGTTCCAGGACAGCCAGGGCTACACAGAGAAACCCTGTCTCGAAAAACAACAACAATAAAAACAAAAACAAAAAAGAGTAGGAATTGTGGGCACACTTCTAGAAAAGAAGCTGAGCACTTGTTTGATCCAAAGGAGGGGCTGGAGAGATAGCTCAGTGGTTACGAGCCACATCTGCTGCTGTGTCATGTGACCTGGGTTTGCTTCCCCACACCTATATGGTAGCTCACAACATGGAGTCTATAATCCCAGTTCCAAGGGATCCAACACCTTCTCCTGGCCTAAGTGTGGGCATTGCACACACATGCTGCACAGACACATATACACAAGTAAAACACCTATATGCATAAAATAAAAATAAATAAATCTTTTTAAAAGTGAGAAATTTACCAATGGAACACTTTACAACAGGGCCATCGTGCCATCTTGCTTAATGGTACAAGCTTGTCCTTTGAGACTATGAACCAAAGGAGAGTAGTGACTTTTCAGCTCTTGTTTTTAACAAGGTGGACAATCCAACCAATGCAATGAAGAAATGGAAGGCATTCAGAGTGTCAGCAAAGACATCAGTACTTACAGTGTGATGTCATGTTTATCATACACACACACACATACAGACACACACACACACACACACACACACACACACACACACACACACTCAGAGGCATAATAAACACAGCAAGGATAAAGGACCAATTTGATGCCAGTTCTATTCACTACCAATGAAGAAAATCTAAAAGCAAACTTCATAAAAATCTATTTTCATTTTTAAAGTTTTTATTGGTTTTCTGTTTTCGTTGTGTGGGTGTGTGTTCCTGATGTAGGAGTGTGGGCCTGTACTCACGTGTGAAGGTCAGAGGACAACTTTACAGACAGGTTCTCTCCTTCCATCTTTACTTGGGTTGTCGGATTGATCTGATTGTCGAGCTGGTGTGGCAAGTGTTTTCCCCACTAAGCAAGCTCTCTGTTTTTAATAGAATCAAAATATTTAGTGGGGTGATTTAAACAAGAATGGTCCCCTCCATAAGCTCATATTGTTGAATGTTTAGTCATCAAGAACTGGTACTATTTGAAAGGATTAGAAGGATCAAGAGGCCTTGTTGGAGGAAGTGTGTCACTAGGGGTAGGCTGTGACATTTCAAAAT
Source organism: Uromys caudimaculatus (assembly GCA_028551405.1). Taxonomy (NCBI): domain Eukaryota; kingdom Metazoa; phylum Chordata; class Mammalia; order Rodentia; family Muridae; genus Uromys; species Uromys caudimaculatus. The sequence continues at coordinate 40,737,318 of CM052708.1, read as the reverse complement.
CCCATGCCAAGACCAGTCTCTCTCTCCTCTCTCTTGGCCTGAGGATCAGCTACTGCTCCAGTGCCGTGCCATGCCTGCCTGCCTGCCAAGATGATATAAAATTAACCGTTGAAATCTCAAGCAAGCCCTCAACTAAATATTTTCTTGTCAAATAGTTGTCATGGTCATGATGTCTTTTCATAGCAGTAGAACAGTGATTAAGACATTTAACAATAAATTTAATAAAAATTGCAAGGTTTATACCAAAAAACCTACAAGATATAATTGAGAGAAATTAAAGAGGTAAAATATACTTCTGTTATTTGTAACTTGAAAAGAATATAACCAGCTCCTTATCAGTTGAAATGAATTTCATGCCTATAAATAAAGATCAGTTGTTAAGACAGAAAACACTAGCCTGGCACGGTACACATCATGAATACCAGCACGAAGAAGGCAGAGCCAGGAGGTTTGTGAATCTGAACTCACAAGCCTGAGCTACATACATTGCAAGTTCTAGGACAGCCTGGGCTGCACAGTGAGACTGTGCAAAGAGATGAGAGAGAAAAAGGGAGACAGAGAGCCCGCCCATTTACGGCTGCTGTTCCACAGCATAGGAGGGAAATGTCTTCTTAAAAAGTTGTATTGGGGGCTGGAGAGATGGCTCAGTGGTTAAGAGCACCGACTGCTCTTCCAGAAGTCCTGAGTTCAATTCCCAGCAACCACATGGTGGCTCACAACCATCTGTAATGGAACCCAGTGTCCTCTTCTGGTGTGTGTCTAAAGACAGCTACAGTGTATTCAGATACATAAAATAATAAGTAATTCTTTAAAAATAAAGGTTGTATTGTGACAACTGGCTGATCTAGTGCAAAAGAATGATGTTGGAACTAATTTTGTACCACTTCACTCAAAGTAAATCAGACCTAAATGCAAAAGCTAAAACTACATTTTTTTTTTTTTTTTTTTGGGGGGTCTAGTTTGTGTGTGTGAACATGAGTGTGTGTTGTGTTTTATAAAATGGCGGAGTGAGGAGATGCCTTGGCAGGCCCTGCCAAAGTGACCCCCTGAACAATCAAGCCTTGAGGCAGGCCTAATATAAAAGGGGGGTTATTTGGGACCTGGAGGAGGGGGTAGAGGCAGAGGAGGGAGGGGGAGAGAGGACAGAGAGAGGAAAGAGGAAGAGGCCCACTGGGACACATAGGAGATGGGGGGTGGGGGAGAGAGAGAGAGAAACAGACAGAAAGAGACAGAGACAGAGAGAAGGAGGGAGAGGGGGAGGGAGAAGGAGAGGAGGAAGAGGGAGAAACAGTCCTTCTGTGTAAGCCAGGCTCCTTCCTGGCTGTTGCTAGGTAACAGTTGGATGGAGCCTAGAGGAAATGCTAACCGCGTGGACATGTGTCATGTATGAGCATGGAGATGGCAGAGGACAATCTCAGGTACTTTTCTTTTTCAGTACTGAGAACTGAGCCTAAAACACCATTCTAGTCAGGCAAGTGCCCTACTACTGAGCCACAGCCACAGTCCCGCCCACCTACTTTTTGGAACCAATGGCTCTCACTGGGCTGGAATTTTGCCAAGCTGGATTAGCTGACTGGATTAGCCAAGGATCTGTCTGTCTCCACCTGCCCTGCACTGGAATTACAACATGCAACATTTGTGTGTGTTTTGGACATAAAACTTGGGTCTTGATGCTCTCAAGGCAAGCACTTTACTGACATTTCTCTCCTGATGCCTGATTTTTATTTTTTGTTTCATTTTGAGACAGATTCTCACTATGTAGCCCTTGAACTCACTATGTAGCCCACGCTCGCCCTGCACCCAAGACGATCATACCTCAGTGTTTGCTGCTGGGATCATGAACTGCTATGCCCAAGTTAAAAACCATGAAATCATTATAAGAAAGACTAAGAGTGACTGTTTATGAGCTGGGACCTGACTGGTTTCTTAGAAAGAACACCACAACTGCAAGTAACAGAAGGAAAAAAATTAGATTTCAACAAAATTAAAATTTTTATTGCTTCAAGGACAGAAACATGGAAATATAGCTCTGTTGCTAAAGTCCTTCTGTGGAGAGATGTAAACAAGGTGTACCCCTGTTCCTAAAACACCATTAACAAACCAAGATGCAATTCCACAGTTCTACCAAAGTATACCAGGGTAACCAATGTGTTTATTAGGCCTACTTACAAAGCAATGGGTGAGAGGTTATGGGAGGGAGGTAGGTGACCTTAAGGCAGCTGCACTGGAGGTCTGAACTCAACAGGGAAGACAGCTTCCCCCTGGCTATGCAGATGAAGTCCCCTTCCTTGGTCTTCTAGCTGGTAGTCTCTAACCCCACCCCTATACCCTAAGGTCATCTGCAATTAGGAAGAACTGCACACAGCTGGTTGGGAGGTGGGGCGGTTGAGTACTAGGTGAGGGTTCCATGACCCTCCCCACCCCCTTTCTAGGAGGGAAGGTAAAAAGTCAATAGGCCCAGACGTGAGGATCTTTTATAAGCCGGCTCAGATGAACTCCTGAAGACAGTGGCCAGACAGCCCTGTACAACAAGCCCACAAGACGGGAGAGTATTTTTCAAGTCACATATCTGGTAAGGAACCTGTATTCAGAATGCTCGGTAATTTTCTACAGCTCAACACCCAAACAGAAGTCAGTAAACACATGAGAAGACTTCATTGATCAGACAGGAACTGCAAGACAAGTAAGACCGGACTCCTTGCCCAGCGGAGTGCTCTTCAGATAGAGACATCATCACTGTGGATGAGGACATGGGGCAGTGGGAGGCCTCAATGGCAGCTGGGAATGTGACTCGATGCGGCTGCTTCCATAACAGTCAACAGTTCCTCAAAAAGCTAACAGAGAGTTTGATCTGACCCAGTAATCCTAGTTCTGCTTCTGTACTCAAGCAGAGGTAAAAGAGACCTCCAAATACTTGCTCATGGATACTAATGAGAGTGTTACTAGGTCAAAAAAAAAAAAAAATGCCATCCATTAACTAAGCAATGGTCGTATAAACAGAAAGTGACATATCCATGTGGTGGCATATTACTTTGTTATTCAAAGGAATGCCATATGGATTAACACTGGAGATATGCTAACAGAAGAGCACTGTATAATCTCATGTCATGTGTCTAGAGTAGACAGATTCCTACTGACAACGAGCAGCAATGATGACTGTAATACCTGTGGGTATGCTAAAAGCTGCGAAACTACAATGTCAGTGGGTGAATCGCATCTCAAATTTTCTTTAAAAGGGGGGGGGGGGCAGTGAGATAAGCTCAGCCAGTAAAAGGCACTTGCTGCACTAGTCTGCTGACTTGAATTTAATCCCAGGAATCCATTCAAAGGCAGAGGGAGAGAACAACCTCACAAAGATGTATTCCAACCTCCACACACACACCTTGGCACATCTCTCTCTCTCTCTCTCTCTCTCTCTCTCTCTCTCTCTCTCTCTCACACACACACACACACACACAAGTTCTTTAAGTTGAAAAACGAGAAAAAATGTTTACATCGTACACAAAGCTTTCTTAAAAGATTGAGGAAAAGAAAACAAAAGGTGGGCCGGGCAGTGGTGGCACACGCCTTTAATCCCAGCACTTGGGAGGCAGAGGCAGGTGGATTTCTGAGTTCGAGGCCAGCCTGGTCTACAGAGTGAGTTCCAGGACAGCCAGGGCTACACAGAGAAACCCTGTCTCGAAAAAAAAGAAAACAAACAAACAAAAAGAAAACAAAAGGTGTCTTTTCACAATCCCTAAAAAAGATCAAATCTTACTCGTTTTCAAATATGCATTGCTAAGTGATTTTTACCACTGAGGAGGCATCATAGAAAGACCTCAGTACAAACCTGGGCGGCATATGTTGACCAAGCGTAACTTCTTCGTACCATCAAGAAAATTGGTAACTGATGGGAGAGGCAGCTGTCGGTACAACAGAGACTGTGCACAATAAAAAACTTGAATACCTAAAACCTGTAACCTCTAGCCGTGGAAAGAAGGTAATGACTGCACAAGCCAGTAAATAGTGTGACTGTTACTGTCATGATCAAACCTTATGACTGTACGTGACAGTATACATGACCTGAAGCACAGTACGTTTACGCCTGCGTCCCACTACAACACCATCGTGATGGCTGTGATGTCACGAGGTGCTGGAACACTTCCAGTTCTGTTGTAATCTATGGGACTGTCATCAGATGTGGTCTGTCATCCACAGGAACTCAGGAAGGTCCCTCTGCACCATGGGACTATACTTGTGGTCCTAGCTTATTTTCTGTTGCTGCGATAAAATTGTGACCAAAAGCAGTTTGGGGAGGAAAGGGATTTATGTGACTTACGTGTCCCGATTACTAAGGAAAACTCATTGCAGGAACTCAAGTTGGAACAGAGGCAGGAACCATGGAGAAATGCTTACAAGGTGCTCCCTCAGTTTGCTTTCTTAAAGCTGCCAGGATCACTTGCTCAGTGATAGCAAAGTGGGGGATTGGGCTGGACCCTCCCACATCAATCACGAATCAAGCAAAGGCACAGAAGATGGGCCCACAGGCCAATCTGTTGGGTGCAGTTCCTTAACTGAGGGTCCCTCTCCCAGGTAACTCTAGTCTACTCAAGTTTACATAATCAACCAGTACAAAGAGTGTAGGGACGGGTACTGTGTCAGCAGCACATATGCCGAGGCTAGAACAAACAAAGCTCAGCACAGGCCCTGGATGAGAATGACACAGAAAGTCATGAACTGGTCCACAGTTTTTATTTTCCTCGGTGGTGTAGCCAAAGTTGCTTTCCCTCTGGAGTAAACAACCTCCCACCCATGCCCAGGCAAGAAACTCTAATCAAACTCTGGACCACACAAAAAGAAGACTTGAAAGTAGGAGGGTGACTTGTTGAGCAGGGTCCAACAGGAGAGTAAGAGAATGAGTGAGGGATTGGGGCGTATGTGACAATGACTAAAATATATGAAGACATGAAACTATCAAACAATAAAATAAAAAAATAAAATAGGCTTTTTAAAAAGATTTATTTATTTTTATGTGTTTGAGTGGGGATTTTTTTCTGCATATCTGTCTGGGTGGCACATGTGTGTCTGCCTCCTGAGGAAGTCAGAGGTTATATTCAATTCCCCTGCAGCTAGAGTTACAGATAGTTGTGAGCAACCTTGTGGGTGCTGAGAATTTCATCTGGGTCTTCTGGAAGAGCAGCCGGTGCTCTTAACTGCTGAGCTATCTCTCCAGCTCCAAGGGAAAAATATTTTTTGAGATTTTATTTATTTTTTTATGTAAGTTTGCCTAAGTGTTTTTGCGCACCACATGCCTGCAGCACCAGAGGAAGCCAGAAGATGGCGTCTTAACTCCAGGCACTGGAGTTTATGACAGGTGTGCATGCCATGTGGGGTCTGGGCATTGAACCCAGATCTTCTAGAAGAGCAGCTAGTGCTATTAACCACTGAGGCTTCTCTCCAGCCCCACAAAGAAAAGGTTTTAAGAATGCAAGGAGTCCGTGTAAACACGGCACCTGGGATTCTCGCTAAGAACCCAGACGCCTGCCATCCCACTAGGAAACCACTGAATGGAAATAAACTGACAGAAATAAGACAGCCTTCAAAGTACAGATTCCAGTTTCAAGTTTATTTGTATACAAAAATATATTATGATGGGAAAGCTTATTATGACCTCCAACTATATATAAGTAATTACAAATATTTCCATAAAAGCATTTTAAATTATAGAAGAGCTATGTTTAAGGAGTAAAAACACATTAGATAGATCATCTGTGGAATATGGTAGGTAAACAAAGTCAGCTTCACTGTCTGAACTGCCCAGAGATGGGCCCAATGGCTAATGTTATGGTGAACCAAAAATGGCCAGAAGGCAGGAGCCTCGGCTCTGCCCTCTCCCGCAGCAGATTCTAGTAGCCGATTTTGCCAGGTCCTCAGAGCCTTCTGGAGTTTCACTCTTGTGGCAGGAGGACCCCAAACTCCTTGCTTCACATACCTGAAAAGAGGACATAGAATACATTATCCCTGCCAGAGGCTCACAGCTCCTATGCTTAACCACATCACATAGTCCCAGACGGGCATCAAAAGCAAAGTTAATGGCAGGCTTCCCGTGCAATGTATGGCTGGCTAACTGGAATGACTAGGAGGCCAGCTGCAATTTGCATAAAGTAGACAGGCCTGTTGCATGTAGTGAATACAAATTGTGCTGCAATTAGAATAATCTCTGTTGAAACAGGCCTACGCCTTCTGACGTAGGATGGCGCAGAGGGGGGCAATAAAACCATCAAGCAGATACAGAGAGTGCTAAGAACAAGGCTATTTTAAACAAACTATTCTAAAATTAGCTATTGGGTCTAACTTTTTAGATTTTTACCTATTTGGCAGAGTAAAAATGTAGAATATTTCTTACAGAAAAAAAAAATCACTTTCACTAAGTAATTAAGAATCCCGAACACAAATTCTCCAAGGCTTAGCAAGTCCCCCATGAGAAATGAAGGCACCAGCAGCCCTGCAGGCGGGGGCTGGTCCTTTTGCCTCCTACAATCTTGTCCTTTTGAAGGAGAGCGTGCAGATAGTGTGGCAGTTCCTTCCTCTGACACAGCTCCCCACCTCACCCCCACTGCAAATTTAATTTGAAGTTTTTGGTTTGGGGTCACACAAACGGGATAATGACAGTGAAACTCCCAAATAAGAAGCACATACTGAATCTGGGTCACTGGGGAGTTGGCATGGGTCAGACCTCTCACCAGGCTCCTGCATCAAACCCGGGGAAATTTCCTTGAGCAGACCACACCCTTGTGGGGGCTGGAGGAAAGCATATGACCAATCATCCCTCTTCTCTCAGGACTGGACATCCAGTGTGGACACCTCCTCAGCAAAACTCTCACCGTTTTCTAAACAACATGTCATTGTGCACTGCTGACCTGTTTGCACAGTTGGGAAAGCAACTCGGCTACATTTCTGCAGGCTTATCCTCCAAACTGCTTTCTGAGCCAATGAGGTCCTGTTGCTAACTAGAGCAGTCTTATGGTGTAACTTCCTACCCCGGGGCAAGCTGGGAAACATCAGAGCACATTATCAAAGGCGGGGCTCAATGTTCTGTCGGGTGATGTTTAAACACCGAGCATGTACTCACTTGCTAAGGTTCTGTCCAGATCAGCAATGAAGTCTTCGAGCTCCTTAGTGTCACCTAATTTGGCTACAAAACAGAAAAGGGTTCAGCTTCCTTCTCGGACACAGCTGATAGGGGACTTTCCCAGGGATTATGGACACCTGTTGTCTTCAGAGACCTCCCAGGAATGTGCACCACACCAGACCTCAGTGTCTGCTCCACATTTACCTTCATCTCAGCAACTGACCTGGAGGCTAGCCTGGGTGTTTCTCCTGTAGTTCTCTTGCCACCTCACCCACCACCCCACCCAACTTCCTAACCTGGACGACTGGTCTCTCAGTCTCATAAAGGTTGGGGGAGGGGGCAAATTGTGCTGTTACTGGAGGACAATACTGTGGTGCTCCAATGTGACTCAAGTGTAAAACTACTACTGTTTCTTGTTGAAGTGGAACCTAGAACATGACTGTCTTACTTGACCCATCCAGAGTAGCACAGAGCTTGTGTCTAGACATTGCTCCCTCTGCCGCCAGAGGCACACGCTTTCTGTAGGCATTTTACTTTCTTTTGTAGAGTTTGTCATTCATGCCTTGCTTGGAATACATTGCTAAATATTCTTAGTCACCCTTGCTGCTTACAACAGATCATTCTTAGCTTTCAAGTCCACTCACCACAAGTGCCTTTTCCCCTGTAATCCACACCTCTGGAGGATTAGGTAGCAGATCTGAGCAGTATTTAAGCCATTCTCTAGCCTGCTCTCTCCCTGGAGTGCACAGATCCATTACAGACCCAGGCAGAACACGGCCGGCCGAATCCCCCGTGGCTGCTAACATTTGCATTAAGAAGGGAATTTAAAAATATCTCTTTCAAGAAAGAGGGAAGTTCTATCTGAATGCCACATGGAGACATGTGGTGGGATCTTCACATTTCTTTAAGAGTTGTCTCCATTCTTATTGTCTTCTGCAACTATTTCCAGCAAGTTCAACTTTCCTTGGAGGGGGGGACTTCCTTTTGTCCTCAAAAGGGCGCCTGTCCAATGTAACAGAACATTCTGCTCTCTAGCTGGTGAGACTTGGCCAGTTCCAAAAACTAAGAACCGATTCATGAAACTTTAACTTCTCTTTAGTCTGTTAATACTTAAGCAGAGAGAGGGTAGAGCTGTTGTTTTGAATCATGTCCACTTTATTCTCTAAAAACATATATGTATATGTTTTTAACAAATATATTTGTTTGTAATATCTATATGTAGATGTTACAGATCTATATTAAAACATGTGTGTGTGTGTGTGTGTGTGTGTGTGTGTGTGTGTGTGTGTGTGTGTGTGTGTATTTGGTATATGTGTATGTATGTTTACATGTGGGGATCAGAGGATATCTACCAGAGGCTCCAGAGATCAAACTCGCTTGTTGGGCTTGGCAGCGGGCGCCCTTTCCCACGGAGCCACCTCAGTAACCCCATGTTAGATCATCCTGCTAAATTTTGTCACCCAAAAGCCTTGGGGTAAACAGTTAATGAAATTAAAAAAGACTCTTCTCATTGTTGCAAAGCCAAATTGCTGAGTTTTACCTTCTGGAACCACGTCTGGGAGGACAATGAGCAGCACTCCCTTCTGCCACAAGACATGCAGCCAAATGCACCCTGCTGCTCAAACCCATTTGTCTCATCTATTTGCTTTGTCTGCTTCGAAGGGAAAGCCTAGCTGAGGAAGGGGTTGGGGATATAGGGGCAGAGAAACAGTCCAGTTGGTGAGCTCACCTTTCCGAGGAGTGACAGCGGAGGACAGGAGAGCTGGAGTGGAGTCAGTTGGAGAATTCAGCTTCTCATCACTGAAGGTGAAGCTGTCCCTGTACAGTGAGTCTGCACCTTTAAGGAAGGAAGCCATCTTCATTAGGAGCTGTACTCACAGAGCCACATGCTTGCCAGTCTGTGTCTACAGTTCCCAGCAGTTAATCTCCCAGAGAACCAGACGTCACAGATCTATACTTTAAAAAGCAGGCCAATTCCCAATCTAGGCTCTTAAATGATCTTAGGCAGGGAAGTGTGTGTGTGTGTGTGTGTGTGTGTGTATGTGTGTGTGTGTGTGTGTGTGTGTGTGTGTATGTGTGTGTCCAGTCAAATCCACTGGCAACCTTTGTTCCTCTAAAAAAAAAAGTGTCCAGATTTCTGCTACATAGGAGTCTACTGGCCAGATCCTGGCTGACAGGATGAGAGATGGAACATGATGTAGCCTAGTTGGTAGGGCGCTTGTCCAAAAGACCTGAAGCCTTGGGTTCAGTCCCCAGCACCATATAAATTAGGCACAGTGGTGAAAAACTAGGAGTTAGACAGACTCCTCTGTAGGCCGGACAGACAGGCAGAGGGCCATGGTTAGATAATAAAGGTAGTGAACTCTCAAGATGGCGGACTTCTTCCCCAGCTTCCTGACTTGAAACAGAAACTTAGCAGTTTAAGCAAAAGGCCTGTAGGCTTTTGTCTCCCACCCTCAGGCTCTCCGCTAACGGACTGGCTCAACAAGGTCACATCTGGATCAGGACAGGTTACACAACAGCTGTGGGCCAATCGACCATCCTATCCTTCTTCCAACTGACCGGTCCTAAATTAGGGGAGGGAAACTCTGTAGTCTTAAAACAAAAACAAACAAACAAACAAACCAAAAAAAAAAAAAAACCAAACCAAGCTTCTGCTCTAGAGAGCGTCTTTTTCTGTGTGTCTGACACAGGTATGTGTTTCCTCACCCCCAAAACCACCATTTTTCAAGTGCTAATTCTGTCTGCTCCTGTTTGCAGTATTTGAGATTTCTCTGTGGCTCCTGCTGCCTTTTAATGCTTTAACTAATAGAGAAACAAACCCAAGCAAGAGCCCTGGACTGTATCAGTGGCACACCAGTCAGTGGCACACTGGTGATCCCAGCACTCTGGGGGATGGGAAATTCAAGTTCATCCTTAGCTACATACTGAGTTTGAGGCCAGCCTGACACAGTGAGTACATGAGGCTCTGTCTTAAAAAAAAAAAAAAAATAGGGAGAAGGGACTGAAGAGATGACTCCAGTTAAGAGCTAGCTGCTTTTCCAGAGGACATGGGTTCAATTCCCGATACCAACCTAGCAGCTCCCAACAATCTGTAACTACAGTTCTAGGTATCTAATGCCCTTTTCTGGCCTCCCTGGGCACCAAGTACATAAGTGGTACATACATAGGGGCAAAACACTCATACATATAAGTCAAATTTAAACACTCAAAATATAGGACCATTTTTTCATGACAAATGTTACCTTCCTTCTAAACACTTTTCAAATAGAAGCACAATGTTGGGTCCCATATCTAATTAATTTCCCTTCCTTGCTCATGAGTCTTAATGCACACAGTTCCCAAGATTCTGCACTCCTGTCCTGGAGTCCAAAACAAAGATTGTTTTGTTCTTGCCTGTTCATCCATTACAGTCAAGGAACTTCACCGCTCCTTCTCGTCTTATGCCCCAAATGTCAAAGCAGCAGTCAGCAGAGCCCCTGCCAGGCCAGGCTGCACCAGGGCCAGCTCCTGCATGCTCAAGGATGCCAAAAAGAGACCATATTCTGGGCCTCAGTGTATCCATCAATAAGATAGAAAGGTGGACTGGACAATCCTTCCAGTCCCTCCCAGTTCTGAGATTCTAAGTCCTGCAGAGAAGGAGGAAGCCAGCCCTGCTCTGAGGATGTAACTCAGAGGCTAACGGAAGCAGGATGTGGCCCCAGAGGTGGTGGTGAGGAAGCCAATTTTCTGGTTAAAATCGAAAGGAAAGCAAAGCCAACCAGGTGCTCTGGAAAGGCCCTTGAGGCGAGCAGCTGAATGAGAGCGAGCCTGGCCAGGTCCCTGCTCGCCCAGAGGCTCCTGTCCTTCAAGCCATTTCCCTCCGTCCAGGTTCTAGTTCCACTAACACAGAATGAACTTGTCTAAATTATTTGTTAATGTGCTCAGAATAAAAGAAAATCAGGCTTCTGAAAGAAGTTTCTAGTTGTGTGAGATTTGGGCTCTATCCCTAAAAGGCCACACACCTCATCAAGTTGTCTTGTTTGGCTCCATTTCCTCTGCCTTCCAACCATAGGGACCCAGCCACCATCTTGTCATCCTTTCTGCCCTATATACCCATCTACCCCACTTTCCAAACATGTCCAGAAGACCCTTGTGAGCAGCCCTCACAATCTTTCCTTCCTTTAAAAATTGTAGCCCAGATTACCTTAAAGGATGACAGCCATGTTTCAGGGCTTTGATGATGAAGCCATACTGAGACCTTCAACACTGAACCTTAAACCCATACTTTCCCTCCAAAAATGTTATAACTCCCTCCCACCTCCCACCCCCAGAATGCTGGTCCTTGAAATGTGAGACCAACTGTGTTCTGGCAACACCATGACCACCACTGGTTCTCCCACTGTGACTACCCTGAGAAGTATAATCACTTCTGGTCTACAGGTCTGGCCTCAGCCCTACTTCGCAAGTGTACTTGACCATGGGACACTTTGTGCCCTCCTATTACTATCTCTTAGGATGCTGGAACTCTCTAGAATTTGGCTTGGAAGCCCTTCTGCTTGTTTTTGTTTTTGTTTTTCCCAGCTGAGTTCGCCTGTACAACAGCAGCAGTGGTAGCAACCCCACCCCCTGCACACAGGAAAGTACACCATGCATGACCATTGCAGACCCCGGGAGGAGCATCACTGTCAGCACTGTCAATAACCAGGGGGGATCACCACAGACTAAGAAACACACGAAGAGAAGATAGAGTCAGTCATCTTTGGTGTCAAGAAAGCCACAGAGAGACCCGGGGAAGCAGGCTATAGGCCAGGAGGGAATACCAAACCCCTTGCCACTTTATCCCTGTCTCTTAAAGATATCCAAGAACATCGCCCCATCCTTAGACCAGAGTTCCGCCTCTGAGACTCACTAGCCCAGAGCTTGAAGGCCACCCCCTCCCCGCTCTATCTCTCAGAACAGCTGGCAATTAAGAGCCACTTTCAATATCACACCTCACTCCACCCCTCCCTGCGGACACCTCAGTCCTGGCCCTAGCTTTGAATTTCATTTCTGTTCAGCTCCAAAGCTCCAGAAATTTCACATGTACATGTAATCAGGCTAGTTCATTCTAAACAACTGAGCCAACTCCTCTTGGCTGTTTAAAGAAGCAATAACCTCAACCTGGAAAAGGCCACCACAAAAGAGGACGACAGAATAAAGAACACCCACAGAGGAGTTAGGAAGACCTCATCCCTGACATCATGGAGAGGCTGTGGGGTAAAAGCCACAGTCTCAGGGGACCATCCTGGCTTGCCGTTGATCCTTCAAAATCTAGCCCATATGATAAATTCCTTAACCCACACATTTCCCTCAAGGTCAGGAAATAAAGGCAGAATCTGATTTTGACATGACAAATCAATTCAGTTGTAAGCCAGACTGTCTGCTCCGTGGTTGCCTTATTGCTGAGGAACTCGCTGTTCTCACAATGAGGGAGGAAGAGGGGATAAACACAGCATCTATATAACATATACACCCAGAGGCAGGTCTATAAGCTATGTTCACTTCCCTTCTCCCTGCTCCCACCTCATACACACCACACACACGTACGCACCCACACACACGTCTCACATCCGGTCAGCTCATTACTGCACCATGCTTCTACCTGCTTTCCGTGTCTTCACATACCTGAGGCCAACTCCAGGTTCTTTGTCTGACCCTAAGTATCTGAAGCTATGGCACTGTAGAGAGAGTGGGGAGCAGAGGCCATGTGAAAAGCAATAACGACCTACGCAGTCTGTGTATGATGCTGTGGCTTCATAATGATTTGATTTTTGAGTTCCTAGCAAAATAGAGGAACAGCAGGTCCAGGAAGGAGGATGCCATCATTGAGAAGAAAAAGAATCAAGATTCTGAACCCTGGCTTCCCACTATTTTCAGATTATAGCATTTATTTTTAAAAGTTTCTCTTCAGAAGTAACTAACTGAGAACATACCCATACCCAGACTCTGAACTTCTTTACCCAGTATTTCCCCCAAACGAGCTTTTACTAAGAGCCTGCATGAACAGAATCTCATGCTACAGGTTATGGTAGATGAATAGGTAAGCCAGGTTCAGCCTCCTGCTGTGTTCACTCCCTTAGAACTCTAGTTCTTACAAAAATAATATTCAGCCAGTCTGATAAAATGACAGCGGTGTGTCTCTGGCTGATAACACAGACATGTATTGCTGTCCCACCCTGCTATCTGGTGTTGTCATGATCAAGGGACCCAGTGATGACCTGAGGAAGCTTCATATGCAGTCAGGTAAACCTTAAAGCAGCTACTGCCTTGAAGGCCACCTCACTAGACGCAAATTCCTGCTACAAATATCCTTTAAATTCCTGATCCATTTAATGCAATGAAATCTCAGATTCTGGGGCTGAGTCTCCTAAGGGACCATCAAAAACTAAATAAACAAAAGCATATTACATACACAACCCCTAACTTTAGGTATGCCCATCAAGTAGAAGAAATTCCATAGTACAAACAGAAGCTTTGTTTTTTAAAAAAAGGCATTTTTTTTTTTTTAAGTTTTGGGGGTTGGGAGAAAGGTAATTTAGGGTTAGAACGGACACATGCTACCCCAGAGAAAAGTAAAACCACAGCCAGTGAGCCTTGCCCAGAGCGCCTGTAAATATAGAGCAATCCCACACATCTGCAGCAAGTGAACTACAGTAATTAACCAAGAAAAAGGAAGCCCTGGGTCTGTGGCCCTGTTCCCACAGGGAATGGCAGGCATGAGGGGGTCTTTCTTCTCCTCTAATTCTAAATTCTGACAGCTTCAGTGAAGCGTGGCACAGTGACAAAGAATCCTGGGTCTCTGGTCCTTGTGCCCCAGCTACCCTCTGGAATGGCCCTGAACCTCTAAGATAGTTTGCCAGATATCAGAGAATAAGACCCATCACTCACTCGGTCCTAACGTGGTACCAGGTATCTAGAGGGCTCCTACCTGGCCCCATCCTCTCAACCTTGACAGGTTTAAACTCAGCTCCATTAGCCACTGGCTTGGTAACTGTCATTCTGGTTTCTAGGATCCTTAAGGTTTCCTCTCTCAGGGCCAGACCAGAATATTCTAAGCAAAACTATGTAAATGTTCTAAGTCTTGCTATGCTAAAGAACCCAGTTCTTTATTCTCCCCAAATATCTACAATCTCATCATAGCTACAGCATGAACAGTAGACCTCAGACCTTTCCTACTGTCCAGCACACTTGTCCTCTCACAGGACGACTTATGTGAAGCCCCAATATATAAGAATCACATCTTGGTTTCGTCTTTAAAGGCTTAAATCAATATAATAAACCATTTACAAAGTCAACCAGTAGACACATACAATAAATACATGGGTTAAAATTTGGGATATAATGAGTGAAAATTTTATTAAACCCACTTAAAGACTCCTGCTGTACTTTCAAAGCTAAAAAAAAAAAAAAAAAAAAAAAAAATACTGACCTAGAGCTGGGCATGGTGACCACACCTTTAATACCATCACTTGGATCTCTGTGAGTCTGAGGCCAGTAAGGCCCTGGCTTGAAATAACATAAATCAATCAACCAGTCAATCAATCAATCAACCCAAAGATGTCCAACCTCTACAGCACCCCAAAGGCTCAAGTCTGAAGACGACTTTACTAGCTCCCAACTGCATGGCCCTTTTATTGAGAATCTTAAACCTGTTCCTAATAGATGTTATGGGAAAGACACAGCCCTCTTAAAAACCCATTTCACTTACCCCCAGTGTGAATGTGTGTCTATGTGTTTGAGTAAGGTGTCCTTGGAGGCCAAAGGTGTCAGATCCCCTGCAGCTAGAGTTCCAGGCAGGGCGGTTGTAAGCTGTCAACACGGGTGTGTTAGGAACCGTAGTCTGGTCCTTTTGAAAAGCAATACCTGCCTTTATCCTGAGTCATCACTCCAGTTTTGAAACCTGTTGTTTTTTGTTTTTTGTTTGTTCGTTTTGTTTTGTTTTTTGTTTTTGTTTTTAATGAGGGGGGAAAAAGGTATTTTTCAAAAATCAGGAATATTCATCACCTATGTCCACAGACCTTTGATCCTGAAAGCCTTGAAGAGGACCAGCAATACCATAAATAAAAAGATACATGATCTGAGCTTGAGGAAACGCTGGGCTACCCGAGAGTTCTGGCTCACATGCTAGCCAACTCTTCATAAAGACAGAGCAAGGCCATAGATGGCCAGCCTGCGTTCTGTTATTTTATCAACAAAACTAATGAAGATAAAAGTGCCTAACTTGTAGGGCTGTGGTAAAGATTTTGTGTGATAACATTCAAAGAACAGCAGGGATGACTGATGACAAGAGCTACTATCATAGCAACCCCAGTGAGGGCTTACTAAAAGTAAGCTAGCTGCTGCTACCGCCATGATAAACCTGATTGGCTCTCTCAGGAGAGCTAAGCTTCAGTGGGCTGCACCTCTCTCAGACATTCAGTTCCACCAGACAGACAGATGGAGTATTAGAAATGTCTGCACTCTATTCCTGGAGACAGTTAAGACATACACATTATGTGTCCTTAAGAAAGTATTACTTAGATACACACAAATCCCACCAAGACAATTTCTAAACATACAGGGAACAAACCACGTTAACAGCAAAGACCAAGGTCATCTGTGCTTTCTTAGATCTTTCCTGTTACCTCTCTACCAACCACAGTAAAAGCTTAAGTTAACAACACATGCAGAAAGCGAAATACACAGAGATATGCCTAAGAAAACTGTAAATTCTATCAACTCTCAAACTGTTAAGAAACTGTAATAAATTCTCTTTTTAAGACTCCTAAAAACACACCCTGGATCTGAAACCCCTCCTGGCAGAACTGGTGGGTGCTGTCCACCATCACTGCACAGGTTCAGACTTCAATCTAGACTGAGGCTGTGGCTTAGCAAGGAGCTGTTCTTGACTACAGAGTGGCAGGGACAGACCTTGCCTTCTCTTCTGTGGAGAAGATAATTTATACACAATGAAAAATTTGTTCCATGACCCAGTGGAAGGAGATATAGTCAAGGTACACCACAGCTATGGAGACAATTTTCCAAAGTAAGGCTTCACTTGAATGCTGAGGACAAGTGACCAGGTCATTGGCATCAACATGCAAAAGTTCTAAGTGGAAATGAACTGCTCACCAGTCCTCTCCCATCCCCCCTTCACCTCCTAAGTCACATGGCGATCTGTGCAGGCTGCTAAGGAAATTCAAACCAGAGCTCCGGTTTCAGATTCAAATCCTGACCAGGATGTCAAACATTCTCCCTTCTTAGGAGGACAGCTCAGGCTCAGACTCTTCACCCAGTAACAAAGGAAGGACTTTCTAGATTTCAAAACAATATGACTTTTGCTCCCAGAATCAGGGACAGCACTAATTGGTGATGTTTGAGCCTGTATCTAGGGACTAAGGGCGCAAGAACAAATAAGTTCACATTAAAAAACAGCGAATAAGTCAAGATTAAAAACAATTATGCAATAATTAAAAAAAAGTCAACAAATTCACTGTTGTTGCAGGTCACTTGAGTTACTGAAAACTCTCTCTCTCTCTCTCTCTCTCTCTCTCTCTCTCTCTCTCTCTCTCTCTCTCTCCCTCCCTCCCTCCCTCCCTCCCACTCCAGAGGCATTGTGAGAAAGGTTACTAGGATAAACCTCTCTAGGTAACCTGGAGGGTGGGCATGCCTGAAACCCTGGACTTGAACTCAGCAGCCCAGTGGGAGGTTGTTTCAAAAGTGCCTGGAGTGGCGAAAGAGCCTGGAGCTCCGCAAAAGTGAACGAAGTTATTTCAAACATTCCAAAACCAGCAGCTTAGGAAATCATTTTGGTTTCACAAATGTTTCATTATTGTGCTCACCCATGTCCCCAAGTTTCCCAACACCCATTCTGGAAAAGGAAAAGGAGGATGCTGTTGGTTTAGTGTTTGCCTGGTGCAAGAAGCCCTAGGGCCGACCCCGAGCACTGCCTAAAGGGATGTGCCCAAATGTGGTGGCACTCCGCCGTAATCCCAGCACCCCGAAGCCCCAAGAAGGAGGATCAGAGGTTCAAGGTCATCCTCAGCTACATAGATCACCTTGGGAGGGTCTCAATAAAATAAAAAAAATGAAGAGTGGGAGAAAGGCGGGAAAACTGTTGGAAGGCCTGGCTGAACTCCCAGGAGTTCTGGCTGGCTGCACAAACCCTCAGGCCTCATGATACACATCTGCCATGACAGGTAGCCCCACAGCACTTCAGGAACCCCTTCTCCGTGGTCCCCCCCCCCCCAGAATGCCTTATTCTCCCCTCCCCGCGCACACTTGGGCTAAAGACTCAGAAAGTCAACTCTCTAGGCATCTCAGAGCCGATGCAGATCCTCTAGTCTGAGTTTCCCCCAGACACCGTGCCTCAGTTTACAGATAACCCAGGTGACTCTAGAGCTCTGGGAATCCCGAGCCCTGGGGTTACTGACTTTAACAGGGCTTCACTTACTCTCGGAGTCGCTGAAGCCGCTGCTGTCACTGACGCTGGCGCTGCTGCGCCGCTTCATGCGCTCCAGGTGCTCCTCATAGTGGAAGTGGCGCTCGTGGAAGGGCGAGGCGAAGTCGGCCAGCACCGCGTCGAACTCACACAGCACGTCCGTCAGGTCTGCAGCGGCCGCGGAGTCCATGGCCGGGGCTGGGGGAGAGCGAGCACAGGGGGGATCTGGAGAGGCGGCCAGCGTTCCCTAGACTGGCTAACTTCACTCTGCCTTTGCCAGTGACAGCCACGCAGTCAGTTACTTCGTAACCTCTCAACCACCCTCTAAAGTGCCTGTCACCAGACACAGACGAGAAGCAGCCTCCGTGGGTGGAGCTGAAAGGCTGGAAGTCACTCGCTCACCCCACGCGTTTTCCTACTTGTGCCCACGCTCGCTCCCTGGAGCGCGTGGAGGCGGGAAATCTGAGTCAGCAAGCACCCGCTACGTGTCAGGCTCAGGATCCTTGTCCTGCGTGGGGAAACCAAGCTGAACCTGCATCGAGCGAGCGATTCCGGGACAGGATGCCAGGGTGATGGAGGACAGAAGGGTGGGCAGTAGAAGAAGGCCATAGCGACCTCTGTTCTCTCGCCCCTACCTGCAGGCTCCCGCTCTCAGGGGCCCCGGAGCTGAGGGTGTAGCTTAACGTGGACGCAGTCCCTGGCTTCGATCCCGGGGCGAGGGGTGGAGAGGGCACCCCTACATAGGCACTCACCTGCGGCCGCGACCGCCGCGGGGCTGCTCTGCGCCGAGGGCGGCTTCATGGAGAGGTTGCTCAGTGACACGCGTAGCAGAGATGCTGCGAGGTGTTGGCCCTGGTGGCTGCCGCCTGCACTGCCGTGCGCTCGGGTGGCTCTCTCTGCCTTGCTCCTTGCCGAGCCTGAGCGCTAGCTACTCGCCTGCGCCGCCACCTGCCAGCTACACCGTCTTATAGCCACGGGCCGGGGCGGGGTGGGGCGGGGCCGCTGAGTAAGTCCCAGACGACCTAGGGGACGCCCCTGTTCCCCCACCCCCTACCCCCGGCACCGCCCTAGCCACGCGCTGGCCTCCGGAGAACCGCAGTGACGACTGGTGTCGCCGGAGGCCCGGTTACCGCCCCAAATATTTACCCGCCGCTTTCTCCAGCACCCTGACAACCCGACCCAAGGAAGTGTCTTTGCAGGCATCAGAGTTCTCCAAGAGTTTACCCTGTTTCCCGCCTTCTGGCCGAGCCTCCTTGAGCCTCAGGTTCCTCATCTATGAAATGGAACTGCAAATGCAGAGCCTCCTTGCTTGCTGCAAAAATAAAGGAACCGAGGGCCTCCGTAGGTTGTGCGAGGAACCAGTCTCCATCTGGTTTTCTCAAAGAATTTACAAAATTGTGCGTGAACAGAGTGGACAGCTGAGGGACGTGGGCTGAGGTGAACAGTCTTCAGTTGAGATGATCTCAGAGCGCAGAGCACCACATGGATGGATGCATTCTGGTATAGGTTCCATATGACGGAGCATCCATACTTAGCACGGCCCAGTATAATTCCTGCCTCAGGTGAACAACTGCCCTTTGCCTCAGGTAGTTATTTTAAAGTACAGTAAGAGGCCTGCTGGTGACCTGTACCTATAGTCCCAGCCCTGAGGAAGATGGTAGAAGGGGCTGGGGTGGGGGGAGTCTAGGCAAGAGAATGGAGCTTAGAGGACTCCACTGTGTAAACAACACAACACAAGCCTGCCTGTAAAGTGTTATCTGTACAAGCGTGAAGATCTGAGTTCAAGCCCCAAAGTCCACATTTAAACAAACAAATAAACAAACTAGATGGACACTCATTTATAATTCCAGCCCTGAGAGGCAGAGGCTGGCAAATCCCTGGAGCTCCCCAGCCTATCCCAAAGTGAGAACTCCAAGCCAATGAAAAGCTGTATCTTAAAAATGGAGGTGGGCACACCGGGCAGTGGTGGTGCAGGCCTTTAATCCCAGCACTTGAGAGGCAGAGGCAGGTGGATTTCTGAGTACGAGGCCAGCCTGGTCTACAGAGTGAGTTCCAGGACAGCCAGGGCTACATATTGAAACCCTGTCTCGGAAAAATTAAAAAAAAAAAAAAAAAAAAAAAAGAAGGAGGTGGGCAGTACCGGAGGAATCAATCACATTTGAGGTTGACTTCTGACCTTGACAGGCACAACATACACCTGTGTGCATACCTGCACATGCTATACACACACACACACACACCCCTTAATTAAGTGTAAAGTAAGTCTCGACTGGGAGTATGATTTGGTGATAAAGTGCCTGCCTAGCATGGGTGAGCCCTGGGTTTGAAGGCTCATCCTCAGACCTGCAAAAAATAAATACTTTTCATAAATAAATGTAAAACAATCAAAATTGAGTAAAATGAATTTTTCAGTCCCTTAGCTACACTAGACACATTCAAGTGATCAATGGCCATCATCACAGAATCTTTGGAGAGTGTTATGTGAGGACATCTTCCCCTGGTGACTCCAACCCTCCTAGGTGTCAGAAGGTGGCACGCACCAGGTCTCTCCCCCAACAGCCACCCTGAATAGTATAATCATTGCCAATGGTTGGCAGGTGTAAAAACTGGAGTAGGGCAGCTAAGGAGCTTGCCTACCCCTTAGTGGTTTAATAGAAGACAGGCCTGTCTCTTTTCAGCGCCACTTTGAGGTTAGCCACACCCTGCCTCCCTAGGGTGGAGAACTAAGCAGTCAAAGAAGCCCTAGGCCCCAGAGCAGATAACCCAGGCTCCAGAAGCCCCAGGCAAGGCAGCTCCTTCTTTCACCAGCCTCCATCCCCCCACTTCACCCCCTTTCTTCTCTCTCCCAAAGCACTGTTTTTGATTTGCCCGTGGCACCCACCGCCCATGCCCTGAGCCAACAGCACCAGCCAGTTTGGGAGGTGCAGCCAAAACGGTGCCAATTACACGTTCAGTTAGTGCGTGGAGCTCAGTTCATTTGTCCACCCTCCAGCTGGTGGGCAATGGGGCTGTTCCCCATCCACCCTTATGCGCATCTCAGTGCAAAGGCCTCAGTGCCGCACAGGAGCTGATCTGGAATTCTTCCCTAGAACCAGGTAAAGGTTTAAAGCCTTGGAGCCTTCAGGCCAGGCTGCATATCCTAGGGCCATTTATGGCCCCCACCCACCTGACAGTGGTGACAGAGATAGCCAATGACCTCAGTGTTCAGGTGTGACCTGTCCCTCAGGAGGGATGGGGAGCTGTATCCTTCACCTCCTGGCTGAGATTTACCTGACTTCCAAGTTTCAGAAGGTTATTCAGTCACTGGACGAAATAGCCTCAAGAAAAATACTTGGTGTCACCTTAGATTTCCAACAGGAAATTCAAGACTTCTTGTGCTATAAAGACCTGGTCTTTATTTCAACTAGTCTCTCCCTTGGTCTACTTTGCTGTCATCTAATAAAATATCACAGGCTAGGTAATTTGTGAACCACAGAAATTTCTTCCCCACTATTCTGAAAGCCAGGAGGCCCAAGATCAAGACTCCCAGTGCTGTCTGGTGAAGGCTTGCTGATTGCTCACAGGACAAGAGGAAGGAAAGAGAGCAAACAGCCTTCACTTCAAGCCCTTTGATAATTCCTAATTCCATCTGGGAGAGCTCTATTCTGGTGACAGCCAGTTCAAAAAGGCCCTGCTATTTGACAGGATCAAATTTGCAATTAGACTGCAATGTTCAGACCACCCCGAGGTTTGACGTATTCAGATCATAGCTGCCTCCTCTCTGCACACTGCTGACCACTCTTTTCTTGAAACTTGTCCAGAGCATCACCTAAGGGCCTCATCTTTCTGAATTCTCTGGATTATCATGGTTGAACTCTGGCTCCCTACCTGCCTCTCCTGGATCCTTTCTTCTCAGGCTTTCCTTTCTCTCAGCTATTCCATCCTCCTCCTGGAAATGTCTAACGAAAATTCATCCATTTTAACTTTTTTACTTTCAGAACCGATTTTCCTCCCCTTAAATGTCTTATGTGCAATTACCCATAAGACTTCTGCATTTAATATTCTTCCACAAATACTCTATGGAAGAAACTTCTAGTTGAATCTGTAAATAAACCAGTAGACTCATGTATTCCTGAAATAGTATATTTCCAGTCTGTCTTGAGTTAAAATTGGTGATATGACTAAATTTTGGGCAGCAGACAGAGATATCCTATGTGGCCTCCTGGATAAGTCTTCCTCACTTGACTCTCTCCTCCAGGATGACAAGCAGCCTTAACGCTGGATTTTAGCCATGAGGTAGAGGTCACTTTCCCAGAATGGCAGCAGAGACATAGAAATGTCTTGTGTCTCTGATGTCATGAGGCAGCTATGTTTAACCAACCCTGTGTAACCAACATCTACAGGAGAAAAACAAAATAACCTGTCAGGGCCTGGAGATGTAGCTCAGTGGACAAGCATGTGCTAAGCATGTGCTAAGCATGTGCCGAGCATGTGCTAAGCATGTGCTGAGCATGTGCTAAGCGTGTGCTAAGCATGTGCCAAGCATGTGGGATTCTGGATTCAAGCTTCAAAACAACCAAAAATAAACAAGTAAACGGACATCACCATCTTGTGTAAGCTCCTATAGGGGAGGGCTATGTTCTTATCTTTACAATTCAACTTTAGCCTTAACGCCTCCTGTATCAACTAAATAACTCCTGGCAGTTCTGGTCCTATAACTCTAAGAGACGGACTTGACGGACTTTCCTTCTTCCCTAGGCTAGCTTGAGTCATGTTCCCACATCTGTCCATAGCTGAGCTGCTAGGTAAGTTGGAACAACAGATGTGCATTCCCTCCCAGAGCTCTTGAGACTGGAAACCTGTGATCACATGCTGGCGGGGCTCGCTTCCTCTGAAGGCCCACAGGGAGGATCTGCTCCAGGCCTCTGCTTGGTTCCTGGAGGTGTGCAGGTGATCCTCAGCATCTCATGCTTGTCAGTGTGTCACCCTGATCTTCTGGTTGTCACATGATATCCCCTGTATGTCTGCTTAGATCTTTTCTCTTCTTTTAAGGGTAGCAACTACTACCTTAACACAGATTAGACTTGTCGTAACTCTGGATGGCCTTACCCTATCTTCATCTTGTCTCCAAAGATCCAATTTCCAAGTAGGTCACATCCATAGGTTCTTGAGCAAATCTGAGAGTGTGACACAATTTAACCCAAGCCAGTGATATAAAACCCAAATGGACCTCCATTAATGAAAGTCATATTAGTCAAGACTTGATATAAAGCTCCGATGAAGAAAGCTGGTTTCAGATGTAGCTTCACGGCAGATTGCTTGCACGTGTCCCAGCACCACAGGGGAAAGAAAAGAAAAGAAAAGAAAAGAAAAGAAAAGAAAAGAAAAGAAAAGAAAAGAAAAGAAAAGGAAGGAAAGGAAAGGAAAGGAAAGGAAAGGAAAGGAAAGGAAAGGAAAGGAAAGGAAAGGAAAGGAAAGGAAAGGAAAGGAAAGGAAAGGAAAGGAAAGGAAAAGATTATTTTGGCAAAGGATGGTAGTGCAGGAGGATTACCAATTCAAGGCCAGCTTGGGTACTGGCTTTGAATCCAGTGATACTCTGTTTCAAAATAAAAGACTAAGCAAACGACCCATTGGAACAGGATAGAATCCCCAAATGGATATAAACATATTCAGTAAAGTGGATTCTAAGAAGTAACAATAGTGAGAAAAGTCCTTTTGACAATGATACTGGCATAACTGTCTACCACAGACCAGACCCAAAAAAACTGATTTGCAATAGAATACAGACCTATAGCAGATGAGCTAAAACTGAGATGCTTTCAGTAGGAAACAGGAGAATATCCTCAAGACAGTGATTTCAGACATTGTGCAAAAGAGAAAACTGTAAGCAGGAAGAATCCTACTCACATACACATACATGGGCATTGCATGTATATGACAAATAATTTGTTTTTAAGCATAGAATGATCTTCTACAAATTCATAATACAATGACAACCCAACAAAAATGTAACAGCCAAGACACTCGAAGATATACGTCATGAAAGAAGAGACGTTAGTGAGTCATGAGCACATAAAGTCTAGCCTGCAATCTTCTCATAGGTTAGCAATTCCCCTACAAGTAAAACGAAATACGAAGTAAGAGTAAGTTTTTATTTAGCCCCAGTTCCTAACAGCCTGAACATCCTTCAAAGGAATGAACACAAAACATGCAATACCACAGAACGCTGCTCAGCAGAGGGACACAACAACAAGGTGGGTGAGGCTGAGAAGTATCACTCTTGCCCCTCAAACGTCTGTACCCCATCTTCCTGAGTGGATGTACCAGCTAGTGAGCATGACAAAGGGACACCTACGATAGAGGCTGAAGCCCTTGCGATGGGGGATAATTGTTGATCATCTAAGCCTGTGTGCTGGTTTGGAAGAAAATGGCCCCCATAGGCTCACAGGGAGTGGCACTATTAGGCCTTGCTGGAGTAGGTGTGGCTTTGTTGGAGGAAGTGTGTCACAGACTTTGAGGACTCAGAAGCTCAAGCCAGACCTAGTGTGTTTTTTCAGTCTCTTCCGGCTGCCTGTGGTCCTGATTTAGAACTCTTAGCTTGTTCTCCAGCACCACGCCTTCCTGGATGCTGCCATGCTTCCCACGTGATGATAATGGACTGGACCTCTGAAAGTATAAGCCAGCCCCAATAAAATGTTTTCCATTATAAGAGTCTCCATGGTGTCTCTTCACAGTCATAGAAACCCTAAGACAGCCTGCATTAATTCATTTTCTGTGGCTGTAACAGACTACCTGGCTCTAAGTACCTTTCAAATAAAAGGTAAGTATTCAGTTCACAGCTTTGGAAGCTAGAAGTCCACCATTGGTCAGCTTTACAGCTTCCACCTCTGGTGAGAGTCCTTGCTCTATCACACCATGCAGATGGCATTGTGGTATGAACTTATATACGAGAGATAACACTGAGAGACAAAGAGTCAGGAAAATTTTTATTGCTTGTTTATTTTTTTTTTTTAATAATAATTCATCTTGGGAAGTAACCAGAGTCACCAGAGAACTGCATTAGTCCCTTCCTAGGACAGGGTCCCCAGTGACCTAACTACTTCCCACTAAACCTCACCTCTTCAAGACCACACCACCTCCCAACATCACCACATTAGGAACAAAGATCACAATGTACAGGCCTACGGGGAACAGCATAGTGAAGCCAGACAGGGCCCGTCTGATAACATGAATCTCTAATAGCAGAGAATGTTTCCTGGCCACGGCTGAAGGGGGTGTGGCTGTGGGGGAGAGGGATCACAGTAAAAAAGGGGGCCAAGGGAACTTCTAGGAAATGTTCTATGTCTCCATTTGTGTGTTTAACACTTACAGTATACAAAACAACAACAACAACAACAACAACAATAATACCATTAGACTTAGAGTTAGTATGCACTTGATTGGGTTAAAATATACTTTTGGGCCGGGCAGTGGTGGCGCACGCCTTTAATCCCAGCACTTGGGAGGCAGAGGCAAGCGGATTTCTGAGTTCGAGGCCAGCCTGGTCTACAGAGTGAGTTCCAGGACAGCCAGGGCTACACAGAGAAACCCTGTCTCGAATATATATATATACACACACACACACACACACACACACACACATACACACACACACACACACACACACATACATACATACACTCTTGGATGCAGTAGAGACTGTGTAGTTATTTTCCACATTGCGAAGATCTTCAGCACCTTCTGTTTCCCTTCCAACTCACTGCACACACCCTTCATCACAGACTCGCAAATCACCATCTTCCAGCCACAGACAACATTTCTCTAGTTATCCTTATACTTCTCCAGAAAAGCCCGGAGATTTCTGGAGTGACAAGCTGGTGTCCCTAACAATCTTTAGAAACAATCCTAGCCCTTGATACTTATCAGACAGACCCTTGATGCTTCTCTTCTTGGGTCCTGATGACAAAATCATGAAGTTAGTATTAGGACATTTAATTTACAAGTGTAAAAGCAGTCCTGTCCATGTGAGCCGGTTAACGGAGTCGGTGCTCAGCTCCACATCAGTGCACACCCCAGTGCATCCTTCCCATGACCCTGGGTGGCTGCCCATTGCCTCTCTAACTCTAACACTCTACCTGCTCTCTGGCAGGGCTCACCAGTGATTTATAACAAACAAGCAGTGAAGTTAAGTAGAGTACTCCAGAGGTTAAGGTGCTCCTTTAGGATGGCTGAGCATGGCAGAGAAGGCAAGGGATCCCCCTCTGTGTTTGTTGGTTTTTAAGGGGGTAGTGGTGTCTTTTTCGTAGTGCTGGGTATCAAACCCAGGACCTTGTGCATGCTAGGCATCTGCCACTGAACTCCCCACAGCCCTAGTCAGTTGGTTTTTAAGCCCAGGTCTTGCTCTCAGTTCAGGCTGGTCTTGAACTCTTATTTCTCCAGCTACTACCTCTCAAGTGCTAGGATCACAGGCACGTGCCACCGTGCACACCACAAGAGAACTTCAGAAAAAGACATCACTGTGAGGTTTTCGTATTTGTCTCAGTACAGTTTACATACAATTAGCTACACAAATTTAGAGGGTCAAAAATTGACAACTGTTGACATACACTCACCAGATACTGAACATAGACACACATGGATTTTATTTCCCGCGGTATTGTGACCTCATCTTAACCCCCTTCATTCCCCGCCACCTCTGCAACCCTGCCTCACTTTGTCACCTTCAATTAGTTATATAAGTGGAACCAATCATATGCACTCTTCTATAATTATGTTGAGACTTACCCATGTTGCTGTGTGATTCCTTTTTGCTGATGGGTCTTCCTCCACTGTGTGAATCTACCATGGTTCACTTACTTATTTGTTGACGGGCATCTGGGTTGTTACTGGCTTGATCTATTACAGTTAAAGCCCATATGCAACTAGGGGCATCTGCTTTTCTTGAATAAATCTAAGGGTAGAAAGACTGGATCATATGGCAGGTTTGTGGCTAGCTTTTTTTTTTTTAATGATTTATTTATTATGTGCTTTGGTGTTTTGCTTGCGTGTGTGTCTGGGTGTGTGTGTGTGTGTCACATCCTTGGAAATGGATTACAGGCAGTTGTGAGTTGCCATGTGGGTGATGTGAATTGAACCCAGGTCTTCTGGAAGAGCAGCCAGTGCTCTTAACAACTGATCTATCTTGACTCTCCCCCCTTTTGACAGTAACTGGTTTGGTTTGGTTTGGTTTGGTTTTTCAAGACAGGGTTTCTCTGTGTAGCCCTGGCTGTCCTGGAACTCACTCTGTAGACCAGGCTGGCCTCAAACTCAGAAATCCGCCTGCCTCTGCCTCCCAAGTGCTGGGATTAAAGGCGTGCGCCACCACTGCCGGCTGACAGTAACTTGCTATGTGAGGCTGCCCTCAACCTCATGCCTTCTGTCTCAGCCTCCTCCACACTGATATGATAGTTGTGTGCCACCAAAACAATACACAGTGCTTCTTAGGCAGCCTTCAAGTCAGAGATGCCCAGAGGAGGACTCTACAACTTTCTGCTGCTACTCTCTGGAAAACCAAAAGAAAAGAGAGCTGTCTCCAGGAGTCGCCCAACACAGGATCTGTCCTACTTCTCTGCTCTCTCCAGCTGTCCCCACCTCACCACACCTACAACTAGAGCCCACTCAGAATTTCACCTACCCCACTTGAATACAGGTAAAGGGGTTCTTAATGGTTCAGTCACAAACAAAACTCCTGAAAAGAAGACAGACGTGACCTTGAACCTACTAAGGGTGGTATTCTGGAAGTAGCATCCTATACTCCAGAGGGAAAAATAAATTTCAAATGCCAGAAATAAGGTAGCGTATTATTTGCAATCCAAATCAGTCTCATGTGTGTGTGTGTGTGTGTGTGTGTGTGTGTGTGTGTGTGTGTGTGTGTGTGTGTAGTATTTTTTTTATCCTGTATGGCCCATGATAAAACGAAATTTTCATTTGTTGAATGTCCCTGGCTAATTTTCTGTCAACTTGACATGAAGCTTGAGTTATCTGAAAGAAGGGGAACTTAATTGAGGAAATGCTGCCATAAGATCCAGCTATAAGACATTTTCTAAATTAGTGATTACTGGGGAGGGTGCCCCGCCCCTTGTGGGTGGTGCCATCCCTGGGCAGGTGGACTTGGATTTTATAAGAAATCAGGCTGAGGAAGCCATGATAAGTGAGTTAGTAAGCAGCACCCTCCATGGCCTCTGCTCTAGCTCCTGCCTCTAGGTTCCTGTCATATTTGAGCTCCTACCCTGACTTCAGTGATGGACTATGGATGTGGAAGTGAAAGCCAAATAAATGCTTTGTTCCTCATGGCGCATCCCCACATCGATAGTAACCTTAACTACGTCATGAATGAATAAATCATTGCCACGCACATTCCTGACACAGGCACTCACATGAGTGGACATCATTAGGTGGACACACAGGGGCCAGGCTGCCTAACCAGTAGCGCTTTGTGTGGAGAGAAGTAGAGAGAAGAATGCAGTTGGAGGTGACATTAGCCTGTAATCCCCAGGAGTCAGGAGTCAAAGTCAGGAGGTGAGCTTCAGGCAAGATGCTACTCAGTTAGACTCCGTCTCTAAAACAAAAGAAACAAGGACAACATCCATACTGTGGTGAGATCTGGAATGTAGGTCAGTGGCAAAACATGAGCCTGGTGTTTCAGGGATGAGGGGTGGGGGTGGGGGTAGGGCTGAAAAGAATGCAAAATTCCCTCCTGAGGAACATCCTGCTTCAGAATCCCCCCATAGAGAAAACTTCAAGATGGACATATAATTACAATGAAAACTAAGCAAGGCAGATACCTCAGTAATAAGAAACAGACTGGCTGCCGGGGATCCCAGAGCATACACTTCCCACCCCCCATTCTGTCACACTCTGCAAGGGAGAGAAGCTCACTGCAAAGCTCCCCTGGTCTCCCCACCTGAACTGTTCTGCCAAAGAATGACCTCTGTAGAAGGAGTTCAATCTAACCTAACAACTTCTCAAACACTGAGAGTAGTTAGGGTAATTTCACTTGGAAGAAAAACAGTGACAGGAAGGTCAACATAGAGAATGTTAAAGCTACATGCAACCTCACACGCAAGAAACGCTGAGAGTAACTTGGGTAAACTGGGCAGGGGCTGCAGGCGCTCTCTCTGGGGCTGTCCCTTGGACTGTCCCCAGCATGTGTGTCACTGGCACTGAGATATCAGCCTCTAGCTTCACTAAAGAAGACACTGTGGAGAAGAGAAGCCGATTGAATGTCTCAGGGAGGGAAAAGATCACTTTTAATCTGGAGTATTGTAACGTGCCCAGAGAGCAGTGATGCCTTTTAAAGTGCTTGGTGTGAGCACTAGGGAGATGCCACGGACAAAGTGTCTGGCACAGAAGCCTGAGGGCCAGAGACTGGATCTCCAGAACCCTCAGCAAAGCCAGGTGGATCTTCTGGGAAGGCTGGCTTGCTAGGTCACACAAATTCCTGACCTCTGGGTTCTGCAGGAGACCCTGCCCCAGGTGATAAAGTGGCGGATGATGGAGGAGGTACACCTGACATCATCCTCTGGCCTCCAGTTTCACTTACACATGGGAAGTGTACACACACACACACACACACACACACACACACACACACACGAAAGGGAGTGGTGGTATGGGACAACTCAGGGGAGTCTCCCACTGAGGTTCTCAAACTTAAGTGAGCATCAGCAAAAACTGCAAGTGTGCAAACACACTACCTGGCTCATCTCCAGAGTGCTAAATTCAGCAAGTTTGCTAAATCTGACTTGGGACTTAAGAATTTGCATTTCTGGCTGGGTGCATGCCTTTAGTCCCAGCACTAGGGAAGGCAGAGGCAGGCAGATCTCTGTGAGTTTGAGGCCAGTGTGATCTACAGAGCACAGGACAGGCAGGGACACACAGAGAAACAACTGCCTTGAAAAACTAAACAACAACAACAAAAGAGAGACAGACAGACAGAATCTCCATTTCTAATGTATCCCCAGTAAGCACAACTTACAAACTATAGATAGAAACTGTAAGTCAATTGGATAAGTCTTATCAGGGGCCTTGTCCTAACACTCAAAAGAGAAAAAATGAATTTAAAGTGTACAGAAGGCAATTGTAAAACCATTGCAGCTATTAATATATAAGAATGCTTAGGTCTCTTTTGATGTGTTGGCTTAGAAAGCATAGTTCACTTACAATTCATATAATCAATAAGTGAACATGCACGGAAAACCCACAATTTAGTGAAACCACTCCAAAAATGCAGGAACTGTCCCCAAAGCAGATAAGGCTAAACAGTACCAGCTGTGAGTGGAAGAACCCAGCAGAGAGGGAGCCAGATGTCAGTCAACACCAGCAGTGCACTATCACCAGCCAGAATGCACTGCTCCAAAACCATAAACTAGGCAAACAGCCTAAAGGGGAGGAGACTGCACTCTCTATTTCCAAGGCCCAAAACTAAGGCAAAAACTAAGTCTGAAAAGTTAAACGATTCATCATATAAATATTCATGAGACAGTATGTCTTCAGTTAAAAAGCAAGCCAAAAGGCTGGGGATGTAGCTCAACAGTAGAGTGCTTGTCTCAGGTTCCAAGCACCATAAAAGAAAAATAAATGAGCCAGATTAACATGCAACAGTGGGGCGACGAGTCTGGCAAGGTTCACCAGATGAAGCCTAACCGGATACCATTTCCAAGCAAGCTAGAACCCACGAGAAAGTGGGCCTGAGAGCTCCTGTGGATAAAACAGAGTAGGACTTGAGTCTCCTAGGCACCCAGCTGTGGCCCAGTGGTTCTGTCTCCCCCTATTAAAGGCACAGTTTGAGCTGAGCTCTCAAACCTAGAACCAGTCTGCAGCAGAGATCCAGAAACCACAGAAGGGCTGACCTGATTTTGGTTTTTCACTTTAAAGTCTGTAAGATTGCTGCAGCTATAGGGGAAGAAGCAGAAACCACACTCGCCTGTTAGTACGCAAGGACCCAAATAAGAACAAGACACCAGCCTAGGACCTAGCAAGGCCTGGCTAGCTAAGAACGGTTTGCTCCATAAGAGCCCCCAGACTGGGAACCAGCCCAGGAACAAATGATCAAATTTCTATGATCAGGAACAAATGAGCAAATTTCAACAAGAGAGAGGCTGAACTACTGATACATGCCACGGCACAGATGAATCTCAAAAATAGTATAGAAAAGGAGCTAGGCATAAAAGCATGGACAAGCAGCTATTTAAGTACCTTGCCTTTTGCTTGTCTATGGAACTGGTTAGTGTCTTAGTCAAGTGTTTGGAAAACGTTGCTGAGAATTCTTACTTAAGATTGATCACGATTTCGTTTGTTCTGTTGTTTGTTTTTCAGACAGGGTCTCACTGTACAGCTCTGGCCCAATTAGAATTCACTCTGTAGACCAGGCTAGCTTCAAACACACAGAGATCCACCCGCCTCTCTGCCTTCAGAATGCTGTGACTAAAGGTGTTCGACACCACACCCACCTCTGGTAGATAAGGATCTTAATCTGTCAGAAATTCAAAAATTGGAGCCAGCAAGATGGCTCAGTGGGTAAGGATACTTTCTGCCAAAGCTGACAGCCTGAGTTTGATTCCCAGAACCCACGCATTATCAACTCCAAAAGTTGATCTCCTCTACATGTATACCATAGCACATACATATGCAAGCACACATGTAAGCGTGTGCACACATGGGAATGCACACACACACACACACACACACACACACACACACGGGAATGTGCATGCAGGCACAAACGCAAATAAATAAATGTAAAAATATTTTAACAATGTTCAAAAATCTAAATTTATTAGTTATGAAAGTCATATATAACTATGATAACTATGTTAGGAAATATAATTTGCATGTAATTCTGGGAACCAACCAAGGGTTTCATGCGTTCTAGGTAAATGCTCTGCCAGTGAGTTACACCCTAGCCCCGTGATTTTTAAATTTAATGTTTAAGGGACTGCTAACTGCTCAAAATATTTATAAGAAGACAAAGCTTGTTATAGGTTCACTATTCGTCAACAGGTGTTGAACAATCGCCTCCTGTTCTCCCACATGACGGCACATAAACAGAGCACAATCCCATGGCACAGACCACCTTGGGTCCTGTCATTTACATGGAATTATATTCAATGTGTGCAATTTGCCTTTAGAAATGGCCCACAACATTGCTCTGTGTGGGGGTGGGGGGTCGCGTGGTTTTGTTGTTGTTTGAGACATTGATAAGGCACACTCAGTACACCATACTTGGCTGGGCTGTGGCCACACTGCCTGGATCCAGTTCAGAATGACTGGAGACTGTTCCCACCATTTCTTCCTTGCTGGGCCATATCAGCTTTACCCTAAGGCAGGTCAGAGTGCAGCTCCAAGTTACAAAGACACGTGACCTTGACCTCTGGCCTTTCCAAGCTGCTTATGGAGAAGAATATACCAAACATGTCTGCAGTACCTGGCACCTGTAGGTGCTTAGATCACAATGGATGCTGAGATGTTTTTCTGAACATTGACTCTTGTCAGACATGCTCTTTAGGGGACTGCTTCTTCCCCAGCTGTGCTTTGGGCTGGAAGTTTTTTCTAACCTGTTTCTGATATCCTTCCTGCCTTGCTTTCTTGGGGTCAACGTGCTTCTATCTTCCCTCACACTTTTTGCCTTTTGTTTTCCAGGGCTGTGCTCACTGTTTCTGTCACAGTCGCCCCTCCTGGCCTTCTGCAGCCCTCTCAGTGCTGTGACCCCATCCCCCTTCTTGTTGGGGTCCATCTCAGGCTTGTTACCTTCAGGTATTCCCTGGTCACCCTGAATACCATTCTGTTTATGGTGCATACTCAGATGATCAGTTTCCATGCCAGTAAGCAGCGTTTCTCTTCATTTTAGTAGATGTGTGGGTAAAGAAAGGCATCAAATAAAAAATGAGTAAGTTAAAATGGGTAAATTATTTTGCATACTTTTAATTTCAGAACAAAATAAAACAAACAAACAAACAAAACCCCCACAATACACAGCACCCAACCCTGCTATTCTGTGGGTGGGATCGTCCTGCCTTAAGGCATAAGGACAGGATAGAAGAGATTCTTGTAGACATGAGCAGAGCCAGGTGGGTCAGGGCCAGCCAAGGCTGCTGGGGGAGCCACAGGGATCCTATACAGAGGGCAGGGCTTCCCAGGAGCCTTATTCCACTTCTTCCATGGAGGGTATCCTCATCTTCCTCCAGTGCAGCACTGGGCTCTCCCGAAGTGACCTCATCTTCAAGGCCCAGGCCCAGTTTAGTTATGCAGTAGATTCCCTTGGAGTGGGTTTGGGGATCCTCAAGTGAAAACCCAGCGGAAAGCAGCGCAGTTTCAAACACCAGCACCACCAGGTCCTTGACAGCTTTGTCTATTTTGTCTGCCTCAGCCTTCTGATATTTCTCCCATGTTTACTATTAAAAAGTCATACTTCAACAAATATTCTAGGATTTATATATCTAAACTCATTCCAGATTTTCCTTTTTAAAGTTATTTTACATGTGTGTGGGTGGGTGGGTGTGGGTAGATGTCAGAAGGCACCTTTGTGGAGTCTGTTCTCTTCTTCCACAGTGTGAGTTCTGGGGACCAATTCAGGTCATCAGACTTGGTGACAAGTGTCCTTATCCCCTGAGACCTCTCACCAGCTCAAGAATATATTCATAGAGGTTATATTTCCAAGTCGGAGAAAATACAAAATTTGAAGTTCTTGCGTGAATTTCTGCATAGTTCAGTGAGGGCTCTACTGACTCTGGTCCAGCCCTCTGCAGACAACACAAGGGAGTACTGTCCTGCCGGTCATTTTTATTTATTATTCTCTTCCTGACCAATCTACAGAAATCGTAATGCATTAATAATGCAAAAGAATCTGAGGCAACAGAAACCACTGCTTCCTGGATTGTCACCCAAATCAGTGTTCTCAAGATGTCACTTTGCAATGTGGCACCTGTTGTATAAAATCGTGTTCAGAGCTGGAATGTGGCTCAGACACACAGTACTTGCCCAGGGCATGCAAGGCTCTGGGTTCGATCCTGAGCACTGAATAAAAAGAAAGAATTCACTGTGGTGGGATTTGATGGTAGAAAGTGTGAAACCTCTAGACTGGAGAGGGACTGAGTTGGAGGAAAGCCAGGAGTGTAGGGCAAGCCTGGGCTATCGAATACAGACCTTTTCTCAAAACAAAAAACAAAAAGTCCACCCCCCCAATCAATAAATAAAATTTATACACTAAGAAATCAAAGTAATCTAAAGGCACATGGAACTGCTGTCAGGCCAACACTGTGGCAGCACCCCATCCTCTCCATTTTGTCCTGTGGGTTCCCATTAAGCACTGTTTTCAGCCATAAGCCTCTAGGCTTTACATAGCTACGATGTCTTTCTGATTAACCCCCATCTCTTCCTGCAAGTGGCTGCTTTATTCTTATAGCCAACAGGACACAAAACCCAGAGGCAGAAAATTGTCTTCTATGTTGTTTAATGTCTTCAAAGCATGTCTGTGCCCATCTGTTCTCAATTGGAAAGAAAGAGTTAGGCATACAAAAAATCGAGTATAGCAGATTGTTCAGCTTGTTAACTAGTGTTGGGTACCAGGGATGTGCACAGTGGCGGGGTAAACAGAGAATGCACTGAATACACTGACCGGGCTGGGGGCCAGCTCAGGAGTGGAGCACTTGTCAAGCAAGCACCTGTGAAACCCTTGGTTAGACCTCAGGAGCCGAAAAACCAAGAACAAAAAAACTGACAAAAGATTCTAACTCCCTTTAGATCTAGTACTTTTTCTGAGTTGGGTGGAGGTTGAGTTTGTGGTTTGTTTCTCTAGATGCTTCCTTCATCTTATAAAATTAGTGATAGAGAAGGAAGGGAGGGAGAGGAAGAGAGGAGGAGATAGAAAAAAAAGGGGAGGGCCAGGGGGAGGCAAGGGTTAGAAATTATGTTTTTAAAGAATCCTGTTTTCTTCTAACAGACACTTTTTTATTGTTCTTTGTTTGAAGGTGGGCATCTCAGTATGTACATCAGGTGGTTTTGAACTCATAGAGATCCTCCGGAGTATAAGGCTTACGGTAGGGCTCCACCAAGGCACAAATGGACTAAGACTCCAAGTGTGTGCCAGTAAAGAACCACAAAAGCACAGAGCCACTACGTGAAATGTGAAAACCGAACCTTACTATGTAGGAGACTAGAGTAATGAACCATGATATATTCCCAATGTGAATAATGTACAGCAGAGAAAATGAATGTCTGCCCACTGCGATATGGATGATTTTTAGTAATATATAAACATTAATTGAAGGCATTAAAAAGGGAAATTTTGGGAGCTTGTGTAGCCTACACCTCAGGGCACGAGAGGCCAGGAACAGAGCTATTCACCCCCAGAAACTCATCTACCTTCACAGGAGGGCTGTTCTCTGGGGACTGAGCCTGGAGGGAGGTGGGGGCCAAGGGGACACGACACTGAACTGTCTGCACAGACCAACTCATCTTGTCCCCTTTGCTGTTTACCTCACTAGCGTGAGGAGCTACTAGTGTGTTCCATGAAAGATCAACAGGATTTTGAGCAAAACAAAAAAAGAAAGAAGAGCTGAGAACTTCAAAGAACTGATGGTGTTGATTCCTCTGCCTGGGTCTGTACAATAGTATAGACTGCAAAGGATTTCCCAAGCTTGTGAAGTGTAACAATGTTACAAGTGCTGACACAGTTACTACAATCTAACAAATGGATACAACCTGCCTGAAGCAGTTACTACAATCTAACAAACAGATACAACCTGCCGCTCCTGTGCCCTTTCGTATACTTAAAGTTAATCACTATATATTGATTATATATAATATCTATATATCATATATGATATATATGATATATATGATATATATGATATATGATATACAATATAATATATAATAATCAATATATGGTGATTAAAAGAGAAACAAATGATATCCATTAATATGTAGTATTTGTCATGGGATTCATGGACTACAAGTTCAAAAGCCTAATAAAATTTTCCTTTTATGTTGACCATTTATGAAAACATTTAACACACGCAACTTATTTTAACTTGCTTACAGCCTGATAGTCTTCGAAAGTGTAAATTTTTCAAATTTTAATTAGCATAGGGATCTGGGTTCTAGAGAATTGTGAAATCTCCTTGATCAAAAAAACAAAAAAAAAACAAAAAAAAAACCCAGAGAATTTGGTATGGAAGAATAAGTTTAAAGGAAAAATTATGTCCCGGTCAACAGAGTGCTTGCTTTTTTTTTTTTTTTTTTTTTTTTAAATGGGTGATAGGTAGATTTAGTACATGAATTTAGATTCTACTATATAAGGGAATAAGGATGATCGAGATCTCATTATGTAGCCCAGGTTGGCCTGGAACTTTGAGTTTTTTTAATTAATTTTTTGAGATGTATTGTTATTTTCTGTACATGAGTGTTTTGCTATTTAAAGAATTTAAAAGTAGGACAGAGGGTGGCCACTGTCTAGGAGGGTGGGTGTTGGCCATCCATGGTCATATGATACTTAGGAAATCAAGTTCCCCTCTCAGGCTTCTTAGTCTCATTAATAGAAGTAGGAACACAAACAGAATCCACCCCCATCCCTTCACCCCCCCCTCCCACCCCCACCCCGGGTAAACACACAGAAAAAGGTTTTAGAGTCTAGGAGACCGACTCCTAAGGCAGGCAAGCTGCCTGAAAGGGAGGAAAGAAGAAAAACAGTCAAGCTACTTGAGATAGGGCAGCCGGGAGGTCAGTCACCTGGAGGCAGCAAGCCACACACCAGGAGGGGGAGCCTTCAAAGAGGTGTTAGGAAGCCCAATGCTTTGGTTAGGGAGTTTTAAAAGCATACTCAGGTCCTGGTCTTCGGTAGAAAAGAAAAACGAATAGCTCTGTATTCTGTATCAGCCATCAGACAGGGACAGAACCTTGAGCCTCCTGGCAGCTTTGCTGGCTGTAGGGGCTACACTGTAGTTCCGGAGTTGCGCTTGGGGGTAGGCGGGGTGGGGGTGAGGGTGGGAGAGTGAGTCTGGACAGAAAAAGCACTTTGTCTAAGGTGAGCCGCCCCTATGGTCCCCTAGCTAGCTAGGTCCCTGACCTGCCACAGTGCTGAATTAACACTTAAGACAAGGGTCTGTCTCCACCTAGAGGCAGATTCCGCTCTCGACACCACCAGGCCCAGGAACTCAATGGACTTAAAATGAAAAGTGTAGGAGGCACCCGAAAATTATTTTAGGGAGCAGAGGAGTACACAATAAATAGTTTTCAAAGGAGAGGACTCCCCCACAGACAGCCCAGAAAAGCTGTATCCCTTAACCCAGAGTCTTACTGTTTTCAATATTTTTGTGTTTATTTTTTGTCCGTTTTGTTCTTTTGTTTCAGTTCTAGGGTTGGATCCCAGGGCTCACATGGGAGGCCAGAGCTCCACACCTAAGCTGCACACCACACACACACACACACACACACACACACACACACACACACACACACACACACACACACACTCATTCCTGGTCTCATACGTGTTTCTTTTATGAAGAAACCCAAATACACAAACTTTTATGCTGAATCCATTCTTTTGAAATAGTATGTTTTTGAGGGAATAAACTGCCACTACCCAAAAAGATGCTGGTATTGACTCTTCAAAGGGCTCCGAGCAGACCGATCATGGAGGATGTGTGGCTAGCCTGCACTGTCTCTGTGTGGCAGGATCCAGCTTTGAGAGGGGAAGTACCTCACACACTCCCTCATGACATTAGCCCCCTCTTCCCTTCCAGGCAGAGGTCCAATAAGCATTTTGAGTTTCTTTTGCACCCATTAGCATGTCTGCTATCTACAGGCTATATTCTGACCTTATATTTTTTAAACAGATTGAGGAGCACAGCTACTGGTCTAGGCCCAAACTGGACTGGTATATTTGTGGCCATGTGTAACACAGCAGAGAATGTCAGGAGCACAGATGAGTGCAGACAGTTCGTCTCCAGAGGTGCTGGAGACTCCCTGTGGAGCCAGGCTCCAGTCTCCTTCTTGACGTGTGGGCTATTTCTGGACTGTCTTCAGGAGGTACATACATAGCCTTTCCGGTCCATTCCTCTTTCTTAAATCACTGTATTGGATAAACCTCATAACAATTACACTCACTTTATGACATTGCCCTTTCTTTTTCCATGTGTGTGTAGGTGTGTGTATGTGTGTGTGTGTGTATCTGTATGTGTGTGTGTGGTGTGTGTGTGTGTGTGTGGTGTGTGTGTGTGTGTGGTGTGTGGTGTGTGTGTGTGTTGTATGTGTGTGTGTGTGGTGTGTGTGTGTGTGTGTGTGTGTGGTGTGTGTGTGGTGTGTGGTGTGTGTATGTGTGTGTGTGTGTGTGTGTGTGTGGTGTGTGGTGTGTGGTGTGTGGTATGGTGTGTGTGTGTGTGTGTGTGTGTGTGCCACAGCATACATGAGGCCTCAGAGAATAATTTGCGGGAGTCAGTTCTCTACTTACTTATGTGGGCTCTAAGGATTCGACTCAGGCCATCACACCTGCTGAGCTCTCTTGCTGGCCCCATCATGCAGCATGGTTTTGGTGATGAGGAGACCTGAATATCTATCAGGGCAGGGCTTTATAGTAAGCTGCAAGCAGGAGGAGGTGTGTGTGTAAGCATCTAATTGAAAGGTCATTTAACATAATTGGCTGGCACTGGGAGTCATATCATAAACTTAATTTTTGCTTTTCTCTGTATTGGTGGTCATTAGGCTTGTAACCTGGGGGTGTAGGTTTGTTGGGGGAATAACCTGGAGATGCTGGTCTTGTTGGGGTGTGACCTAGAGACTAGGGCTAGGTTTGGGTTTTGTTGGGGGGTAACTTGGGAACTAATGCTAGGTACCAGCCTGTTTGTCTGAGTTTAGACAGGTCAGGTTTTCTAAAATGGAGTCTAAATTTATAAGATTTGGCCTCTCAGAGATAGGCTTTGAGGTTTCAAAACCCCAGGCCATTCCAGTTAGCTTTCTCGCTGCCTCCTATGTGTGGGTCTGATGTGAGCACTCAGCTGCAGGTCTGCCTGCCATTCTCCCATTATAATCATGGACCCGCCCTCTGAAACTAGAAGCAAGTCCCCAATCAAATGCTTTTGTTTTAATAAGTTGCCTTGATCTTTGTGTTTCTTTTTGAAGGAGGAGTTAGAGACAGGGTCTCTCTGTGTAGCCCTGGCTGGCCGAA
Organism: Uromys caudimaculatus; assembly: GCA_028551405.1. Classification (NCBI taxonomy): domain Eukaryota; kingdom Metazoa; phylum Chordata; class Mammalia; order Rodentia; family Muridae; genus Uromys; species Uromys caudimaculatus. Next base: position 40,698,582 of record CM052708.1, on the reverse strand, counting down.
AACTCACTTTGTAGGCCATGCTGGCCTTGAACTCAGAGATCTGCCTGCCTCTGCCTTCCAAGGGCTGGGATTACAGGCGTGTGCCATCACACCCAGCTCAAGCTTGGTGTTTCTTTACAGCAATAGAAAAGTCACTAAGACACCCAGTTACAAGAAAACTCGGTAATGAAGAATGAGAGGCCCTAGACATCCATTAGTACCAGAGCACTAGCCTAACATGCACAAGGCCACAAGTCCAACCTCAAAAGGGGGGGGGGGGGCTTGTGAGAACTCTGCCCTCACTAATACACCAGTGCATTATAGGAGTGGGTATCTCACAAAAACAAGGCTGATTGAGCAAAGTGGCAGGGTTCTGTACTTGCAGCCACTCCAGAGGCGGAGGCAGGAAGGACCAACCTGGAGCTCAGAACTCAAGACCAGTCTGAACAACACAGCCAGATTGCCTCCAACACAAAATAACTAAATTGTAAATAAAATCAACTCTATTCCTTCATCTCCCCCTCACCCTCATCCCGGTCTGCCTCCTATGAGGGCAAACAGCCACTTAAAGGAGAACGGGTTTGTTCGGTTTACAGCTCCTCCAGATTACAGTCACTCATGTAGGGAAGCTAAGGCAGGGACTTGGCATCCCGGTACATTATATCCCCAGTCAGGAGCATATGTATTCTGCAGTGTTTGGATGGAGTGCTCTGTAGACCGCTGTGAGGTCCATTTGCCCAGTGATGACTTCTAACTCAGACATTTCTATGTTTGGTTTTGTTGGGATGGCCTACTAGTCTGAAAGTAGGATGCTGAAGTTTCCTGCTGCAGCCTTGCTGGGATTGATCTGTGCCTTTACATGCAGTGGTGTTTGTTTTGTGAAGCTAGATGCTCTGAGGTTCCCTGATAAGCCCTTGATCACAGGAGATCATCTTTTCCCACTAATTTTAATTTGAAGTTTACTTGTTGGTATTTGCTTGGAATACACCCCCCCCCCCATCTTTGGGACAGCGTCTTGTCACATTATATAGTCCAGTGTGCTGGATTATGTTATATCAACTTGACACGCGCTAAAGTCTGAAAGGACTCAATTGAGAAAAGGCCTCCATAAAATACAGCTATAAGGCATTTTCTTAATCAGTGATTGATGTGGGAGGGCCCAGCCTATTGTGGGTGGGGCCATCCCTGGGCTGGTGGTTCTAGATTCTATTAGAAAGCAGGCTGAGCAAGCCATGAAGAGCAAAGCCAGTAAGCAGCACCCCTCCATGGCCTCTGCATCAGTTCCTACCTACAGGATCCTGCCCTGTTTGAGTTCCTGTCCTGACTTGCTTCTCTAATGAACAGTGCTGTGGACAGTGTAAGCCAAATTAACCCTTTCCTCCTCAAGTTTCTTTGGTCATGGTGTTTTATTACAACAACTGAACCCTAACTAAGACACCCAGGCTGTTCTGAAACTTACAGTAACCCTCCTTCTTCTGCCTTTCAAGTGTAGAATTACAGGTGTACAGATCCATCTGGTTCTGAATCTGCAATCCCAGGAGTGGCATTGATTGTCTTTCAGCAACTGGGGACGAAACATTCAAATATATGAGCCTATGGGAAGCTATCTTCATTAGGGTTTTATTACTACAAATATATACACTGTTGAAGTTGGGTTGGTTCTTCCTCTCAGTTCCAGTGCTCCCTGAAATAAAACTCAGACTCAAAATATATTTACAAATACCTTGGCCATATAGCTAGGCTCTTCTCTGACTAAATCGTAACTTAGATAACCCAATTATGTTAACCTACATTCTGCCCCATGTCTGGTTACCTGTGTTCCGGTACCATGTGTTTGTCTCCTCACATCTTCCTGGCCAGATTTTTCCCCATTTGGCTCTATCCCAGAATCCTTTCTGCCTCCTGAATGTCCCACCTCTATTTCCTGCCTAAGCCATAGGCCACAGGCTTTTTAATTGACAGGTGATGTATCCATACAATACACAAGATATTCTCTCTACACTCCATGACCACAGCAACTCTCATGAAAGAAAACATTTAGTTGGGGCTGGCTTACAGTTCAGAGGTTAAAGTTATTACCGATATGGTAGGAAGCATGGTGGTACTCAGGCAGACGTGGTGCTGGAGAAGGAGCTAAGAGCTCATCTGGATTTACAGGCATCAGGAAGAGAGTGGCATTGGGCCTGTCTTGAGCTTCTGAGACTTCAAAGCCCCCAATCCCCCATTCACTGCAGTGAAACACTTCCTCCAACAAAACCACACCTATTCCAACAAGGCCACCCCTCCTAATGGTGCCACCCTCTATGGACCTATGGGGACCATTTTCATTCAAACCAGTACAGGTGACAAGGCAGAAAGTGCTCCAGCATTGAAGCACATGTATACACAAAGGATGCTGGCAGGCAGGAAAGCATCTTGCCCTCTGTCTAGCTCCTAGGGTTCTGGTCAATGGGAAAGAAACCTTATATACATGTTAGTTGGGCAGATGAAAATATGACTGATGAGTAAATACTTGCCTGCATGGATGGACGGATGACCAAACAGACAGCCATGCTGCTTAGACAAAGATTTGGTCTCCAGAGCTTTGCTGAGAAACAGCATTCACCTGCTGCTGACTTCTCAAGTTAAAACCCCTGCTCTCCCAGCTCTTTCCAATGAGAGTCAGCCCTCTGCATGAAGTCAGGCCTTCTTGACATAGCCACCGCCAGCTCCCCAGTTCCCTGATTGTAAACCCAGCTCCTTGGTTGCATCCGCATGCAGGTGTTCCCCATCGTTAGTGTTTTGCATGGCGCCTCCTCTTTTCTGACCTTTTCCCTTTGGAAATTCTTGAGGTCTCTTAGTCCTTCAACTAACACTAGCTCTGATTTTCTGCAACTGACCTGCAAAATGTCATTGTGTTGATACTAGAACGGCCTTATGAAGGGGGTGGAAGATTTCACTCTCTTCTGGGCATATTTTTCAGTGGTGGTCAGAGTGGCTCCTACAGGATCCAGGCAGCCCAACGTTGTTTGGAGGTTTATACTAGAAAGCCAATAAACTCTACTTATCAAGCACACATCCCTTATTTAAAACGTGTACAATTGACTTTCAGCAAATATTACCCCATTCCTGACGGTACTATCCCTTAATATAAAATAAACATGCACATCTTGGGAAGTGGCAAACAAAGCCATCAAGTGACAACTTGGAAGGACTGAAAGCTGCAGCCTGCCTGCCTTGGGACTTCGACCTTTTGCAGCCCTCAAGCTCCTGCTCTGACCTCCTCTGTCCTATCTCCTCCCAACCCAGCCAAGTGTAATCAACTCTCCTCTACTCTTTTTTCCCTTCACCATTTCTAATTATATATATATTTTTTTTTTTCGTTTCTTTCACTTGCCATGCGTTAAGTAAAATGAGTGCATTTGGGCACCATACAACTGTTTTTTTTTTTTTTTTTAATTTTAATTTTTATTATTTATTTTTTTTATTTATTTATTTATTTTATTTTTTTTATTTTTTCATACTTTATTTACATTTCCAATGTTTCCCCCTTTCTTTTTTTTTTTTCCCTCCTTTTTTATTTTTGATACTTTATATACATTTCCAATGTTTCCCCTTTTCTGAGTCTCCTCTTTGTATACCCCCCATCCCCTCCCCAACCCGCCTCTAGGAGGGAATTCCACCTCCCACCCCCCCACCCCCACCCCCATCCACCCATCCCCAATTTCCCGCCTTGATATTCCATTTTACTGAGGCCTCTAACATCCTCAGGCCCAAGGGCCTTTCGTCTCTCCCTGGTGGCCATCGAGGTCGTCCCCTGCCACATATGTGGTCCAAACCATAAGTCCGTCAATGTGTATTCTTTGGTTGGTGGTCCGAACTCCAGGAGGA
>CM052708.1:40601171-40694233 GCA_028551405.1 Uromys caudimaculatus | reverse complement strand
GCAGATCCGGGCGGGTCTGGGCGAGAGGTGCTGCTCCCCTCAACCCCACTCACGGGCCTTCCAAGTTCCTGTGAGGCTTCCTCTCTACGGCGCTCCTTGGCTGCGGACTCCTGGTGTCACAGGCAGAGGTTTCCTCTAATTATATTTTTAAGGTTGAGAAATTATAAAACAGCTGCTATGGACAGGAGATGGAGTGTGCGAGCACCAATGCACGCACACACACACACACGCACACACATGTGCTACAGACCACAGACTCTCTGAAATAAAATGTTTTACAGAGCCATCATAGACACAAAAAAAGTGCTGCATCCTGGGACATTTTCCCCAAACACCAGTAGAAGCAGCAGCAGGGTTCAGAGTGTTGGGCAGTGTCCACTGAACAAGAACTAAGCATTTTGGTTTAATGGACAGTTGGAGAGGGATGCCTCAAGTTGTTTGTTCTGACCTAGATTCCCCGTGAACAAGGATGGAGCGGCATAAAAGCCGGCCGACTTTGAGGGAAGGTGGCTAGAGAGGTGATGAAATTTGAGTTTCGGTTTTACCATTCAAATTGCAAGAATAATATTCCACCTTGCCAGCTGATCAACTTTCCTCATCTTTGCTCCATCCTCCAATGCTTGGAGCTCAACTCAACACAGCCTGGAATTCTGCCCAAGGCTCCACAGAGCAGTGTTTGTAATGAGCTCATTACTAATCAGAACCCTCCTGCTGGACTGGAGCATTATGTATTGAAAAGGTAGGCTTTGAGATCTCAACAACACTGGTGAGAAGTAGGAGACTCTAAACGAGGGAACTAACAGCAGGTTCCTTGTGTTTCAAACACTACAGAGGACACATAGGAGAGAAAACCACAGGGTAGGAAGTCCGTGTCTCTGTACCTTTGCTTCTACACAGGAATCTGAGCTTTCTTTCTCTCTTTTGTTCATTTCTGAATATGCAGCCTATATTTTTATAAAAAGGGCTATATGCAAGGCTCAAAGCTCTGGCTTACATTTTCCAAATTGTATCCGATTTTTGTTAGCTTGTTTTTTGAGATAGTCTTTCTATGTTGCACTGGCTGTCCCGGAGCTCAGGATGTAGAACAGAGAGATCCTTCTGCCTCCCCCTCTCCTCTCCCCCTCTGCCTGTGCTAGGATCAAAGACATGCACCACTATGTTTGTATTATAAGCCTAGGAGTCCCAATGTTTGGTATATACAGGTTTACAAGCATTGCACCTTCTTATTAGTATAATATGGAAGAAATCAGAACATGGGGGCAGGCAAGAGAGATGAAGAACAACACAAAATAAAAATATGTATGCACAAAAATATCACAATGAAACCAACCCATGCCTTTGTAATGATAACCAAAAGAATAATTTTAAAGGCAACAAATAAATACAATTCTGTGAAATACCTTTTAAATAGCCAAATGAATGTTTCAATTACAAGATTTCTTACTCAACGAATATTTACATACCAGGCAGTATTCTGTACATGGGGTGAATGCATAACACAAAATTACTCCTAATTAAATCAATTGTAAAATGTCGACAAAAATTTTTGGCCCTGGTGCTGTTTTCTGGTTCACAGCACCTAAAAACCCCTCAGATGATGTTCTGGCTCCATGCACTAATGAGGTGACTGGTGGCTTAGAATCCTGGAGAGCCTCAAATTGAGGCTAATGTTAGAGAAGGCCAATCACAGTGTTAGAGACCCCAAACCATCCCATCTACAGGGAGAAAGGCAACCTAAATATAGGGTTGATTACTAATGGCCAATTTTAAGTCTACCATACCTAATATATTCTCCATTACAGCCAGGTTGAGGACCTTCTAGGTTCCCATAAACCTCTGGGAGTGCTAGCAGAGCAGAGCACCTCAAACTCAATGAAAAAGCAGTCTCTACCCTCATCCTCTTCCCACATCTCTCTGCTCATCTGACTGAACATCTGATCCTTTCTAATATTCTACAAGAAACAAGTCAGTGCATGCTTCCCTGAGTTCTAGGACCGTTCTAACAAATGATCCAGCTGAAGGATCCAACTGAAGGCCTCTGATTTCCAGTCAGTCAATCAGAAGCACTGGGTATCTAGACTTCAGCCATCTTGTGGGACTGAAGCCCTTAACCTGTTGGAGCTGATGCCACTAAGTTCAGGGAGACAAGGTCAGAATTGAAATGAAGTATAAGACACCCAGCTAGCATCAGGGACCTCATCTTTGTGGGAAAAGAATATCCAAACACTTGTTTATAGTGTTCTGGGTTGATGTTAAGAAACAAACCATTCCTTCCTACCCTGTAGGACTTATTCTGGGATGGTACCAGCGAAGTAACCAAAATGAGCCTTCCAGTTTGAAAATATCACAGAATCTTGTTTCCTAGAAAATCTGCCAAGAAGTAGAAGCCCAGGAGGGTAGGAGCATCCTGCCTGAGGTCAGGCTCTATTCTTCCCACCTGGAGATCAAGACCGTCTTCCCACGCAAAATGCTCACATTGCCATTTAATGCCAGGTAAACAGATTAACACTTAGTAAAAGCTTCGTGGAATTGTTCATCTTTATATAGGACAGCCACCAGCAACCTACTAGATCAGAAACCTACACACCATCAAAGAAGAAAAGTATATATGATAAACACCGGGGGTGACAAAATTGCTCCCAAAGAACAGAAACAAAAACTAACTCAACCTGCCATTCAAATGCTCATTCTTAAGAAATCAAAAACAGCTTGCCCTCCAGTGGGGGGGTAATGAACTAACCACTCAACTGCAACATTTCAGAAACTATGGTCCAGAATCATCAATGGTTCATATAAACATAGATAGAGGTCAGGGAACAAATATGAGCATCTTCTACGGGGTTTTCTGGGACCTGGTCTCAGTGGCTTTCTTGTTGGACAGACAAGACCCGGACATCACACAAGGCCAGACTGATACTACGTGATTACTGAAAATGACAGGCAAGAATATAGTTCAAAGCTGAAGGGAATGGGTCTGGGTGGGACTCCGAGTTGAGACATCGTGTGGCCCTAAGAAAACTATTACTTTTGAGGATGACAATCATGCCTCTCCCACGGTGAAGAGGGAAGGAGATGAGTCAAAGTATGGAGGTGAGCGCCAACATTCATCGATAGAATTCACAATGAGTGCTCACTCAGGGCTTCGCATTTCACAGGTTAGAGAGCTGAGCGGCACACTAGAGAAATACTCTGCAGCAAGGGTGCAAGAAAGGAGGCAACTTCTAGAACACGCAGCTGTCTTGCAAGGTTTGGAAAAGGTGTCCCTTTTGGTGGAGGAACTGCGAATGATGCCCGCTTTGAGAAGAACTTCCTAATGTTAGCACTAGTCACCAACGCTAAGTTAGATGAAGGGGCCAGCAAGACGGCTCAGTTGGGAAAAAAGTTTGATAATGAGTTCTATCTCCAGGGCCCATAGTGAAAGGCGAGAACTGACGCCTGCAAGCTACACCACACACACACACACACACACACACACACACACACACACACACACACACACACACACACACACACCACATGCACGAACACACGAATAAATAGTAAAAGGTCTTTATGTCAGGCTTGGTGATGCAGGTCTTTCATGTCAGCACTTGGAGGCAGAGGCAGGTGGATGTTAGTGAGTGCAGGGCCAGCCTGGCCTACATGGAGAGTTCCAGGGCAGCCAGGGCTACACAGCCACACAGTCTCAAAAAGAAACCAAACAAACAAAAAAAATCCTCCATTCTTCCTCCTCCCTCCCTCCCTCCCTCCCTCCTCCCTCCCTCCCTCCTCCCTCCCTCCCTCCCTCCTCCCTCCCTCCCTCCCTCCCTCCCTCCCTCCTTCCTCTGTCCCTTACCCTCCTTCTATCCTTCCATACATCCCGTTGTCCCCCCCCATGCCCCTGCCCTTTAACCTCTAGCCTTTTCGCCTTCTCTGGCTTTAGTGCTGCCCTCTCACTGTACCTCATCCATCTGGCAGCTACACTTCTATTTTCTTGACTAGAAGTTTCTTAAATAGTAGTTGCCTTGGAGTTGGGAACATAGCTTTGCCACTGATCTTGGTCCACTTTAAAGTGTCACTTTACCATAAATCCTAGGTCACCAGGTGTCTTGGGTCAGAGCTCCCAGCTCCTCCTACCCTGTCATTTCCATGGTTCAGCCCACGAATCCCTAAACTACAATCACCCAACCTACCATTGTATGCAGATGAGCTCTACAAACTAAGTAAGAAAGGAAAGGAACAGCTTTGCCCTAGTGTGTTCTGTCGCTAACGCTCTGCACATTTGTTTCTAGCCAATCTAGTTTTCCTTCTCTCTTTAGAATGCTTGACAGCTGTAGTAGGACCTACTAAGGACGGAGTCAGACTTGTTTGGTTAAACCTTGACTGCTCCACATCTGAGGATACTTTTGTGGACACAAAATTTTAGACTGCTTTTTCTCTCACTTCTTTTAGTATTATATTTCACCCACTCTCTCTTCTGTTTGGTTCGTGGAAAGAAATTTGGTGCTATTTGTTATCTTTTCCGTCTATAAGAAATGTGGGTTTTGTTTATATAGGATTTTCTCTGTCTTTGACTTCCTATGGTTGGAATAACTTGATATACTTTGCAACCGAGAGCACACAGAAGCCATCGACGGCTGCATCATCCTGCCTTTTTGAACTAGTCATATTTGGCATACATTTGGTTTGAATTACTTTGCTCTGGTTCATCTTAGTCTGCTTTAGTTATTTCTGTTCTTTTACTTCAAATTTTAGCTTCCATTGTGCCTCTTATAAGCAATTAATACAACATAAGAATTTTGAGTCTTCTAGTTGGTTAAAGCATGAGTCTTAACCAGTAAACTACTAACTAACAACTGTAATTAGTGTCACATCAGAATCTCTTTAGTCTTCCACTGAGTTGACTTCAGAACATTTCTTCTTAGGTTGCCACAGGTTGTACAACCACATTTGTCTCTCTCTACTTTGTAATTTTTTCAATCCTTATAATTATTAATTTCCTTTAAAGAAAAAAAAAACCCTACACTCTATATAAAGAATTACATGCAACTAAGGAATGCTGAAAATCAGAGAAATAGTTTTCCGTAGGGAAGAGCACACCAATTGGTTACCAAACACCAAATGGTCAGTCATACAAACATAATACAAGTAACATTATACAGACTGAGAAGGTTGTATTTAAGATATAATATAGGTCTGAGTCAATGCAGTGACCTCTGCCGAGATGCTTAACGGTGGGGATATGGAACCTAAAGAGGCCGCCTCCTGTAGCCAGACAGCCCCCAATGGAAGGACAAGGACACCAACCTACCCACAAAACTTTTGACCTAAAACTTGTCCTGTCTAAAGAAATAAATATAAATAAAGTATCAAAAAAAAAAAAAAAAAAAAAAGAGGGACAAAGATTGGAGGAATGGTCAACCAATAGCTAGCCCAACTTGAGACCCATCTCATGGGTCTTAGTACTGCTCAACAGTCTAAAATATCTTCTGACATTCAAAAACATTCTCTTAGTTGGAAATTCTGTAAAATCAAAAAACAATTGTGCATATTCCCTATAAATACATCCCTGGCCAACGTCCCTAGTCCAAGAGGGAAGAATGAGACACAAGGGAATGGACTGAACATTAGCAGAGAAAGCATGAGACCCTGCAGCTCCATGTGACACCTGAGGTCTGAAGAGCTAGTTACCGAGACCTACCATTCACAGCACATGTGACCACTCCCTTGGGGGGGTAGCTTCACTGAGAGTCCAAAGATTTTTCAAACAAACATCTATATTTCTGGCATCTCCAACATCCAAGAATCACTCTACAACTTGGAACTCAGGCCTAGCCTGCTTGGGGGTTCCCTGCAGGGAATTTAGCCCCACTACTCACTGGCTGTCTTCAAACTTTGGTGACACCTCTATGACCCTGTAACTCTTACAATGCATGCTGGCAAAACCAGTACCATATACAGACGATGCCAACCTATCCTACCAGTTCCAAAGTAGCTGATTCCCACAGACCAAAGCTGCTGCAGCTTCCAAGTACCTGCCAGCTGAGCCTGGGAAAACTTTTCCCTAGATGGCCCTTTGATCAGGGCCCCATTTCAGCATCTGTTTCTGTCTTTCAAATACACTTTGCCATATGATGGGAGCCTATCTTACTTAGGGTTTCTATTGCTGTGAATAGACACCATGACCATAGTAACTCTTATAAAGAAAAACATTTAATTGGGGCTGGCTTACAGTTTCAGAAGTCCATTGTCATCAGTGGGAAGCATGCAAGCAGACCGGGTGCTGGAGAAGGCTCTACATCTGGATCCACAGGCAGCAGGAAGAGAGAAGTGAGCCACTAGGCCTGGCATAGCTTCTGAGACCTCAAAGCTCATCCCCAGTAACACACTTCCTCCAACATGGCCACACCTATTCTAACAAGGCCACACCTTCTCTAAAAAGGCCACACCTCCTAGTAGTACCATTTCCCATGGAATTTTGGGGGCCATTTTTATTCAAACCACCAAACCCTTTACTGAGATAAATTTATTTCCCAATACAAGGCAAACAGTGTCCCTCCAATACCGGTAAGCTTTAATGACTGCAGCTACTTTGTACACAAACTGCATGTTATTTTGATTTTGTTCTGCTTTTTAACTATCAATTGTCTTTAGCTAACAACCACCCCACAGCCTGAGTATTATGCTGTCTTGTGTTTTCTCTGCTAAATTTAGTCCATTCTTACTTTGATTTCAGCCTCATCCAAATTTGCAGGCCACAGGCAAATGCCAGACTCTGCCAGAGTACAACACAGGTCTCCAGCCCTGGTGCTGATAGTCACTGCTCTCCTCTGAACCCTCATGAGCTGGGCATCCACCGTCTATCTCTTTCCAAACCCTCACTAAAGCATTCTAGCATTTCCCTAACCCACATCCCCAAACTCTTTCACATCCCTCCTTCAAACCAGTCATAGGGCTGGAGAGATGGCTCAGTGGTTAAGAGTACTGACTGCTCTTCTAAAGGTCCAGAGTTCAATTCCAAGCAACCACATGGTGGCTCATAACCATCTACAATGTGATCTGATGCCCTCTTCTGGTGTGTCTGAAGACAGCTACAGTGTACTCATATACATAAAAATAAATCTTTTAAAAAAATTTTTAAAAAAAGTCACAAAGGCCTGTGAGTCACACAGTAGGGTTAAATCATAGCACACCCACTTCTCTGTTAACAGTTTTCTACGTAACTTTATTGCTGAGAACAAAATACTTGACAGAAACAGTTTAAGGACCTGAACTGACATTTGATGATGTCTCTAATATATGAGTTATCTAGTTGAATCTATGACCAAAGCACTAGAAGTTTATCAAGAGGGATATCTGTGATTTAAAACTACCAGAACTGTTAAGAATAGGTGTGTTCAGGGAGACTGGAAGAATTAGAAAAGGCAAGCCAGGAAACAAGTGCACATATACAGAAATCTTCCAATATTGGCTTTTTCTTTTAAATTGGATTGTTTCTGTCACATACCTGGTTAACTATGACCTTGGCATGGCAGTTCTGGAGATCCGAGTGCCAAGCACGCCCTTCCCCCACCCTGCCTGCACATCAGCTCTGGCTGAGGTATGGGAAGTTTAGGAAGTACCACAGGCCTACAACGGACCACTCACTCACATCTCAACTGCACATACCCCGAACTCTCAGAAACACTAAATTATCCCAAGGAAATAGTTTAAAAATAATAAACTTTAAAAATTAATTTTATTATCCATGTGTATAGTTTTGTGCATAAGTGCAAGTGCTTACAGAGGCCAGAAGAGGATGTGAGATCCTTGGGCTGTGAGCCATTTGACTGTTATAAACCACCTAGAGTGGGTGCAAGGAACGGAACTCATGTGTGCTCTTGATTACTGAGCCATCTCTTCTGTACCGCCCTCCACACCAATTCCTTTGACAAGCTGCTGTCGAAAGCAGTTTCTAGTGTAGTCACTAGCATCTTTCTGAAAATGGCATCCTGTTGATAATAAGATGAATTACTTATTTGCCAAGATATTTCATGACAAATATCCATTAGTTTTTCTTTTTTTGTCTCACCATGTAGCCCTGGCTGGACTGGAACTCCATTTATAGAGCAGAATGGCCTCCAATTCAGAGATCCACTTGCCTGTCTTCCAAGTGCTGGGATTAAAGATGTGTACCACCACACCTGGCCCTATTTCTATACTTTTAAAACACCAAAGAATCCTATTTACTGTGGCACCAAAGCATATCTGGAAGTTGGTTAGTGACAGTCACATTTTCTATAAACTTGAAAGATTGAGATGATTGAAGTTTCTACTTTCCCAAAAAATATTTTTCTAGTATGGACACATAATAATAATAATAGATATGAACAAGCAACTCTGTATGAAATAATTTATTGTAGCATTGTCTAGGTTGGCATTATTTTACAGTGATTTTTTTTCCTCTTCAACAACTATGAATCTAAAGAAATAAAGGAAAACCACTTTAATTAGAACTGTCTAAATACAATCTTCTTTCTGAGTTTATATCAGATAGATTTACAGACATTGACACTGAGAAATAGAGTGATTCCATTATATAAGATATGGCAAAAAGGGCTCCCCCCAAATACTGTTCAACAGCACTGTGGTTTAATAGTTAATTGTAGTTTAAGTTCTCATCTGAGATATATAAAAATTCACTGAATGGTTGTGAAGGAGATAGTGCTGTGTTTTAATCTGTACTCTGCCAAATCATCCCCCCCTTGGAGAAAACTTCTCGAGGCAAGCTACTTGCTAAGTCTCTAAGCAACTCAATCAAAAAAACACAATTCTTCCACAATGTTAAGACTAGAATACACAACAAATTTAATGGTTAAATTTATATGATTAAGAGGCAAACCAGTCTTCACATTCTGATCATCAACATAACACTGGTGTATCCTTATTCGACCATAAAGTATCACTTTTATGGCCATGACAAAGGAAATAATCATACAAGTTAAGGTAAAAAGGGAAATCCCATTATCTACCAAAATGGAAAAGATGGTTATTTCTTAACATTCAGGTAACCCTTCAAAATAATTAAATAAACAAGAGGTCAAAGTAGAGTCTGAAACCAAGACCTACAGAAAATAGCCTAAGAGGGCTGTCTATACCTTAATCAGCAACCTAAGTATATAAGAAGCAACGACACTCATAATTCAGGAGTGTAAGACTGTACAAGTATAAACAATTAATTATAACAGATGTCTATGCAAATTGAAGGCCAGACACAGCATAAAATAAGCTTACACAATATTCCATTTAAAACTTCTATCCAAATATTTTATTTCATACCAGTTTAAAATGTACAGTGAAAAAGAAACCCTGATGTGAATTCGGCTTTGAGTCTGTAGGAGCAACTTCCCAAATTCAAATTTCATTTCTTAAGAGCTTGTGGTCAGCTATGTGATTCAGTTCAGTGCTGAGACCAAGGGCTTCATTCACAGCAGGCAGGAAGGCAGGTGTAAGTGGAAGCAGGTTATGGCAGGTCTTCCTGTACTCTTCATATTGGGAGCTACAGTTTCCAAAGCTGCCATCCAGCAGTGCCTCGGAAACCTTTATTAGAGTCTATTGACACAAGGAGAAAAGACCAATTGTAAAAAGATAAAGTAGCTCAGCTAATAATTTTAATCAACAGAGACAACTTACCCCACAGAAAGACTGCAGTTGCTTCTTCCTCTCTACAGTAATTATTTCAAATAAAGAATGTTAAACTCTAACTCTGAGCTGGTCATGGAGGCACACACAGGCCCCTCTGATCCCAGCACTCAGGAGGATGAAGTAGGATTCCAACTTCAAGTCCTGTGTAAAAAGGCACTGAAGTGCCTCTATGGATGAGCTAGGATGAGGTACTTACTTCATGCTCTGTTATTTCAGTTAACTCAAACTCAACTATAGACCAGGTATCACTTCCACACCCATACCTTGTCTGAAGTCTCACAGGTAATACTGGCTAGAGGTAAGATCTGCATTCAGGCTAAGCTCTTTGACCCACTTAAAACTATGTTGTAGAGATCTATGTTTTGTTAGATCTTGCAAGACCTATAAACCAAGCTGTGAAGACTCTTACCTTCACATTTTTATTTTTTATAGTTTCATCCAACCTAGTGGCTGTAGCGATTGCTTTCTCTTGCCTTGACTTGTCCAGAAAATACATCATTTTAGCACCTGAAATTCCAAGACATTGTAAGATGAGTAACTCCTAAGGCTTACGTTTCATCTGACTTGTACTGACCACTAGAATGTGGCTTAGAGCTGGCATCCACCAGCTTTGGGCAGCCAACTGTGACATTTCTTCCCAATTTCTTCCTCTTCAGAAACATCTCACTGAGCCTTTGGGCTACATTGGGACTATGAATTACCACGGCAAAACTATCAGAAGAGAAGGTAGGAGCACTTGCTGCTCTTACAGAGGATTCAGGTTCGGTTCCCAGCACCTATGTAGCAGCTCAGAATCTGTAACTCCAGTTCCAGGGCCTCTGACCCCCTCTTCTGGCCTCCAGACACTGCACACATGTGCATCAACATACATACAGGTAAACACTCATTACACTTAACATTTTTTAAAATAAAATTTAAAACAAAACACATCAAACTTTTTCCTTCACAGTTATTAAACACTTACTGAAAAAAAAGCCTAATTTGACAATTTCTGTGCTTAGAAACAATGTGATTCAAAATATAAACAGAGGGCTATCCTACACCATCAATCATTTCAGCTAGAATCACTTTTAAACAGCATAGCACCTTAAAGTAAGGAATCTAAAGAACAAATTATTGTCATGAAAGTATATAAAGAAAGATCTTTCCGTAATCATAAAGGTAATTTTTAAAAGCTATTTAAAATAAAACTAAGACCAGTTCATCTATGTCATATAATATGGTCTATGTTCACAGTCCTACTGTATTCTTATTAATGTATATTATTTGGCAGTAATTTGTTGAGAATGCTATATAATATTAATTTACAGTTACAAAATGGTCTTTTGACTTGTTTTATTCTTATATGGTAGACATTTTCCTTTTCTTTAGAATTTCATTGAATATTTCAAAAATAATTTCTCACAATTATTAAATACAAATGTTTTCTAAAAATTATTATTCACCTATTACTTTATTTATTTTTATTATTTTAAAGATATGTGTGTGTTACTCTGTGTGGGGGTTATGCATGTAAGTACAGGTAGCCACAGGGGCCAGAGATGTTGAATTCCCCCTGGAGCTGGAGTTAACAGGTGGCTGTGAGCTAATGCTGAGACGCTGAAAAATCTAACCCAGATCATCTGGAAGAGCAATGCACATATGCTCTTAACAGCTGTGCCATCTCTCCAGCCTGTCCTTTGTTCTTAAAGAGAAATTCTTCTCTGCACATTCTGCCTAGAAATATAATTTTTTATTAATGTAAGTATTTCTTCCAAATATGTCAGAATGGAGACTTTTGCTTTAATAACAAAGTTCAGATTAAAACTATCTATCTATCTATCTATCTATCTATCTATCTATCTATCTATCTATCTATCTATCTATCTATGGCATAAAGCAGAGCAGTTAATTCTGGTCCCCCTCATGTTGTCTTCAGCCCCTTCCCATCATCTTTCATCTAGTTTTCATTAATGCTGCCTTTGACATTTTAGGTACTTGTGTAAGCTGCCTAAAATCCTTTCCATAACAAGACAGGATACAAATAGCTTTTCAAGACAAAAAGTACATAAAGCAAGGCTTGGAATGCAGCCCAGTTGGTAGAATGCTTGCCTTACTTGCATGAGGCCTGGGCTCAATCTCCAGCACTGCATAAAACTGGATGTGGTGGCACCCGGCTATAATCCCAGTACTCAGGATGTAAAAGCAGTAAGAAGTTCTAGGTTATCCGTGGTTTTAAGAGGCCAACAGAAGTGATATTAAACAACCCATCAAAAAACAAAACAAACAAACAAAAAACAAAAAGCAAAAAAACAAAAAAACCCAAAAAGCATAAGAGCAATAAAGATTTGAGAAAAAAAATTTACTCATAATCCAAAGTCAATGTTAAAGTTTTGGTATAAACTTCCTTTCAGACTTTTTCCCAGGCATATTTTTACACAGTTGAGATTTATTGTTTGCTAATCTCTACATATATATTCTAAAGAGTTATTTATAGCCAGGTAGGAGTAATCCCAGCACTTAGGTCAAAGCAGGAAGATTAAGCCCAAACTCAGCTACTTACTAGGTTCAAAACCAGCCTGGACTACATGAGACCTTATCTCAAAACAAACAACCAAACAAACAAAAACAAAAAAAGGCTGTTACTCACCGGTATTATTAACTGTTTGAATAAACACTGCTTTAAATGACTACTTGGCATTCCATTCTACCATTTACTACTGTTTCCTGTATCTCTGAACATATTTTAGTTCATTCTCTTTCCCCGAAATTTACATACATTTCAGTAGTTATCTTTGCACTGAAAGCTTTCTTTGCTTGGAATAATTTGGTTTGAGCCAGGGTCTGTTTATATAGCTGACTAAGGCTGGCCTCAAACTTACCATCCTCCTGCATCAGCATGAGGAGTCCCAGGGATTACAGGTGAAAACTATCCCTCAGTAGTAGTTGGATTAAGTTACTTACAAAAGTGTGACTACAGAATCAAAGGACATGGATAATGTGCAACTTTTTAAAAAAACATTTTTATTTGTATTTTATGTGTATGTGCTGTGTGTGTGTGCGTGTGGTCAGAAGAGAGCACTGGATCCCTTGGTGGAACTGGAGTTAGGGATGGTTGTGGGGCTCTGAAAACTAAACTGGGGTCTTAACTGCTGAGCTGGCTCTCCAGCCCCTTATGTGTAACTTTTAATAAGACTTGATAAATCGCTTTCCTAAGTGACTGTGCGAGCCACATCCAAGAGTGCTGCTTACTATATACTCTATTCTCCTGTTTAACAAGAACGCGCTGACCAATTAAAACCTATGAATGGTCCTGTGCTATTTTCTTTTTTCCTTTGGAAATTAATTAGACTGAATACTTTTCCAAATACAAACCTGCAAGTAGATGCTGAAGAGAGGTAGCATTGTGTTTGAGAAAATCCTCATTAAAGCTGTGCAAATCTTTGTTGACAAATATCTTCTTCATTTCTTGAGCTAGAACTTTGCTCACAATTTCTGGAAGATTACTGTGATTAGATACTACAAAAACAAAAACATTTGGATTTGTTTTCCATCTGTACTTGGAGGGTGGACCAACTGAAAGATTTTTATAATTAAACAGTGTTAAGCTTAATGTGTGTGTGTGTGTGTGTGTGTGTGTGTGTGTGTGTGTGTGTGTGTGTCACACACACATATATTAAAATTACTCTCTATTACTCCTTTGGAACACTAATAGTCTAGTCAAAAATGCACTAATTATATACCTCACTGTTTAATTACAGGTATACCACCATTTGAGTATCAGGCAAACGTTTGGTTTGGCTAGATCTCTGCTGTCTCCTCCCTGTCCAGCTAAATGGAAGATGGCTTATATTTGATTCTCATAGCTGCATGCACATAAATATCTCCTTCTTATACTTACCAGATTTAGAAAATTTAATCAAGCATTCATGTAACCAAGGATTATTACTGTCAATGGCAAAGGCTCGTTTAACAGACTGCAACATTAGCAAAAACTTCCCTGTGCCAGAAAAAACAAAACAAAAAAAATACAGCATGAGCATTTGTGTTATCTTCACTTAAATTCAATTTAGGAACTTAATTTTTAAAAACATGTGTGAGAAAAATTTTAAAATTGTTTGACTTAAATGTCTTAATTAGGTTTCTATTGCTTGATAAAACACATGACCAAAGGCAACTTGGGGAGGGAAGGGTTTATTTCATCTTGTATCCAGAGAAGCCAGGGGAAGATCTCAGGACAGGAATCCCGAGGCTGAAACTGAGGCAGAAACCATGGAGGAACTCTGCTTACCAGGTTGCTCCTCATGGTTTGTCAGCCTGCTTTCTGATACCTCAAACACCCACCAGTTTGTGGCAGCATTGTCCACAGTGAGCTGGACTCTTCCAGATCAATCAAGAAAATGCCCAGCAAATTTTTGAGTAGCACAGTGAAAGAGAATTGAACCTTTGTGGAAGGTTGAAATAAAGCTCTAAAAACCAAAAATGGGTCTAAAACCAAAATTATTATCTAACAGAGTCAACATTGTAAAGGTTAGAAGCTGAACTTGAGCCTAGGAGTGTGTAGCTCAGTGAAAAAGGACATGCCCAGCATATGTGAGGTCGAGGGTTCAACCCCCTGTACCATGAAAAACAAAACAATTAGACATATACAAACCTTAATTCAAAAGAATGTGTTACCTTTTCTAAAATATATTTCAAAGGCCAGCAGGTGGGTATAAATGTTATCAGCAGCAAGGGTTTTTAGAGGTGTGAGGAACCTGATGGCTTCTTCTAACGGATTGTCAACCTATTTTGAAGCAGAAAGGAAAACTTCTGTATTTAAAAAGCAGGTAACACAAGCCAAATTCCCTCAAGTTTACATACACAGATATGTAACTACTTGTATACTTTCTTATAGCCAAACCAGCATGAAACACTTAAAAAATTATCACCTATAAACCAATTCAAAGTGCATGGTCAGGGGATGGAGAGAGCGCTCAGCTGTGATGAGGCCCCAGCTCCCAGCACCACGGTAGGTAGCTCACAACCACCTGACTCCAGCTCCAGGAGATCCAATGCCTCTACAGGCCTCCATAAGCCACTTCATTCCATACATACATAAACACATAAATAATAAAATGCATCTTTTTTTTTTTTTTAAGATACACGACTAATAGTTTTCAAAATAGAAATAGCTACATTGTTTTTATAACTATAAAATCAGGGTAGTTTTATACAAATCAAAAACTATTTGAAATTATTCCACAGAATTTATGAAATTACACACCAAGTTCTGGTAATGCCTTATATATTACAAATGTCAAAAATAAGTAGGAAACATCATAACTCAAAAAAATGTAACAAAAAATTTTAAATGTTTATTAGATTTATGAGAAAATCAAAGTTAAAAATTCCTCTAAATCTGTTCCCAAAATAACTACTAACATTTTGACAAGATCTTAGGGATGAGGTACTGTTTTTAGAGCTAGACCATTGTCTTAGTTTGGGTTTTACTACTGGAAAGAGAGCAAAGCAACTCTTATACATAAAACATTTAAATTGGGGCTGGCTTATAGTTTCAGAGGTTCAGTCATTATCATGGTGGGAACATGGCAGCATGCAGGCAGGCATGGTGCTGGAGGAGCCAAGAGTTCTGCATCTTGATCCAAGGGCAGCCAGGAGGAGACTCTCATTCACAGTGGGTGGAACCTGAGCACTAGGCCTCAAGGCTCACCCCTACAGTGACACACTTCCTCCAACAAGCCCTCCTAATGGTGCCATTCCCTGGGCCAAGCACATTCAAACCACTACGACCATTTATAGAGCAAGACTGATTAAACCCACGATTCTAGACTTCATAGACTATTACACTGCTGCTACAAATTTCAAAAACTGGGTGTCTTTTTAAAAACTCCTTTCAGTTTTATAGATTCTAAGTCCACACTGGTCTGTTCACTGGGCTTAAATCAAAGTATCAGAAGGACTGCATTCCCTTTCATGGGTTCTAGGAAAGAATCCAATTGCATGCTTTTTTTTTCAGGTGGCCCACATCCCTTGGCCATGGCCCTCTCTTTCTACTGTAAAGGCTAGCAACAACACAGTAAGTCATTCTCACAGCACACCACCCTGCCCTTGTCTGCTTTTCTCCACTATGACAGGTCCTGTCTGACCATGCTGGGCCAAATGGACATTTCAGAACAATCTCAACTGTCCCCTTTCCTTTTCATTGAAAAGATTTTTCCTCTGACATAATATATGCTGATTACAGATACCCTCCCACGCCCTGTCCTCCCATTTCCTCCTCATCTCCACTCTATCTAGACCCACCCCCTTTCTGTCTCTCATTAGAAAATAAACAGGCTTCTAAGGGATAATAATAAAATAAAATATAGTAAGATAAAACATGAATAACACATTGGAATTGGACAAAATAAACAGAAGGAAAAGAGCACAAAAAGCAAACAAGTGACCCATTCATTCAGGAAGGGTCATAATATATACAAGCAAAGAGCTTGCTTCAATGGCTGGAGTCTTAAGCTAATCTCTTCATCTTAAGATCAGCTTATTACAACTTTAAATTTGACTTGATATCCTAATTTCCCTTTACCATGTACACACATTCTAGGAATTAGAACATACCTTTAGAGGACCCCTACTCTGGCCTATAATATTTCTATATATAATGAGCATAAGCCAAAGTTTTACATATTTTGGACATCGCATATTACCACAGTGGCTCTTATATGACCTGAAATATTGCAAGTAGCTTCTTTTTTATTTAAGCATTCAAATACATTATGGCCGGAACAGAGTCAAATAGCATAAATTTGACCATAAATACTAGTTGTAGACTCGGCTCACCCTTTCTAGTTTTTCAGGCAGAAGACCTTCCTTATGACCACTGGTACCTTCCTCGTCTCCTCCTCTCTTTTCCCTTTGACTTTTCTGTTGGCGCCCCCTTTCTGCGTGCTTTCTCTCTTCCACCTTAGCCTTCTTCTGAGCTCTTCTTTGCTTGCTAAGCATTTTCTTCAGTTCTTTGGCTGACAGGTTTTCTATAAACATTCAAATGTGCAAAACAGGTGACTGTTAGTTTTTATTTTTTGTCTTTTTAAATAATATCCACTATTAATATAGCTTTCTTTTTGGGAGGAAATAGGAGGTAACTATGTAAAAGGTTTTAGAAAGTATGTTTGTGACTAGCTAAAATGTGGCACACAAAAGGCAGTCAATAAAGGTTGGTTGCGTTAATAACTGAAAGTAATTTCAACTAAGCCCCGCCTCTGTGACAATTTTATGTGTCAGCTTGAAACAATCGAGAATCATGAGACTATCTAGATTAGGCTTATGGGAATATCTGTGGGAGACTGGCTTACTATGTTAAGTGAGATGGGAAGTTAGTGGCACTTTCCTGGGTTTGGATCCCACACTGATTCAAGAGGAGAAAGAGCTGAGGACTGTGTATACGTTCACACTCTGCTCTTGACTGTGGCTGTGACCAGCTGTTTTAAGTTCCTGCTGCCTTTGTCGTCCCTGCTATTATCCTAACCTGGAATTGTGAGTTCAAATAAGCAGCATAGTTTATGACAACAACAGGAAACAAATACAGTCTCCCATACAATAGATAATAGGCAATTTACTTTATCCCCCTCTGTTTCAAGTTGCAAAACATGTACCTACTATGCTCTTGGGGTGTTCCAAGGGTGAGAGAGAATGTATGTAATGAAACCTGAACTTCCTATCTACTCTCTATTGGGCCTCTGTGTGGACACTGGCACTCCAGTGACTGACAAGCAATAAAAGGCAATTCTACTTTCAGTAAAGCAGATACCAGAATCTGTATGAACATGTATTTTTTCTGAGGTACTCAAAGCTTTTAAAATTATATAATTATTTAATTATACAAAAATTTATTTAATTATATGTAATTATAAAAGTAAATGTTTTAACTAAAAATATTGATTAGTGTGTTTGTGGGAGTAGTGGTAGAGAGGAGGTTGAGACTGGGGGGTGTAAGCTCTCCTGCATGTATGAAGGTCAGAGGAATGGAACTGGTTCTCTCCTTTACAGGGGTCCAGGCATCAAACTCAAAACATGAGGCTTGTGTGGCAAGAGAGCCATCTCACCAGCCCTCAAAAGCCTTTTCTTCAATTATCATTTAATGAAAACAAAGTAGCACACAGACATTTGTACTCTTTAACGGATTTATTAAAAACAACCAAAAAAGACAGTGCTTGATACTTAGTACATGCCTAGATGCTGTGGTACCTACCCAGATCAAGGCTGAGGCAGAAACACCAAGAATCTGAGGGCAGCTGGGCATTAAGACTGGGGGACAGAAGGACACATGCAAGTCCTCTCATTCGGCTGATGGAGCTGTATCAGCCAAAGAACATCAGCCCCCTCAAATAAAGAGGAAATTTGGAGTTTTTCTGGCTTTCTCCTAATGTATCTCGATTAGCCAATACTGCCTTCACATCCATTTGACAACATGTCTTTTATTGTTATTTTAGTTATACAAACGTTTGTATAACTGAAGTGAAGTGAAGCAAGACAATTTGATCTAATATACAGTGTATGCTTGATCAGGGTAGATAACATTTTTTATCTCCTTAAACATGTGTTGATACACTTTTCTATATAATACATTAATATCTGATAATATTCTCAAGTTTAGTATTTTTTAAAAATCTTTTCATTACCTGAGTCTATGTCTTGTTGTTTGCTGTCATTGGTTAAAGGGTTATCATGTAACTTCAAATATATTTCAATTGCTGATCTAGCAGCCTTGAAATAAAAAGCATGTCTTCTTAGAGTGTCTTCTAATCTTAAGAGGCCGACATACGCACGGAGGGTCATCTTTCTCATGCAGTATGTATGGAAGTCAAACTGGTCATCCGTTATCTCAACAAAGTGCTTAAAAACAAACCACAGCATTATCCCTTACATTTATGTCGCAACCTTTACCTTTTAAAAGAAAACTATATAAAAAAGAAAAACTATAAAGCCTCCAGAACAATACAGTCAGTTTCACCTGGTTGCATTCAACTTACATTGTCATTTTTTATAGCTGCAAAACTCTGAACACACCTGATCTCAACTTAACAGGCTCTTCTATAAACCACCCTATTTCCTGGCATCATAGTTTGTGAGGATACTCTATGTTGACAAGAGAAGTATCAGGTTATCTTTTAGCCCTAGAAATTGGTGATGTTGATGTAGTTTACCTCTGTACTCCAATAAAAACCAGTAAGTCCGAGCTAAACACAATCCTCAAACTAACTGCATGCAGGTTCACACTAAATGTTTACAAATCTGACTCATCTACTCCTCCCTGAGCTCTTGTAAGGGCAAGGCTCACCATCTTTAAGCCTCCTTCCCACAGAGTGTAACACACAGCACAGTATCTACCAACTGGAAGGAAGGAGCTTATCAGGTGCAAGTCTTTGATTTCTTAGTGCCTTAATTATTTAATCAAAGGTAAGAATAAATCTATACAGCAGTTTCTTAAGGTGATTGACCAAGCAACACATTTTAAAGTTTATTCTCATTAGTAATGTGCTATTACAAAGACAGCATTATAACTTTTTCTTAGTGAAGAAGCTCCCATTAACATATGCATATTCAATAAATTCTTATATCTTAAGTCTTTGTAATAACAAAAATAGTAACTTCTTCGTAAGAAGAAAGTTCAATGCTTCCATCTAATTTCCAAAGGACTCACCACCCCAACCCCAAAGCTTAAGTAGTAATTGCTTTCATGAAAAGAAGAAAATTCACCTCCAATATGTACACAAAACAATTCTATAATTTAGTTTTCTCCTCTACATATACGTGTACCTCTGCTTCCCCGCTTCACTTTGGTCTCTCCAGACTCATAAAGAAAAATGAAGTGCTCCATAGCCCCTTGGGGGAGGAGGAACTGAGGGGGGTCTAGTAAGTATGCAGAGGACACTTCATATCAATTATCCCTAGCCACTTGATATTTTTAGTTATCTTGGTAATTAGAAACATGCTATATATATATATATATATATATATATATACAGAATCACACTAAATACCTAAGAGTTTAAGAAAAGAATTCTAAAAAGAATAAAAGTATAACACAGAGGACAAGCAACAGGAAAAAAGTAAACATTTCATATTAGTTCACTTATTAGAAAAATCATGTTTTAATGATATATTTGAAAATTAAATTTTCAGAGATAAATTAGTAAGTAATGACATCAATTTATTTTTTTAAAAATCAAAGGCTAACATATTTCATAATGGTGTTAGTGATTTTCCTTAATGTAAACCAGGCTTACATAAGAGTAACACACTGAAATCCAACACAGTTGGCTAAGGGAAAGAGCAATGCTACGTCATGAAACACGGTAAGATGACAACATCTAAGGGACTGCACGACATTATTTAAGTTGAGAAACACACGAGGGAGGGATGACAAGCTCCAAAAGATATTTCTAGAAATATCAGTAGACACGGATTTTAAGTCACACTTCAGAAGGATCTGGAACCACAAACACTTAATCCACCTCTTTATCAGTAACAGCCCACAGGCTGCCTCTCTCCAGTTGATGTCTTCCATAAACTGGGTGACCAACTTAGCCCAGCTTACCAGAAGTCTTCCCAGGTTTTCCAGCAAATACACTGTGTCTTGGAACCACTCGCCCACAGGCAACCTGGGTGTTTACTTACTCCTTAGAGCTTTTGAGTGTTTAAAAAAAAATTTTAAGCTAGATAAAATTAGAAAAAGTAGACTACTACAGCTATGGTTTGTTGATATTTTGCTTTGGAATAAACAGGGGTACTGCAGAATACTACATAAGCAACTAAATAATCTTAACCCTTTTCTCCCCCTGCCTGGCAGCCACTGTTGGCAGATGGTCAAAATGAGGCTTGACTATGACACTGACTACATAGCAAGACCCTTTCTCAACAAAACAAAAAACAGGAAAAAATGGCTTGATTTAAAACTAGTTCACAAGGAATTAGGAAAAGCTCCATCAAAGTTTTAGAATATGACTTTATTCAGGAACTGTGTGATGCCCTCTTCCAGCCACTCCCCTGTCTATTATGTCTCTGAATCCTTGGCTGAGACAATTGAGAACTTAAACAGAGAAAAAACCAAAATGTCTGTTCTTAAAAATTGTGAAATATCCCAAAGTACATACCTATTTTTGTCAACATAAATTCCTAGAAATAAGTTTACTAAATAAAATTTTATGCACAATTTAAAAAAAATTGTGAAATGCAGAAGAGACACGACTGGGAGGAGTGGAGGGAGAGTAAACTGCAGTCAGGATGAACTGAATGTGGGGGGTGGAAGGACGGGTGGGTGGGTGGGTAGATGGATGGGTGGGTGAACAGATGAATAGATAGATGGATGATTGATAGATAGATAGATAGATAGATAGATAGATAGATAGATAGATAGATAGGAAAAAACCTTTTCCTCTAAAGAATTTGTGATTATAAAGCCTGTGAAAACTTAAAAAAGATGTAACATGTCTTATTCTGCCAGAAATCCTAGAGTGAATAAACAGTAAGAAATAATATAATATGTAATACTGCCCCGACCCAAATATAAGTCAGTACACTAAAAAGAGATCCCAGTCAGTATTTAGAAAAAGAAAAGTAATTTAGAATGTTGCTATGAACACAAGTTTATAGTTAGTACTTTGAAGACAGCTGTTCTGTTTTTAAAAAAACAAAAAACAAAAAACAAACCTTAAAACACAGATTGGCCTGGGCCATGTCTTAAAATCCACAGAGAGGGCCAAAATGAAGACAGAGAAGGTACTGTGGACCATTCCAGAATGCTAAAATTTCAACCCCAATTTCTAAGAAGCCACAACAGCATGTGAAAGCTGAAACTGCTTTTAATGAAAGAATTCTTGGTTGAAACTGTCAAAGCAGAAAGACCTGTTCCTTATTCTTAGCTTAACTTCTATTTAAAAGATAAAATGCAAAATTTTATTTGAGATTGGTATTAATTTCCTTATTAAAATATAAGGAGCCAGGTATAAACTAACTTATGAAGTAATTATAAATCATTTTGAAAGATAGGTGTGGTGGTACACGCCTTTAACCTCAGCACTCAAGAGGCAGAGGCAGTGGGATTTCTGAGTTTGAGGCCAACATGGTCTACATGAAAGTCAGGAATACATACATAGTGGGACCCTGTCTCCAGAAAAAAAAATCATCTTTGATTTTATGCTTTTGAACGTGCGCATGTGAGCACATAGGCACTCTTGAAGATGCAGGAGAACACAGTGTGGGTGGAGGTCAGAGAACAACTGCAGATGTCTGTTCTCAGGAGCCTTTGACGGACACAGGGTTTCTCACTGGCCAGAAATTTGCCCATGATGGTCAGGCTAGCAGATCCAGTAGTTTTCACGGACCCACCTGTCTCTGTAACCCATTTTGTCACCACTGGGATCATTCTTTCACACTTCTTCCATGGATTCAGAGGACCCAAACTCATGACCTCATGCTAGCAAGGCAAGTGCTCTGTGTGTGTGTGTGTGTGTGTACTTTTCTCTGTGGGTGCATGTAGAGATGTTGAAGACAGGATATCTTCCTCAACTGCTCCCCCCTCGTCCTAGTTGTTGAGACAAGGTCACTCACTGCTCCTGCAGCTCACTATTTCAGCTAGACTACCTAGCTAGGAAGCTCCAGGGGTCTGCCAGTCTTATCCCCTCAGATGTGTGCCTCTATGCCTGGCTTTTGTTGTTTGTTTTTGTATCCGTGCTGGATATTTGAACTAGGGCCTCATGCATGTACAGCAGTGTGCAGCATCCACTGTTAACCACTGAGCCATCTCCCCAGCACCCAAGTCTGAAATGTATACTCTTTTCTTTCAATGTATTAATTTTATTAGAAATCAGTCATCAAGTACTTAATGTACTTATTTAAACTAAACACATTCTACATATATGTAAAACATACATATTATTCATGAGTTAAGCCTTTTTATTTTTAGTATTAATATAATCATTACAAGTGATGTGAGAAGTGGCACTTTTCTTTCTTATGTTTCAGATTCTTCATAGAGTGAAATGCCAATAGCAAACTCTGAATAAAGATAGTTATATTTTTAAATAAAGATAATTAGGCCAAATGATCAGAGGGTGTTGATTTCTACATTTTAATCTCTGGTAATTAATGTAACCGTCTCCTTCAAATATACTTTCTTCCAATTAAATTATTTTTTGAACTAGAAGTCATTTAAAAATTTCATTTATGTTACTCAGCCAAAGTCACTATAAACTTAATGATATACAGTTATAGAAGATGTATTTAACATAATCTGGCAATCTATAAAATACTGAAAATCATAAAGTACAGGAATTAATATTATGAGTGGGATGTAAGTCACAAAGGTTCCAACTGTAATGATCCTACGAACATTCAAATTAAACTTCTACAGAAAAATGAGTAGGTTTCTAGTTGCATCCTTGCTCAAAGTACTAATCTGTAAATGCTTAGTAAAGAGTCACATCCCATTGACAATGGGGCACATGAAATGCCTTTAACAAGCAGGAGGCTTTTTAACTGGTAGACATTAGGCAGCACTGACACAAGGTACTGATATTCAGTATTTTTCACTGCTAGCTTTTGTTCCTTCTTTGTGTTATGGTTTGTGTTCACATTTGTATATGACCACATGTATGTATCATGGCACATATGTGGAAATCAGAGGGTACGCTGAGTTCTCACATTCCACTTCCTTTTGTTTTGCCAGTTCTCTGCCGGTTCTTTCCCATTTATGCATTTTATGTGTATGTGCATTTTGTCTACATGTATGCCTGTGCACCATGTGCATGCGTGAAGGTCAGAAGATGACACCAGATACCCTGGAATTAGAGCTAGGAATAGTTATAAACCACCATGTGGGCACTGGGAATCAAACACCAGTCCTCTGCAAGAGCAAGTGCTCTTGCTGAGCCAGACATCTCTCCAGACACGCACTTTGTTTTATAAGGGTCTCTCTTGCTGTCTGTGTACTTCAGGCTAGCCGGTCCACAAGTTCCACAGGATTTTCCTGTCTCCACTTCATCTCTACTTCCCAACTCACTTCAGGAGTCCTGGGTTTACAGACACGCACCACCATATTCAGGTGTCAGGGATTCCAGGGATATGAATTGAAGTCACCAGCCTTGTACAACAAGCACATTTATACACCAACCCATCTCCTGTCCCTTTTGTGTTGTGACACGGTCTCACTGTGCCACCTAGGTTGACCTTGAATACCATCTGCAACTCAGGCTAGCTTCAAACTTATGATCCTCCTGAGTCCTGGCCTGCACTACCAGTCCTAATTCTGTCCTACAATTTCACCACAGAAATAGGTACCTGATTTAAACTATAATGTTTGGATATTTAGCATATAATCCATGAGGCTTATAATTCTCAAAGAGAAAATGAGAAGTCTTTCCCTAGAAATACAAGTTTAAAGGACAAGAAAAACAAAAACAAAAAACAAAGCAAACTTTGGTGATTTTTCTATAAAGGTTCTGGTATAATCCTAGTTACAATACCCATTGAAAGCCACCCCCTAAGACAGAGTCTTCTTCTGGGTAATCTCAGGAGTGCCACATGGGAAGAAGGCCAAAGTGACTGCCACAGTGCAGACATCAGGCTCACCTGACTACGACGCCTGTGGTTTTATACTGCGTCAGCAGGGGAAGAGTGGTGCCGAGTGCCCCACAACTGAGGGCTGCTGAGGACTGCCTCAGGGGTGCATTTGCGGCTCCTTTCCTCCTGTGGTCCATGTAGAAGGAGAGTGCTTCAGAGATGACAAAGAACAGGAAAACAAAAATTCACACAAAGGAAAAGAAAAGTGCCCTCACTAAGGCATATCACACACACAATTCTAAAAGCAAGTAATAAAGTAAGCCTGCGAACTGGCCATTTGATGTACAGGGTACCGAACGTGAAAACAAACGTCCTGGGAAGACGAACTGGAGAGAGGCTGACTGTGGACCATATCCTGACGTGTAAGGGGGAAGGAAGTTGCCACCAGCTCTGCGTCCTCTTAGGCTGCTGATAAAAAATTAAGCAATGGCCGGATCAGGGAAGAGAAACTGTGAATATATGTCAGTGATAGCACAAACTGCTTTTACTAAATTAATTTTTTCTTTTCTCTTCAGAAAAAAAAATACATAAACATGTCAAAAGTATCAAAAAAGTAATCATTTACTCCACATTGCTCATAATACTAAATATAAAGAATTGTTTTCAAATGAAGCTGTCAAAGTCAGTCAGAAGAGGCAGACGATCCAGTGTAGACTTGTACCTTCTTTTCTTGTCACTTACAGATGAAACTAGAATCCACACCCTAACAACTCACCCGTTCTACTTCATGGCATTTTTTCAAGGCATCCCCGTATCTCCCCAGGCGCTGATAGGCAGAAATGCACTCCGTCTCAAACCACATACACTGCATTTCATTTAGATTTTCCATGGCAGATGTTCCTTCCTAAAATGGAAACTTGCATAAATATAAAGCAGCAAGCAATAAAACCACTCCCCAAATCACATTTTTTTAAAAGTACATTTAAATGTAAAGCCTTGGGTTCAAATACTGACAAGAAAAAGTCACTTTTCTTTTCCAGCTATGACCACAAGTATTATAATGCCAATAACTAGCAATGAGCGTGACATTAAAGCTTTGATATTTTTAACAATTTATTAACTTATCTTGTATGTTTGTATATGCATATACATACAAGGGACGACACTTTTGGAGGTCAGAGAACAACTGAGGGAGTCAATGCTTTTCTTTCACCTTTGAGTCTTAAAGATCTGCTTGCAGGTCCGGCAGCAAGCCCGTTCCTCACTGAGCCATCTCTGCAGCCCTTCTCAGTGGTTTTACTTATTCGGCTCTCCTAGAGTGTTCACTTTTACAGAACAGACTCCAGATTACTAGGACTATTTTTAAGCATCAAAGCTCTTATTTTAACTACTTAAAACAATAACATCTTCTTTTCACCCTCGTTTTCTTTCTGTTATTTAACATTTTCTTGCTGACTCAAGGTCACTACGGCACAGATCTAATACTGCTAACATACTTCTCGGTAGGTTTTCAGTTTCCTGCCCTGCCTCCTGTGGGCTCTTTCTTTGTTCATGTACCTGCTGTTCCATAGCAAGTCTTTTACTTCTCTAGCTCTCCTCTGCCACATGCTATGAAAACCAAGCAACATTGGACATGGTGGTGCATGCATACCAGCCCAGCACCTAGGAGACTGAGGCAGGAGGATTTTGATTTCAAAACCAGCCTGAGGCATAATAATGAGACAAACAGAGACACAGAGAAAGAGAGAGAGAGCTATCCCTGGATTTGTTACAAATATTTGTTAGTTCAGGCTTAAACGTAAGTATAAGAACTTGATAAAAATATATGTGTAAGTTCTTATCTTCAATGTAGGGCGTTATGCTTTTGTCATAGGTTGGAATATATTTATTTTAAACATTTGTGTGATTTCAAGAAAGATAACCAAAGTATATTTATGAAAACATTTTCAGTCTTTGATCCCTTTTTAGCCCACTTTCTATTATCAGCTCAATTCTTGGAATTAATTAAGTCTAAAACTCCCCTATGCTTAGGAGGTGAAGGCAGGAACATGTCAGTGTAAGGCTATCATGAGCTTATACACCAAGAGCCTGTCAAAAAAAGTCTAAAGATTTATTATCTCCAGATTTAAAAAGCCCAAAGACATATCTTATTTCTCCTTTATAGCTATGTATATTTCCCATTTTCTGATGACTCTATCTTCACAAAAAAAATTCTTTCATCATAAAAAGCTTACCATAAAGAACTACTAAATAAGCATTTGTAATTTTCTATAATTCAGCTGTAAATAATCTGTAAATGTGAGCATTTCACTCATTCACTTACAGGTTGACCTGTTTTCAATCTCCGATGCCCCTGAAAATACATGCTAGTTGTCTGTTTAAATTGCTGGACTGAAATTTACCTTAAATGTTAGTTTTTTATTGGTTTATTTATTTACATTTCAAATGTTATCCCCCTTCCCAGTTTCCCCACCACAAAGCCCCTCTTCCCTCTGCCTCTATGAGGGTGCTCCACCACCCACCCACCCATTCCTGCCTCAGTGCCCTAGCATTTCCCTAACCCTGGGTCACTGAACCTCCACAGGACCAAGGGTCTCTCCTCCCATTGATGCCCGATAAGGCCATACTCTGCTACACATCCAGCTTGAGCCATGGGTCCCTCCATGTGTACTCTTTGGTTGGTGGTTTAGTCTCTGGGAGCTCTGGGGGTCTGGTTGGTTGATATTGTTGTTCTTCCTATGGGGTTGCAAACCCCTTCAGCTCCTTCTGTCCTTGCCCTAAATCCTCCACTGGGGTCCCAGCGCTCAGCCCAAAGTTTGGCTTCATGCATTCACATCTGTGTACTTCTAATCCCTACTTTCACTTTCCAAATAGTGTTTCTCTCTAAAAGGCTAATGATTTTTATGCCTGTTTGTTTTAGTCTCTTCTAATCTTGACATCTGTGATGATGTAGTAGAAAGGACACTGAGCCACAGTCCTACTCAGGATGACCAAGGATGGGCTCAGAATCCTCTCCAAGCTTCAATTACTTTTCTGTAAAACATCAGACACCTGAATATGTGCTATGTGAACATAAGCAATATTACTACTTTTCTATTTTTCTCCTAATATCCATCAATAACCCTCTTCCAATACTGTCTGTACCATTTTGTATATGCTATTGAGTCTATGACATCTCAGCTTCAGAAACACTACTTACTATAGTTTCAGCTATGGTTACATAATTTTGACTCCAATTTAGCACAAAAAAACCCATGGGCTTAGAATCAAAGACTTCCAATGCAGACTACTGGCTCCAAATGACAACTAGCAAGGTAGTTTGGCCAGGGAAGTGTTTGACTTCTAAACATTTTAATTGTATCATGTAGCTGATGATACACAAAACTGCTGATTAAATGAAATCATGTATATAAAGTACTTAGCTTAGTACTCAGAAGCATTAAAGCTATTTTTCTGTTTCCCTTTCTTTATAAGTAAATTATTAGCACTACTGCAAATATTGTATTATCAGGCAATTCATCTAAAAAAAGAAAAGAAAAAGGTTATTTTTATAGCAAATCACAAGTTTTCTTTAATAAAAGTTGAGAATGAAAAAGTGAGAGAGGACAGTGTGTGTGTGTATGTATAAAAATCATCAAATCATCTGCCAATAATTAGTCGTGTCAGACTTTAAAATTCAGTCTATTTTTATGAGCACATGCTTAGTGCTTTAACCGCACTTTGCTGATTACTAGAGAAGACAAGTTTTAGCTCTTCCATTTCCACTTCTGTGCATTACTCCTTTCCTCTGCCCTTCCTTACAGTGTCTTGTGACTTTATTTTCTTTTTTACATTTATATTTCTAGAGCATTTTTCCAAGTAGAAGTATTATCTGACAGTAAGCAATGCTATTCTGTAGCTTCTAAATTATAAGGGTTTTCCTAAATATCAAAACACAATTAGAATCTAGTTAACATTTCTAGCACGTAGGTGTGCATGGGAGGGGGGGAATACCAGTGATCCCTCAGCACACAGGACACAGTAGTACCTTATTTTCATCCAGCATTGAGCTTCTCCTTGATATATAATGTCTATCTTTGAGATGCAGATTGCTCATCTCAAAGTCTTTTAACTAAAAACTCAGATCTTTAACTTGTAAATACGGTTTCCTTACTAGGTATCAATGTCTCCTTTAGTGTGTATCATACATTTACTTCAGTGAATTCTTAGGATTTCTTTTTTTTCTTTTAAAGATTTATTTTTAATCATGGGTGTATGGGTGTCTGAGAAGGGCAGAGGTATCCAAGAAGTTGAGAGTCATCTAACACGGGTGTTGGGAATCAAACTCAGGTCCTCAGGAAGAGTAACTCATACACTTAACCACTGAGCCGTCTATCCAGCCCCAAAGTTCTTGCCAAAGATTTTATCATCATTATAGGATGGATACACTGTCCAATTCTCTCTAACTTTAATTACAACTATTTTGTTGCACACATACTTAAATTACAATATAGTCAAATATATCAATGCTATTCACTTTATCTGAAATACTTCTAGGGTGACTGAATTTGATCAGTTCATGCTATACATGTTCATGTAAATAACAAATTAATGTGCACTACTGTTATATGTCAATAAAAATGTAATTAGTAGCCGGGCAGTGGTGGCGCACGCCTTTAATCCCAGCACTTGGGAGGCAGAGGCGGGCGGATTTCTGAGTTCGAGGCCAGCCTGGTCTACAGAGTGAGTTCCAGGACAGCCAGGGCTACACAGAGAAACCCTGTCTCGAAAAACCAAAAAAGAAAAGAAAAAACAAAAAAGTAATTAGTAGAGCTGAAAATGCTAAGCTCAGGTGGTAGAGTGTTCCCATACTATAAATGAAGCCCTGGGTTCAATCCACAGTACCACAGAAAACTGGCATGTTGGGACAAACTTGGTAGCTCTAGCTACCAAGATAGAGACAGGATAATCAGTTCAAGATCATCATCCCTACACACTGAGTTCAAGACCAGACTGAGCTACTGGAGTCTGTCTCAAAGAGTTAAATAAATAACTAAAAAAGATGATCAAAGTACTAAAGTAGAGAAAGTTAGGGAAACAGTGTATTAATAACATAGAAATATAAACAGAGAGATAGAAAACAGTGGTGGTTGAATGAAAATGGCCCCCGTAAGCTCATAGCAAGTGGTACTATTAGGAGGTGTGGCCTAGCTGGAAGAAGTATGTCCCTGGGGGTAAGCTTTTGAGGTCTCCAATGCTCAAACCAGGCCTAGCATTGCTCTCTCTTCCTGCTGTCTGCTGATCTGGACACAAAACTCCAGCACCATGTCTGCCTGTGTCTTGCATGCTTCCCACCATGACGACAGTGTATTAAACCTCTAACTGTAAGCCAGCCCCAATTAAATAAATTTATAAATTAAATTTAGTAACAGCTGCCACGGCCATGGTGTTTCTTCACAGCAATATAAATCCTAACTAAGACAAAACCCTAAAAAGAATGAAAAACTTTTCCCCCTTATCTATGCCGTCTTGCTCCTTTGGAAAAATAGAGAATGCTTCTCCTTCAAGCATGAAGAACATTCTGCAGCCTAAACAGACTCCTGCTGTATCCTTCCAAATATCTGAAGAGCTTTTCTCTATCTAGCTCTTCATCCATCTGAACTGCTGTGCGCAGTGTAAGCTATGGATGCCATTTAATATTTTTCAACACAAATGACTATCTCTGCAATTTCATCTTATTTTTAAAAGTATAACAGCAGGGATGATAAAGAAGGAAAACATAGGACAAATATTTAGCCAAACAATTAGACAAATTTAAAACTGTCACAGAAAACACACAGAAAGAAATCTGAGCAATTCTGAAGATGACTTAATAGAAAATGAAAGAGAAATCATACATTATAAATGAGATGAATTTGAAATATGAACTAAATTTTTAATGTTTATTTTTTTAAGGCATGGTATCATTATGCAACCCTGGATCTCACTATGAAAACCAGCCTGGCCTTAAATTCACAAAGATCAGTCTGCTTCTGCCTCTTGCATGCTAGGATTAAAGGTACACCACCATACCCAGCACAAACTGAATTTTGCAGCTAGGAGCACACACAAACACATCACAGTAAGAAGCCATAGTTAGGACATAGATTAATAGGCTTTTTAAAATAGGTGTTCTTATGAACTTAATGACAAACTTATATGAGAGAACTTCAATTTTCCTAACTCAGGCAATTACATACTCATATGTCATTCCCTACCCTTGTGAACCTGGAACACATCTCCTCTGCTTCTTTTATCATATTTGCTCGAAGCATGTATTTGGCACATTTGGAATTGATGAATCTGTCAGCTGTGTCCAAAGACTGTGCTTCATCCATCCACTGTGCAGCTTCTTTGAGATTACCCATGTGCTGTAGGAAAGGAGGCATTAGGGAAACCATTTGTGAGCAAGAGAAAAAGAGTGTCACAGAAATGGAAAACAATGTATAAAAATGGGTTCAAAGTTTGACATGACTGTCAGTTTACCTAAAAACTAGTTAATTATGATTTCACTAAGACCTGACCCAAATGGCTAACATGGATTACACAATAAAGAATTCTTTAGGATTATTAGAATATAGAAAAAACTGCCAGAGAATCCTAGGAGTTACTGCTACTTCAAGTCTTTTTTAAAATGACCCAATTCCAACTATTCAAAAATCAAGATTAAAAAATTACCTTGTAAATTTTTGCTTTCATGTAGAATAATTCTATTAGAGTTGGAGTACTAGCAATCACAGCATTAATATATTCCAAAGCCAGAAAATACTGTCCAAGTTTATCAAAATGCTGTGCCAGGAAGTACTGGACCCAGATTAGAGTTGTTGGGGGTTCCTTCTCCCCATTCTCTGTAATCAAATAAATATTAAATTGTTATAGGAAGAATGCTAAGTAAAGTTTTCTCTCCCCAATTCAGAATGAAATTGATTGCTATTATTAAGAGCAAACGCTTAGCAAAAATGATCAGTGTCAACAGAAAGAGGTATGACTCTGTGACATCAAGTTCAAAGCTAACCCATGCAGAGAAATAAAATCGTAGTTTAAGAGACTTCTAACCCCTAACTACTTCCAAATAAACAGTGCTAGAGAAAAAACAATCTATCTAATTCTAGCTGAAAGCAAAATGCAGAAAAATAACCAAAAACGTAACTTGAAGAAACTACCTACCTATCACTGCATGACTTCAGCAGAAGCAAGAACTGCCATGTTACACATTGCCCACATGTGCAAAATATATGCTCCTAGCAAATAGACAACAGAAGCAGAGGAATGTGCTCCAAGTTTACAAGGGTTACCACATAATTATCTCAATTAGCATAGTGTGGTGGTTTGAACATGCCTGTCCCAGGGAGTGGCACTATTAGGAAGTGTGGCCTTGTTGGGAGTATGTGTGTGGCTGTGGGTGTGAGCTTTAATACCCTTGTCCTAGCTGCCTGGAAGCCAGTCTTCTCCTAGCAGCCTTCAGATGAAGATGTAGGACTCTCAGCTCCTCCTGCACCATGCCTGCCTGGATGCTGCCATGTTCCCGCCTTGATGATAATGGACTGAACCTCTGAACCTGTAAGCCAGCTCCAATTAAATGTTGTCCTTATAAGAGTTGCCTTAGTCATGGTGTCTGTTCACAGCAGTAAAACCCTAACTAAGACACACAGTATAAGCTTTAACACAGCCAGAGCATCCTGGCTCTGGTGAAGAATATGGTGAAGTGAAGAAGAATATGACTCAAAGAATATACCCTGTGAGATTAAAAAAATAAAAATCCCTGATATGCCAGAACTCCAAGATTAGGGCACATGGCCCAAAGTCAGCTAACAAAAGCAGCCACATAACATACATTGAGTTCTATTCTGCTCCCTATCTAATGAAGCAATCAAAATGGCCTGCAGAATGGCAGATCTGTCTACAGTGAGGCAGAGTGAATTTACCTGTACTATCTCAGCAGAAGATCTCCTAGTATACGCAGCCAACTAATCAAATGACAAGGCGACAATGCTAACACATTAAAGCATAAATTAGAAAGCTGTGGTGGTCTGAATAAGAATGGGTCCCATACACTCATATATTTGAATGCTTGATCCTCAGTTGTTAAAACTAAGGGAAAGAATTAGGAGGGGTGGCCTTGTTAGAGAACCTGGTTTTAAGGTTTCAAAGCCCATGACATTCCCAGTTAGCTCTCTCTGCCTAGTGCTCTCAGCTACTATTCCGGCACCATGCCTGTCTGCCTGCCTGTTACCATGTTCCTTGTCTTAATGATCATGGATTATAACCCTCTGAAACCATAAACCCATCCATAAACCCATATTAAATGTTTGTTGTTTTTGTATTATTTTAGAAGTTGCCTTGGTCATGGTGTTTTGTCACGGCAATAGAAAAGTAAAGAGGAAAAATGCAAATAAGAACAAAAAATCAAATATTTATCTTCCACATATGCATTCTAATTCAGGAGACCAAGGTATATAAAGGAAGGTTCTTAAATTCAGAACTGGGCTTATCAGTCAGTGGCATATCACTTGTCTACATAGGTAAGGCCCTTGGTTCACTAATACCCTGCCTGCCCAGCTAATAGAGGGGCAGTAAGAATGAAATAGGGGTCTTCAATGACTGCCTAAATCCTTAAGTCAGAGGAACTTACAACAGGCACATCAGCCTGATAAGAAACCCCGCACCAGAGATAACCGGAATGCCTCAAGCCTTCTGATATGATACAATGGCAAACACAAGGCCACCATCTGTGAAGTATTCAAACAGAACTGGAATCTATTAATCTCACCACCAATGTTACGTGAAATAGAAACGACAGTGAAGAACAGTGATACCAAGAGAAAGAAATCAGCCAAAGAAAACAATGAGAAAGTCTACAGAGCTTTCGACAAAAGGCATTTTATCTTAAAGGAAGGAAAGATCATACAATATATTAAAAGTACACAAAACCCATCAAATGTAAACCATGGGCCTTAACTAGATCTAGATTAAAATAAACCAATTAAACATCAATGTTGGACAGTCAGAGAAAAATATAAATGTGGACAGGTATTGGATATGAGGTTAATTTTGTGTGTTTTAAACAAAGATGCATACTAAGGTCTTTACAAGTAAAATAACGTTTGGAGGTTGCCTTAAAACGTTTGAAGGTGATGGTTTGGAGTTAGGAGAAATAGCTCAGCAGTTTAGAATACCTGCTGCTCTTCCAGAGGACCCAGGTTCATGTCCCAGCATCCACATGGCAGCTCACAACTGTCTGACACTCCAGTTTGAAGGGATCTAATGCTCTCTTCTAGCCTCCATGGAGCACCATGCATGCAGGCAAAACATTCATTTTTTTTTTTTAATTCAGAAATCAAACAAAAAACCTCCAAACTCCAAGTACAATGTGAAAAGACACATGAAGAACCAAAAGAAATTGTCCCGTATCTTAGGCATTCTATAGGATTTTCTAAATTAAGTTGTCTTCATTTACATATGTCTCCACAGAAAATCAAAGGGCCAAATCAGACATGATTAAAATTAATAAAAGAACAGAAAAGCAGAGAATTTAAAGATTCAGTGAAAAAGGTTCTAATTCAACTAAATACTCCATCTTGAACAAGCCATTCAACCTCTTAAGTCTGTTTTCCTTGTTAACTAAGGTTAAACTCCCAGCCAAAAAGATTATGGAAATTTTAAGTTAAATAACACTAAAAATACTTTCATACTAATTCAAAACTAGTAAGTAGCCATTTATGTAGCACACACATAATAAATGTAAAATAGTATTTCTATGATTAAAATTAGATTGAAATGAGCAATAAAATTCCAATTTAGTCTAGGTTAAACTTACCATAAGGGCTAAAAAAGCCATTCATTTTAAGAGAAGCTTCATAATTAGTAACAAGTTCCTGGATTATTGAAACCTGTTAAAGAAACATATTTTTTTAAAATTTAAAAACGCTTCACTGAAGGCATTTTTATTTGTGGACTAATTTGACTGGAACAACAATTTACATTTTACTTTTATTGATATGTGTGTGTCAATTTGTGTGTATGAGATCTGTGTGCAGATGCTTGGAAAGACTGAAAGGGGGCACCCAATCCCCTGAAACTGGAGTTAAGACAAACTCACAGGAACATGTACAAACACTACATATACAAACAAAACATATTTTTAAATGACTATATTTTATTTACTATTGTTAACCCCAGTAAAGAACAAAAAGTAGAATCTGTGTTTCTTTAAACTTCATGACATATATGCTGGGAACTAAAGTCAGGTCCTTAGAACAAACAGCAAGGGTTATCACTAAACCATCTCTACAGCCCTAAAACAATACACTTCAAAACCACAAGTTAACTAAACTATAGGTATCAAAATACTATTTTCTCGAATCTCCCAATCAGAACATTTAGAAGACTGAGGAAAAAAATATGCATTGCTGTTTATTAATGGTTTTAGAGAGAAAAAAAAGCAAAAACACCTCCATAAATTCTTATCTCAAGAACAAGCCTGAGGTTTTTTTAGTTTGTTTGGTTTTGGTGTCATTCCCCTTACCCCAACACCAGAACTGAGGATCAAACCTACCTCGGGCCTTCAAAGTGAACCCAGGGTCTTCACAGCATATACCAGTGAACTAGGTCCCCAATTTCAGAATCCTGACATTTTTGAAGAACAAATTACCACACTTACATGATAATTAAATTGTCTTTGTTTCCCTGTTTTGGTCTGTAAACTTAGAAACCACTATAAAAATGTTTAGATTTTATAAAATGCCACTACTTATAAAAATGTGAAATGATCCAAAGTTTAAAAGTTTACACATTAAAAATGATAGCTCAGTCAGTAAAATGCTTGTCACATTTAAGCATGAAGAGCTGAGTTCAAAGCCCAGCACTCACATAAAAGCTGGCAATAGCAGCACAGCTTGCATCTGTAACCACCAAGCTGATGAGGTGGAGACAGGAGAATCCCTGGAATTCATTGGCTAGCAGCCTAGACAAATCAAGGAGCTCCAGGTTCAACTGGAATCCCTGTCTCAAAAAATAAAATGGAGAGTAACTGAGGAAAACACATGTACACACATACTCATGCACCTACACTCACAGGTGCACAAACTCACAGGACATGTACAAACTTCATATACAAACAAAACATATTTAAATGACTATATTATTTTGCTTACTTCTGTTAACTCTGGCAAAGAACAGAAAGTAGAATCTGTGCTTAATACAATTAGAGGTCTTTTCTTCTAATTTCCCTACCTAAATACTGCTAAAACAAGGGCTAAAACAGTTTATTATTTTATGAAAATTGGAACTTTAAAATATTATGATTTTCAAAACAATTAAGTTTATTTTCTTTCTCTGTGCCTCTTTTATGAACTAATAAAAATGTACTATTTACATACACATTTCCTGCCAGTGAAGAGTAGACCATGCATCATAAAATCCTGAGCAAGTTTTGGTAGATATAGCTGGGAAGGAACCTTCTACATGTATCACACTAAGACAGAATAATTTAATTGTCTTCATTTTGAATCCAATTAATCTGTACCATACAAAGTCACAGAAGAGCATCCATGAAGCCATGAATCAAATCACTGGTTAAAAATTCCACTGCCCAACCCTTTACCAAAAAGGGGTGAGAGGGAAGCCAAAATAAAACACTTCTCAGGCTTACTATACAACTGTCCATAATTCTAGTTCCAGGCCTTTTTGCAGGCCTCTGAGTGCACTACATACACATAGTACACATTCATGCATGCAAACAAAACATCTAGCACATAAAATAATAAAATGAAATAAAAACAAACAAAAAAACACAGTCAAGCATACCTAATGAAAATGTGCTATTAGTAGAAACTGGCTAAAATGATTCTTTAAAGACAAAGTGTTTAGTTTAAAACATTATTTTAAATAACTTTGCTTTGGTCCATCTTTAATAGAGTCTAGGTATACAGGAACTCACTACACAACTGCTGGGATTACAAGCAAGTGGCAATGTGTTCCCTGAACCACTATTTGAAATAGTCTTGCATGCAAACCTAATCTAGGCCCTCAGGAGGGTGTGTAAGTCACACAGACTACACAGTAAGTTCATGTCTTAGAAGACAAGAGGTGGGGGTAGAATTCTTTTCACTAGAGGTCCAGGGGAGTGGGAGAGGGTAGAAGGTTAATACAGCAGGTACTGAATACAGACAGCAAGATGTAGCAGTTCCTGAAACAGAGGAGAAGAGTATAGTCTACTGCTCAAACATTTACTAAACTGTGTATTGTAAGCCTCTGGGGTCACAGACGTGGAAGACTCCAAGTGTTTGGTAATATTTAAAGGTTGCTGAATGTGAAATGATCAAAAAAATAGTAATAAAAAAAACAGGCATACCATGAATACTAGGTACTTCCGTTACCGTGCAACAAGGAGACTTTGCACTGCTAACTTCATCACACTATATGGAACAAACGCTACCTAAAACACCGTGGCTTAAATTCAAAACAACTATGCTATCAATTACAGTATTTTTACACACAAAAAAAGTCTGTTCTTATAGCAACATTATGACTTAACTGCAAAAAGTCATTCAATATTTTTCCTACCATCATTCTTCAGCCTCTAAGGATCAAATATTAGTATGTCTTTGGATTCTATTATAAGAATAATTTTTAAATGGCTATGTAAGTTACTGGCATTAGTTTCACTTAAAAAGAAAAAAGTCATTCAATGTTGGTGGGAGAGATGACTCAGGAGTAAAGAGCACTGGCTGACCTGAGTTCAGGTCCAAGCATTGGCTCGGGCAGCTCACAGCCCTCTAACTCCAGTTTCAGGGATCTGATGTTCTCTTGTGTCCTCTTTGAGAACCATGTATGCATGTGTTTCACAGGTATACATTCAGGCAAAGAACCCATAAACATAAAAATAAACAGATCTTTAAAAAATAATTCAATGAATTTTGGCTTGAGATTAAAATATTTCTGAAAAGCCATAAATAATGCTTCTGTCATTTTGCCCTTTATATTTATGTAGAACAGTATTCTCAACATTGACAAATATAAAACAAAAATATCAATCAACTGTGAAAAATGGCAGAAGGTAAGCTAAGGAGATGGCTCAGTAGTAAACCCCTTGCCACTTAATCCCTAGAGCTCACCTAAGAGCTGGGCTGAGTAGCATGTGCCTGTGATCTAAACGCCCCCATGATGAGAGGGGCAGGAGCAGAAGCATCCCCAGTTGTCTGACTGGCCAGTCAGCATGGTACATACAGCCAATAGCAAAGATAAGACGCGTTCTCAAACAAGGTAGAAGCCAAAGACTGACACAAAAGCCACTCTCCAGTCTCCATATGCATGCCCTGAGGTGCACACACACACACATCACAACTAACATAAATGTAAAAGAACTGTGCTTTATGTCCTGCAGTGTGAAATGTGTAGTCAAGATTTAATCCTTCTTGGGAGGCAGAGGCAGGCGGATTTCTGAGTTCGAGGCCAGCCTGGTCTACAGAGTGAGTTCCAGGACAGCCAGGGCTACACAGAGAAAACCCTGTCTCGAGAGAAAAAAAAAAAAAAAAAAAAAAAAAAGATTTAATCCTTTAGGTAAAAACAGATAAGCACACCCACCATTAGAATGCAAATTTGCTCTCATTTTTAATAAACAATATAACTATATATGGACAAAGAGGTGTTTTAAAATAAATTTCATCATGGTTTATTATCAGTAAATGTTTGATCTACATACTTATTTTATATAAGGATGGATGGATGGATGGATGGATGGATGGATGGATGGATGGATGGATGGATGGGCAAGCAAGGAAACTCACTCATGATTTGGAAATTAATAGAATTATTTTGGTTTCAAAGGAACAGTTCTGAAGGTGGAATCCAGGGATCATTATCATCATCAAAACTGGCTCTAGGGATGTACATTTCTTAAAAAGCATTTATCTATTTAATGTATATGAATATATATCTGCATGTACACCTGCATGCCAGAAGAAGGCATCAGAACTCATTATTGATGGTCGTAAGCCACCATGTGGTTGCTGGAAATTGAACTCTTGACCTAGAAGAGCAGACAGTGCTCTTAACTGCTGAGCCATCTCTCCAGCCCAAGATGTACATTTTAAAAACTATTTATTTTATGTTAAAGTATTTTGTCTGAGCCAGGCATTGTGGCCCACCCTTTAATCCCAGCATTCAGGAAACAGAGGCAGGTGGATCTCAGAGTTTGAGGCCAACCTGATCTATAGAGCTAATTCTAGGACAGCCAGGGCTACACAAAGAAACCCTGCCTCAAAACCTAAATAAATAAATAAATAAAACCAACAATAAAAAGAGGGGGGTGTTTTGGCTCTATGTATGTATGAGCACCACATGCTTACCACAGGGACCAGAAGTAGGTATTGGTTCCCTTGGAACGGAGTTGCAGACAGTTTTATGTTACTACATAGGTACTGGAAAGGAACCAAACCTAGGTCTTCTGCAAGAACAGCCAATGCTCTTAACCACTGGGCCATCTCTCCAGCCCCCAAGATGGACATTTTTAGACAATCCATACAGAATCAGAAACTTTGGTTCTCTCTGTTTAACAAGTCTTCTAGTTAAAACATACACAAGAGTTTGAGAACCACTGATAAAACAAAATTAAAAGTAGCACACATCTTTTAATGTAGCATAACCATCCCACCAGTCTTTCTTAGAATACGTCCAACTTAAAATATCTTTCGGGCTTAGAAATTTAGTGTTCAAATTGTTTTAAGTATGTGGCAATTATTTTTGTTATCAATTAACTTACACTGCCATCTACTGATTGGTTAAACACTGTAGCTAGCATAGATTTTACACACACACACACACACACACACACACACACACACACATTTTTCTTATTTGTGTGTATGCATACTGGTATTCCCTTCCCCAGCCAAGAACATCATAGCTGCCCCAGCAGAGGGGAATGCCAAGGAGGGAAGAGGAGAGTGGGTGGGTGGGTGGGTAGGTGGGTAGGGGAATTCCCTCATAGAGGCAGGGGAGGGGGGAGGGGTTAAGGGGGTTCCAAAGGGGAGACCTGGAAAGATGGAAACATTTGAAATATAAATAAAATATCAGAACTAGATAAATAAATAAATAAATAAAATAATTTTTAAAAAAACAGAACATCATAGCACACGTGGAGGTTATCTGGGAAGGCTCCGAGTCTCCTCTCATTCTATCATGTGTGTCCCAGGACTAACTCAGGTTATTAGGCTTGTTGGCAATAATCATTAACCTGTTGAACCATCTTGCCAGTCCCCAAACATAGATTTTAAACAGGATTTACCTTACAGTTCTGGACTAAAGCATACTCTCTGAACCAATTTTAAATAACTGAAGTACAACTAACTAATTGGATGTGAACAGGCCTTTAATCTCAGCAGTCAGGAGGCAGAGGCGGAGGCAGAAGGATCTCTGTAAGTTCAAGGTCAATCTGGTCTCAGTGAGTTCCAGGACAGCCAGAACTACATAGCTGAGACTGCATCAGAAAACTTTTTATCAACAATGACAATTTGGGACTGGCAAGACAGCTCAGTGGGTCTGGACTTGCCTCACGAGCTCAGTGTCCCAAGTTCAACCCCTGGAACCCATGATAATAAGACAGTCAACTCCCAAAAGTTGTCCTTTGACTTTCACAAGGGTGTCCTGGCATGTGCATACCTGTACTCATACTTTATACACACAAAAATAATTTAAAGTTTAAGTTTTTCTCAGAGGAACCCACTTCATTTCACTATTTCAATATCAAGTAGGCAATATGTAATATGTAAAAATCAGTCCACTCACTTGTTACATATTGAAAGCTCATTTTGTGTGTGAGGTATGTGCTATGTGTGGTATCTGCACCCGAGTGTGAAGGTGTGCATGAACAGAGCCAGAAGAAGACATCTGGCATCAACCTCTGTCACTCTGCCTTACTACCTTTACACAGGGTCTTTCCCAGTAAACTAGCTCACCTACTGAGCTAGACTATGGAACATTGAGAATTTGAGAATTATGATAAAGCACAGCCATACCTAGCTTTTTAATTCGGTGCTAGAATTCAAACTCAGGTCCCCTACTTTAATTCCTGACGTCACCATTGGAAGACAACAGCAACTTTAGGAGGGCCCACGTGGAGGAAAGGTCACTGGCAATGCATGTTATGTCACAGTACACTGACATTCCAGCCCTTTCCTTTTCAATTCCTACTGGCCTGCCATTATGTAATCAAGTCTGCTCTCTTACACATTCCCCTCACCAAGATGTTCAGCTTTGCCAGAGCCAAGAAACCACAGACCAAACCTCAAAACTGTGAACCCCAATAAGCCTTTTCTTATCTGAAGCTATTTATCACTGATATTTTCTCACAGTGATGGAAACCAACACAATGTTTCAAACTTTTCACAAACGTTAAATCTTCTAATTCCAACCACCCTCTCCTCTCCTGTTAAGCATTTTCTCCAAGCAGTTATATTTGGTTAGGACTAAAGACGCTCCATTAAATTTCAATTATTAAATTAAAAGAAACTCTATTAAAGTTTCATTAAAATCCAGCCTTGGAAAATATTTGTGACTGTTGCAGATAACTTCCTAAAGCATGGCCTCTGACCTATGCCCTTTATGACTTAAGCTCAAACAGATGAGTGACAGAGTCAGAATTCCCAACAAGCTATGACTCCACTATACTAGAACCTGCTACAAATGGAACTCGAGA
The DNA here is from genome assembly GCA_028551405.1 of Uromys caudimaculatus. Lineage (NCBI taxonomy): Eukaryota > Metazoa > Chordata > Mammalia > Rodentia > Muridae > Uromys > Uromys caudimaculatus. Next base: position 40,653,318 of record CM052708.1, on the reverse strand, counting down.
TGACTATCATAACTCATCAACCACTGTGGTTTGAAAATGGTTTGAGAGGGACCTCAAGGCTTCATGAGCAATCAGATGTTCTAATCACTGATCCTATTTCCAACATTTTATTACTCACAAGTCTTACTTTTAAAAATATGGGTCAAGGGGGTTGGAGAGATGGTTCAGTGGTTAAGAGCACTGACTGCTCTTCCAAAGGTCCTGAGTTCGAATCCCAGCAACCACATGGTGGCTCACAACCATCCGTAATGAGATCTGATGCCCTCTTCTGGGGTGTCTGAAGACAGCTACAGTGTACTTACATATATAATAAATAAATAAATCTTAAAAAAAAAAAAAAATATGGGTCAAACCTAAATAACCTGATAGAGGTTTGATGAAAATCTTAATGTCCAACAGTGCCTTTTAAAATGTTTGACTATAAAAAAGACCAGCCACAAGATTTCAGACCTTAATAAGTAAGAAACAGTGGCTTAGGAATAAAGTATAACTTTCTTCCTTATTAACTCTTCCCCCCTTTTTAGTGGGGAGGGGGCTATGTTGCTTAAGTTAAGTCTCAGATCCTAAGCTGAAGTGATCCTCCTGCTTTGTCTCCCAAGTAACAGGAACTGCAAGCGTGTGCTACAACACCTGGCCTTCCTATCAGCTTCTAATTATCCATTATCTTTCAAATTTACAACCAAGACTTAAGTGCAGAGGCAGTTTCTTTATCATACTTACTGTATGCAGATGCACATGCAGGGAGGGTGAGAGAGGGTGAGAGAGGGTGAGAGGGTGAGAGGGTGTGTGTGTGTGTGTGTGTGTGTGTGTGTGTGTGTGTGTGTGTGTGTGTGTGTGTGTGTGAGAGATGTTTGCGCATGGGACTAGTTACTTATGCAAGAGAGGGTGAGAGGGTGTGTGTGTGTGTGTGTGTGTGTGTGTGTGTGATGTTTGCACATGGGACTAGTTACTTATGCAAGGCCACTTGGCCAACAGGAATCTCCATCTCCCCCGTGCTGCATTTTAAGACCATGCCCACTTTTTACACGTATGCACACACAGCAAGTTCTACACTGCTGAGTGAGCTATCCCCCCGACTCCTAAAACTATAAAACCTATTAGGATTTAACTTATCATTTAAAATTACTCGCTCCTATTCCACTGACCTAATGGTATTTTACTGTTATACAAATCCAACTATCCATGCTAACTTTAATATGACTGCAAAATGGGGAAAAAAAAAACCTACACTGTGAAATATATAATGACTTATGAATATCTAAATATAAAGTTCTAAACATATGCTTGTTTGTTTGTCTGTTAAGAGCAGGTCTCACTATGTCGTCCAGACAGACCTGGAGTTAACTGTGAAACTCAAGCTAGCTTCATATCCTTGACAATGCCCCAGTCTCAGCCTATCACGGGCTAGGATGACAAGTGTGTCCCATCCATCCAGCTGTATATCATATGTCTCTTTTTGGTTTTTCGGGACAGGATTTCTTTGTGCAGTAGTACTGGCTGACAGAGCTTTTCTCTAAACTTTACAGCACAGTAATTCCTTTGTTATCACTTAAACTATATGCATATACTTTTGGTATATAGAACTGATATATCAGGTACAATTATTTGGTATAGAAGATAAAAAGGGAAACTTGGTACAATAAAGGAAATAATTAAATCATAACAGTTTATAGAAATCTTGCTGTAATAATAGCAAAACTGCATAAAAACCAAACTTACCTTTTCTGTATTACAATATAAAGATTTCAAAGTAGTGAACAGAGGTGGACACCCTTTGCTGAAGTTTGGTCTCAGGAATTTATCCATGAGTTCTCGAAATTTTATACCTAGAGATAAAGCAAACTGTGGTTGAGTCAATTCTTAAAAAACTGAACAGATAAAGTTCCTTCAGAACAAGCATTCTGCAACCAGATTTAAACCCCAAAGTCAGCACTATCTTGTCACATAAAATAGCATAATAGCAATGTTTCAGTTGACATTTCCCCTAATTTCCATTCAAAGTACCTTCAAGGAATACTTCAGAAACAGGTAAATGAAATGATTATGCAGACTTAAGTATATTTTACTGACTACTTGACTACAATCACAGGAGCAAGTAAGTAATCTTCCTAATCTCTCCCTAACATATAAACTTGGTCTGAGCTCCTGAAGACAACTGATACAGTGTTTGCCACATAGTACTACATTCAATAAATAGCCAAATTATCTTCTTAAACACTAAAGTGGTATCACCAATTTCAACATCTGTTCATTCCTCAATCACGTATCAGGCATACTACTACACCCCTAGCATTATTTCAGGTACTGGTGATATAGCACTGATTATAACAAAAATTTTAAAATATTTACAACAGAGAACATCTTCTAGAGAATAAGAATGACACCAAAAGAATGTTACTATGTTAGCCTGAACTAAGGCCCTTAGCTATGAAAAAATAAGCACCCTATTTGCAACAAACAAGTACATTTCCTATTACTGCTATCTGTAACAAAATTTTCTAGAATCTTTGGTTGTTTTATGAGACAGAAGCTTACTGTATCTCAGGTTGGCTCCCACCAACCTTAATATCCTCCTAACATCCTCCTGCGCGCAGTGATAGAAGCAGACGGTGTTACTTTTTTTTAAACAGAAACATTAAAAGGGGATAGAAATCTAGCTCAGTTGGTACGAGCGCCCCTTGTATGCACAAAGGCCTTAAATTCTATCCCTAGCACCACAATAAAGAGCTTGTGGTGGTGAATGCCTCTAATCCCAGCACTAGGGGGGTGGGGGACAAAGGGTCAGATATTCACAGCCATCCTTAGCTAGCCGGAAACCAGATCGGGATATGTGAGACCCATCAAGAAAAGAAGGACAAGGAAAAGGAGAAGAAAAAGGAAGATGATGGTGAAAGGGAGAAATGGAACTAAGAGGAGGGAGAGAGAAAATATTGAAGGAAATCTACTTTTAAATGAAGGTATAAACCTAATGACAGTAAGACCTGAACTTATTCATTCATTAAAAGTCAAAAACATGGGTCAGCAAGACTGCTCAGTGTTACCCAAGTGCATGGTGCCAAGCCTAATAACCTGAGGTCAATTTCTGGAACCCATATGGTGGAAGGAGAGAACCAACTCCAACAAGGTGACCTCCGTACGTGCACATATACACAGACAACCCTACCCCACACCCATCTAACACACACACACACACACATTAAAATTTTATACAAGGTATCATATGCCAATATATCCTTTAAATGTTTTTCTAAGTTTCTTTATGAATAATAACATTGCACAATAAATCCCAGCAATCCCAAACCATAGACTAGACTGGTGATTTGGTTGAGCTGACTATACTAAGTAAAATGCACGTGAGCAATATCATTAAGTAATCAAGAAAATGAAAGAAAACATTACTATTTTCAGATTTCTAATCTCTTATTAAACCCTATGCATTCATCTTTTAAAAGCCACAAACTAACATTAACATTTACAGTTAGATCTGTAATTCCTTTAAAACAAAAAATAGTTCCATCCTACCTTCCCAGCACTTTCTCAGGCACACAGAGGAATTAACAGTATTATGGTAAACAGTAAGAGGCAGTTGCTTAAAATATACATGTTTCTACTCTGTGTTTGCTCTTGGACTGAGTCCACTACACTCAGTTTCTTCATGTAAACCGAGACTACACCAAGTAGTATCAAAAGCATTATGGTATGGCTCAAACAAGTGTGGCATAGAAACAAGTTAACTTGGAAGTCAGTGACAAAGGCAGAAAAGAAGACCACTTATTCTTTTAATTTGTAACTATATAAACAGACTATTTTTACTGTTTATTCATTTTACAATTATCTCTCTTCTTCTTAGTTGTCTTGTAATAATCACTTTAAGGAGAAAATCACACTATTTACTACTACATGTCTGCTTGTCTAAGCCTACCTGACTAACAACTTGAAAGGGTGAGGTTATTCAGCAGTAAGTCTCAGAAGCTGAGACATTCTAGGCCTAGATAAATTCTATGAAGACTAGAAGCTTCCAGGACTAGGGCTACATTAGCAGAGGAAGGCAGTAAGCCTCAGAGACAACAATTAATCAGGAGAATAAAAGTTACTTTTACAGACAGACAGACATGAACTCTAGAAGAGAAAGAAAACTTAAAACACTAATGGTATTCATTAATTTCAAAAGTATTATTAGCATTACAAAGATAGCCTAGTATTACCTGGAACAAAATTCAGTGGTAATCTTCTCGGTGAAACTGCTCTGGGGTGCTGCTTACTGATTTCTTCATAAATCTGAAGCCTCTCCTCTAAAGAACCTAGTATCAGTAAAAATGTGAGATTATAGTACCCTAACTTTTATTTAAAACAGTGATGAACTTTTTAAGACAAAAACTGCACTGTTGGTATCAAAGCTGCTCACAATTTTGTAAAAAATTACATTTAAAACTGTGGTGGTAAAAATAATGTAATCAGGAAATCATCATCCTGCATATATGTGTGTAGGGTGGGGGTTGGTTCCTGGTTTGTTTGTTTTTTTTAGACAGGGTCTAAAAAACTATATACATAACTCTGGCTGGCTAAAAGTTCTCTATATAAACTAGTTCAGCCTCTGAACTCGGAGACCCACCTGCCTCTGCCTCCCAAATACCAGGATTAAATGCATGTGCCACATCCTAAAATTATCCTTTGAAACCAAATCTCCAGGAAAAACCCAACCATCTTTTCTCGACTACAGATTCTACATACCGCTCAACTAAATCACATACATCAAGTCACACAGAGATGCTGCATGTCTCTTCTACTCCTTAGCTTCCAAACCATAAAAAAGAAAATCATTTTATAACATTGTTTATAATATACCTTATATAAATCCTCTAAACTAATGGGGCTTCCCCCTAAAAGTCTACAATAACTATTAAGCTTAAATAACAGTTTTAGGATTGTAGTCATAAATGTTTTAGTTTAAAAATGAACTATATTTTCTCAATTTGACACTTAAAATCTTTAATGAAACTCCATATGAAACAAAACAAAACAAAAAACCTTATTAAAAGAGATTCTTTAGAGGCAACAGAGATGGCTCAGCCATTAACAGTACTTGTTTCTCTTTCAAAGTACCTGGGTTTAATTCCCAGCACCTACATGGTGTCTGTAATTCTAATCCAGAGAATCTAGCACCCTCTTCTGGCATCTTTGAGTACCAGGTACACACATATATGCAGACATTTATGCACATAAAATATAAATCAGTCTAAAACACAACAAAAAAGAACAGATTCTTTAAAGTGGAAGCTATTTCTCCCAAATAACATACAGACGTGATAAACTCCATCCGAGAATCATTTAACTTTTAGTATCATAAACAAAATCCACACAAGAATGACATACTATATCCAGAATTGTAACAGTGTAATTCCTGCATTATTTAGAGATACAATCATGTATAAGCAATCAGACTACCTATAGTAATGTTTTAAGAAAAAATTAAACAAATCTATTTAAGCTGTAAGGTTTTAAGTGTATTATAATTCAGATCAAAAAATGTAATTTCTAAGAATAACCCATAGTCCCAGGCATGGTAGCACATTCCTTTAATCCCAGTACTAGGGAGGCAGGAGCAGGTGGGTATCTCTGATTTCAAGGCTAGCCTTGGTCTACACAGGAGTTCCAATACAGCTAAGGCTGTATTGGAGATACTGTTTCTGAACAAACAATCAATCAATCAATCAATCCTTGGTAACTGCAAACAGGTTATTTTCACAGTAAATGAGCTATTTGTATCAAGATTATAAAAGATTATATTTGAAGAGTTAATCTGGTAAGATTTGAATAATTTGAAGAGGTAATTCGTGTAGACTCATGTCTTCCCCCTGTACTATTGGAGTGCCAATATGGTTAGATTTTTTTTTTTTTTTTAAGTCTTTCGAGACAGGGTTTCTCTGTGTAGCCCTGGCTGTCCTGGAACTCACTCTGTAGATCAGGCTGGCCTCGAACTCAGAAATCTACCTGCCTCTGCCTCCCAAGTGCTGGGATTAAAGGCGTGCGCCACCACTGGGGATCTCTGAAGAATATTTTTTTCATATTCTGTTAACAATTTAGAGACTTCATAGAACATTAAGGACTTTTACCTAAAATATATAATGAAGACTATTAATTTAAGTATATTAAGAAAAAGAGATATCTCTGCATTGCATTCCAGATAAAACAAGTCTTATCTATGTACTTAAATTAGTATTAAGATACTAATATTTTAACACCCTACTTGAAGGAACAAGTTGGAACTACAGAAGTTACGGGGGGGGGGGTGTGCATCTGAAAGAATCTAAAAACATAAGTAGTATAAGTAGTTTCAAAAGCAATAGTTTATACTATCAAGCACCTTAAAATGTGAACTATGGTACACTTATTTTACTAAAACATTTAAGGACTTTATTATTATTAACTGCTATGCCAGTGTGGTGGTTAACCTTCACTGTCAGCTTGAATGGATTTGGAGTCATCTAAAACAAACCTCTGGGTCTGACTTCAAGAGCATCCAAAGAGGTTAAACAGACAAGGGAAAATCCAGAGAATATGAGTAGCACCATCCATAGGTTAGAATCCAAGGGTAGAATAAGAGAGAAAGGAAAAGCTAGCTGAGTACCCATATAAATCACCTCTGCTTCCTGTCACTAGCCACTTCACTGTCCCACCCCCATGCCTACAGTGGGCCAAAATAAACCTTTCTTGTTTTTGTCTAGTGACTAGGCACTAGTTAATAACTAGGCATTAAAAGATAAAAGCCATAGTTATTTTAAATTTCCAACCTCAATACATATAGCTTTTGCCTTGTTTTTTTTTTTCAAACAATATTTAGTCAATATTTTAATTTTAATCATTTTCCTAAAAAGATCTATTTAAAGAAAAATTTTAAAATGTTGTAGCTATTTCAGACATGCTTTTCATAAATAAATAGCATTTTAAGTTGGGCCTGGTGGTATGTGCCTATAATCCTAGAACTTGGGATAGAAGAATAGAGCTCAAGGTCAATCTAAGTTATAGCAAGTTCAAAGCCAGCCTAAGCTACAAGAACTTGTCTCAATAAAATAAAATGAAATTTTATCTATGATTTTAGGAATAGTAACTGCTCCTATCAACATTTAATTCTACAAATTTTAGGTAAAATTTGGAATAACAATCTCAGGAGTTCTCAAAATCGTCACAGCTATCTAATTTCAAGATACATATTGACTTGGCTTGAAAGTAAGAGAATGATTTTTATATTGCCTTTCTGTACTATATAACCTCAGTGAGTATTCTTTCACTCAATCATTGTATTTAAAATCTAAGATAACAGATCTTTAGTGATATAATAATATTAATTACTCCATTTTCCAGAAAGGAAATGCTCATTTTCTTCCTCATCTCTCTAGTTAGCTTTTCTGTGCGTGTGTGTGTGTGTGTGTGTGTGTGTGTGTGTGTGTGCGCGCGTGCGTATGTTTCTGCATGTTCATATATGTAAGTGTGGCATGTGAATGTCATGGTATCTATAAGAGGTGAGAGGATAATCTCTTGTGTCAGTCCTCGCCTTCTACTTTGTTTGAGACAGGGCCTATTGTTCACTGCTGCATACACCAGACCACTTGGCCCACCAGCTTCCAGAGATAACAAACATTACCAAGTCTAGATTTACAAGAGTTCTGGATATCTGACCTCAGGCTCTCACACTTCCTCAGCAAACACTTTATACACTGAGGCCTCTTTCCATGCCTGTATTTGTTTCTGAAACAGGGTCTTAATGCTCAGACTACCCTTGAACTAGTCAGTCTCCTACCTTAGCGTCCTAGGATTACAGACATGTATCGCCACACTTGCTCTTGTTTGCTAAAATTTTAAATGACTCTTACTCTCACTGGCAAGTTCAGAGTCTCAGGGTTCCAATGTATACTGAAGATCAGCTGAGACATCCAGCCTCATGGAATGAACAGTTATTGGATTCCTGGACTTTCTATCAGGACACAACCATTGTTCAATAGCTGGACCACAGCCTGCAAACCGCTCTAATAAATCCATTTTTAACATAAATACATATTCTTTCAAGTTTGGTTCTCTAGAGACCCTGAGTAATACTCTAATATGAATTAAAAAAAAAAAAAAAGATTTTAAACGAGTAAAGGAATCTAAAAGCATCTATTAGCATTGTTATTTAAGTATGAACATTTTAGTTAATTTTCATACCCACATATAATCTGTAACTTTACTACATGGAAAAACAACTGTTAATGCTAAAATTATCTATTCTTAAAGATTAGTACAGCTTTCATTTTAACACCCTTCGAAAGCTCGTTAAGGAGACGGAGGGAATCATTACATACGGAGCTGCAATGCCTTTTCCAAGCCTTCATAGTAACACCAATTTTCTGCATTCCAATCAATCAAGTTTCTGAATACTTCACTGGCTTCTTTTAGTCTTCCCAATTTCAACAGCATTTCCCCTAAAATTAAGTTTAAAGATACGTTTTACTTAAACATTACTTTTCTGACCCAAAAGAATTCTCTAAACATTATTAGTAAACAGATATTTTAGGAAAACCTCAATTCTGTGTGCTTCCCTTAGGGCATGTTATATATTAATTAATGTATAGTTTGTCTTCAGAAATGAACCACTTTCATTTTTGACTCCTTCCCTTTCCCTAAATATACATACAGATACTAACTTCTTAGTTTACAAAAAGTATCTTTTCATTATACATATTTTTATGGCCTCCTGGAGATAACTAAAGCTAAACAGTAAAATCCAACTAGCAAATCATCCGAATGAAATATGCCAACCTTATTACTGTAAAATTTAAGTGTTATCTTCCTTGATCAGTTCCTGTATTAAGTAACTGTCCATTCTCTTGGTTTCTTTTCTAGACCATTAAAATTGTTTAAGTTGACTTAACACAATTATCTAACTAAACATTATTTCACAGCAAGAAACCACATAAGCCATGTTGATAAGTACACTGTCTTTTAGGTTCAAACCTTTTTACTAATTTACAAAAATCGCAAGTGAGTCTGGAAAACAAGGCTCTAAAAGCCCTCAGACACAATGGGAAGCACACTTAAACTAAGGTAAAAGAGGCTTTTCTTAAATGAATACACCACCCATTCCTATTCCTGATAGCTCCCATTCCCCAGGGAACCAATTTCAAAAAGGGGGAGGGGGCGCTTTGGAATATCTCTGTGATATTACTTAACATTCATCATACTGGGGTCGATGGCATATAATTTATTCATATTAATTTTCCCATTTTATATAAACAACTTCGAAAATAGCTAGGTATAATTACATCACACAAAGCAACTTTGTGAACTTGAGCAAATAGTTAGGCCTGATACAAAATGGGTAGATATAACTGTTGGGTAAAAGAGAAACAGTAAACATGCCCTAACTCCTGCACTATTATATTTTGCCCGATCTAATCACTGTCCTGCTTATCCCATATATAACTGGCAACAGCATATTTTCACTCCCATAAACATCTGTTATCTGCTACCACCATGAAGCAAATAGTGTAAGTATACACAGAACAAAAAAGTACACATATACATCAATTAAGTGAAAATCTACTAATGTATACAATTTTTGAAAGGATCTTGTAAGCTAATGATTACAAATGGCATAAATACTGGAATATTAAATGGGCCTACAAAGTTCACTGAAAAAAATAACATAGCCCACCACCTCTATAAGCCATATTGAGAACTGGCTATTTTATTCAAGATTAGAGCTCCCCAAATCTTCCCTACCAACATATGAATGAATGTGGTAATGAAGCTATTTACCAGATTTTTTTAAATGACACTAGTGTCACTGTATCATACTTATTTTGTAATAACTACATTCTTTCTTAATGCTATGAAACAAAGAAAGCCACAGAGAAACAGCTGCCTGATAATTAAGATTTAATCACAAAAATAGCAATAACACACCAAGAAGGAAAAATAATTGCCTTTTTCTTTGTTTTCATCAATTACAGGCAGTAGAATAAGAAAAAAAAAAGAATTCTATTTTATTGATAATTTGAAAAAGTGTTGTCACTAATACTGATACTAATATTAATTATAATAAGTTACTAAGTTAGGTATTAGAAAGCCGGCTAGGTGCTTAATGCATGCATTGCTCTTGCAGAGAATTTGAGTTTAGTACTAGCACTCAAACTGAGCAGCTTACAACCACCTACACCTGTAGCTTCAGGGGATCCAATGCCTCTTGCATCCTGACAGCTGCACTCACCTATTATACCCACATATAGACACACACACATCTACACAGTTAAAAATAATAAAAAACCAAATCTTAAACAAGCAAACAAAAAACTAAAGGCTGGAGAGATGGGCTCAGTGGTTAAGAGCACAGACTACTCTTGGAGAGGACCTGGGTTCAATTTCTAGCACCCACACGGCAGCTTATAACAATCAAAACCTCCAAATCCAGAGGACCAAACACCTTCTTCTAGTTTCTGAAGGCACCAGTCATGCACACAGTACACACACATACATGCAAGGCAAAACATTCATATACATAAAATAACTAGAAACCCAAGTCAGAAAATGTTACACATTAGCAAGAGGACAGCAGCTTCTCAATTCCCCCAACGTCATCAAAAGAATGTCATAGCGATTAAATTAATAATGGTTTAATAACCAAGTGCGTAGCCACCAAATACACAGGGTTACTTAAGCGTTAGGACAAAAATTAAAGGGCCATTAAACAAAACAAAACAACAACAACAACCAAATCAACTTACCCTTAATTTCTTCCACCAAAAGTTTATCACATATCAGCTTCTCATATGTTTCTATATGTTCCAAAGATTCCCGAAATAAATGTGCCTCTCTCATCACTTGATTCTGATATAGTAGCAGTTCGCTATATTCATAAGCTATTTTGTTGGGAGGAACCTAGAAGAAAACAATCAAATCACCTTATTTGTGTAGCTATATAAATTAGTTACAGATCTTTAATTTTTTTTACTCAGAATTCATTTGCAGATTTAATCCAGAAGCAGTTAAAAATAGGTTAGCAAATAATTAATTCCATCTTTAAAATAAAACAGGTTTATAAGGCCAAGTAAAGAGGAACAGATCTTAAATTCAGATATAAAAGTAGATGACAAACGTCTTAAGGAATCTGCCAAAATTTTTTAAAGAAAAAACAGAACCAATAATGGAATTTAGCAAAGTTTTATACAAAGTTTCTTCAAGGAAGTACTGTGAAGTAGGGCATAGCGGAGTAATGTCAGCACACACAACTGCAATTCAATGCTCAAAGAAGCAGATGCAAGAAAATTCAGAATTTAAGGCCAGCCTCAGACAGGAAGGAGGAAGGGGAAAGCTTCCTTGGACACCTCTTTCTAAATTACACGGTAAGGCCTAAAGAGAACCAAAGGAGTTACTCTCTTCCTGGCCTTTATACTGCACAAGAGAACAGGAAGACCTGAGGCAGTGTTATAAAACCTCTTGTTTAATGTTGTGTAGGCATGGTCCAACACATCCATACAAAAAAAGTAAAAAAATGTAAGTTGGTTTTGGATCAGCTCAACAAAACCACTAACTTAACCTGGAATGACTAAAGGGAAAAACAGAAAAATCAGAAATTAAAGAAACATCACCACAGGTCTTGGAGGAGGAAGAGGAGGAAGAGGAGGAGGAAGAGAGAAAGAAAGATGAAGCAAAGAAGATTAAAAGAGAATACCACAGAAAATTAAATGATAAAAAAAAAAAACCTAAGATAAAATGAACTAAATAAAAGCTTTTATAAAAACTGACTGAAGGGGCTGGAGAGATGGCTCAGCGGTTAAGAGCACTAACTGTCCTTCCAAAGGTCCTGAGTTCAATTCCCAGCAACCACATGGTGGCTCACAACCATCTGTAATGGGCTGATGCCCTTTTCTGGTGCGTCTGAAGACAACTACAGTGTGCTCATACACATAAAATAAATCTTTAAAAAAAAAAAAAAAAAAAAAAACTGACTGAAGATATAAAAAAATCTGAATAGCAATAGAAAGTAAATTCATAATAAACATCACACAAAGACCAGGACTAGATGGCAGCACAAGTGCATTCTAACAAATGTTTACAGAATTAGTGCCAATCCTTCAGACCGTTTCAAAACAGAACAGAGGAAACACTTCAAAACTTACACTGAGGCCAGTATTACCTGATACCAAAAGTAGGCATATGTATCAAAACCAAACCAACCAACAAGCCCCCTATAGACCAGTATCCCTTTGCCCAGGGTTGGTGTGTAATTTTGTTTTGTTTTGAAACAGGGTCTCACTATGTAGACCAGGCTAGTCTGGAACTCACAGAGATCTGCCTGCCTTTGCCTTGCTGGAATTAAAAGCATATGCTACCATACCCTGAGATGGTCGGTCAACCTGACACATTTAGAATTATCTGGGAAGAGTCTCAATGAGGGACTGTCTATCACATTAGCCTGTGGGCATTTCTGTGGGATATTATCTCAACTGATGTGAGAGGATCTCCTTTCCCTGGGCTTGGGAACCTGCACTGTATAAGCGAGAAGAAAACAAGCCAAAGATGTAAATGCATGCATTCATTCTCTTGGCTCTTGACTATAGAGGTCACTAGATACTCAAGTTCTTGCTGCCTTGACTTCCCTGATATGACTGCAACCTGGAATTGTGAGCTTAAAATAAAACCCTTTCTCCCCTAAGTTACTTTGGTTAGGATGTTTTATCACAGCAACAGGAAAAGAAAAGAAGACATCTAGTATCCCTATACTTCATTAATAATCAGGAAGACACAACTGGACCAGGGAGATAGCTAGGTGGGTAGGGAGTGCTTTACAACCTAAGCTCAGTTCCCGCGAACTATATGGTAGAAGGAGAGAACCAACTTCTCCAAGTTATTCTCTAACCTCGTATGTTACACAAATACAAAGAAATGTTTAAAAAGAAAAAAAATCAAGAGAGGTTAGCGAAGTCTTTTATTCCCAGATGTAAAAAAAAAAAATCAATAAGTAACTGGCACAAGGTGTCAGCATAATACAGAGAAACAAAATTCACGCAACAGTGCTGGTGAACGCTTGAATTAGCACAGCTACTTCCCACGCACACGGTGGTAATACCAGATCCAGCACACACTTACTCACAGACCTGTTACACTTTTGTAATTCCAGTGTTAGAGTTACACTGAAGACAAACACAAATGTTGTCAAAGAAGCAACAAAATAGCATTGTTTTTAATAGAGACAAAGTAGACCAACTATTCCTCATTTATACAACAGAAAAAGACACAGTATTTTAAAAATGGATAAACAGCCCTAAATTAACATGAATAAGTCTCCAAAATGTTGAAGAAAAAACTAACATGTTGGGGAGATGGCTTAGGGAGTAAAATCACTTTATATATGTATATATCCATCCATCCATCCTCACAGCAAGGTGGAAGGCAAGAACTGACTCCTGGGGGTTTCCTTCTGACTACACACACACAGAGCCATCCACTTACAACACACATTTATACACACAAATAAAACAATAAAATCTATCAGGCTAGAAACAGTGATACATGCCTATAACCCCAGCACCAAGAAAGGTAAGCTTAGAGGATCTTGAGTTCAAGGCCAGACTGGACTACACTTAAAAATAAACAAGCAAACAAAAACTCTCATGTAAATTCTTAAATATATAAACAAGTCTGTATCTTTTATAGATTTTCATTAGATACATACAAAAAGGAATCTCTGTACTAATTCCAGATTAGTGCTTACCTTGGGAAAGGTACAGGAAAAAATTTAAGCTACTTCTATATATTTTAATTTTTAAGTAAAACCTTTAACAATTATAGAAAATGTTAACATATTTAAATGAGTTAATATGCTTTGTATTTTTATAAAACAAGTATTCTAGATATTCCAAATACATTAACATAAAACAAGAACACACATACCACTGCCATATCCCCAACTAAAATAATATATATCATAGAAGCAATCCCCCAACTTCCAAATTCTTTTCATTTTACTATTTTCTTCTAGTTCTGAGGATTGACCCAGGGCTGTGCACCCATAACACAACCTACGAGACAAGAACTCTTCCTAAGCTCCATTACCAGTCATATTTTATTTCTTTACCTATCAGAATATTGAGATTTACTGTCCATAAAACTTAAGAATTGGTTTATTTTATAGTGGAAATTCTACACTTTAAACGTTTCCTAATTATTTTGAAATATTTTTCAATTTTTTCATAGTTTTCTAAGAAAATTTTAAAGGTAAAACTCAACTATTTTAGTCTGCAATATTAGGAAAAAATGTTAAAGTTCCTACTTGCTGTGTTTGTCTAAATTCTTCTAATAGTTTTAGCGCTGTATCATAATCTTTCAGCAAATGGTAAGCGATGGCATATCCAATCCAGGAAGCACGCTGTGTGGGGCGCAACTGAAGAAGTTGGTATCTTGTCTCCTAGGAAAGAAGTTTTTTCTATTAAGTTCTTTATTTATCTAACATGTTTACATTTCATCTGAATTTTAATAATCTTTAATAACACTGTAATTAATTCAATCAACAAGTATTAGTTCTAAAATGTGATAAATTCACATTTCTAATCTAAATTAAGTCTCTGTGCCTTATAGTCCTTGCTGTGAGGCTGTTATAAAATTAGGATAGCTTTTGATTATACTAGATTTTTAAAAATATTATATGAAATTAGCTTATTTACATTGTTGTAAGTTGTCTCGAATACAGGATGGACACAGGGGAAACACTATGGGGCTCTTCCAGTGGAAATGCCCACTGCCAATATAAAGCAGGTGAATTTCTGTAATACTATGAATAAAATACTATAAATTCTTCCATGGATACCCTAGAAAAACCAAGGTTGTATAGCAGAAAATCCAACTTCTCCACAGAGACCCTACCTCCCAAGAGTAACTCATTTCTTTCTCAGTGTTTTCAGCAAACCGAGTCTAGAAAATGTCTATTTAACTTTGCTGACTGTTCCGTGGTTGCAAGTGGTGCCAAAGGAGGCCATCCTTTTCAGGTCCTCTCAGCCATGTCTGGTCCCTTTTCACAGAACATCAAGTTACATCATTTTATCTTACTTTCACTCTTGTTTCTGTCACTCACTCCTTCATTAAAGTATGGGTCAGTTTTTCTCTCTGGCAAATACAATACTAAAGTGGGCCCAAGTTCAGTTCCCCGGACTCACACTGGGCAACTCACAACTGCCTACAATGTTAATTCTATGGACTCCAATGCCCTCTTGTAGCCTCCATAGGTACCTAAACACCTAACACCTATGAACAAATAGACACAATACCATACACAGAAGTAAAGAGAAAAATGGGTCTTCATGGCAGTCCTTTCCATATTATTTTATGCTTACTAACTTAATAGAAAAAGTTAAGGAATCTTCAGATTTCAGTAAAAGCTGAATGTCAAATCTATTTTCAGTTTAGCAAATATGTTAAAAGATATTAGTATTTTTTACACCAAAGACAATCATTTTTTAAAAATTGTGTGTGTGCATATGCATGCATGAGTGAATGTATATGTGCCACAGTACATATGTGGAAGCCAGAAGACAACTTTCAGAAGTCTGTTCTCTCCTTCCACAGTTTAAGTTGCAGGGATGCTACTCAGGTCATCAAGCTAGGTGGCATGTGTCTTACCCATTGAGCCATCTCAATTTACCCTTATTTAATGCTCAAGTATGAACTTCTGTAACTATTATCACAGGACAGTCCAAGTGGGTATAACATCCTGCCTTAGGCTTATTTCATTCTGAATTCACATGCCATTAAAAATTTAATCTTTACACCAAGTGTTGTGGCACATACCTTCAATCCCATTACTATAAATAAATAAATGCGCTGTATTTAAAAAGTACATTCAAGACTACTTACTCGATAACCTTCAAGATCTCTCATCTGAATCTGCAATAGAGAGAGATCCCTCAAGATTTGCAAATTATCTTTATCTAATTTGAGAGCATTTCGGTAGCACTTAATAGCTTCATCATACTTCTTATCAGAACGTTGCAGGAGGCCGTATACATGCCAACCTATCAAGTTAAGGAAACACAGACATCCACAGACACTGATATACTATGCAATAACCTCAAAAGTATTTCATCTGGAATTTGTTTCACAACGATCTGGGATCAGAGGGAAAGGACAATTAGAAACAGGCAAATATAAAAACAGTCAAGTCTCGACTATTCAAGATGGGTGATGGAACACAATGGTTCAACACTCAATTTCTCCCATTTTGTACATGCTTGAAATTTTCCATAATATTTGTAGGAAACTTTAGAAAATTCTTGGCAAAAATTTGTAACATTTTCCTACATTCAATTCCCTTGCTTTTGTAACCAAATCTCAAAATTCACTTATATAAAGACTGTCATTATTTTCTAAAAAAAGTTTAGATATTATCCAATTCTAAGTAATATAGCCACCATTTAATTCACTACTGATATTAAAAGACACAAAATTAAGTTTTATTCTCTTAGCTTATCTTATGCCAAACCCCCAAAACTACCATACTTACACGTCTTTCTCACACTGTAAACTCTGGGATAAGAAAATAATCATTTAGTATCCTGAGACCCCTAAGTTAAATATGTGAAAGCACGGAGACTATGCGTGGCAAATACCAGCCATCTGTTAAATGAATTAAATACACAAGGGCACTATGTTAAAAGGCCAAACACAAACACGGGAAATGAAAACATTTCAACAATCCTTCTTTAAAGGCTTTTAATTGGTTTACACGCTGAAACACTAGCAAATCAAAAGTACTGTAAAGATTCAGTAAAGTAAGTGTTATGTCTCTGTTAATAGAATTCAAGCTAAAGAACCAGTTTTTCCTGACACAAAATAAAACCTGGTTTTCATTTGCTAGTTTTGCAGTGCCAGGGGTTATACCCAGGACGCCTTGCACACGCTGGGTATATTGCTAATTACTGATGATGAGTAATGGGTAGATACACAGACTTTATTAAAATTCCTAAGATTTCAATGTTTCACAGAAAAGTTGTAAAATCTGAATTAGAAAAGACAAGTAAATGAATGAAAACAAAACCATGAAACTATGGCAAAAGGATACAGACATGACTCCTGACGTCACTGCGAAGTCCTTTACGAACAAATTCGTATGCTTCTTCTCTTTTTCCTAAACAGTTTAACGTTAATCCTTTCATAGCCAAAGTCTCTGAAAAATAATTTTAATCTGTTTACAAATCAAAGATTCGAGTTACTCTCTCCTAGGACTTTGTTAGTAGCTGAGATCTAAAGTACTAACTACTCTTACCCCAGGGCTTTTATCTTCATCATAAAGGTACGGTGATAAAGCAATACTTTCTATTGGCTTGAAGCATCTCCCCACCCCACTGAGACCAATTTTAACTAATCATAATCTAATTTATACCTCACAAAAAGAATGACTACCTAAATATATACATTCACCATATTCAGTATTGAACAGATTTTCTTTAACCTAAGTCCTATTCTAAAATGACTTAGACTGGAATAGAGTTCTACCCTTTAGAAGACTCTATATGGAGGGATTTATATTTAACAAAAAAACTGAAAAATTTAACAAAGCAGGCATCTCAGTCCTTTTGAATCAAATTTACAGTAATTCTATGCTTTCTCAAGGACAGTTCATTTCTTTGTGTGTCTGTATATGTTTATGTGTGAGTGCAGGAGAATACATCAGGAACACATGTGGAAATCAGAGGACAACCTCAGATGTTATTCCTCAATGTTCACTTTCTTTATAAGGCAGGATCTCTTTGTTTTTCACCGGGCTAGCTGGTCCATGAGCTTCTAGGGATTCTCCTATCTCCACCTCCCAGCTCACTGTAGAGGCACTGCAATTACAGACCCCCATACCTAGCTTTTACATGGGTTCTGGAATATGTAAATGCAGGTCTTTACAACTGCTCAGAAGCACACTGCCCACCAAGTATTGCCCCACCCCACTGAGACCAATTCTAACCAATCATAATCTAATTTTTGTTTGTTTGTTAATTTAAGACAAGGTTTCTTTGTGTAGCCCTGGCTATCTTTGAACTCTCTCTCTGTGGACCAGGCTGGCCTTGATTAAAGGAATACACCACCAATGCATGGCTCATAATCTAATTTATACCTCACAAAAAGAGTGACTCTACTTAACTAAAAATATATGTTGTAATCATTTTCACTGTATTCAATATTGAACAGATTCTCTTATTTTAATAATTCTACTTAAGCTAATTAACACTAGTTTGCATTTGGAGAGGATAACATTGTACTACAGATGAGCAACCCAAGAAAATGTTAGAAAGTTAATGAAAGATGAAGATGACTTATAATAAAGTAGTTCTCTTAAAAATCCACAAAGGACTTAGATAATAGCAGTGATTTTCAAACTGATCTCTGTAAACTGTATAGTTGTCAGAACAGTGTTTCTTTTACAAAGAAATCCTGTCTTTAAAAAACCAAAAAATAAATAAAAAATAAAAAGTTTAGATTATGATTGGTTAGAGTTGGTCTCAGTGGGGTGGGACAATACTTAGTAGGCTGGGTAATTGTAAAGACCTGAATTCATACATCCAGAACCCATGTAAAGTTTTATTTTCTAAAACTTCATAAAATGAAAACTTACATTCCTTCAAAAGATTATCTAATAGTTTTAGAAAGGTGAACAGTATCAGCCTATTTTCCTAATTAAATGGTCTTAAAGTTGTCCAAGTCTAGTGTTCTAAGAGAACTTAATCAGCTATGTTATGTTATGAACCATAGTTTTCCAAGACCAATCTGATCTTCTCAACAAACAATCCCAACTAGTAAAAATGATGAAAAAAATAAATGTAGACTTTATTAGGAACAATTAAAAAAAAAAAAAAAACCTTTAACAACCTAATTATGCATCGATGATAACATATTTATAAATGATGAGGCAAATAGGAGCCAGCTACACGGCTCAGTGAGTAAACACTGGACACCAAGCCTGACAACCTGACTTCAACCCATGGGACCCACATGGTAGAAGAAAACCAATTCTCTGAAGTTGTTCTTGGGCCTCCACACATGTACTATGGAATGCATGCAACCAGTACATACACTCACACATGATAAACACAGAAGTAAGAACATCAAAGAGTAAAACGTGTCTTTACCTTCACACTATTCTCTACTGCAAACAACAGCCTACTTTTACATACAAGAAACTGAAGTAAGAAATTAGTCTAGTCAGAGTGACAGATGAAAGAAATATAACCTATAAACTGAGCATTCCTTGTCCAAAAGTCCCAAATTCTAAATGATCCAAGATTTGAAACTAGAATTTCAAGATGTTTTGAATTGGTGTGTATAACTGGTAATCTAAACAATTAATCCAAAATCTGAACTCATCTGCTTTCTGAAGCACTTCTGAAGGGGGATATTAACAGGCACATTACCTCATCTAATTGTCTCTCATTGACCTCCCCATCTAAAAGTAAAGGCACTGCAAATACTAAAGCATGAAACTAGCTCAGCATGAGATTCACTTGAAACATAACCAAAAAATGCTAAACATTCATTCACAGAGCCACAGCCTTAGAATCTTCACTGTCAAAACTCCTGCCGGGTTTTAGAATTATATCCTCCCAAAGCAACATTGCACCGGATGAGACAGTACCTCCATGTTCAGCAAATTTCGGGTTCGAAAGAATCATCTTACAAAACTTGAGGCCATTTTTGTACTGCTTCTGTTCGTAACATTTCTAAAAGGAAACAGATTATTTTATAAAATAATGAAGCAATTTTCATTATATCATATAAATTCAAGATCCAAAGTCTAAACCGTGATGACATGCTCTTCTGTTTATATGCCTTGACATATAGCATTTCCACTATTATAAGAGATAAAGACATAAATGAATGAACTCAATAAATGCACAATCATCAACCAACACTGACACAGAATAAAGAATTTTAAAGCCATGTAACTGTGACTTAGCTCACCGACTTTCCCCAGTGCCTTCCTCCAATCATTCTGATCCACCTCTGGTAACTTCTGTTCAACTTTTCTGGTATCAACTTTATTTGGTTACACATGAGCCCTCGAGTCCCTGAAGTATCTGTCTATGCCTGGCTTATTTCACTTAACATGATGTCTAATTTCATCTATGTTGCTGAAAATATTATATTTTCATTCTTTCCAGCTGATTACTATCTCATTGTCTGTGCCACACTGTTTTATCCATTTATCAGTTGAAGGGCATAGACTGTTTCCATTTACTGGCTATCATGCATGATGTTGAATAGTGCTGCCAATACACACCACAGATGGCTCTTCAACACACTGATCTCAGTTCCTTTGGATATTCCCAGCAGTGGGACAGTGGGATCATATGGTAACTCTATGGGTACTCTTATTTTAGTTTGATTTTCTGTTTGTTTTTAGAAACTTAAGAGTGTGTGTGTGTGTGTGTGTGTGTCTGCGCATGTGCTCGCGCACTCACGCACGCGCGAGCATGTATAGATCAGAAGAGAATTTAGAGAGTTGGTCCTCTTTTTCCACCTTTCCACAGGCTCCAGGGACTGGACTCTGATCCAAGCACTTTACCCGCTAAGCCATCTCACTGCCCCACCATACTGTTTTCTATATTGGCAGTACTGACTTCCATGACCAAAAACAATGTGCAAGGGTTCCATTTTCTCTACAACCTTGCCATCACTTCTCTTTAGTCTTTTTAATTTTATTTAGTTCTTATAAAAATTCCTTTAAAGTGGTGTTATTATCTTGCTTTACTAATGTGGAAAGTGAACCTCTGAACACAGATACAAACCTACCTTTGTGCAAACTGTGGTCCAGCTACAAAGACTATCATTCATCTAACGATAGCACAAAAGGCGTCTTTACTCCCAAATCACACAAGTCAGGCTCCTCAGCACTTCCTCATCAATTATACTGTTCAGACTGTGTCCCATCCCTCAGTATGCAAGCTTGCCCCGCACTGGAGGGCTCCATACTAAATTTCTCTTAACTAAAATGTCCTTCCTTCCATCTTTCCGTGGCCGTTCCTTATGATCTAAGCTACTCTTCACCTCCTTGACCATGCTACGTAACTCTGCCTACCTCCCACCTTCTGTCTATCTATACTATCACTCTTTCGTCCGCTACAGTGATATCACTCTATTGTCTCTGACATTCTTATTTACTATCTTCAGAACCATCTTGTGAACTCTAGAAGGAATTCTTCAAAAAAAAAGACTTATTTTTATGAGTTCACTGTAGCTGTTTTCAAACACACCAGAAGAGGGCACTGGATCCCGTTACAGACGGTTGTGAGCCACCATCTGGTTGCTGGGAATTGAACTCAGGACCTCTGGAAGAGCAGTCGGTGCTCTTAACCTCTGAGCCATCTCTCTAGTTCCAAGAATGAATTCTTGTCTAGGCTTCTTTACACGAGACAAGTGATCAAGAGCTGTTCAATAGTCGGGCAGTGGTGGCGCATGCCTTTAATCCCAGCACTTGGGAGGCAGAGGCAGGCAGATTTCTGAGTTCAAGGCCAGCCTGGTCTACAGAGTGAGTTCTAGGACAGCTAGGGCTACACAGAGAAACCCTGTCTCAAAAAAACAAAAACAAAAACAAACAAACAAAAAAAGAGCTGTTCAATAAAACCATCCTCCTAAATTCAAAGTAAAATGGCACCAAGGGCATAGCTAATTCTTGAAGCAGATTTTGGATGTGGAGGAGATAATTTGAAAGTCTTCATTAAAATATATTTAAGTTGAATTTTCTTGATTGGCAGAAAATATTGAAAACAGAAAACAGAAAAATATTGAACCATATGAATAAATTAAGTAGCTATGTGGCCAAGTCTGGTGCCTCATTTCCTATAATCAATCAATCCCAGTCCTTAGGAAGTTAGTTGAGACGAAAGACCTGCCATGAGTTCTAGGCTAGCCCACAACCCACTGTGGGCTAGAGTGAAACTCTGAAACCTAGTCTCAAAGTAAATAAAATACAACAGGGCCAGTGAAATGGGTCAGTTAGTAAAGATGCTTTGCATCAAGCCTGACAACCTGAGTCTGACTGTGGGAGGAGACAACTGGAAGCTGTCCTCTGATCTCTGCACACACCATGGTATAATAAAAAATGTTTAAAGGTCCAACTATAGAGGTTCCCTTGACAATTAACAAAGACAGTGGGATATAAGCAGAAGGAACTACTGAGGAAGCGTATCAAGTGTTCTTTAAATAATACTGATCTGTGACAGTTACCAAAGGAGCGAACACTTTTGTCATTTATTTGCCAAACATGCTTCTCTACTAACTGTATCAAACTGAGATTTGAAATATTCATCCCAAGGCTAGATATGGTATCCAGAACTGTAATCCCAGCACTCTCTAGGCAAAAGCAGAGGACGAGTTCAAGGTTATCTCTGGCCAACCTGAGATATATCCCCCCACCCCGTCTCAAAAAAAAAAAAAAAAAAAAAAAGTCCCCCAATCCACTTGTATCATTGATCACGGTTAACATTCTCAATACTACACGCCAAGTTTCTGTTGGCTTGAACCAATACTACTGTAAATTGTTGTCAGGTGATGGCAATGAAGTACTCTATGATCAGCTCATCAACAGCTAACTGCTCTTCAGCCATGTGCTCGAAATATAAATTCACCCTGAAGTCTAAAAGTTTGCCCTGCAAGTACCACATTTTCAAATTAAAAAGGCAGCTTAGAAAATACAGCTATTAACTCATATTCTTTTCTAAATCTTAGAGTCCCAGGGCATACTGAGGAGCATGTCACCTCTCTCCTCCCTGAAAGGATATAACCTGGAAAACGGTAAAGGTGCCAAGGTGGCACCTTTGTCTGGGCATAGTGGCAAATGCCTTTTATCCCAGCACTCGGAAGGCAAAAAGAGTAGCTCTAAAATCCAGGCTAGCTTTGTCTGCACAGAGATCCAGGCCAGCCAGGGCTACAGAGTGAGCATGTCTTAAGTAAAATTTAAAAAACGTAAAACCGAACCTCTTTTAGCTTGGCATGGGTCTGACATGACCAAGGCAATTATTATTATCATCATTATTATTATTTAGGCTTGCTTCAAAGCCACGTAAATGATCTAAAGCGCAAAGCCAGTCTCTGCAGCTTTCATCACAAGGACGAGTTAGAAGCAAGTTTCCGGAAAGTCACTTCCAAAACTGGGCCACCACAAATATGCAAACTCTCCCGCACGGAGGCATGGGCTCCCTAGGATCGCAGGCTCGATTTCCCGCACCCCCAAGCAGGGGTGGTTGGCCCAGCCTACACCAGAAGCAGCTTTGACTACCCTGAGGGGCTGACAGCAGGGACGCGCTGAGCCTAGCGCCAGAGCTGGAAAACTCCAGCAGTGGAGCCAGACCAGCATGCTACAGAGTCTGGGAGGGAGCGCCGCGGAGGGAGAGAAGAGGTGGAGCGCCGCGGGGGAGGGAAGGAGAAGCAGCCAGAGGAGAGCCGGGCTCCGAGGTAAAGGAAGCGCGCGGAGGTCGGGTGGGCTACCGCTCACCAGCACGCGCTTGAAGAGGGCGCTCTCCTTGGCGGGCAGCTGCACGCAGGGCATCACGGCGATGGGGAGGCCTGCTGGACCGACCAGCCAGTACCCGGGCCGCGGGATACCTCAGCAGGATGCCACGGGAAGCGGAACACAGCGCACTCCAGTGGGCAGCCCGGGAGGGAAGCCCGCGCGCGCCCGCCAAGATGGCGTCCAGGGCCCGCCCCCCGCGATGCGCATGCGTAGTCTCACGGCCGAGAGAAAGACTAGACTCTTCTCCCTGGGGAGGTCTCCAGGTCGGTGCAGGGCTATGGCTCCTGTCACCTCGTCAGCGCCAAATCATTCCTGTGCTCTAATCTCTGTACGCTGTTCGTCTCACGCTGGTTATTAGGCTTCTGTCCTAGATGATGTAAATTTTTTTTCTGAGTTAACTTTTATTTTGTGCAGTGGAAACACTGGTTGATACAATGAAGACTCTTGGTTTAGAATCCATTTTTCCTTTTCTTGCTGTTTTTAAAACGACTCTTTTAAAAGAAGCCTTATCTTTTCGGTGCATATCAAAGTAGTGATCAGACCTTGAAATGAAGGAACTGGTGTGAAAGCCCTTTTCGGAAAAGGGTAGGAAGGAGAAAGAAAAGAATCTCAGTGTATGGGACCCAACATTTTCAGTAATAACTGCAGTAGTTTTATAGGTCTACTGACTCTCGAGTCTACTGCCTCTTTCACCACATAGGCTACTCAATAATGGGAAAAGCAGGATACAATCTAGAATGTTCCAGGGATGATTTCTCCAACAACTAAAATGTACTAATGGCAGGTAACAACATACAGATAGACATCTGTGACAAGAAGGATCACATACTTGATGGTGGTGTAGTATTAAAAGATGTATGTAAACATATGTATATAAACTTATATACATTCTGAATCCTAATTTCTGCATGTGACTATAATAGCACTGGAAAATCAAGGGCAAGAGGATTACAAGTTCAAAGCCAGGCTAGGCTATGTAGTGAGAATCTTTTTGGTTTATGTGGTTTTTTGTTTGTTTGTTTGTTTGTTTTTAAGGGGATAGGGAGGATGCTACAGGCAGCATGAAATGGCTCAGTCTGTAAACCTGAGTTCATTCTCCAGAACCCTTTTGTTTGTTTTGTTTTTCAGAGACAGGGTTTCTCTGTGTACCCTAAGTTGTCCTGGAATTCACTCTGTAGATCAGGCTAACCTCAAACTCAGAGATCTGCGTGCCTCTACCTCCCTAGTGCTGGAATAAAAGGCATGTGCCACCACTGCCTAACTTGGAAGGTGACCCAAGATAGAGTCTGCCGGTATCAATCACTTGCCAGAGATAACTATAGGTAATAATTCTACATGAGACACCACATTGAAGGATGAAATGTTTGCTTTCAGGTGAACTTCATCCTATGCTCCTCGGCCCCTTTTGTTTGAGAGTGGGTTGTTTTGTTTTGTTTTGTTTTGTTTTGTTTTGTTTTGTTTTGTTTTGTTTTGTTTAGAGACAAGGTTTCTCTACGTCACCTTGGCTGACCTGAAACTTGCTCTGTAAACCAGACTGGCCTCAAACTTTTAGAGATCCCAGCCTGCCTCTGCCTCCCAAGTGCTGGGATTAAAGGCATGTGCCACAGATGCTTGGCCTGAAACAATGTTTTTGTTTTTGTTATAGTTCATTTGTTTGGGTGTTTGTTTGTTTTTAAAGAAGAAAAAGAAGCTGGGAGGAGCTGAAGAGATGACTCAGCCGTCAAATGCTTCTAGCTCTTCCAGAGGACCAGAGTTGGGTTCCCAGCACTCACCACCCCCTCTATACCCAGAGTACCTGCCGTAGCCTCTGTGCATGTTCTCTCTCTCTTTCTCTCTCTCTCTCTCTCTCTCTCTCTCTCTCTCTCTCTCTCTCTCTCTCTCTCACACACACACACACACACACGTACACCCACATGTGCTCTCTCTCTCTCTCTCACACACACACACACACGTACATCCACATGTGCTCTCTCTCTCTCTCTCTCTCTCTCTTTCACACACACACACACACACACACACACACAGGTACACCCACACGTGCACATGTACATATACATACATACCTTAGTTGTTTAGGCTACGATGGGGTAAAACAGGAGGGCAAGAATTCAAAGCAAAACAAAATAAAAATCCCCACCAGCTGTGCTGCTGGCAGTTCCAAGCCCAAATCTTAGACTATATAAAAGATATAATGTCTGCACAAACAGAAAGCCTAAATGAACCAGCAGCTGTAATTTTATTACTGCCTTCCTGTTTTGTCTGGAACAAAACTTATTTCTACCTTTCAACAGGAAATGAAGTTATAACATCATTGTGATCTGCTTTACAGCAGGGTTATATGAATGTAATGCTTAGTCATTCCAAAGCCAAAATTAAAAGAAAAATGTTATGTAAATCAAAATGCAGTGTTTCTCAGAACAAAAGCCAAATCCTGATCGGGAGCATCTGGGATTTCCAGCTAAACATTCCTTCCAGGCACTAGACGGGC
Source organism: Uromys caudimaculatus (assembly GCA_028551405.1). Taxonomy (NCBI): domain Eukaryota; kingdom Metazoa; phylum Chordata; class Mammalia; order Rodentia; family Muridae; genus Uromys; species Uromys caudimaculatus. The sequence goes on along the minus strand of CM052708.1, from coordinate 40,627,306 downwards.
TGTACCGCCTTTAGAATCGTGCATTAAGTAAAATAACAGTACAACCTCATGCCTGTTTTATATAACTAGCTGGCACAGTAAAATCTAGGGGTTTGTTATTATTCCCACAGCCCATTTAACCATGCAATTAAAGGCTGTTGAGAAGACAGCTGTGGTGGTTTGAATAAGAATACTTCTATGGGCTCACGTATTTGACTGTTTGGTCCCCAGCAGATGGAACTGTTGGGGAAGGATTAGGAGGTGTGGTCTTGGAGGAGAAGGTGTGTTACTGTCACTGGGGATAAGGCTTTGATGTTTCAAAATAAGACAGCATTCCCAGTTAGCTCCCACTCTACCTCATAATTATTGTCTCAGCATGTAAACTCTCAGCTACTGCTCCACCGCCATGCCTGCCTATCTGTGGCCATCCTCCCCCACATGGACTCACCGTCTGAAACTATAAGCAAATCCCCAATTAAATGGTTTTTTTTTTAAAGATTGCCATGGACTTGGTGTCTCTTCACAGCAACTGAAAAGTAATTAAGGCAACTTATTAGGTTGCATATCACATTCCACCCAGGATTCTTGGGAATGGCGGAAACCTTTGGAGGAAGTTAGATCAGAGGGTTATATTCTAGAAGGAGATACTAGAGTGCTGGCACCTCTTCTTATCACTTTGCTTCCCAGTTCTTATAAGATAAACAGACTTAACACCATGTTCTGCCTTGTCAAAGGTCCCCAAACAAGATGTCCAGGAACTGAAACTTCGGCAACCACAAAGAAAGTATTTCCTTTTTTATTTTGTTTGGGGTTTGGGGGTTTTGTTGTTGGTGGTGGTGGTTTGGCTTGGTTTTTCGAGACAGGGCTTCTCCTTGTAGCCCTGGCTATCCTGGAACTTGCTCTGTAGACCAGGCTGCCCTCAAACTCACCGAGATTCACCTACCTCGGCCTCCCAGGTGCTGGGATAAAAGACTTGTGCCATCACACCTCGTAACACATTTTTTAAAAGTTTCGAGTGTTTGAGTGTTGCATGCCAAGTATGTGCAGTGCCCATGGAAGACAGAAGAGGGCATCAGATTCCCTGGAACTAGAGTTATAGATGGGTGTGAGGCACCATTTGGTGCTAGGACTGCAGCAGTCTTCTGTAAGAGCATCAAGTGCTCACCCGTGCTGATCCATGTCTCCAGCCCTAACATAGGGTTGGAGAATAGTTAGCCAGGCTTTAAATATACGCTTTCAAGTGGGATAGAGGGATACATATTTGTAAACCCAGTTCTTTGAGAGGTAGATGCAGGAGGAACAGAAGTTCAAGGTCACCCTTAGCTACAATAGCAAGTTCAGAGACAGCAGGGGCTACGTGAGACTCTATCTCAAATATGAACTAAATAAATATGCCTTTTCAATTACATTGTGAAGATCTCTTTCTGCATTAATAAGCATGTACATGCCACATTGTTTTCTTTGTTTAAAAAGTTGGCAAATAAAGCACTAGACTTAAAACTGAGTATAACTTGGCTTCAGGATTTTTTATGTTGAGGAATAACACAAAGTACATAAAAATTAATTTATATTTTTAAAATGTTCTACATATTCATCAGTCTAGTTGAGCTTTCATAACAAAATACCATAGACTGGTTCAAATTCCTCACAGTTTGGAGGTCAGAAAGTCCAAGATTAAGATAACAAGGTAAGTTTCGCCTGTTGGCTTGTGAGGGGCCACTTTCTCACTGTGTGTTCACATGACTGTTTTATATGACAATATTCTAACTGACTCCCACAGGTTCTCCTCAGATTTCCATTTGAGTGTACACTTCAGACACACTAAAATAAATATTTCCATTATTTTTGAATTGTGTGTGTGTGTGTGTCTGTGTGTGTGTGTGTGTGTGTGTGTGTGTGTGTGTGTGTGTACATGTGTGTATAGGTGCTTGTAGAGACCCAAGACACCAGATCCTCTGTAACTGGCTTAGATGCAGTTGTAAACCACCTACTGTAGTCCTGGGAACTCAGGTCCCTAGAAGAGCAATAAGTGCTCTTAACCAGTGAGTCACATCTCCAGCCCTTAGTTTTGTTTTTTGAGACAGAGTTTCACACATTGCAAGGTGGCCTTGAACTCACTATATAGCTAAAGATGACTCTGAACTTCTGATCCTCCTGCCTCTACTTCCCAAATGGACTTCAAACCCACCCCACAATTCCTGGCTGGTGCTGGAGATCAAATTCTTAAGTTTTTTATATATTCAAGTGGACTTGAGGTTTTTGAGACAGGGACTCACTGTTGCCCAGTTTGGTCTGGTACTCTGTAGCCCAGAATAGCTACTAGCCTCCTATCTCTGCTCCTGAGTGGTAAGATTTCAGGTGTGAGCCATCATGTTCAATTTAAGATTGTTATAGAAATACACTAATTAATAGGTTATAGGTTTAAGGCATTTGAAGTCGTGATTATATGTAAGTAGGAATAACTACCTTGTGCATACTAGTAAATGTTAAATATAATTTTGTTGTATGTTGGTTTCTATCTTTTTCTCTCTTTCCACCGTTTTTACTTCCCCCCCCCTCTCTCTCTTGCTTTCTCTTTCTCTCTCTCTCTCATTTTTTTTTTTTGTTTTTATTTTTTTGTTTTTTCGAGACAGGGTTTCTCTGTGTAGCCCTGGCTGTCCTGGAACTCACTCTGTAGACCAGGCTGGCCTTGAACTCAGAAATTCACTTGCCTCTGCCTCCCAAGTGCTGGGATTAAAGGCGTGCGCCACCACTGCCCGGCTTCTCTCTCTCATTTTTAAACAAGGTCTTGCTATGTAGTCTTGGCTGGCTTTGTAACTTACTATGTAGCCCAGGCTGCCTCAAACTTGTGAAAACCTCCTCTGTCTCATCCTCCTGAGCGCTGGGATTACATATGTAAACACCCTTCGATTTCTGTTTCTTTTTGTGTATGTGGTTACAATTTAAGAAAATATCTACTAAAGCCAGAGATATGGAATATATTTATCTTCACTTTCAGGGGGAAAAATAAAGCATAAAGAGATCTTATTACCTATAAATGTGACAGCTAAGAACTGTATCCTACTATGTTTGCATGTCTTTACAATTGATTGGACTTTTTTTCTTTGCTTTCTTGCCTTGTTTTTTTGTTTTTGAGACAGGGTCTCATGTCTCTAAACACACATGCAAGCAACACTATCTTTAAAAATTCTAATTGTAGATATAGTGACCTATCTTTTGGGTCCCGTTATGATTTTTGAAAATACAAATTGTATAGTCGTTGTTTTAAACAATACTGGCTGAAAGTGTGACAGTTACAATTCAGAATCTCCTACATTTTTAAATGATTGATTTAAATGGGAAAAAAGTCCCATTTAAAATACAAACCCCCAAGTCTGTGTATATAGCTCAATGGAAGAGCTCTTGTCTAGCATGCATGGTCTCTAACCTTAACCTCCTGCATTTGGGGGGTGGAGAGGAGCCCAGTAACTTAGAAAATACTGCTTTAAGGGTTGGTAACACCTAAAGAAATTCTTGTGATTTCACCTATCACATACTGTAGAATTTGATATGTAAATTAGGAAAAAGTTTCGCTTCTAGGTTTGCAAGTAACTGAAAAACCTAAGTTTAGGAAGAAAGATGGAGCAAGGGGGCATGGGGTGGGAGCAGGGAAGCCTGGGGAAGGATAAACTACAACTCCCAGGATTCCTCAGTTAGGGCAATAGAAGGGGGTGATCCGCTCCCTTTGGACATCACGGCTTCAGGGAGTCAGCTCCAAAAAAGTTCCTCGCGTGGTCCTTCCAGAGAAGTCTCTTCCCTGCTTCATCATTTGTTTCTTGTTTACTGTTACGGACACCTAAGGACCATTACTCTGCAAGAAGTGTCAAAATGGAGAAGGAGCCAGGGGCAAACCATAACCCGGAAGCAGTAACCTGGAACTGATCATGCTTGCGGTACCTTGCGCTGAAATGTTGCGAGAACAGAAGGCTCAGTTATCAGTAAGAAACGAGAACGTCATTTTTTCTTCTTTTACTTCGGTATCACAATTCTTTCTCGGCAGTAAGAGGGCTTATTTTATTTTATTTTTAAAATTTTCCTACCGCCCACTTGTGTTACTTCCGTATAGAATCAATAATACTGACTTACACAATATGGTTTTCACATTCTGCGCCTGGTGCCCGTTTAGTGTCACTTTTAACACGCCAGAAACTGAGAATTGCTCTTAAAATGTCGAGTAATACAGGGTTGTGGGGGTGCTGCTCTTTCTAGGTTTAGGTAACTTTAGAAAATAACTAAGATTTCTGACCTTGATAATTACTCATTCCACGGCTGCTCCTAAAATGGAAAATTTAGCCAGAGCTATTATTACTAAAATCTGCTATCCTTTTATTCTTTTCCACCGTCAAATGAACCGGGTGTACTCAAGGTTAGATAAAAAGATGCACAGAAACTTCTGGAGTAGTAAACGTGTGACTGCTGGGCGTTCGAAAATTCTTTCACAGTCCAATTCTAGCTGTGATTTGTTACCTGACATTTATTACTAGAACCCAATATACGCTCAATCTTCTGAATATTTTTGTTTGTTTGTTTGTTTTTTGTTTTGTTTTTGGTTTTCGAGACAGGGTTTCTCTGTGTAGCCCTGGCTGTTCTGGAACTCACTCTGTAGACCAGGCTGGCCTTGAACTTAGAAATCCGCCTGCCTCCGCCTGCCTCTGCCTCCCAAGTGCTGGGATTAAAGGCGTGCGCCACCACTGCCCGGCTTGAATATTTAATTTTTAAAATGATAATTCGAAGTTAGATTTAGCAAGACTAAAGGGGCTTAGGTGTGAATGTGCTGCCAGGCACTACAACAAACAACAGTTGTAGTAAAGGCTGCTTCTGGTAATTTGTTGTGCTAAGGATCAAACCACAGGTTTTGAGCAAGTTGGACAGCTGAACTACCACTGAACTACACCACCGGGCCATTCTGCTAAATTTTGACCCTTGTTTCCATTTTTAATATCAGGAGGCAAAACATTTTCTCTCTCTTGCCCAGTAAAGTCATACTATTCTTAGCCCTTATCTGAGGGAAGAACAGATAATTATTGTACATAGCCAATTTCACCTAATCTGTCATTTTTAAAAAATATTTTTATATGTATGGGGTAACTAACTCCATGTAGGTATGTATATCACATGCATGCTTGGTGCCAGGAAGCAAGAAGAGGGTGTCAGATCAGTCTCCTGGAACTGAAGTTAGGGACAATTTGTGAACCACAGTGTAGGTGCTGGTCTTGGTTCTCTGCAAGAGCAGCAAGTACTCTTAACTGTCAAAATCTCTCCAGCTTGGTAATATTCTGTAACTGTTAGATATGAAAATAATGTGTACTGTTTAAAAGACATGGAAAAGTAGGAAAACTTAAAAGTTTTCTGTAATTCCACAACTAAGTAAAGAATGACTTACTTAGTTGTACCATTTTGATGGGTTTCTTTTGTCTTCTTTTAAAATATGTGTGATGGTTTGAATGAGAATGACCCCTGCCCTCCATAGGCCTATATATTTGAGTGTTTAGTTCTCCAGTTTGTGGAACTGTTTGGGAAGGATTAGGAGGTGTGGCCTTGTTGGAGGACATGCACCACTAGAGTGGCTTTGAGGTTACAAGAGCACATGCCAGGCCCAGTCTGCCTGCAGCTTACAGATCAGAGGTGAGCTCTCAGCTACTGTTCCAGCACCAAGTCCATCTGCTATCACACTCACCACCATGATGTCCATGGACTAACCTAAAACTGTGAGCAAGCCCTTAATTAAGTGCTTCTTTTTATAAGTTGCCTTGGTCATGGCGTCTCCTCATTGCAATAGAACAGTAACTAAGACAGTATTCTTTTTGTTTTGTTTTGTTTTGTTTCGTTTTGTTTTTTTTTTTGTTTTTTCGAGACAGGGTTTCTCTGTGTAGCCCTGGCTGTCCTGGAACTCACTCTGTAGACCAGGCTGGCCTCCAACTCAGAAATCCACCTGCCTCTACCTCCCAAGTGCTGGGATTAAAGGTATGCACCACCACCGCCTGGCGACAGTATTCTTTATCTGCTTTTTCCTATATATTGTAGAATTTTTTTTGAAAACAGAGATTATACTGTCTTGTAATCTGGGCTTTTTTTCAGTTATTAAAATATCATCATTGTCCTTTTTTTTTCTCACCAGATCCTCCTGGTGTGTTAACTTGGTCTTTTAATATTTGAGGATCTCTTCCTTTAGGTTCTTGGCTAACAGAAAAACATCCTTAAGAAGTGATCACAGGGTTGAGAATGAGAAGCACTGATCTTGGAATAGACAAGCTGTTCTAATACAAACTCTGCCTTTATCCAGTGAGGGAATACCTGTGATTGAGTTACCTAACTTTCTTTGGCTTCTGCATGCCCTGAAATTAAACAATAAACAAAGTGCTTGCTTAGCACATGTAAGGCCCAGGAACAATCCCTAATACTGCCCTCTTTCTCTCTCTCTCTCTCTCTCTCTCTCTCACACACACACACACACACACACACTCCATACCCTGTCTCTTCTCTCTCAAACTCTCTCTAATAATAATACTTAAAAAATAAATTAATAAATATAATAAAAATTGCTGACTTAAGTTTATCCAGACGTGTTGACATACACTTTTGATTCAGCATTTGGAAGGCAGAAGCAGGAAGCCCCCAGTTTGAGGCCAGCCTGAGCTACACAGGAAGACCCTTTTGTCAGTTAGACTGGATAATCGATGAGATGTTAACATTCTCCTTGAACTTCATAAATGTATGACCATGAACCACCTAAAGATGCATCATTATTTTATAGCTGTTTTGTTTGTTTGTTTGTTTGTTTGTTTTTCGAGGTTTCTATATGTAAGCCATGACTGTCCTGGACTTGCTTTGTAGACCAGGCTGGCCTCAAACTTACAGATGTCTGCCTGCCTCTGCCTCCCAAGTGCTGGGATTAAAGGCATGTTTTATAGCTTTTAAGTGTATATTTATACACTCATTTGAAGTTAGAACTGCCTTAACCCATTCTAGTATTGTATTTGTTAATTATACTCCTACACACTTGTCTTAGTTGTATATATAAAGTTATTCTTTTTTTATTTATTTTTTGACAAAATTATTTTGTGTGCATGTGGGGGTGTGCAGGTCAAGAGCTTTCAAGGATCAGTTTTCTTTATATCAGTTGTGTTAGCCAGGTGGTGGTGGTGGTGGAGGTGGTGGTGGTGGAGGTGGTGGTGGTGGAGGTGGTGGTGGTGGTGGTGGTGGTGGTGACGCATGCCTTTAGTCCCAGCACATGTAAGGAGAGGCAGGAGGATCTCTTTGAGTTTCAGGCCAGCCTGGTCTACAGAGTGAGTTGCAGGACAGTCAGGGCCACACAGTGAACCACTGTCTCAAAAAAAGAAAGAAAGGAAGGAAGGAAAGAAGGAAGAAAATAACAACAACAACCCCCGGGATTGAGCTCGGATGTTGTCAGAATTACCTGTGGGTACATTTTTTATTCTCTGGGCTATTTTGCCAGCCCCTCACTTGTTTTAATATACTATTATTTAGAGGTTTTGGGGATTTTCTGGTGGCACTTCCCTTTAATTCCACCATTTGGGAAGCAGAGGCAGGAGGATCTCTGAGTTCGTGGAAATCTTGGTCTACAGAGTGATTTCTAGGTAGCCAGAGATAAATAGTGGAACTCTGTCTATAAATAAATAAATAAATAAATAAATAAATAAATAAATAAATAAATACTAAATATATATATGCACATATATGTATATCTATGTGTGTGTGTGTATGTATCTCTGAGTTATTGACCATCTTTGGAGCTAAATGAGGCCGTGAACGAAAGGTTTCTCTGAAACTCCATATATCTTTAGAATTGATTTTCTCCACTCTTTTTATCTTACATTACAGCTGCTGAGATGAGTCGTCACCTGTGTATTTGGCTTTTTCAGAATCCGTCTCTCAGTGTGTGCCGCCAGAGACATGTCTTCCTCAATTGTCAGCAATTTAGACAGATAGGCCTTGATACAAGGCTGTGGAATTTTAGACAAAACAAGACTCACATTCTCTATCAGCTCTTAAATAAGAGTTGGTCCAGGGGCTACTGTCATCAAGACACAAGGAAGCTTTGGAAACATAAAGCCTTACAGAAGTATATGGAAGACCTGAACAAAGAGTACCAAACCCTTGACCAGCGTTTGCAGGGTATCTCTGAGAATGAAGGAAACCAAAGGGCCTTGCACAGAAGGCATGCTGAGTTGGCACCACTTGCGACTGTTTATGAAGAAATTCAGGAGGCCGAACAAGCCATTGAAGAATTAGAGTCAATGTGTAAAAGTAGGTAAAGGATGTATGTGTGTATATAAGTGTGGAATTGATTGAACTTTGAACTCTGTCTTTTTAAAAGCCTACCAATAATAAGCTCAGTTCTGGTAAGAAGACTGTATACACACTTGGTGTTTGACAAGTTTCAGTTACTAAGGATCTGCTGAGAGTCCAGGCTCTTCATGGCACTTACCTAGAGGTTTAGAGTCTAGGAGACTTGATATCATCATAGGTTTTAATTTACCAGCACTGTTCTACATACAGGAATACAGAAATGTTGGTTCCTCTTCTATCCAAGGGAGTAATGTGTCACGTGCACTTTACAGCCTGGTGACCTCTATGCTATCTCAGTCAGAGACCACAGCACATCCTAGGCCCTTAAGCTATAGAACCCATCTTCCTGGTAGAGACCACATCAATGTAGTCACACCTTAAGCTTTGTTGTGTACATGGGATTGGGATAATTGTTACCAGGAAACTTTTTTCCAAAATGGTACCATACTTAATTATGTCTAAAATAAACTAGCCTGGTGTTGGACTCCCGGGGCTGGAGCTAGCCTGGCTAACTAAGTTGGCTGAACAGGACTTCCCCTTTCGTCACTTGTTTCTCCACCAGCCACCGCGTTCTCAGGTCCCCCACAGACAGGGTCTTAGGAGACAGAGACCAGAAGGCAAGGAGGTCAAGGCCAGTCTGGACTACATAGTGAGACTCTGTGTTAAACAAAAAACTTTGTAGACATCGATGAGGTAGTTATTTAATACTTTCTCTGTAAGAATTTTAAAGCGTTTGCTATTATCCTTGTTGCTGATTTTAGGTCTAAATAAACAAGACAAAAAGCAGTTGCAAGAACTTGTGTCAGAAGAAAGGCAAATCATTGAACAGAAGATCAACAGACTGTATAATGAGGTATGCTCCGGGCTGGAGACTACTCTAAAAAGTGCTAATAGGAAGGACTAGTATTCTTCCTAGAATATGCTTTGATGTTCAAGATAACTGCCTCAACAGTTCTTTTATCACAACAAGTAATAAGCTATACTTAGTACAATTTGCTGAAGGACAATTGGAAGAGAAATTGATTTTTTTTTTTAAAAAGATTTATGTATTTATTTCATGTAAGTACATTGTGGCTGTCTTCAGATGCCCCAGAAGAGGGCATCAGATCCCATTACAGATGGTTGTGAGGCACCATGTGGTTGCTGGGAATTGAACTCAGGACCTCTGGAAGAGCAGTCAGTGCTCTTAACCACTGAGCCATCTCTCCAGCCCTGGAAGAGAAATTGAAATGTCAATGAATGGGACTCCAGAGGGAGGAAAAACTGTAGCTGAATCTATTGACTTTGTAGACAAGCAGACATGATCCTTAGTAAGGAAAGTTAGGGGACCAGGGAGACGGCTCAGCAGATAGAGGTGGCGCTATGCACTCCTGTCCTACAACCTGAGTTCCAACGTAACACACAAGGTGGCAGGAGAGAACTAGCTCCCTTCAGTTGTCCTCTGGCCTCCCCATGGCGCGCGCGTGTGTGTGTGTGTGTGTGTGTGTGTGTGTGTGTGTGTGTGTGTGTGTGTGTGTGTGTGTGTTTGTCGTAGATTGAAAATGTGCATGCTGAATACAATGGGGTGAATGCTAAGGGTGGAGGCAGCTGACTACTGCGGCCTTTAATGAGAACTAACGAGTCCTTGGCCTGCTGGGAACTCTCAGGCTTCACGGTAGAATGTCAGCTTTAGCTGGCAGTCGAGATATGGAAGGGCAAATTCCACAATAACGTCTCTTTTAGTTCAGTAGGTGGTGTGTTTTTAAAGACAACGAAGACCATAGCACTGTGTACTGTGTTTCTTCCTGTAGTAATCATCATTGTCTCTTCAGCTTTCTTACTGTGGGATTTAGAGAGTGGCTTCTGAGGACTGAGAAGGATAAATAGAGATCTCACCTATTGCACCAAAGGCAAAACCTATCCGACATTTAGTCGAGCTTTCTCCCCCGTAGACTGGAGTGTTTCAGAGAAGTGGCGGTAGGGCGGAGGGTCGGAACATGTATATGTTCAGTTTGATTTGGAAGACATTTTAGTAATCGGGAGGTTGTTTCCTATTCTTCCTGAGAGAAAGACTTTATTAGGAACCTGGGAGCCCCCATCTTTTTTTTTTTTTTTTCTGTCACATGAGAGAAGCTTTTTGAATCTTACTTTGAGTCCCCTTAATATAGTCTTTAGACAGAATGACCCCACCAAGAATGCAAGGTATGGTATAGTGCTGACCATCATTTATAGCAAGGGAGAGTCTATAATTATATGTCAAAAGTCACTTGGAGCAAACGAAGAATTTCAAAGACTTGCTTCATTCGTCAGATGAAAGATGCCACTGTGTAGAGCTAATTTTAAGAGGCAAAATCTGAACAAAGTTGAGTGGAAGTCTGGACTTTGATCATAATGAACTTCATTTTAGAAAATTAAGATAATGTGATAACATTGCAGAAAATGCTCAGGTAAGTAACTTCATTGTCATATGAACTGGCCATCTAATTAGATTTCTTAGGATATGGTTTGGGATATTACATGGTTTGGTTAATTACTGACTTCAAAAAAAACTGTTTTAAGGACTTTGATTTAATTTCAAGTGATAATATACCAAGGAAAATAAACATATCAGCAATTGCATTTTCCTTCTTTTCCAGCTTTTGGAGCATTTAATGCCCAAGGAGAAGTGTGACCGGAGTGATGTCATCCTAGAAGTGACATCTGGAAGAACTACTGGAGGTCAGAAAGTCAATGTATTGTAAAAGAGTTTTGAAAACTGAGTTTTACCTTGATTTGACATCACTTCACTGTCCCTTGAGAAGCCACTGCATGTGTTTAGTTTAGAAAATGCTCATTTCCTGAGTGCTCAATGCCTAAGGGTGGCGCTCTTTAATATATGTGCTTACTGAATAGTTTGTATATTCTCTTATAGGTGATATCTGCCAACAATTTACCCGAGAAATATTTGATATGTACCAGAATTATTCATACTATAAACACTGGAAATTTGAGCTGCTGAATTATACACCAGCAGATTATGGTAAGCGTATGGAGGCAGAGGCAGACAAATCCCTGAGAGTTTGAGGTTAGCCTGGTCTATATATTCAATTCTAGCCTAGGCAGAGCTACAAAGTGAGATCCTGTCTCAATAAATAAAAGATAAATAATGAACAAATTAAAACTTGAAAAGTACACAAAAACAACAAACAATCTTATAACAGGGGCTGGAGAGATGGGTCACTGGTTAAGGGCAGTAGTCGCTCTTTCAGAGGTCAGGTTCAACTCTCAGCACCTAATGAAGGTTCACAACTCAAAACCATCTGTAACTCCAGTCCCAGGCCTCTTCTGACCTCTGAGGGCACCAGGCATGCATGTAGTATACAGACAGACAGACAGGCAAAACACCCATACACATAAGCTTTTTAAATTTTAATAATAATAGTACTAATAAAATACAATCAGAAGATGACCTATACATAGGCTCTGTCTGCTGGGTAACACAGTACTATGCCATGAAGACGGAGGGGTGATTAACGATAAACCAGAAAATCAGCGTGGGGTAAAAGGATTAGTTAGGCAAACAGCAGAGGGAACTCAGTATGCTGCAATAGTAACCTGGTTGGCACAGACTGGCCAGGCCAGCAGTACATCTTTACTGCCTTTCCCTAGGGGATATCAGCTCTTCAGCCATCTTTTGAAATGTAGGTAGCAGGGATCTTTGTTAGCCTTTCCTTCCAGATGCTGGCAGATTGGTTGGTCCAAGTGGCCGGTGGGTGATCTCAGTTTCACAGCTAAATGTCAATATTGTATTTATTGCTTCTGTTTTCCCCTGCAAAAACCTCTTGATAAGTAGATGAACTGAAACATGTCATACTCCTTTATATGCACTGTCAGATAATCAGTATGAGTAGCTCCTCTTTTATCTGTGTAGTACCAGAGACATAGGTGGGGGTGGTGGTAGGGGTGGTGGTGGTGGTGGGGGTTTACAAATAAAGGAACCAAAGCATGGATGGGTTATGTAAGCTAGCTAACTGCATATAGCTAGGAAGAAAGGAATTTGATTGAAACTCAGTCAGCCTGATACTGGTTCTATTAATTTATATAGGAAAGTTGTAGGATTCTCCAGTTCATATAAATTCAAATGTTTGTGTTCAGCATGAAGTAAAGAGCATGGGAGGGGGGGAATAGTTTTCTTTCTTTCTCTCTCTCTTTCTTTCTTTCTTTCTTTCTTTCTTTCTTCTTTCTATCCTTCCTTCTTTCTTTCACCTTTTTAGTTCTCACTACATAGCCTTACCTATCCTAGAACTGACTATGTAGACCAGGCTGGCCTCAAATTCACAAAGATTAAACTGTCTGTCCTTCTGGAGTGCTGGGATTACATGTATGTGCCACCACTCCTGGCAAGGGGAATAATTTTAAAGAGTGTGAAGTTGAGATAGGAAATTTAGCTTCACTCTGATTTAGTTCCTGGGTGTCTTTACAATGTGGCATTAATGCATGGAATGCAACATCACCTTTTATATCTATTAATGCATATCAGCTTCTCCATCCGGTAAAATCACTGCTGCGCAGGCCTGGAGGCCTGAGGTGATTAGAGAGGAGCTACTCCAAGAAGGGCTCCTCTGAACTCCACATCAGTCTCTGTGCATGCACTATTAATTGTTTAGAAATAATTGATTATTTTCAGATGGTTAAAGGGGCCTAATTCATTGTAATTTTTAAAAGTACTATTATATTGGCAAGACTAGTAAAGGACCCAATCAAGCATTTAGCCTTTCCTATGTAACTGTGCCATTGACTAATCAAGGTGTAGATGGGGAAAGATAGGTGTATCTTTTGTTTATTTTTTTATTATTGTTGTTGTTGTTTCATTTTCTAAAATAAGGTCTTACTGTGTAGCTTTGGCTGGCCTGGAACTCCCTATATAGACTAGGCTAACCTTCGACTCATAGAAATCCACCTGCCTCTGCCTCCCAAGTGTTGGGGTTAAAGGCATGTGCCACCAGACCTGGCAGATGTATCTTTATAAATAATATATTTTAATTGGTGAGTAAAAAAGGAACCAATAAGACTGTTTTATAACCCTTAGTAATGCATTAAATGTGATAAGAAGCTGTCCAGACCATATGTTTGCAGAGCGGTGCGTGTGTGCTACAGTATGCATGTTGGGATCAGAGGACAACTTGCAAGAGTCAGGTCTCTCCTTATACCATGTGGGTCCCAGGGATTGAATTCAGATCATCAGCCTTGATAGCAAGTGCCTGTACCCACTGAGTCATCTCATTGACCCCATGTACCCACTGGGTCAAATCATTGACCCCATCTTACTATTAAAGGAGAGGTACCAGGCATCACATGTCTCCTGTAATCTTGTCGAGGGCCCAAGCTGATGTTTTATCCAGTCTCCGGACCCCAGTGCCAAATCTCAGCAGCAGAACAGGTTGCCTTGCAGTTGGGCTGGAAAGATAGCTCAGCAGTTAAGAGCACTGGTTGTTCTTCCAGAAGACCTGGGTTCAATTCCCAGCACCCACATAGCAACTCACAACTGTCTGTAACTGGATCCAGTTCTAGGGGATATGACATACAAACATACATGCAGACAAAATACGAATGCACATAAAATAAAAAAATAAAAATAAGTAAACATACGCATGCATACACACACACACACACACACACACACACACACACACACACACACACACACACGAACATGCAGTCAGCAAAACCCAGCTACTACTGGGACTTCTGTAGGTCAACTTCCAGGTAGTTCCTCAATAATGTGTAGGAATTTGAGAAATTAATGAAGAACCTGGGGATTAAGAGACTTAAAGGACATATCCCCTGGGGCTGGGAGTGATGGGCAGTGAACCGAATACCTTTTGCATGGCAAAGCATGAGCTTTGCTACTGAGCTATTAATTGCTTTTAAACAGAAACGACTACTCTATAGTGTCTAAGGAGGACTTTCAGATAAATACAGTTATGACGAAGAAGGTCAGGTAGTAAAGGCGACCATGTGCCGACTCACTGTAATGATGAGTGTCAACTTGATACATCCTAGAATCATCTAGTAAGGAAGTCTCAGTGAGGAACTGTCTAGACTAGACTGGCCTATAGGCGTCTGTGTAGGTAATTATCTTGAGTGCCTTAGCTGATGTCGGAAGACCCAGCCTGAAGGTGGGTAGCCCCATCCCCTAGTTTTAGGCCTTGGACTGTAGAAGACTAGAGAAAGCCAGCTGAACAGCGGGCACATGTTTATTTTTCTCCCTGCTTGACTGTAGATATAGTCAGTTACTTCAAGTTCCTACCTAAACTTCCCTGAAATGATGGACTGTAATGTGGAATTATGAGCTAAAGTAAACCATTTTTCCCCTAAGCTGGTTTTCTTTCAGTGTCTTATCACAGCAACAGAGCTTAGACTAGGACCCTCATAGGGAAGGGTAAGGACTGGGACTGAAAGGGACCTGGGGGAGGAACAGGGGAGCAGGTAGTTATTGAATTACATACTTGAATCTCTGTATAATCAAGAGTTACCTCTTTTACATTTATTTACTCATTTATTTTGGGGGGAGGGGCGCGTTTTGGGTCCATGTAGAGGTCAGAGGCCAGCTTTCAGAACTTAGGACTCAGGTCATCAGACTTGGCAGGAAGCGCCTTTTTCTTCTGAGACATCTCACTGGATACTGCACAACTTCTTATGTCATAAAAATGTTTTAAAAAAAACTATTAGATAGAAAGCTAAAGCCTAACCACTAAGATTTTTTATGTGTGTGTAATAATCTTTCCACACCACAGATAAGAATTAATTCTTGAAACTTAGAAAGAGTAAAAGATATTCAATAGTATGAAATTGTGTTATTGAGCCTTTTCTGATGTATGGCACATATTTGCCTAAAAATTTATAGATAATTCAATGCAGCAAATGTCCCAGTATACCTTTTTTCTTAAATGATATTTTTCTTATCATTACAAAGTAAAAGTTCTTTATAGAAAAGTTGGAATCCAAAAAGTACAAGCCAGATGTTACCTGCTGCTGTGTCTCAAACCCAGCATTCGAGAGGTTGAAACAGAATTGTGAGTTCAAGGCCAGCCTGGACTACATGGCAAGACCCTATCTCTAAATAAATAAATAAGTAAATAAATAAATAAAAGGTAGAAGAAGTAAAACATAAAATGCACTGTTACCTCCCCAGAGATGACCATATTCTTGACCTGTTTTATTTTACATATTATTATATTCTATATTTGGATAATATAGCTTATATATTTTGGGTTTCCATTTCATGTGCTGTACTGACAGACAGGCCTTAGATTAAGGATAGTTGTAATCCTAATCTTTTTCAAAGTAGATAGCACTAGTGTTTCTTCATCTCTTTCCCTAGGTGGACTACACCATGCAGCTGCCCGGATTTCCGGTGAGAGTGTCTATAAGCATTTGAAGTATGAAGGTGGAATCCATCGAGTTCAACGAATCCCAGAGGTGGGCCTGTCATCACGGATGCAGCGGATTCACACGGGAACCATGTCAGTTATTGTCCTTCCACAGCCAGATGAGGTAACTGCCCCAGGACATGTTTAGTTTATTTGTATGTTCTGTCTGCATGTACATCTACATGCCAGAAGAGGGCATCAGATCCCCCCTCCTTTTTTTTTTTAAGTTTCAGAGTATTTTTTACTTCCAAAATAGTCCCATTGCACATGTAATTTAGTCCTGCTTTCTCAAGACCAACCAGAAGGTGGCAGTTTCCCTCAGTAGCCTTCACTAGGCTACTAAAACAGCTTCTGGGAAGCCAAACAGGCAACTGTTTGTGTCCATGTGTGTCACAGTCTCTGGGCTGTAGCTTAGGGTTTTCAGAGATGTTATGTTGTCAAGAAGGTATCTTCTATAACCGTGAAGCTTGAGGTATTTAGCACTCACAGGCCCTGGGCAATGAAGGAAGGTGAGAAAAGTAGAGTATAAAGCCAAATCAGGGTGAGGTTAGAAAGAGAGAACTGACCATGATTTCTGGATGAAAAGTAATAGTAAGGGAGATATGGGCTTCCAGGTTGCCCTTTATAGATGGTCATGAGCCACTACGTGGTTGCTGGGACTTGAACTCAGGACCTCTGGAAGAGCAGCCAGTGCTTTTAACCTCTGAGCCATCTCTCCAGCCCCAGATCCCCTTTTCAAATAAAATTCAAGGAGTTAAAATGTGACCCACCAATAAATGCACATACACAGCGGAGAGGGGGAAGAGGAGAGAGACCACTTAGCCTTAAGAGCAGTGGTTAAGGATTTACTCAGTAGCTCAGAATTTACCCATTCATATACATAGCTCATGTAGATTATAGTCTTAAATCTCTAAAACAACCCACCTGCTGGATTCAATTTTCTTTGCCTTATAAGAGAGAAAACAAGTCTCTGAAGAAGTGATTAGCCTGAGGCTGCTCCACTGAGGTTAAAACCCTGCATAGCTAACCCCAAGTCAAAGCTCCTTTGTCCTGCACTGCTGTGCCCCACCCACTCTATCCATCCTGTGGTTGTGTGACAGCTGAAACAAGTAGGTAGAATGTCACCCTGTCTGACTGTGGCCAAGAACATGAGAATGTGGAGCAGCTCACGTGTCTCACTGTGCATGTGGCATGGGATACAAAGAGATCTTAGTGAGTTTCTAATGGGATCTGGTGACAGAATCAATTATGTGCATTATAGACATTTTTATGGTCTACATAATCAATGAGATAATGAATGGTGAAACTCTTCAAAGATTATATAATTCAGTGATCTCATACCATTCTAAGTCCGTGCTTAAAAACTGCATCCTTTAAGCGGGGTGAAATTCAAAGGTAGAATGCTTGCCTAGCATGCATGCTGCCCTAAGTCCAAGCCTCATTATCCCCCCAAAGTAAAATAGTATCTCATTGAAATCGGTTGTTTATTTAGCTGAATGATGGAAGCGCACACCTTTAGTCCAAGCACTCGGGAGGCAGAGGCAGGTGGATCTTTGGGTTCTTTGAGTTTGAGGCCAACCTGATTTATAGAGTGAGGTCCAGGACAGCCAAAATTACACAAAGAAACCCTGACTCAGCTGAGGGTCAGGTGTGGGTGGAAGTAGGTTCTTAGCTTTTTTTTTTTTTTTTTTTTTTTAATTTTTTTTTTTAAATTCATGATTTACTTAAATAGTTTATTTTTAAAAATCTCAGAATAAAGTGTTTGTGGGATTGTGAATTTACTCATGCTATATTTTTTTGTCCTAGGTAGATGTGAAAGTAGATCCCAGGGATCTGCGAATAGACACATTTCGAGCCAAAGGAGCAGGTGGGCAGCATGTTAACACAACAGACAGTGCTGTGAGGCTTGTCCACATCCCCACAGGTGAGCAAGTCTTTTGCTTCTGTATTAGTTACTTTCTATTGCTGTGATAGGACACTGACCAAGGCAACTTATAAAAGAAAACATTTGATTCAGGGCTCTTGGTTCCAGAGGGTTAGAGTCCATGGCCCTTGTGGCAGGGAACATGGCAGCAGGCAGGCATGGTGCTGGAGCAGTAGCTGAGAGCTTGTGTCTTGATCTACAAGCACAAGGCAGAGAGAGCTAACTGAATGGTCTGGGCTTTGCAGTCTTCAAGCCCATCCCCAGTGACAAGCCTCCCCAATCAGGCCACACCTCCTAATCCTTTCCAAACAGTTCTACCAACTGAGGACCAAGCATTCAAATATCTGAGCTGGTGGGGGCCATTCTCCTTCAAACCACCACAGCTTTCTTTCTTTTTTTTTTCTCCCCTTTATGTACCAACTAGCTAACACTCAGAGGGCATGGTCCTGTGGTAGTTTACAGTTCTTTCCACAATACTTTTACAGATGGCAATGGTACTGTGGGTCTGATGTGCCATTGGTGTTTAGTTTCTCTTTCTGTTTGGAAACAGTTGCTCTTTCGAAGGATGCAGGTAGTAAGCATATCTGTGCAGGAAAGGTGCTTGGATATACTGGACAACCGTGGCTCCTGGAGTGGTGCTCCAGTCCAGGTCCAAGGGGAACAGAGATACAGCACAGACATGCCATTGCTGTGTGTCCTTTTTATCTTGTAGATGAACTGCCAGTGTCATGAGGCACTACTGTATTAGTGGGGTCCTGAATACCAGGACACTTGGTCACCTTGATAAATTATAAGGTTTCTTTAAATTCATTAAGGTGCTTTTACATACATTGTTTCACAACAGTGCTACACTCTGAGGAATGTATCATTACACAGTTTCACCGCTGGGGGAAAATGATAAATGATGGAAAAGATAAGTCTCAGTCGGCAGTAAAATTTTGTGGAATGCTATTGTATATGCAGACTGTCATTAGTCAACGTATTATGGTAGCATCACTTTTCAGACTAAAACAAATTTTCTTTTAATATTTTCATTTCTTTTTAAATTGCTAAAAAAAGTAATTGTGTGTGTGTGCATGTGTCTGTGTGTGTCTGTGTGAATGCTTGCATGGTACAAGTCTGCATACATGAAAGCCAGAAGGAGATACCAGGGAGCTGGACTTTTAAGCGTTTGCGAAGTCACCTTACTTGTTATGTGGCTCCTAGGATTCAAACTCTGGTCCTCATGATTGATCAGCAGGCACTGTCAAATGTTAAGCCAGGACTGGAGAAATAGCTCCAGTTAAGTAAGATCACATGCTGAAGTGCAGGTCTTAGCACCTACATCAGGTATCTCCCATCTGCCTCTAACACAAAGGCCTCCACCCACATGGGCAGTGCGCTTGTCTTTTTTGTTGGTGGTACAGAGTTGAGTGGTAGAAGTAATACTTGTTGGGGTTCAGAAATCAACACTCAAACCAAACACTGACCTCAGTTAAGCAAGAATAATTTATTGACTGCACACCATAATACTGGATGTCCAGGACTGCAAAAAGGACTCAAGAGACTAATTGCAGATCTAGTCAGCTCTCAGGGTAGGCTTTTTATAGGAAAAAGCAGGTTCAAATGTTTAAAGGGCAAGGAGGGGAGCAGTTCGATTACTAGGTAAAGTATTATCACCTAACCTTTAAGCTGATTGGTCCTGAGGAAGGTAAGGGGGTGGTGGATGGGGGGTGAACAGGGAATTTCAGAACATTGAGATAACAGAGCATGAGTATTATAATCATAACTTTTTGGCTTATTAGTAGCATTCTTCAGTGTCAGCCACAAAAACCATAATGAGCTCATACATAGGTGCAGGAAGGGATGCCTACTGCTCAGCTCTGACTCAGGCCATTTTAGACATAGCAGTTCATATTGACTGCTGTGGGTGTAGTCTAATGCTGCTTGTGTCATGTTAATCTGGGTCCCCAAAATTGCATGAGAATCCACATAAGACACTGAGGGAACTCTGCCCCCAGTTGGTTTTGATTAGTTAATAAACTTGCCGGTGGCTAATGGCTGGGCAGAGAGACAGAGGCAGAGAGACTTTTAGGATTCCCTGGTGAGGGACCGAGGAAAGAAGAGAGAGATCTGCCATGCCGGGACAAGGAGAGGAGAGACACCACACCTGAGAGGTGCAGGACAGAGAGCATAGCCCCCATGCAGGAGCTGGGGGATCATGCCCCAAGAGGGCCCCCGACTGGGTGGGTATAGGGCAGCAAAGATGGAATGTAAATTTTAGTAAGTAATAACTCGGGAATACTGGAGGGGAGTGGATTAGCCGTGGGGCGGTTAGGAAGTGGTCCAGCCATTGAGCTATTTAAGGCATATCATAATGTAAAGGCTGTGTGTGTGTCTTTCATTTGGGAACCCAGAACATCGGGGTGGGTGTCGAGGAGCTCCACCACCATTGCGATCAATTGATTAGTATTAATTGGGTACAGATATACTTGACCTTTGATTTGATGGTTTGTGTAAAGCTTTGTGAGATTTCTTAAGATTAGCAAACCTTATACAGAACAAATAGAACAGGGTATGTGGTGAGCATGTCCTTGAGCCAAGTCATTTGTGTGTGACAGTGACTGGCAGGCATGTTACAGCAACAATGTGAAATAGCTGGCAGGTCTGGAACAAAATGGCTGCAGCTAAGGATGGAATCCCACCTCCCCTCCTGCTAGCTTGGCAAACGCTCTGTCACTGGGCGACATCCCCGGACTCACATAAAGGTGTACTGTCAACATCAGCCCTCCTTTTGTGTATTTGTGACTGAAAGAGGAAAGGACGAAGTCCCTGTGTAGGACGAGGGTTGCATCAGCACTCCATAGAGGATGGTAGCAGATTGCTCTTGGAAAAATACCCGGATGAGCAAAACCAGAGAGGAAATGCTCAGAGAACAAGAGAAAATATAACTAGCTGCTGCCTTCGCACCTGAAGTAGCTCAGAGTCACACCTCACAGTGCACTCCTGTAAGCCTAGCACTTGGGAGGCTGATGTAGGATCACCAGCTTATGGACACACATCTTTGACCCCTCACTTAGTTGGGAGGCAGAGGCAGGCAGTTCTCTGTGGGTTACAGGCCAGCCTGCTATATATAGTGAGCTCCAGGCCAGATAAGACTACATAGTGAGTACCTTCAAAAAAAAGAAAAGAAAATGGTGAACTGTCTCGTTTAGACGTCAGAATCTAAGTAGGCACCTAGAACTACTACCAACCAACAATTTCTAAATTGTGCTAAATCTAAACTGTTGCTTGTCTTCTGTCAAATTCCCTGATTAATCTTTTGCCTTATGGTTGGCAAGATAGCTCAGCAGTTAAGAGCATTGACTGCTCTTCCAGAGGTCCTGAGTTCAATTCCCAGCAACCACATGGTGGCTCACAACCATCTGTAATGGGATCTGGTGCCCTCTTCTGGTGTGTCTGAGGAGAGCAACAGTGTGCTCATATACATGAAATGAATAAATCTTAAAAAAAACAAAAACAAAGTCTTTTGTCTTATGATTTTCCTCAGCCAGGTGTGGTGTCCCATGCCTTTAATTCCAGAACTCCTGAGGCAGAGGCAGACTGTGAGTTCAAGGCCAGCCAGGGCTACACAGTGAGACCCAGTCACACACAAACAAACGATTAATAGAATATTCCTCATTTCTTCTTTACTGGACCTGTGGAAATGATAGGTGACAGTTACTTCTGCTTGTTTGGTTTTCAGGACTGGTAGTAGAGTGCCAACAAGAACGATCACAGCTGAAAAATAAAGAAATAGCTTTGCGTGTGCTGAGAGCCAGACTCTACCAACAGATAATTGAGAGAGACAGGTGTCAGCAACAGAATGCTAGAAAACTGCAGGTAAGCCATGTGGAGCAATTGCAATGCTGTAGGAAAGTCAAGTTATGTACACATGCAGTGCATGACCTTACATGAATAGAAGTGTCAGAGAACACGGGACACCTGCTGTTTTTGTAAGCAAGGAGTATTTAAGTGCCAGTAGCCCAAGGGGTTATCGATTGCATTCAGGTGTGCCAATTTCCAAAGCAGTAAATGAAAATCAGAAGTATTTCCTACTTGTTTCCCTGCAGTGTTTATGTTTTAACTGTCTTAAACTGAAATTGTGTAGCCCTGGCTGTCCTGGAACTAGACTCAGCTGGCCTCGAACCCTGCCTCCCAAGTGCTGGGATTAAAGGTGTGAACCACTGTGTCCGGCAGGAAGTTTGGTTTTAAGACAAAATAATTCTCTTGAAATTTGAAGATTTTCAGATACTTAAAGGCTTTTTATTACAACTCAGTATGAATCAGACTTAAATGGCATTCCTGGGAGAAGGAAGGCAGTAGCTGCTGGAGTCTGGGGGTAAGGAATAAAGGGGAGTGCCTTTTCATTTCATGCCCTTTGCTGCTTCTTGAATTTTGCTTGATATATATTTATAGTTGTTGGGGTCCAGGAGTCACCCCACAAACCATGCAAACACTGACCTCAGTCAGACAGGGATAGTTTATTGAACACACACCCCAAGACTGATTGATCACGGATGTAGCTCAGACTTCTGGAGCCAAAGCTACAACCCAAACATTTCTCAGGGCCAGCATATCAAAGCAAAAACCAGAAACACCACGGTGAGCTCACACGCAGGTCGGGGAGCTATAGAGTGGCCTGTCTTTGTTCCACATTTCTTTAGTAATTTAGACATAACAGTTCAACCTGATCCCTGTCTTGCTTGGCCTTGAGTGAAGGCTGCAGCTGGGAAATTTTCTAAAGAGAGCAGCTCTCAAAATATAACAAACCTCTGAGCATAGCAGAGATGTGGTCAGTTTGACCTTGCTTGGAACCAAATTATTTTCCGTGTCTGTTTTCTTTGTGTATCAACAACATAGGATGGTTGGCAGGCCTGAAGCAGAATGACTATAGTTATTTCTGAGTAATACCAGAGAACCAGGTCAGGGATATAGACTTCAACAATAGTATTAAATATAGTATGCAAAGCTGCATACGGTAGCTCATCTCTTTAATCCCAGCACTCAGGAAGTCAAGACAGGCAGGTTGATATGAGTTCTAGGCCAGTCTTGTCTACCTAGTAAGACCCTATTTCAAAAAACTATGTTATATATAAAATGTATTAATTAAACTGTGGTGACACAGGCCTTTAATCCCAGCGCTCCGGAGGCAGAGGCAGGCGGATCTTTGAGTTTGAGAGCAGCCTGGTGAACAAAGTGAGTTCCAGGACAGCCAACACTATTACCCAGAGAAAACCTGTCTTGAAGAACAACAGCAAAAAATCTTTTAAGTATTAATCCTTGTGTTCATGATGATAGAAACCCTTTCCCTGTTTGTCTTTCTAGCTTTCTTTGCCCTCATTGCAATAGAAGTGAAGGGATAGATTGTATATTAGATCTCATTTGAGTGACCAGAAAGACCTCTGACTACCTTGTTTGCCTGTGAGCTGTTTAGTAGCAATTTCTACTGTTTGGAAACTTTTTCATCAGTCAATCATACAATGGTCTTTATGCAGGGCCCAGTGTGCTACCCTGGTTCCCTCATCAACCAGGAAGTTTTGCAGTCTGGATTCTGACTCCAACTGGTCTAGACTGGGGTCTTAATATGGTGATTTCCAAACCTAACTTGGCAGAAGGGAGCCGAGAGAGACTATTTCCGAAGCACAATCCCTCATTCATTACATCTGTGACTGAGCTTAGAAATCTGTAACTTTTCAAAATCCTCCTGACTAGATGTTTGGTTTCATAGTGTTTGTTTGCCTCAGGCTTTAAGAAAATGAGTCAGTATTTGGAGGCTGAGGCAAGAGGATTGCCAGTTGCAGATCAACCTGTGCTGCACAGTGAGGATCTGAAGAAAGAACAAGAGAGCTTGGGGCTGTGGAAGGTGGAAAGGAAGGAAAGATCCAAACCGCATTTCTTTAATCTTACAAATAAAGCAATTGAGAGAGTGCTGTGTGTGGGACTGTTGTTAGGGGCAGGGGCAGACTGAGCGTGCCCGCAACCATCGCATGTGGTGACCGTAATGTAATGGAGAGTCCCAGTTGTAAGTTTAAAGGAGTCAGAGAACATATTTCAGTTGCTGGGCTGGGCTGGTAAAAACGTGTTAGGGAAGGACGTCCCTTCAGATAAGCTAGATAACATGTGACATTAGCATGGTCTAACAAGTGCCTTTGTAAAGGTTCATGGGGTTCTCAGAAATAATGTTGGGAAGGCTGCTCACGTTAAGAAAAATCTGGAATGCTGAGTTTAGTATGTGCTCTTAGCAGACAAGGACCCACAGCAGAAAGCTCCTCAACTTATTATTAATTATTAATGCCTTAGGAAGATGAAGCAAGACCACTCACGGAAGCGGAAACATACAACGTTAATCTATAGTTTTGTAGAAGTGTATGTGAAGGTGATCGTGGAAATGCAAAGTCAGGACATACTAAGAAACCAGCTAGAAACCGGCTCAACGGACTGAAGGGAGAGTACTCTCTCTCCAGTCTGCATCAAGTCTAGCGCCAGCTCCCCAAAGTGTTTGTTAAATTGCTGGAACAAAAAGGAACATGCCAGGCGTGGGCCTCACATCTGTACTGCCCATAGTTGGGAGGCTGAGACAGGAGAGTTACTGTGAATGAGGATACTCTAAGCTATACAATGACACAGTATATTTTTAAAAATGAAAAACTCTAAAAAGGAAGGACAGGAAAAAGTTTAATGTTAAAAAAAAAAAAAAAAAGGAACTTGACGGGCAGTGGTGGCGCATGCCTTTAATCCCAGCACTTGGGAGGCAGAGGCAGGCGGATTTCTGAGTTCAAGGCCAGTCTGGTCTACAGAGTGAGTTCCAGAACAGCCAGGGCTACACAGAGAAACCCTGTCTCGAAAAAACCAAAAAAAACAAACAAACAAAAAAAAAAGGAACTTGAAACATCAAAGAGGCATTTATTATTTCGCAGATCAACTCTCCACAGGAGTTTGGTTGTTTGTCTGGTGGGCTGGGGATGGGACCTTTGCTGGCATGCATTGCATTCTCCACTAAATTCCTTCCCCAACCTCAAGCCTACAGTCTTAAGATTACCTCCTACCTGTCCTTGTATTGGTCTGTGGGTAGAAGGGTTTTTAAATAGATACTTAATCCCTTCAAACAGGAAAATCAAGTATAAATGTAATGCCAAGAAAATGATAATCCCCCAAACCAGACAGGAACCATCTGATGCAGCTCACTGCAGAGTCTTTATTCTATCCGAGCTAGCTTGGGCCCTCCAACGCACCACCTTCACCAGGACGGATTTGGTGGTGGGGGAGCCCTGAATGTCTGTCTGGGCAAGGCTTTATTAACCAGCAAGCAGGGAGTACATGTGCAAGCATCTGATTGGAAAGCCACTGTGGCCTTTAACATAGTTGGCTGGTGCAGGGAAACTAATGCTAGGTACCAGCCTGTTAGTTTACCTGAGTTCAAACTTAGGTCAGGTTCTCTAAAATGGAGTCTGAACTTAAAGATTTGGCCTCACATAAAGATTTATTAAGATTTTATAAATGTTATAATTTTTAATTTTAAAATTAAAAATACAAATTTCTTTTTGTTATGGGACAGGTGGGAACAAGAGCCCAGTCGGAGAGAATCCGGACATACAATTTTACCCAAGATAGAGTCACTGACCACAGGATAGCGTATGAAATTCGGGACATTAAGGTAATATTACTGACTATGCTTTATGTACCTTTGCTTCATCAGAAATGTCGTCAGGGGCTGGAGAGGTGGCTCGTTGACTAAGAGTACATTCCTGGGATCCATAAGATGGAAGGCAAGAAACCAATGCTAGTTGTCCTCTGATCACACAAGTGCCATGACACACAGACATGCAAAACACACAAGTCAGGTAGAAGGGCCTTAGCCCTAAATGTTGCT
Source organism: Uromys caudimaculatus (assembly GCA_028551405.1). NCBI lineage: Eukaryota > Metazoa > Chordata > Mammalia > Rodentia > Muridae > Uromys > Uromys caudimaculatus. The sequence goes on along the minus strand of CM052708.1, from coordinate 40,601,772 downwards.
GCAAGTTGCTTCACGAATGGCTCCCTCCGAACACCTTCTCCCCACCTTTAATCCTTTCTTGCAGGAATGGCTAGACCTTTTTAAGGGTACGTCTGATTCGGTGAAGCCCTCTAGGATGGCATTATCTTTTATTAAGTCAAAGTCACCTAATTGATTACTTAATCCCAGAAGTACTATTCCTTTATTGTTGCAGGTTCCATCTGTAAGATAATTATACATGGTTAGGCCTATTACAGTGTGTGAGTGTAAGTGTGTGTGTGTGTGTGTGTGTGTGTGTGCTGATTGATTTGTTTGTTTGTTTGCCCTGGTTTTTTTGTTTGTTTGTTTTGGTTTTTTGAGACCAGCCCTCACCATGTAGCCATGCTAGCCTCATAGAGAGATCTACCGGTCTCTGCTTCTGAGTATTGGGAATGAAGGCGTGAAGCGTCACACCCAACTACCATAGCTGCTTTTTTTTTTATTCTTTTTTTTTTTTTTTTTAATTTTTGATACTTTATTTACATTTCCAATGTCTCCTCTTTGGAAACCCCCTAGCCCTTCCCCCTCCCCGCCTCTATGAGGGAATTCCACCTCCCACCCACCCACCCACCCATTCCCATAT
>CM052708.1:40570135-40600671 GCA_028551405.1 Uromys caudimaculatus | reverse complement strand
CAGATCTGACCCTGGCCCAGCTGCTGGCCGTCCTGCGTCTGGACAGTCTGGATGTAGAGAGTGAGAAGACTGTGTGTCATGTGGCGGTGCAGTGGCTGGAGGCTGCTCCCAAAGAGCGGGGCCCCAGTGCTGCGGAAGTTTTTAAGTGTATTCGTTGGGCACACTTCCCTGCAGAAGATCAGGACTACCTGGGAGGGCTGCTGACCAAGCCTATTGTGAAGAAATACTGCCTGGACATTATTGAAGGGGCCCTCCTGCAGCTGCGATTTGGTGATAGATTGTACAAGTCAGTGGTGTCCAAGCCAAATAGCAGCCACAGCAGCAGTAGCAACAATAGCAGCAACAGCAGCAGCACCAGTAGCTCTGTTGTATCTGTAGCAGAAAATCCACCCCAAAGGTTGGGTATGTGTGCCAAAGAGATGGTAATTTTTTTTGGACATCCCCGAGATCCTTTTCTCTGTTATGACCCTTATTCGGGAGATATTTACACAATGCCGTCTCCTTTGACTAGCTTGGCACACACTAAGACCATTACATCTTCAGCTGTTTGTATCTCTCCAGACCATGACATCTATCTTGCTGCCCAGCCCAGGAAAGACCTATGGGTGTATAAACCAGCCCAAAATACTTGGCATCAGCTGGCAGACCGATTGCTGTGTCGAGAGGGCATGGATGTGGCATATCTGAATGGCTACATTTACATCTTGGGTGGGCGAGACCCAATTACTGGAGTTAAATTGAAGGAAGTGGAATGCTATAGTGTTCAAAGGAACCAATGGGCATTGGTGGCTCCTGTACCACATTCCTTTTATTCATTTGAACTAATAGTGGTTCAGAATTATCTTTACGCTGTCAACAGTAAGCGCATGCTCTGCTATGATCCTAGCCATAATATGTGGCTGAATTGTGCATCTCTTAAACGAAGTGACTTTCAAGAAGCCTGCGTCTTCAAAGATGAAATCTATTGTATCTGTGACATCCCAGTCATGAAAGTCTACAATCCAGCTAGAGGAGAGTGGAGGCGGATTAGTAATATTCCACTGGATTCAGAAACCCACAACTACCAGATCGTCAATCACGACCAAAAGTTGCTGCTCATCACTTCTACCACCCCACAGTGGAAAAAGAACCGTGTGACAGTATATGAATATGATACTAGGGAAGACCAATGGATTAATATAGGTACCATGTTAGGCCTTTTGCAGTTTGACTCTGGCTTTATTTGCCTGTGTGCACGAGTTTATCCTTCCTGTCTTGAACCTGGTCAGAGTTTCATCACTGAGGAAGATGATGCAAGGAGTGAGTCTAGCACTGAATGGGACTTAGATGGATTCAGTGAACTGGACTCTGAGTCAGGAAGTTCAAGTTCTTTTTCTGATGATGAAGTCTGGGTACAGGTTGCACCTCAGCGAAATGCACCAGATCAATAGGGTTCTTTGTAAATATTTCGAGACAATAAGATGTTGTTTCTACTGTATGGAATGTATCTTAAAATGATACCCCTTTTCCTGAAGAGACAAAGTTGATTAGGACTGGAGATTTGGTTTAGAAAGGGTAGCAATTTGAAATAGTAATACAATATGCAAAATTCATACAGTCCCTGAAATCAGCTTATTTCAATAATTTGCTGTGCTAAAAGTCCATGATTAAAATATGCATAGTGAACTACATAAATTGATTAAGGTGTTTAGTGGATTTTGTTTTGCTGTTAATTAGCATGTTTATATTTTGATTTTCCTAGTTTTAGTTAAATTTTGCCTAGTGCTATGAGGTCTTATTTGTTACTAGAAAAACTGGACTGAGAATTGTTGCATTTTGAAGGTGTTAACATTTTCCTTCAGAATAATGAAAGATCACACTTTTGGGGTAAATTTTTAGTTAATAGTTTGTTAAAAATCTAGTATGCTCTCCTTCCTTTCTACAAAGAAAGAAATATTAAGGTTACTAAGTAGTGATCCCATATTGATAATGTGTTCAGTGGACTTAGAAGGTCACAGAAAATTAAGAAAATCAGGATTCCACTGTTTCCAAAGAATTTTAAGTTTTTAACTTTAAAATTTAAAAATATGTATGTGGTAAATATGACCTATTTCTTACCTTGAAAAACAAAACAAAACAAAAAAAAACTACTCTAGTAGTGTCATCGATTATTTAAGCACCTTTCTAAACCAAAAAATGAGAGAGGTAATTTGCTTTATAGATTCACAGTTTTGATCTGTACATGTTAAATGCTTTGTTGACTCAGAAGAGCAACCCTTTTCTTCACTGGACATGATTAAATAATGTACATTTCTCTTCATTGGTCATGCACTGTCTTAAAGTTTGCCTCCCTAAAATATTTTGGCTATATAGTTTTTTGGGTTTTGGGGGGGTTCTTTTGGTTTGTTTTAGTATTCATCTTAGAGGCTTTATCAGCATAAAGTGATTTATTCTTTAATGTTTTGTGAAGTAATATTGGTTTTGAAAATATGTATAAGCTAAAGGCAGTATTTTATTGAGATCAGTAGTTATAGTGTTTATCAACTCAAGTTAAGTGCCAGCAAAGAACTTTAAAACTTCAAGCTGTGTATAGAACTGTTTTGTGTAGTATTGAAATATTGTCAGTTTTTTAAGTTACTATAAATGTTCTTGATTTTCAGCTTGAAGATATTTTTGTATTAAAAATTGTCTGTTAAGGAACTTAAGTAGATGGTGGGTGGCATTTGGGGCCAGTAGTTAAAGTTCAGTTCTTTGCCTAATCAGTGGTATACATGGCCATTTTATTGTGGTGTCTGTATCCAGTTTATATTTCTCTGTAAGTTATACTCTAGTTTCTGTCTCAGTCACCATATGTAAAGGAAAGTCCAGAAGTAGTAAACTACACAAAACAGGCATTATTACGTTATAGGTGCTTACCTTTTGAAGGTTTATTAATACATATGGTTGTCATAATACATATACATGACAAACGGTGTACATATACAAATGTTTTATGCTATATAAAGTTTTCTATACTCTTTTAGAATTATCTTCCTCGGTCTTTATTCAATACCATGCAAATTCCTCTTTATTCTCTAGTGGCAAAATGCTAATGTTTTTTTACACTCTGGTAGAGGATAGAATCTGGTCCAAGATGGGGAAGTGACTTTTTGAATGAAAAGAAGTGAAAAATAAAATGACAAAAGCAAAACAAATGCCACGGATAATGTGTTATTCATCATTTTGATTGGCTGGGTCAAGAGTGTAAGATAGTCAGACGCTCAACAATATTTCTGTTAGAGTTTGCTGACTTCTAAAGTGTAGTAAGGCTTTCAAGTCTAAATTCTATTCCATTTGTACCAGGGAATGTTATAGGAACTACTCTTTATTTACAAAGTTATTTTTTCCCTGTTTGGGGGCCAACTTTTTCTTCCCCATTAACTTCTGTTGATAGTTTTTTGTTCTGTAAGGTGGAAATTTGGCAGTGCTTATCACAACCAGATTATTCACAATTAAGGTCTGCAACTGATGTATAAAAGTCAAATTCTCAAATTCATCGTTCTCAACTCTTGAGTTAAAGCTTAGGTGAAATATTAGTAATATCTTGGCTCACTTGTCACATTTTCTTGGGAAGGATTTTGATTTTGTGAAACATTTGTGAATTAGAGAATAGATGCTATTATTTTATAGATAAATGATTTGTATGTTGCTTGTTCCAAATAAAGCTGGTTTTAAACCAAAGGCTTCCTGGCTTTATGCTTTAGTTGTTAAGTGAATAAAACCATTACTTGTTCAAGTGATACAGGTAGCAATATTGAAATTTTTGTCAACAAAAATTCTCCCCTGCTGACTTTGCCAATTAATCAGCAAGTGCTTGAGGTACTGTCATTTCCAATGCTACCACTTGTAAAATTTAGAAATGCATCTACTTTTCTGTGTACCTATAGTTAGGAATTCTGAGAACCTAAATTACTTCAAATGCTAGTTAAGTGGAAGCTAGGCATGGTGGTAGAGCACTTCTTATCCCAGCACTAGGGAGGCTAAGGCAGGAGGGTTGCAAGTTTCTCAGGCTAGCCTGAGCTACACAGTGAGACCCTGCCTCAACCAAAAATAGGGCAAAATAAAGTATTGTTTTCAAAATGATAGGACACTGACTTAGCACATAATTTTTAAAAGTTGGATTTAGGGGGCTAGAGAGATGGTTAAAAGTGCTGGTTCCTTTTCCAGAGGTCCTTAGTTCAACTCCCAGCAACCATATGGTGGCCCTCAACTGTCTGTAATGGAATCTGATTCCCTCTTCTGGTATGTGTGACAACATCACTCATATACATAAATAAGTAAATCTTTTTTTAAAAGTTTGATTTAGGATTAAACAAATTGTAAGTTACCTTCTCTCTCAATTAGTTGAAAAGCTTTTTTCTGTTTTGGACCTAAATTGTTCTTGTGAATGTGATAAGAACTGAGTCATTCCCTATGGAATTGCATATGTTTATCTTTTCATAATTTCAAGAGTATAATGACACCTAATTCTGGGTGAGACAGAATGACAGCAACACCTCTACAAAGAATTAGCATTTTCCACAAGCTCAAATATTTGAGTAAAATGCATCACGATGTCATTCCTAAAACAGATAAAGGATATTGACCTTTATTTCTGAAAGAAACGAGAAAATGATAGCAATCTCAGAACAAAGGCAAACTTAACATCTGAAATTTGGACTTAGTTTTTAAATGCAAGAGATGTTTTTTAACTATTGAGCCATCTCTCCAGCCAGAAATTTTTACTCTTTATGCTTATAATACAAATTGACAATATGCAGTCACAACATCAGCAACATGAGACACCTGAATCATATTTGCATTAAGATCTAATACATACATGGGCTTCTTAGACAATTCTATTTCTTATACTTATACAGTGCTTACGTGTCAAAATCTTCCTATATAAGCTCATTTGAGATAAAGTCATTTGCATTTAAAAACTAAGTCAAATTTCAGATGTCAAAAGCATCAACTGCTCTTCCGAAGGTCTGAGTTCAAATCCCAGCAACCACATGATGGCTCACAGCCATCCATAATGAAATCTGATGCCCTCTTCTAGGGTATCTGAAGACAGCTACAGTGTACTTATAATAAATAAATAAATCTAAAAAAAAAAAGTAAAATTTCCATAATTAGGAAAACAGGTCATCAGAAAAGGACATTTGTGATGGTTTGTATATGCTTGGCCCTGAGAGTGTCCCGCGGCCAGAGAGCTCTTTCTCAAAACAATTGTATGGGAAGGCATGACTTCTGAATCCAGGATGGCTTGCCAGGGTCTCCGGGAGGAACATCACGATAGGTGGATTGTGGCTACTTGAGATATAGGGACAGCATCACACCAGACAGCATCTATGGCTCAGGCATTTGTAGCAGCAGTAAAAACAAGGAATCTGCTTCAATTGTGGAGAGGCAGGGCATTGGAAGAATTAATGCCCACAGAACTCTCCCCCCATAACAGTCTCTAACCCCCCTACGTATATTTGTCCCCACTGCAGAAAAGGTTTCCACTGGAGGAGACACTGTACTGCTACACATGATAAGGATGGTAAACCACTAAAGCCTTTAAACTCCAGACGGGGCAGCCCTCAGCCCCGACAGTAAGAGGGACAGATACTCCCATAGAAGCCTTGTGGGTGTCCAGCATTTCAGAAGGCTCCCATCCAAAACTAACCATTAAAATAGATAATAAACCATTCAAATGTCTTATTGATACGGGAGCAGACAGGACAATTTTAAGACAGCAAGAGATCCCACATGACTAGCAACTGATCCCTGGGCCCCAGCTCCTAGGTGTAGGGGGTACCTCCCACATATTTATCACCAAGCAGGCCTACAGGTGGGAAGATCCGGATGGGGCTACTAGCCTCATATGCCCCCTGGTGGCTCAGGTGACTACCAATCTCCTAGGGAGAGATATCTTACAGGCCTTAGAGATGGTTCTTACTACCCAACCAGAAAGAGACCACATTACAATAGAGGATATTACCTATAAAGAAAATAATACCCAAGGAGATCCTAAATACCCTCCTCTGGTGCGAAGGCACTACCGGTGCCTGTATTAACCCCTCTTTTCAAGGCTCCTGCACCCTTGTGATAATTGTCCCCCAGGTCTATCTCTACCCGAAGAATTCACTCTGCAGATGGGAGAAAGCCGAAAGAAGAGAGAAATCTTCATCCCTCTACTCATCAGACTAGGCCTTGCTGTCTCACTGGGTGCAACAGGAACTGCTGGAGCAACACTTGTCCAAACACAACATCTGGCCAGCGACTTCCAGGACAAGCTTGATCAGGCAATGACTTCCACTGCAGATAGCCTTGAGTCTCTTCAACTCCAGATAACCTCCTTAGTAGGAGTTGCTCTCCAAAACCAAAGAGCCCTAGACTTGTTGACTGCAGAACAGGGAGGGACTTGTGTGTTGTTGGGGGAGGAATGTTGCTTCTATGTCAATGAATCTGGGCTTGTAGAACAAGATGTACACATGCTTAAAGAGCTTTGGGGGAACCTCTGGGTGTGCTATACCCCAAACACCCCCCCTTTGGTACTCTAACCCATTGGTAGCTTGGCTTCTTCCCCTCCTTGGTCCCATACTAGCCATTGGGATCTTGCTTCTCTTAACACCTTGCCTCATCCAGTTTCTAAAGCAGCAGATGAGTAGCATTGCAAAGTTCACCCGCCAATCAGGTCTTGGTTCAATATCAAACTGTTCCCAATATGGGAGACAGTTATTCTGATGACACCTCTCCCTTATAAAAGAAAAGGGGGAACTGTGGGGCAGTGGTCTGTGGCAGGCAATCTGACACCCGGTTGAGCATAGGCTGAAAATTCTGGGAGACCCCGTGAAATTTCCACGAGGGACCAGATTATGTTTTTGGCCAATGCTCCCCGAAGACTCCTGTAAAACAGCTACAGCTTTCACAACCCCTATGTAGAGAGAGGCCTGGCATGTGAAATTTGTCACATAGAAAGCAACTCTGAGTCCTCCCACAAGCAAATGCTCTACAAAGTCCCCAGACCAAGCCAATGGACAGTATCGGTTGCCAAACTCCTGACCCCTCCCAAACAGTATATCAGACCATCCTGACCTGTGTAGCCTCCCTGCTCTACCTGCCTGCCGTGCCTGCTTCTGCCCGTGCCCACCACCCGCCATCCAGAAGGAATAAAGGTGCGAAAACCGCTTTGGCGTCAGAGAGCTTTTGTCCAAAGAGCTGTAACACTTTTGGCCCAGGAAGAGATCTGCTCTCCGGGCTGAGCAGTGGGGCATGCGCTGACAGCGGCTGCGGGGATCACGGGGATTGCGCTGCGGCCAGGACCTGACTTGGCCTGGGGCAGCGAGTGCTGAGTGAGTACAGTGTCTGGCGCACAGCCCAGGTGGCTGCTGCAGGGACCGGGACCAGGAGACTCCGTCGCTCCCTCCCCTGTCGGAACCCTTACATTCGGCTGGGCCAGAGAACCCCAAGGAAGGCTCCCTGGCGCACAGCCCAACAGGAGTGGCACTATTAGAGGGTGTGGCCTGTTGGAGTAGGTGTGTCACTGTGGGTGTGGGCTTTGTCCTACCTTCCTGGAAGGTATTCTGCTAGCAGTCTTCAGATGAAGATATAGAACTCTCAGCTCCTCCTGTGCCATGCCTGCCTGGATGCAGCCACATTACTGCCTTGATGATAATGGACTGAACCTCTGACCCTGTAAGCCAGCCCCAATTAAATGTTGTTCTGATAAGAGTTGCCTTGGTCATGGTGTCTGTTCACAGCAGTAAAACCGTAAGACAGAATTGGTACCAGTGTAGTGGGGTATTCCTGTGACAACCTGACCATGTTTTGGGGAGGACTGTGGAAGGACTTTGGAACTTTGGACTAGAAGATCCATTAGGTGTTAAGAACTCTGTGGGATGCTCTGTAGAAACTTGGAAGATAACGTTGAGAACAGTGCAAACGATAGAGGCCTGGCTTGTGAGACGTTGGAGGGAAGATTAAAGACTCTTACCTGGGCCGTTGCTGTTTTGATTGTGAAGATTCTGTGATTTTGGTTAGCTGGGGGTGAAGAATTAGCTGTGATTAACAAAATACCAGAAGTACTAAAGTGAAACTTTGCATTACTGAGACTATTGAAGCTGGCTAGCTGGAGCTAAGAAATTAGTGATGATTAAGAGACCAGCATCATTGAGATGAAATCTTCTGGAAGTGCTTTCTGAGAGCACAAAGAAGTTGTGTTCCAAAGATAGCCAAGGTTTTACCTTGTGCTGCAGCTATACTTGGTAATGTGTAAGAGTCACCCAGGTGGTAAGGGTTTTGAATGCATGAAGGGGTCATGAAGAACAGCTGAGGCTTGGTACTGTGGAAGGCCACTGGTGAAGGTGCAGTCTCACTTGCAATTGATGGCCCAGGACTGAAGGGGTCATACAAAGGAGTTGAGACTTGGCACCATGAAGAGAGCCTATGAGAGGCTATTGGTGAAGCCTAGTTGCAGTGGAAGACAGCAGTGTTTTGGAGATGCCAATACCATGAGATGACCACCAAGATAGCAGCAGCAGTGAAGTACAGGCATCTGGAGCCTAGAAGACAAGGTGTGTGCTACAAAGGGCAGAGCTGGAGAAGTGACCAAAGCCCTTGGAGGAGCCTAGAAGTTCTTGAGTGGATCCCAGACATTAGATGTTTAGAGTTTGATTTTGGTTTTGATTGTGACTGTGCCCTGATATTTTTCCCTCTTGACATAAGAAAGTATTTTAGTGGAGCCCACAGTTAAAAGACTTTGAATTTCAAAAGAGATTGGATATTTTAAAGGGTCCTCACTTTGGTGATGCTGCTTTGGTAGGCTTAGAAAGTGTGGCCTTGCTGGAAGAAGTATGTCATGGGGGGAGGGTGCACTTTGAGTGTTATAACCTCATCTCTCACAGTTTGGTCTCTCTGCTTCATACGTATCATTGAAGATGTGAGTGCTCAGCCTGCTATTCTAGCTACCAGGCTTACTTGCTGCCATGCTTCTTAGCCCTTGTCCCTCTAGAACCATAAACCCAAATAAACTCTTCTTTCTCTGAGTTGCTTCTGGTCATAATGTTTTATCACAATAGAAAAGTAACTAAAACTCTATTATTGACCAGTGACATGATGTCATTCTCAGTGGATTAAGTAGTTGTGGGCTTAATGAGACAGGAGCAGATCTGAGAGCTGAAAGTGACCTGGGCCTAACTGTATATTATGAAATGAGGTACTATGAGAAAAGAAGGACCAAGTTTCTTTCCTGAATATTGTTATTAAAACAGAGGCCAACATTCTGCATCAAAGGACCCCTAAAATATGAGGGAGCCTCTTTTCTCTGCATTCAGTCTAGAATGAGCAGTTGGGGATTTGCAGAATGGTTCTTTCCCATGAGATTGTTCATGGGCTCAAGTTTTTGCATTTTCATTGACAAGTCATGTTCTCTGGAATTATATCTCTCTTTTAGCTTAAAAAAAAAAGAGAGAGAAAAGGAAGTGCAATTTTCCCCTTTAGAAGGACTGTTATGAGACTGAAGATATAACCCATTTGCATTGTTTCATGAAACCCTGGGTTTGATCCCCACTACCACATACACAAGGCATAGTGGTGCATGCCTATAATCCCAGCACTCAGGAATTAGAGGTAAGAGGGTCAGAAGTTTAAGGTACATTAGCTACATTGTGAGTTCAAGACCAGTATCCTAAAGGAGGACTTAATTATCACCATATTTGTTAACAAGGGCATGTTGTATACTTCATTCCCTCTACATATGAGTGTAAGTGTAAATGTAAATGTCACTTTTATTTCTTCAGATGAAGTGATGAGATGATAGCTGTACCTAAGCTTTATGAATACATGGCTTGGGCCAGAGCATTTCTAACTCTCCCTAGGCCTGAGCCTGGAAACATCTAGCCTCCATACAATCTAATCTTCTGCAAGTGTAGACCTTGAAGGCTTCAGCTTCTAGCCTTGGTCTGCTAATATAGGCCTAGAATGTTTCAGCCTCTGAGACTTACTGCTGAATAAACTCACCCTTTTTAGCTTTTTCTGAACTCCGACTGTCTGGCTCAAACTCTGTCCAAGCTGACTGATTCAGACTGGTTTTTCTTGGCTTCTGATTGAATTGTTCTGCTTAGAAAGACTGCCTCTTGGATGTTTGCAACCAACCATGGGACTAAGCATGGGGTCCCCAACAGAGGAGTTAGAGAAAGGACTGGAGGAGCCAAAGATGTTTGCAACCTCATAGGAAGAACAACATATCAACCAACCAGACCCTCCAGAGCTCCCAGGGACTAAACCACCAACGAGGAGTTCACATGGAGGGACCCATGGCTCCAGATGCATATGTAGCAGAGGATGGACTTGTCGGGCATGAATGGGAGGAGAGGCCCTTGGTCCTGTGAAGGCTTGAAGCCCCAGTGTAGGGAAATTTGAGGGCAGAGAGGCAGGAGTGGGTAGGTGGTTGGGTGAACACCCTCATAGAAGCAGGGGGAGGGGGAATGAGATAGGGAGTTTCGGGGAGGGGGAAGAGAAACCGGGAAAGGGGATAACATTTTAAATGTAAATAAAGAAAATATCCAATATTTAAAAAAAAGGAAGAAAGACTGCCTCTGAACTCCACCAACTGAGCTGCTCTGAACTGAACTACTCTGCTTCAAACTGAACTGAGCTCAACTGCACTCACCTGCACTGCACTGCATTGCACTGGACTGCACTGAACCCTTTCCCTCATTGCTCTTTTTTTTAAACTTAAATGAAAATTTAGTTTTAAAACATTTAACTTTTAGTATATATGTTCTAACCCTATCTCAAACAAATGAAAACCCTCAGAGCATAGTGAAACAGACCAATAAACACTATACAATGACCATGAGGGGCTGAGAAGCACCTAAAGAAATGCTCAACATCCCTAGTCATCAGGGAAATGCAAATCAAAACAAGTCTGAGATTCCACCTCACACCAGTCAGAATGGCTAAGATCAAAAACTCAGGTGACAGCAGATGCTGGCGAGGATGTGGAGAAAGAGGAACACTCCTCCATTGTTGGTGGAATTGCAAGCTGGTACAACCACTCTGGAAATCAGTTTGGAGGACCCTCAGAAAATTGGACATAATACTACTTGAGGACCCAGCTATACCACTCCTGGGTATATACCCAGAAGATGCTCCAACATGTAATAAAGACACATGCTCCACTATGTTCATAGCAGCCATATTTATAATAGCCAGAACCTGGAAACAACCCAGATGTCTCTCAACAGAGGAATGGATACAGAAAATGTGGTACATTTACACAATGGAGTACTACTCAGCTATAAAAAACAATGACTTAATGAAATTTGCAGGCAAATGGATGGAACTTGAAAATATCATCCTGAGTGAGGTAACTCAGTCATAGAAGAACGAACACGGTATGTACTCACTGATAAGTGGATATTAGTCCAAAAGTTTGGAATACTCAAGAGTCAATTCACAGCAACCGTTGGACTGAGCGTAGGGTCCCAGAGGGAGGAGTTAGAGAAGGGACTGAAGGGGATGAGAGAGTTTGCAGCCCCATGGAGGGAGCAACAGTGTCAACTGGCCTGACCCCCCAGTGCTTCCAGAGACTGGACCACCAACCAAAGAATACACATGGAGGAACCCATGGTGCTGGCCACATATGTGGCAGAGGAGGGCCTTGTTGGCCATCAGTGGGAGGAGAGGCCCTTGGGCCTGAGGGTCTTAGATGCCCCAGTATAGGGGAATGCTAGGGAAAGAAGACAGGCATGGGTGGGGAAATACCCTCATAGAGGCAAGGGGAGGGGGAATGGGATAGGGGGTTTCCAAAGGGGAGACCTGGAAAGGGGAAAACATTTGAAATGTAAATAAAGTATAAACAACAATAACAACAACCAAAAACCAATGACCATGAGTGGATGAGACCTCATGGAATAGGGGCTACCCAGACTCCATTTCTCTGGGAAAAGACTTCAACCTCAGCCTTTCTGGGGAAAAGACTGGATCTAGAATTACGCAGACACCTTTCTCAAGTGGGTTTTCATGTGTCCTTCCAAGTCCCCTGCTGTTGGAAAGCCACATTACACTTCTTACAGATGTAGGGTCTCAAGTCGCAATGAATGCGAAAATGGGCATTGAGGTTGCCCTTGTGGCGGAAGCGTTGCCCACAACCCTTACACACGTAAGGGACCCTTCGTGTGGATCCGTGCAGGGTGGACCCGTGCAGGGTGGACTCGTGCAGGGTGGACCCGTGGGCGAACTCCTTTCGGCAGACTGCACACGTGTAAGGCTTCTCCCGGTATGGACACGCTGCTGGACTCTCAGGTCGCAGGACTGTAGAAAGGCCTTGTTACACAGTTGCACTTGAAGGGTCTCTCTCCTGTGTGTGACCTCTGGTGGAGGTCAAAGTGAGACCTGTAAAGAAACCTCTTCTTGCATTCAGTACACTGAAACCCAGCCTGGCCAGCAAGAACGTTAACTTGCTCTACAGGCTGTGGGGTAGTAGGCTGTGGATTAGCAGCCTCTGGCCCATCTTCTGTATTACACACAGAGGAGGCCACTCCTTGGAAAGTGGGTAAATTGAAACCACGAAGATTCTGAAGATCCCTATTCAAGGCTAAATCTCTTTCCAGAATAGGGGTGAGCGATGGTATAGCATCCACAGCTGTCTTCTTGGGGCAGCACGGCACGGCACACTTCACTCTGAGAGAACTAGCTTGCACTCACCAAGACCCTGTGTCAGATGAGGGTCCTGACCAACAAACAGAGATGCCTCCGCCTCTTCCCAGTCAGGAACTGAGTCTTTCCCCAGGCTCTGCTCAGGTCTCAGGTGGTCTGGCTGTCTCCTCTCAGGAATTACTCCTAGCAAAATGTCCTCTTCCTGGCTGGTGGATGGCTCTTCAATCTCTGATAGGTTCTGCAGTTTCAGGCTGGCCTGGTCTCTGTTGAGAGTTTCCTCGTTCTCTTTTGATAGGTGCTCTTGGGACAAATCCATACGACCCCGTTTTATCTTCTGCGGCTTCAGTCTTCCCAACACTGGGATCGCGAAGGAGGTATGCCTGTCCTTGGGAGTAGATTATGGACCACTTGTGAGGTTTCTGGTCCCTCGGCATCTTTTCCAGGTCTTTGCAGCTCTTCACTCCGCTCTCCTTCACTAAGGCCTGCAGCTCTGGTGGCATGCAGATTAAGAGCTTCTCCAACACCAGCTGATCCAGGATCTCTTCCTTGTTGTTCAAGTCCAGCCTCAGCCACTGATAGCATAGCTCAGAGATTCTCCTGAGATGCTGGATCGGGTCGGACCCTTCCAAGGGACTAAAACTTCGGAACTTCATGTGCCAAAAATTGGGGTTGTAGTTTTGCCTTTCTCCGTGTTTTACCTGGGATATTAGTAATAGCGGCTGCCCCGATCTGACAAGGCTATCTGATGGCACATTCATAGCTATATCTGTGGTGAATATTCCCCTTGGTCTAGGAAAAGTTTGAAGTGACTCCTGTCTAAACCGGCCTACCCGTTTTGCCACAGAGCTAGGCTTGATGTGGGTCCAGACACCTTGCTAGTCCTGACTTCGAGCCTGCAGTCTCCTGTCTTCCCAGATCTCTCTGCAAAGTGCTGGTTCTCTGCCTCCCTCACTGCTCTTTAAGTAGACTCTCTTCTTGTATGTGTTCCTGAGAGTTGAGCATATCCTATCTCTGACTCATTGTCAGTTATCTCTCGGATTTGTTATTTTATCTGCCCCTCAATTAGACATTGTTGTTTAGGATTCTGTGTCTGTATTCCAGCCTGATCATATCTTGGTTGTAATCTCTTGCCAGAGCAGCCATGTAGCTGGATTACAATTCCTCTATATCTGAGACATATTTTCTCTGACTCTAAGAAGTTTAGCTCTTTGGAACCTCCATACCTTAATCAGGAATATTCCTTTGGAGTCAAGCTATTAAATGGAGAATTTTGTCTCTAGATGAATAACTGTGTGCCTGACTAAGGGACTCTAGTTTTAAATAGATGGTAAACATATTTTAATATAAACATTTTCTTGTATACTGGTACAGGCAATTCACACCACCGTGTATTAGGTTCCGAGAATCAGTGAAGGAAGACCCCAGACTCAAATAGTATGCAAAGGCTAAGAGCATTTATTATGCAGAAACAACCAGCCTGAGGGAGTCAACCCTTCATCAAAATGGCAACCCAGAGAGGAGCTCGCAGGCCCCTTTTGTGCAGGGCTGGGGGAATTTCTGAAAGGGTTAGGTAACCCCCAAACATGATTGGCTAGGAGTGCGTTAGTGATATCAGTACAATTTTAAATTGGCTTCTATGTTGTACCATTTTTGGTGAAGCCTTAAAGAATTCCAAGGATTGTCCCCAGTGGGGGCTCATTACCTCTCTCTGCTAGATGTCCCAGGAACTGACTCAACTCTGGGCTCCTCCCCCCTCTAGGCCAAATGTCAGGGCCTCTATTGACTAACCCATTGTCTGTGACTCTCCAGAGGATTCTTGCCTGCTTCTTTGGGAAACTGAAACTTAAGGCCTACCATGGCGACCTGTCCTAAAATGGAGTGGGTTAGGTCTTCTCACATGTAAGCCTTATTATTATTCATCGTTACATCAAGTATTCCATAAATAGCAGAAATGAAGGCACATGAGAGCCAGAGTCCCTTCCCTAAATTCGTAGTTTCCCAATCTCTCACTTTTACCTCCAGAAAGCTATCAGTTCACCCCTCACACATATGCCATATCCCCAAGGTTTGCTACTTCCAGAAGTAAGAGGGGGCCGATAGACAGGGGACTTAGCAGTGTTCTCTGACTCAGCTGACTAAGTGAATAGTGCCGGTGAGTCTGGTAATACAGGGATCAGACTAGATTTGGGGAAATCACTAGATACACCTGGTGTCCCACCTCACTTTCCTTAGGCCTGCCTCTGATTTACTGCAGTTGTGACAGGCCTGTCCCACCACCCACAGAGGTCATTTTCTGTGGTTTTTTCTCAGAGGCTTCCATAGAGGAAGGAAACTTCCCTTAAGCAACAGTCCTGCAAAGGGGAAGTTACTGCTTCCGGAGCAATCCTTAAGCAATGGAGGATGAGAATTGCAGATAAATCTCCTGACTTAAGAAGGGGACAATTATGAAAAATTCTGAGATTCCCCAAAGAACGCAGCTTCCTGCCTCACTCTCATGGTGTATCCCACCAAGTCACATCGCCTGAATTTAGCTTGGTAGATAGACATCACTGATGGTGTTTTGTAAAGAAGTTTTGATTTGGACAAGTAAGAGGGAATTGGAACAAGTGAGATGATGCTTTCCTCATGGCAAATAGCAAACAGAGCAGAAATGGAGCACCATGAGAACCAGAGTCCCCTCCCTCAATACTTACAGATTTCCCAACCCCTCACTTTCACCTCCGGAAAGCTATCAGTTTACCGCTCGCACGTATGCCACATTCCCAAGGTTTGCTACTGCCAGAAGGAAGAGGGGGCCGATAGCTGGGTTACCCTAACTCTTAACACACAGGTCTCACAGCCCTTCTTAGATCTGCATAACAAAAAAAAGAACTCATGTTCTTAGGTTATATTTTCAAAATCTTTGATAGTTTTAAATTACAAATAATTATTACTACAGACAATTACCATTGAGCTACTAGCCCAAATCTCCAATTTTTTTTTTTTTTTGGAAAATTAGTGGACAGAAAAGTGACTTAAAAAGCACCATGACAGCCAGCAAAATGGCTCAGCAGCTAAAAACACCTGCATGTAAACCTATGTGAATTCCATCCCGGGAATCCACGAGGGAAGGAAAGAGCTGACTCTTGAAAACTGTCCCCTGACCACACAGTCACTGTGCCCACAGTCTCTCACACAATAGTAATAAAATATAACAACAACAGCAACAGTAATAATACCACAATGAAGCCAGTGCCAGGGTCTATGGACAGCCACAATGTCAAAAATACTTTGTTACTACATGTTGTGATATGAGAACTCAGAATGGGCAGTACTAGATGAGAGCATTCCTACCTTGTATGTAGTTGGCTAAATGATAAAAACTGTGTATTTCCTGCAGCTGTGCTCAATTCGGAGGATCCTAATTTTGTTGGCAACGTTTGACACATCAGGAGGTAGCCAACCGCGTGCCTTCTCTTGTTTGAGCCTGGTCATGATGTTGCCTTTGGTTACATGAGTCTCATAGGTTGACCCAGCCCATTTGATCTGGTGCTTATGAGCCTTGACAGCCACAATAAGCACAACTTGTTGTCTTCTGTAATCCCTGTGCTGACTTGGTGGTCATGGTCAACTTGATAGCATGGTGGTCAGACTTGTTTCTCGTGGGGACACCCCAGCATCTTGTCTGTGGTACATGGGTGACATGAATATCTTTTGTGTGTGTGCCTGTAGACATCTTTCAGCACAACCATCTTGGCTTTTGAAGCCTTCACACTGGCTTAGACTCAAGGAGGGCCCCTTTGCTTTTGGTACTACCTTGGTAAAAAGGCCTAAGTTGTATTTATTGCTTATTGTTTTAAGTTCCTTTTTTTTTGAGTTAGGGTCTTACTATGTAGCCTTGGCTGACCTAGAAATCTATGTAAATCAACCTGGCTTTGAACTCACAGTGATCCACCTGCCTCTGCCTCCTAAGTGCTGGGACTAACAATGTGCTCTGTCATACCAGCTGATTTAAAAAAGAATGTGTGTGTGAGCATATGAGTGGTTTTATGGGTATTTGTGCACGCAAGAGCCCTCAGATGTCCAAAGATGGTGTGAGATCTCCTGGAAGTTGTGAGTCACCATGTGTGTGCTGGGAATGGAACCCCGGTTGTCTGCCAGAGCAGTATAAGACCACCAATACTCACAGTAAAAGCACTAGTATTTTGATTACATGGTAATTACTATTTTGGGATAGTGTGGTGGTTTGGATATGCTTGGCCCAGGGAGTGGCACTATCAGGAGGTGTGGCCTTATTGGAAGAAGTCTGTAGCTATGGGCGTTGGCTTTAAGACCCTCCTGCAGGCCTTCAGATGAAGATGTAGAACTCTCAGCTCCTCCTGCACCATGCCTGCCTGGATGCTGCCATGCTCCTGCCTTGATGATAATGGACCAACCCTGTAAGCCAGACTCAATTAAATATTGTCCTTATAAGAGTTGCCTTGGTCATGGTGTCTGCTCACAGCAGTAAAACCCTCCTAACTAAGACAGATAGCAAGGGGATTTGGAACCAGGGGAGATCTTTAAAGGGTTCTTCAAGCTCTACCTTTTTGAGTGGATTCATCCCTTCCTGTGCCTAGAGGGTTGATCAGCTAATGGATTATTTGCAGAGTAGGTCTGTTATCAAAATCAGTTCAGCTGTCTTTCATATGTGCCCCCTCCCCACATGATGTCACAAATGCATCACAGACTCTATCATCCCCACCTACAAGAAGGCTCCTGCCAGATATTGAGATATCAGTGCCATGCTCTTGGACTTCTCAGCTTTTGGGACTGGGAGCTAAATAATACTCAATTCTTTATAAATTACAGGTCTATGATATGAAGTTACAACATAAAACAGATTGAGACATGGACACAGAAGTCAAAAGAGAGGAGGTAGAATAAATGGCAGGATTATACTGAAAAGAAGTCAGGGCCTTTTTTTATTCTAAGACCAGAGCAGAAAAGGGAGGGGAGATATACATGGAAATATATGATAAGTAGAAGCTCAACCATGCTTTAAAAATATTTTTTGTAAAATTTATTTTTTGTGTATGAGTATTTGCCTAAATGCATGTCTGCACACCAGTTGCATGCCTGGTGCCCAACGAGGCCAGAAGAGCATATTGAATCACCTGGAAACGGAGTTACAGATAGTTCAGAAGCACCATGGGAGTGCTACGAACTGACCCTGAGTCTTCCAGAAGACCAGGC
This sequence comes from Uromys caudimaculatus, assembly GCA_028551405.1. Classification (NCBI taxonomy): domain Eukaryota; kingdom Metazoa; phylum Chordata; class Mammalia; order Rodentia; family Muridae; genus Uromys; species Uromys caudimaculatus. Next base: position 40,582,809 of record CM052708.1, on the reverse strand, counting down.
TGTATTCCTAACTGCTGACCCATCTACCCAGCCACCTTCTTTTTTTTTAAGTTAGCATATAAGAGTGGTTTCCTCCTCCTCCTCCTCCTCCTCCTCCTCCTCCTCCTCCTCCTCCTCCTCCTCCTCCTCCTCCTCCTCCTCTTTTTCTTCTTCGTCTTTGTCTTCGTTTTCGTCTTCATCTTCTTTTATGGGAAGGTTGCTACATCAAACTCATGGCCTCTTGCATGCTAGGCAGATATTTTACCACTGAGCTATATGCCCAGCACTAGATGTAAAGCTTTCTGTTAAAAGGAACTTAGAACCAGGCCTAGAGATGCATACCTGTAATCCCAGCACTTGGGAGTTAGTCGCAACAGGATTGGGAGTTCAAGGCCAATTTGAGGTACGTAGAAAACCGCTCTGAGGCTAAGGAGATGGCTGTTTGTAAAGAGATTCCCACACAAGCATGAAGGCCAGAGTTCAGATCCCCAGCATATGTCAAATGCTGAACACAGCAGTGTATGTATCTGTAATCCTGGTCAGCCAGTGTCACTGATCTGTGAGCTCCAGGCTCATTGAGATATGCTGTGTTAAAAAAAAAAAAAAAAGGTAGAAAAGTAACTAAGATGCCTGGTGTCAACTCTTCCGCCTACACGCCCATGTATATACATGGTGAACCCCATGTAGATCATAACAGGATCATTCATACCTAGGTTTCTTAACACATTCGTGATTCGCAAGTCTACTTTAGATTAATATTAAAAGATACTTTAGTCCTTTACATAATTAAAGCTTATGTACTTTTGAGGGCAGGCTGGATGACACACATGGAACTGTGTATACTCAACTGAGGTAGCCCATCTGACTTCTGTCACATGCTGAAATTATTTATCCTTTGCTTTTTGTTTATTATCTGTCTCCTCTGCTACAACATGCTTCCTCAGCGCAGAGACCACATCTGTCTTTTTCATCAGTCCATAGATCAGTGGTCTCAAACTGTGTGTCAACTCCTTTGGATGCTAATGACCCTTTCATGGGGGTGGGGGAGGGGACTTACCTAATACCTTTGGAAAACATTGATGTTCACATAACAGTAGCAAAATCAGTTATGAAGTAGTGAAAATTAAGAATTTTATGGGGGGGGGGGGTCACCACAACATGAGGAACTGTATTAAAGGGTTGCAGCATCAGGAAGGTTGAGAAGCGCTGGCCTAGATGGTGCTAAGCACAGTCCGTGCTCATGAAAGAAGAAACAAATGAATGTGTGATATTTGTTTAAATTTATAGGACAAACACCCGCATTTAAAGCTCATGTCATTCACTGAGTTCTCCAGAGCTAAAGAAGAACAATTATACCCACCCCCACCCCATCCCCCTTTTTGGTATGGGTTGCCATAGCAACCCACCAGCCTCTACAATTTAATTTCTGATGTACTCATTCTCCCAGAAGAGCAAACAGTGTTTTAAATTTTGAACTACTGATGCCACTATAAATCACATTTCTCACACCGTGGAGGGACACGGAGAGGTTTCATCTTTTAAAATGGCAGAGAATTGAGCTCAAGTCTCTTCAAACCAGTAAGTGCACAGGAAGGCAAAACATAGCGGTGAGCTGCATAGCCACACTCCTGATGTGGTCACATTCTCTTCTAGTTTTCTGACCTTCCCACAGGCAGCTGCAGTTTCTATGGCGTTGCCAGCCAAGTTGTCAGGGAAGTCTGGAAAGGCAATGTCTATGGAATGAGGCATCTGGAGAACTTTCATCCGGCTTCTGATTTTCTCCTCTTCTCTTCTTACCCATTGCTTAACATTCATGGTTAGCTAGCAAATCATTATAGCCTTACAAAAATTGAGCTCTTCTCTGAAAAGGGCCAACATAGCCTATGTCCCCATGCCTGCCTGCCTCCCACACCCTCACACTGCAGGGACTAGAACCGAGAACAGTTTCATTAGACTGGATTAGTCATTGTGAAAAACACATTATTAAATTAATGAAAAAGATTTATTTGGGTCACTCAGGCAGACATGAATAATTAGTTTTTAAATATTTGTCTAATTTGTGTGTGTGTGTGTGTGTGTGTGTGTGTGTGTGTGTTACAGTGCACGCTTGCTGTGGAACACATGTAGAGGTCAGCCATTGATCTTGCCCTCTGTGGTTGGAGGCAGGGTCTCTTTGTTGTGCCCACTGTACACTGTTTGCTTCAGGCTAGCTAGCCTATGAGCTCCTGGAAGCTTCCTCCTCTCTGTACCTTCCTTTTCACCACCGCAGGAATGTGAGATTACAAAAATATACCACTGTGTCTGCCTTTCTATATGGGTTCTGGGGATCTGAGTCTAGGTCATCAGTCATGGGTGGCAAATGCTTTTATCCACTGAGACATTTCTTTGAACCAAATGTGTGTGTGTGTGTGTGTGTGTGTGTTCAATTAGTTTATTATTTATTTTTGAGACAGGATCTCTCTGTGGCTAACCTAAAAGTCATTACACAGTGCAGGATAGCCTCAAACTCACATATAGTTACCTGCCTCTGCCTCCCAAGTACTGAGATTAATGGTGCACACCATGCCTGGCTCAAAATTTAATTTTTAAAAGGTATTATTTCCTAGAAGTTGGTAGTTTAAGGTAATTTCATTTGTAAATAATGTTGCATTTTCTCCTCTGAAGGCTTTGGTGGGATATAACTGGGTCAGGGAGCACGGCAGTTCCGTGGTATATCCTGTATTATATGTCTCAGTATTCTGTCCTCTGCAGATCTGAATGCTTTCTTCTAACAAAGGTTGCAATACCAGTCAGAAAAACAGCCCCATGACCCTATGTAGAAGAAATTATATTGCAGTTAGCTCGCTTTCTGGGTCTTTATGGCATTATAAGAGTTGTATCCTCTTTAATACATTGATCTTTTTTATTTTTTTTTTTAAAAAGGAAGTGTTTCAAAGCAACAGTGAAATCTGAGGAGAGGTGGTGTGGAAAATCCTGTCACAATCATAGCACCTGTTCTCTAAAACAAAAGCCTGCTTTTTTATAAAATACCCAACAAAGCAAAATTTGAGAAAAGGGGTTATAGTTACAGAAGGGTCCAGTCTGTCCTGGCGGCAAAGGCACTCTGCACTAGGCCTCAGCTGCAGAGCGGGGAGGAGAAGGATTTCCTGTGCTCAGGTCACTTTCTTCCTTTAACGGTCCAGGACCCCAGCCCAGGGAGTGGCACCACCTAATAGTGAGTGAGTGGTGGGTGCCACCCATAGTGAGTGAGTGGTGGGTCTTCCCACCTCAACTGACCTAAGCAAAATCATTCCCTGTAGACATGTTCAAAGTCCTATCTCCCGGGTGACTTAGATCTCATCAAATTAACAGTTGAGATCCATCGTCTCCACTCCAGCCCTTCACCTCATTGCAAGTCACAACTTTCCACCCTGGTCTTCAAAGTTACATGTTCATATTGTTGGAAGGAACTTATGAAGCAGAATTGTTCTCTATGTGAGCGGTGGCAAATAAGCAAATGTTAACTAAATTTATTATCAGCCATCTTAGTTTCCAGCCAGACACAGGCACACACATTCTGCTTAGGATCGCTAAGGGGGCAGATGGGAGGACCAGAAATCTGAGGCCAGTCTGACTACATAGCAGGGCTTTACATTTAAAGAAACAAAGCAACATCAATAAAACAGATAATTTAGTTTTCTTATATACAATAGTGTCTATAATGTTTAGCATGAACTAAGTGATGGAGAAATGTTAGTGTTTTCTAAAATTATACAAAAACTGCTCAAAATACGATAAAATCAGTAGTCACACCAGGCTAGTAAGACAGTTCAGTAGGTAAAGGTGCTTGCCTAGTACAACCTGACCTACTTCCATCCTGGGATCCAATGTAAAGGTAGGGGAGAAGAGACTCCCCAAAATTGTTTTCTAGCCTTTACAAGAGTACTGTGGCAGAGACACAGCCCACCCCCAAATCATACACACACACACACACACACACACACACACACACACACACACACACACAATGATGCAAAATAAAACAGATGGTTTCCCTGTACAATTTTGCCCATCATTTAAAGAAGAGTCAACACCAATTATGACCGCTTTCAGAAGAAATGCAGTCACTTTGCAACGAATTTTGTGAGAGGCCAGTACACCTTAATGTCAAATCTATGTAGAATAGGTGCAATTATAATCTGCATACCAGTATCTCTCATGATTACACATGCAAAAACATTTAAGCAAGTGCTTGTAAACTGAGCACAACAGTGTGTGTATGTATGTGTTTGTGTGTATATATATATAATTTTGTATATGTATTTATATACATATGTTTATATGTATATATACGTATATATGCATAATATATATGTTTTTGACACAGGGTTCCTCTGTGTAGCTCTGACAACAGTATATATATTTTAAAAGATATATATACTGTTGTGGGTGGCTCTGTGTTGCTTGTATTTTTATGCTAATTCCGCTCACCCAGGAGGGGTTGTCTGGAATGAGAAATGAGTCACATACTCAGGTGACTTCTTGTAGGTCAGGTTGTACTAGGCAAGCACCTTTACCTACTGAACTGTCTTACTAGCCTGGTGTGACTACTGATTTTATCGTATTTTGAGCAGTTTTTGTATAATTTTAGAAAACACTAACATTTCTCCATCACTTAGTTCATGCTAAACATTATAGACACTATTGTATATAAGAAAACTAAATTATCTGTTTTATTGATGTTTATCTGAATGAATAAATGGACCAATCACTGGGTGAGTAGGCAGGACTTCTGGGTTGAACAGAGGAAGAGAAGAAGCAGGAGAGTATTAGGGGCTTTTAGAACGGGGATAGCAAAAGAGCAAGATGTAGCTGCTAGGGTTTCCTGGTTTCATGGCGGATCCACCAGTATTCTCCACCAGAGGAATTAGATTTAATATGGCTTACAAGACTAGGATGTTGTGCCCAGAGATTGAGTTACCATTGTTTCTGAGCTAAGTTTGTGTGGTGTTTTTCTTGTCACAGAGACTCGTCTGGGTTCCAGAGAGAAAGGTGCAGGTGGCAAAGCATTAGTTTGCCTAATGTGCACCACAAAGGCCATGGGGGCTTTGAAGCATGGAGTTGGCATGGTAGCGACCCACCAGTGGGAACCTAGGGAGCTGGGTGGAGAGATTCTGGAGCGCTGAGTCAGAATCTCCACAAGATAAAAACAGGTTGACCACTGCCCGCCAGTGCATGTCCAGCCAGGCCGCCTGGGGCAGAGAGTTGCTGGCAGTAGCAGGCAGTAGTGTGGGAAGACTGCTGGTCCATTTTTTAATATTTCCCACAACAATACACTGATTGTCTAATCTTGGGATGCTATAGCCAAATTCAAAAGATTGACTAGCATAAAAACCCAACATTTAGCTAGATATGGTATATGCCTATAATCTCAGTCCTTAGGAGGCTCTGACAGGTGGATTGCCACAAATTTAAGGCTTTATCTGAACATAAGTGAAACCATTTTTGTGTAACCTGCAAACTATGTTGGAAACATGCTGTGTTATTTTGAACTAAGGATTTGTTTTGACAAAATGAATATAAACGTGGTTTGACTTAAAGGATGGTATTGTTGCATAAAGGGAAAATATTTACAAACAGTATGAACATAACAAGTTTTGGCTGTGAACAAAACAGAAAAATTTTTATTTTAAAATATTAACCCCAAAGTCAAACATATGGAGAATCAACTGCATGTGCTGACACATCCAAAGAGTTTAAGGCCTGAAACTAGACCATTCCTGAGACACTGCATCTCAAGACTTAGCACTGATAACTATCAGCAAGAGGAATTTGTGGCTCTGGCTTCCAGATGAGTTTCCAGTGCTATTGATGGATTCATACATTCCTCTTATCAACACTATTCACTGGCTGACACTCTCAGGAACCTTCTGGGACCACCAACACAGCCAGCCTCCTGGACTGCCGCAACTGAAGGATTTCACAACAGATTTGGCTTTGAGCTGGCTGGAGCATTCTAACCAGAGAGGATTCCCCCGGTGGAACCATGCACTGGTATTATCTTGTCTGATAAACCATTCTCATAACCTTCATATTAGCAGGGTATTATAAGGAATGTTTATGTGATTAAACTGAGCTTATGCAAAAGGCGTTTCTCATGTGGACATCTGTGCTCGCTGGTCTTATATCAACTTGACACAAGCTAGAGTTACCTGAAAGGAGAGAGTCTCAATTGAGAAAGATCTAGCTTTAAGGCATTTTTAAAATTAGTGATTGATGGGTGAGGGCTCAGCCCATTGTGGGTGGAGCCATCCCTATGCTGGTGGTCCTGGGTTCTATAAGAAAGCAGGTTGAGCAAGTCCTGGAGAGCAACCTAGTAAGTCTCACTCCTTCACGGTCTCTGCATCAGCTCTTGCCTCCAAGTTCCTGCCCTGTTTGAGTTCCTGTTCTGATCTCCTTCAATGATGAACACTGATGTGAAAGTGTAAGCTGAATAAACCCTTTCCTCCCCAACTTGCTTTTTGGTATGGTATTTTGTGTCATCATAGAAACTCTGAGTAAAACCAACATCATAATTGCTGAGTGTTTCACAGCCCACTGGCTGCCCTCTCCAAAACCTTGTAATGCTGTTGACACATTGGGGAACTAGGATTTCATTATGTAGAAAACAGAAATATTCAGGCCATACTGAGTAACTGTAGTTAGTTTCAGGTATATATGGTTGCTTTGAACTATCTGCTTTCTGCTAGGGTAAGAAATAGATCAATGTCTAAGAGCACCGGAGCCCTAGAAGGACAAGGTTATTTGGGAAGATTCTCTGAGTCTTGAAAAGCTGTGGCTTGGAGTGTGTGAGGTTCAGTACACATGGACAGGGCCATGAACATGTCCAGAAAAGATCTGAGACTACATGAGGAGATTAGCCACAAGGAGATAAGACTCAGACTCTGTTTTGACAGGCAGATAGAAATGTCATTGTTGAGCTTTTGGAGGAAAACCTTTAATCAATGAAACAACGAAAAGGAAATGGGCCTACAGAAGGAAGACTGAGGCATGGGAACGCCTTGAGAACATTTACAGTAAAATTATAAGTATATAGGATTAGGGCGGGGTGTGGTGGTACATGCTATTAATACCGGTGAGCAAGAGGCAGGTCTATGTAGAAAGTTGAAGGTAACTCAGGGGGTCTCAAAAATAACCAAAAAAAAAACAAAAAAAAACAAAAAACAAAAACCCAAACCATTTATAGTTGGGTATGGAGGCACATACCCATAATCTCAGTACTTGGGAGATAAAGAAAGAGAATTAGGAGTTCATAGTCATCCTCAGATGCATGCACAGCAAGTCTAAGGCCAATCTGAGCAACTTGCAATGTCTCACAAACAAAGAGCTTAATAGAGTGGAATGGTGACTGGCCTGTAACCAAAGCTTCTGGGAGACTGAAACAGGTGGGTCACAACAAAGCTAGGGTAGCCTGGATACATAGTGGATTCTAGGCCAGCCTGGGCTACAGGATGAGACTCTAGTAGTACATAAATGAGCCCTGAATATCCTCTGTTCCTTACTTTTCACATTGGTATGACAAATACCTGGCGAAAGCAGATTAAAGAAGGACGGATTATTTTAAGTCTGAACTTGAAGGCTCCCGTTATGGTGAGGAAGGCGTGGCACCAGAAATGTGTGGCAACTGGTCACATTGTGTCCACAGTGAGGAAGCGCAGAGAAACCAATGCTGGGGCTTAGCTTTTTCACTCCTTTTTATGCAGTTCAGGTGTTCATGAGATGGTGCCTTCCACATTCAAGGTGGGTTTTCTCTGAATACTTCAACTTATCTGGAAATGCCCCAGAAGATATCTAGAAATGTTGCTTTTTTAAAATGGTGATTCTAAATCCCATCAAGTTCACAATAAAGATAAACCATCATGGGTCTGAAAAGGTTGATCAGTAGTTAAGAGCACATACTGCTCTTCCAAAGGTCCTAAGTTCGGTTCCCATCACCCACATTAGGTGACTTGAAACCACCTGTAGCTTCAGCCCTATGGAATCTGATGCCCTTTTCTGGCCTCCAAGGGCACCTGCATTCGTGTGCCCATTCTCATTTACATATATACATACATATTTAACTAAAATTAAAAATAAAATCTTAAAAATAAAAGAATGTCCATCACCCATCCCTTGCTTAAGAATAAAGTTTTAGGGGGCTGGAGAGATGGCTCAGTGGTTAAGAGCACTGACTGCTCTTCCAGAGGTCCTGAGTTCAATTCCCAGCAACCACATGGTGGCTCATAACCATCTGTAATGGGATCTGATGCACTCTTCTGGTGTGTGTCTGAAGACAGCTACCGTGCACTCATATAAATAAAAATAAATAAATAATGTTGTTTTAAAAAAGAATAAAATGTTGGGGCCAGTGTAGGGATAATCTTTTTTGTACTTTGTAAAAGCATACACCAGTCAATTAAAACAACAACAACAACAACAACAACAACAACAACAACAAACCCTATGGCCAATGAGCTGAGGCAGGAAATAGGAGATGGGACACCCAGCAGAGAGAAAAAGAGGGAGGGAGGGAGGGAGGGAGGGAGAGAGAGAGAGAGAGAGAGAGAAGAATTATGGGAAAGAGTCATGCTTTGCCTCAAACCTCAAACTCTGGAGGAGATAGTCACATAAACCTGAGGACAGATAACTAACCATGTGGAAGCCATAGAATAATTTAAATGGGTTATATAAGTAACAAACTAGTTAGGGAACAAAGCCAAGGCTATTGGTGTAAGCATTTATTAATAAATAATTTGTCTCAGAGTAATTATTTCTGAAAACAAAGGGTCCAGGAGTTACAGGCCAGTGAAATGGCTAGTGAATAGAAATACTTGTCACCAAGCCCAGAAACCTGAGTTTGACCCAGGAACCCACATGATGGAAAGAGAAAATCCAATGCCTACTCCTTGTCTTTTGATCTCAGCATTGTATCTAAACAAATACACACACACAGACACAATAAACAAACAAACAAATAAACAAATAAAATTTTTAATAAAAAAGAACAAATTGTTTTTAAGGAGGTTCTTATGTATCCTAGACTGGTCTTGAACTCACTATGTAACTGAGGATGACCTTGAACTCTGATCCTTCTGCCTCCATCTCCCAAGTGCTAGGATTACAGTCTATACTGTCAAATCTGATTGATATAGTACTGGGGATCAAACCACGGGCCTCGTGTGTGAGAGGCAGGCACTTGACCAATTGAGCTATATCCTGTTTACATTTACTTACATATTTGTGAGTGTCTGTGCGTGGTTTGTTGTCAGGAACCTTCCCAGCTTCACAGGGTTTCCTGGGAAAAGCAGCGATGGGAGCATTGGTGATTGTGGTGGCAAAAATTGTGGTTGTTAGGGCAAAAGTAGCTTACTTTTGGTAATATTTACGTTTCTTAAACTCTTTGCTATCCTAAGGCCAAAGGCTGCTGGCTTCTGGTAATTAACTCCTGCTGTGTAGCAACAGGGAATTAAGTAAAGGATTAATTCTTAGAGTTCTTTTCTCTCTTGCTTGGGAGCCTCTTGATAGCCAGGTGAGAGGCTCAGAGCTCATTAACTCTTTATAAACCATAGAGAAAAGAAAAAGAAAGAAAGAAATTTGTTTACACAGACAATGTGCACAGACACATACATCCATATACACACATATTCTGGTTGGGCCAACTAACTGTGTTATCAGCTCCACAAGTATTCATGCATGCTTATGTACATACACATATACCTACACATGTACATATAGACAAATGGACATATACATATATACATTTGGTGAATAGAGGTTAGCCCCAAATACCACACACATACATTTGGATGGATGAATGGATGGATTCATGGATGGATTGATGGATGGGGCAGAGCCCCAGATGTCACCACTTTATTCCTTTTCTCTAGCCTTTTTATATCTTCATAGACAAAGGTTCTTTAGAAAATTACCTCATAGATAAAATATTACACAAAAGGAGAGTTACAGAAGTATGTTGATATTAAGTTCAAAGCAGTGTTGCATTCTGTAACCTCATAAGTTCAAAGCAACAGTTTCACATGGACTTGCTTTATCATAGTGCATAGTGTGGCTTCATCCTTAGGTCTGACCTAGAATGAATGTTTTTCCTTGATCACAAATTTGTCCCAAGCCTATTTCTCTTTTTAGTGTAATTATGAAAGCTCATTGTCTTTTTTATTATGCAGCCTTTATTTACTATTCTATGAGGAGTAGGGACATTCTATTCTTGATTCTAAATTTATTATATCTTTCTGGCAGAACAACTATAACCAATGAAGAGGTCAGCTCAGGAACTTTGGAAAATTCCACCAGACCCCCAAGTATGTAGGGACCCCTTCCCTCCTGGGAGAAACAGGTTAGAGAGCACTTGGGCTGGAAGGGAGGGGCCAATTAAGCCCCTACTACCTCATTCCCTAAAGGCCAATCAATTTAAAAGTCACACTGTTCTGCCAATCACATTGTGCCTAATGGCTGTTGCTCTAAAAACTATAAAAGCTCACTGAACGAGTTGAACGTGGTCGTTCCTTCCCTCCTTTGTGTGCAGGGCGACCCCAGCATGCTGGAACAATAAATTCCTCTTGCTTTTTGCATCAATCCCCAACTCCATGGTGTTTTAATCGGGGAGGGGGGGGTCTCTGGTAAACTAAGGCTCCCCAGAGTCTTACACCATCTTTTAAAACTTTCTTCCTAAAAAATCAAATCAGGAATTCTATAAAATGATTAATTCGTCTAAATAGTATTAATTCATAAAGTTCATCTTTATGTTGATCTGCAGGAAATTTGCTCAATAGGGTGGGCTAATGCCCAGGAATCCCCAGTCTCTACAAGAGTGACAGGAAATGCATATCAGCTGAGATGAAGTCTCTTGGGACCTTGACTCTCAAAGCTCACCCATCCTAGGCCATACAAAAAGGTGGGCCACCTCAAGGAAAGCCCCCTGCTAACCTTAGCCTCTTTCAGATTCTGGCTCCTGACAGTTTTCCTTTTATCAAATAGCAGTTAAAAAAATAACAAACTATTTGATGCTTATAATGTCATCAGGTTGTGCTTAGAGGTTTAAGCAGGAAGATTGCACAATTTCACAGCCAGTTTTTGATGCAGAGTAACACTCTGTCTCAAATACAACACTAGAGTTAAAGGTCTTTCTTTGTAGGTTAGGCTGTCTTGGAGCTTTTAATATAGCAAGTCTGTAGGCTGTTTTCTAATGTGAAGAACTCCTGCCTCTGCCTTCTGGGAACTGAGCTTGCATGCAAGGGACATTAACAAATGTTGAAGCACTACAAAATTGAAATTTTGAGCTTATAGGAAAACAAAAATGCTGAAGTCTGTAGAATTTCCTTTTGGTTTGGCAGATTCTATTTTAAAAACTATTTAGTTTTGTGTGCAGGCACCTAGCTCAGCACATGTGTGGAGGTCAGAGGACAACTTTTGGGAGCTTCAGGTTCCCAAAACCTGCAAATTTTGTTCAACACAAAGAGTGAACTCCATTCTAAACATTATTAATATTAATGTATCAGTAATCATTTATCATTTGTAATAAATCTTATACTAATGCAGGGCATTAAGAGGGGTATTAATAGGTGAAACTGTGAGACATGGATGTTGGGAGTTTCCTGAACTTCCTGTTCAATTTTCCTACGAGCTTAAAACTATGCTAAAAATAAAATCTTTTTTTCGAATGTACCAACCAAGCCAGAAACATTTCTGAAGAAACTTTAAGATGTTTTTCTTTTTCTTTCTTTCTTTCTTTTTTTTTTTTAGAATTATTTATTTATTTTATGTATGTGAGTACACTGTAGCTGTCTTCAGACACACCAGAAGAGGGCATCAGATCTCATTACAGATGGTTGTGAGCCATCATGTGGTTGCTGGGATTTGAACTCACGACCTTCAGAAGAGCAGTCAGCGCTCTTAACCACTGAGCCATCTCTCCATCCCTCTAAGATGTTTTTCTTTAAATCAGTGTTTCTTCATTTTCAATAAAATACTGGAAAAAAATACTCCTAAAACTCTCTAGCCTTTTATATTCCAGAAATTGCATGTCTATTTATCGTTTTGTAAAACAAAACTATTAACCATTGTATGTCTAATGCAATGTAGCTCTTTTAATCATCAGTTTTGTCAAATACTGTTATTGATGTTTTACAAAAGAAAAAAACAAACAATATTAGAACAGAAGGATTAATGAGGATTTCAAACCATAAATTCTAAATCTGTTAATAAATCCCAAGAGAATTGGTGGTTTCTAGTACAGCCTGAAAACAATGAAAAGCCAAAAAGGCCCGCGACTTTCGGTGAACTACAACTCCCAAAATGCAAAGCAGCTGCAGTCTTTCAGTTTCCGCCCTAGAACCTGAAAACTCCCATCATGCCTGGAGGCGCGAAAAGCAATTTGTAATTTACCCTGCTGGATTACTCTCTTGGTGTGGGTGGCTGCTTTTGCTGTGTCGCCGGCGCTGATGTGAAGATGCTGGCCGCGGGCTACGCGATAAAGGGAGGCGGCACCGCGGCGAAAGCCCAGCTGAGTAATCGCGGCCGCGAGCGGAGTCTGTTCTGGGACGCCGCTGTGTCGGCGTCGGCGAGGGAGGCGTGAGGAGGAGCCGGGCGTCTGCAGCCGTTCTCGCCCTCGGCGCCCCGCCGCCATCTCCACCATGCAGTCCCGGGAAGACGCCCCGCGC
>CM052708.1:40516383-40569635 GCA_028551405.1 Uromys caudimaculatus | reverse complement strand
CAGATCTGACCCTGGCCCAGCTGCTGGCCGTCCTGCGTCTGGACAGTCTGGATGTAGAGAGTGAGAAGACTGTGTGTCATGTGGCGGTGCAGTGGCTGGAGGCTGCTCCCAAAGAGCGGGGCCCCAGTGCTGCGGAAGTTTTTAAGTGTATTCGTTGGGCACACTTCCCTGCAGAAGATCAGGACTACCTGGGAGGGCTACTGACCAAGCCTATTGTGAAGAAATACTGCCTGGACATTATTGAAGGGGCCCTCTTGCAGCTTCGTTTTGATGATGGTTTGCCAAAGGCTCTGGTTCGGGTACCAAGCAGCAGCAGCAGTAACAGCAGCAACAATAGCAATAGTAATAATAACAATGACACCATCAATACTGTTTTCCCTGCAGAAGAAAGTCCACCCCTTAAATTAAGGATGTGTGTCAAGAGAATGATGGTTTTCTTTAGACACTTCAAACATCCCTTTCTCTGCTGTGACCCATACTCTGGGGAAGTTTACAAAGTGTCCTTGCCTGTGACTTGCCTTGCACACACTAGAACTCTCACCACCTTAGCTGTCTCTATTTCTCCAGAGCATGACATCTATCCCACTGTTCAGCCCAGGAAAGATGCATGGGTATATAAGCCAGCCCAAGATAATTTGCATCAACTGGCAGACTACTTGCTGTGTCCGGAGGGTATGAATGTGACATATCTGAATGGCTACATTTACATTTTGGGTGGACAAGGCCCTGTTACTGGAGCTAAATTGAAGGATGTGGAATGCTACAGTGTCCAGAAGAACAAGTGGATATTAGTGGCTCAGCTACCACATTCCTTTACGTCCTTTGACCTAATGGTGATTCTGTGTTCTCTGTAGTACACATTTGCCATAAGTGGCTAAAGTGTGTTTCTCTGAAGCTCAGTGACTTTTGTGAAGCCTGCATCTTCAATGATGAGATCTCTTGTATCAGTGACATCCCAGTCATAAAGATATACAATCCACTCAGTGCAGAATGGAGACAAATTAATATTCCTTTCATGGTAGGAACTAGTAGTTATTAGTTTATCATACATGACCCAAAACAACTATTACTTATCACCTCATGTACCCTTGTACAGTAGAAAAAGATCAGGGTGACTTTGCATGGCAGTGGAGAAAACCAGTAGTTTATATAGGTATCACATTAGGCTTCTTGAAGTTTGACCTTTTTTTTTTTTTTTTTTTCTTGTGTGTCTCAGCCCATGTGTTTCTGCTTTGAACCTGGTCAGTTTCCTGGCTGAAGAACAGATAATTAGTGTATCTAGTTTCACTTGGGACTTAGGCAGGTTAGGTGAACTGGACTCTGATTCAGAAAGTTCAAATTCTTTTTATGGTGAAGATTTTGGGGTAGATAGTATATCAGCAATATTTACAAGACCAGCAATGTTTGTTACAGTTCTGTAGAAAATGCTTGAGAAAGGCACCTTTACCTATTCATGAGGTTATAAGGGAGTTAACTGAAAGTTTGGTTTATGGAACTCATTTTGTAGACTAGGTTAACCTCCAACTCACAAGAGATCTGCCTGCTTCTGCCTCTGAAGTGCTGGGACTAAAGGCATGTGCCATCACTCCTGTTTTACACTGAATTTTTTTAATGTACTATTTTCTATGTTAGATGTAGTTTGCTGAGTTTTAGTTTACTGATAAAAAATATATATTTATAACACACATGTTTATACTACATGTCAAGGGCCAGCCTTAGCTTGAAGAGGGGTTCTGAGAGAAGGGGTATTTGAGATTAGTGACACAAAAGACTTGAAGTCAAATCCTAGGTTACAAGATGACAGACTATATTCTGCTCAGACAGCTTTCAGATTGCTCTCTGTTGTGGTCTGACATCCTCCCCAACCCAGAATAGCTGTAGCCATTTTCTTCCATGCCTGCCAGCTATTTCATATTGTTGCTGTAACATGCATGCCTGTCACTGACAGAAGTGACTTGGCTCAGAGCAAGGATATACTAACTGCATACTGTTTTGTTCTATATATTCTGAATGTTCTGTATGAGGTTTGCTAATCTTAAGAAATTCCACAAATCTTTATGTAGGACCCATCAAATCAAAGATCAATATGAACTGTTATGTCTAAAATGGCTTGAGTCAGAGCTGACCTCCAGGCAGCACTTCCTTCACCTGAGTATGAGCACGTGGTTTTTGTGGTTTTTTTTCTTTTATAAGCTGACAGAAAAAGATATCCATTGTCACATTTCAGATAATTCTGAACTGTCTCCAGTCTGGCCAGTAGTAGGGTGTGCATTCAATAAACTATCCTTGCTTAATTGAGATAGTGTTCATACGGTTTGTGTAGTGATTCTTGAATCTCAACACTCTATGTTCCGCTTTCTCTGGAGATCTCCAAACTGCTCTCTGCTCAAGACAGCTTCTTTTGCAATTCTTTTTGTTGTAGTTGTTGTTTCTGTTTTTGTTTTTTTTCGAGACAGGGTTTCTCTGTGTAGCCCTAGCTATCCTGGAACTCACTCTGTAGACCAGACTGGCCTCGAACTCAGACATCCACCAGCCTCTGCCTCCCATGTGATGGGATTAAAGGCATGTGTCACCACTGCCCAGCTTCTTTCACAATTCTTAAAAAACTCTCTGGATAGTTCACCTCTTGTAGATCAAAAGCCCATTCTTTTATTTACATATAAATTCAGTCTTTACTCCAGGTTCCCTTTTGATTCTTCCATGAATCATCATCCCATGGCCCCAGCTTCTTGATTCTTAGAGATGACAAGCACAGGCAATAAGATAGCCTGCCCCGAAATCACCATTCATACCATGCTTGGGCCTGGACTGGAACTCCCTGTCCCAGGCTGACCTTCAACTCAGGAATTTACCTCCTTTTGTAAGCATAAACAAAATAACTTAGCTGGGTGGGATTTTGTCCTGCAATCACCACTCCCTAAATCTCTTTATCTCCTTCCTTAGTATCTTTCTGACAAGCTGGCTCATAGTGCAGCTGCCTCTGTTCCTTAAGATTTGTGAAGCTCCTTATACAAGTCATATTGCATCCTTATATTTTTGCATAGTTGAGAAATTATATCTTCAAACTCATGTTTTCAGGGTTCTTTTCCAGAGCCTTAAGGGCTGTTCTGCCTCAGCATTTATCATTTTGCTGAGACATTAGCCACACCCTCACCTCCCAGATTCGTGCTATCTCTGATTATCATGGGAGTTGTTAACATTGTCAGAGAGGACATTCTCCGAAGGAGGAAGGTGAAAATATGTACACTATTATACGAACAAGCCTTATGCCCACAACAACCATCAACACTTGTGGAGGCCCATGCCCTGCTAGCTCTGTTCCAGGGGTGTGAGTCATGTTATTCCAGCCCTCCCATGGCCATGCTAGATTTGGCAAACATACATACATACATTCTTACATATATATATATGTATGTGTGTGTATAGTATACATAACAAATACAAATTATTAATATTTGTATACACTACAAGTATATTTGTAGTATAGATATATGTGTATATATAAATAACAACAGCAAAGGAAAACCGTTTGTAATTTGTAATTTTGGAATACAAAATGTGTATTTGCAAAATGACCAATTTTCATCTAAAAGGATATTCAAATATTGTTTCCAATTACCAGTAATATTTTTTCTTATTTATTCATTCATTCACTTTATAGCCTGATCTCAGCCTCCCTCCCTCCCTCATTCCTCCAATCCCTTTTCTTCAGAGAGGGGGAGGCACCCTATGGGTCCCAACCTACTCTGGTACATCAAGTCTCAGCAGTACTAAGTGCATCCTCTCCCACTGAGGCCAGACAAAACAGCCGAGCTATGGGAAAGGGATCCAAAGGCAGGCAGCAAAGCCAGAATCAGCCTCCACACTAATTGTTAGGGGCCCAAATGAAGAAAAAACTGCACATCTGCTACATCTGTGTAGGGGGCCTAGGTGTAGCCCATGCATGCTGTTTAGTTGGTGGACAATTCTCTGTGAGCCTTCATTGGCCCAGGTTAGTTTTCTCCGTAGGTCTTCTTGTGATGTCCTTGATCCCTCTGGCTCCCTCAATCCTTCCCCCTACTCTTCCACAGGATTCCCTAAGCTCTGCCTTGTTTGGCCTTGGGCCTCTGCATTTGTTTTCACAGAAGACAGTTATGCTAGGCTCCTGTTTGCAAGCATAGCAGAGTATCATTAATAGTGTCAGGGGTTCTCTCCCTCCCATGGGATGGGTCTCAAGTTGGGCCAGTCATTGGTTGGCCATTCTCTCGATCTTTATCCCTGTCTTAACCAGATTATATTTCTGAAAAATTAGGGTCTACAAACTGTTGTATAAAAGAATTTCAATTTGCCACTCTTAAACTTCTGATTTGAACTGTAGTTTAAACATTAATAATATCTTGGTTTACAATGAAGGTTTTGAGGAATTTTGGTTTTGTGATACATTTGTGAATTAGTGAATATATTTTGTTTTATAAATGGGTAACTATATCTGGTTAGTTACCTGTTGTGGGAAATATTTTTAAAAACGAGACTTGCAAGTTCCCGTGCTACACTCTGGTTCTCTCTGCTCCATGGAGCCTGTCCAGCCATACACTGGTGAGCAATAGCCAACCTGCTCTTATCTCGTGGAGCTCTGACTCAGAGCTCCACGATCTCTCTACCCAGCTTGCTAGGTTCCCACTGGTGGGTTGCTACCACACCAGTCCCATGCTTCAATAACCCATGGCCTTAGTGGGACACATTAGGCAAACCCACACTTTGCCACCATACCTTTCTCTCTGGAACCCAAACGAGCCACCGTGTGAAGGAAAACACAGCACAAACTTAGTTCAGAAACAATGGTAACTCAATCTCTGGGCTCATCAACTACAATCCTAATCTTGTAAGCCTAATTAAATCTAAATCCTCCAGAGGCTAATCTGCCATGATACCAGGAAACTCTAGCAGCTACATCTTACCCCTTATCTATCCCCGTTCCAAAAGGCCCTCTCTCCTGCTTCCTCTCTTCCTCCCTCCAACCCAGAAGTCCCTCCTACTCACCCAGTGATTGGCTCCTTTATTCATTAGGGGATTGGATCACAAGAAGTCACATGAGTATGTAACTCACTCCTGGTCTGAAGCCCCTCCAGGAGGGCGGAATTAGCATCAAAATAAACAGCCCCAGGGCTATCCACAACAGTTATTAATTAACCTATGTTAATACATGGAACTGGTTCATTATCATAAAACATACTAAAACTTGGTTTTCCTGACCTTTTAATTCAGTAGTTCTGAATTTTATGGTATAAAACCTCTGGTTGTGTAGTGTGACACAGCTACCAGCATTGAAATCCTTTTGTGACAAGAAAGCTCCCTTGTCTTCATTTTTTTTCATTAATGAGCACATCTTTCAGCAGATGTTCAAAGCAGGATTATATTGCATTTGCAATATATTTGCAGGATATCATTTGTAGGATTAACACTTGTAAAATTCAGAATGACCCCAGGACTGGAAAGATGGCTCAGTGACTAAGAGCTCTTGCAGAGGACCTGCGATCAGTTCTAGCATCTATAAATGGTATAATTGCCTCTATCTCCAGCTCCAGGGGATATGATGTTCTCTCTGGCTTCTAAGGACACTGTACACATATGATGCACATATATACATATAGGTAAAATTTACACAGAAAATTAAATGACTTCAATTATCTTGTATTTGTATGCATGTAGTAAAAGAGCTCAACTCAAATTGCCATTAATCCCCACTCGACTATCAGGAACTGGGGCTGGAGAGATAAGAGCATTGGCTGATCTTACAGAGGACTTGGGTTTGGGTCCCAGCACCCAAATGGCATCTTACAACCATCTTTAACTCCAGTCCCAGGCACTTCCTCTGGCTTCCTCCAATATAGCATGCATGCAGTGTGCTGTCAATACGTGAAGGCAAAACACCCATACGTACTAAAAAGTTTCTTTCTTGTCAAATAAGGAGTAGGACTAGGGTTCAAAGAATTAAATTAGAACTAGCTGTATTAATTATCTCACTGTGTCAAGATAAAGAATTTCAAAAGCAATTTAAGCGAAGGGGGCTTTATTTTGGCTCTTGGTTCAGAGACTACAGTCCATCATAGAAGGTGGGACATGAAATGGGAACATAGGGCTCTATGGGTCAGAAAACAGCTCAGGCCAATAGTGATGTGGTCTGTAACCTCTGGGACTCTGCCAGGCCTCCTATTAGAAGGTTCCTGGACCTAACAGAACAGCATCACCAGCTGGGAATCACATATTCAAGCAGGAGTGTATAGGGGATATTTTACACTCAAAACCATAAATTTAGCCAATGAGAAGACATTGAAAGTAAGTTATATACCTCCACATAAAACTAGATACACTGAAACTAATAGAAGAGAAAGAGGGGAAGAGTTCGAACACATGGGCACAGGAGAAAAGTTCCTGAACAGAATACCAATGGCTTATGCTCTAAGATCAAGAATAGACAAATGGGACCTCATGAAATTGCAAAGGCAAAGGACACAGTCAATAAGTCAAAATGGCAACCAAGAGATTGGGAAAAGATCTTTACCAGTCCTATATCCGATAGAGGGCTAATATCCAATATATACAAAGAACTCAAGAAGTTAGACTCTAGAGAACCAAAAAGCTCTATTTAAAAATGGGGTACAGAGCTAAACAAAGAATTCTCAACTGAGGAATACCAAATGGCTGAGAAGCACCTAAAGAAATGTTCAACATCTTTAGTCATCAGGGAAATGCAAATCAAAACAACCCTGAGATTCCACCTCATACCAGTCAGAATGGCTAAGATCAAAAACTCAGGTGACAGCAGATGCTGGCAAGGATGTGGAGAAAGAGGAACAGTCCTCCATTGTTGGTGGGATTGCAAGCTGCTACAACCACTCTGGAAATCAGTCTGGCAGTTCCTTAGAAAACTGGACATAGTACTTACTACCTAAGGATCCAGCTATACCACTCCTCGGCATATACCCAGAAGACACTCCAACATATAACAAGGACACATGCTCCACTATGTTCATAGCAGCCTTATTTGTAATAGCCAGAAGCTGGAAAGAACCCAGATGTCCTTCAACAGAGGAATGGATACAGAAAATGTGGTATATTTACATAATTACTCAGCTATTAAAAACAATGACTTCGTGAAATTCGAAGGCAAATGGATAGAACTAGAAAATATCATCCTGAGTGAGGTAACCCAGTCACGAAAGAACACACATGGTATGCACTCACTGTTAAGTGGATATTAGCCCAAAAGCTCGGAATATGCAAACTACAATTCACAGACCATATGCAGCTCAAGAAGGAAGACCAAGGTGTAGATGCTTAGGTCCTTTTAGAAGGGGAACAAAATACTCATGGGAGGAAATACAGAGACAAAGTGTGGAGCAGAAACTGAAGGAAAGGCCACCCAGAGACTGCCCCTCCTGGGGATCCATCCCATATACAGTCACTAAACCCAGACACTATTGTTGATACCAAGAAGTGCCTGATGACAGGAGCCTGATATAGCTGTTTCCTGAGAGGCTCTGCCAGAGCCTGACAAATATAGAGGTGGATGCTTGCAGCCAACCATTGGACTGAGCATGGGGTCCCCAATGGAGGAGTTAGAGAAAGAACTGAAGGAGCTGAAGGGGTTTGCAACCCCATAGGAAGAACAACAATATCAACCAACCAGACTCCCTAGGGCTCCCATGGTATAAACAACCAACCAAAGAGTACACATGGAGGGACCCATGGCTCCAGCTGCATATGTAGCAGAGGATGGCCTTGTCCAGGCATCAATGAGAGGAGAGACCCTTGGTCCTGTGAATACTGGATGTAAGTCCCAGTGTAGGGGAATTTGAGGGCAGAGAGGCAGGAGTGGGTGGGTGGGTGGGTGAGTACCCTCTTAGAAGCTGGGGGAGGGGGGATGGGATAGGAGATTTTGGGGGAGGGAATCAGGAAAGGGGATAACATTTGAAATGTAAATAAAATATCCAATAAAAAAGAAAGTAAGTTATAATTTGTCTTATGATTTTAATTTAGCACAGTTTTGCTTATTTGTTTGTTTGTTTAGAGACACTCTCAATTTGTCACCCTGGCTGTACTGGAATCCACTTTGTAAACCAGGACTCAGATATCTCTGCCTGCCTTTGCTGGGATTAAAGGCGTGTGCCACCATGCCTGGTATATATGTCTATATCTCGTTGGGTTTCTGAGAAAAATCTGATTCATCCTTAAAAAAAAATAGGCTCATGTTCACAATTACTTTAGGAGTCTCTTGACACTTTGATAGTTCACCAGACCTGATGTTAAATTACTTAAAGCAGGAGCTCTCTTCAACAATTCATTATTCTAATAAACTTTAACATTAATTTTAGCCAATATGCTAAACACATCAAGAAAATACAAAAATACTTTCAGTTGGGTAACAAGAACATTTTAATGACCAACAAGAGAAATATGCACAAGCAAATAACAAAAAGGGTCTGGCAGGCATGGTGGTGCATTCCTTTGATAACAGTACTCAAGAGGCAGAGGCAGGTGGATCTCTGTGAGGCCAGCCTGGTCTACGTGAGTTCCAGAACAGCTAAGGTTATATACAGTATATCGTATGTCAAAAAGCCAGGAAGCAGGGCTGATGAAAGCTGGCTTGGTGGTTAAGAGCACTTACTGCTCTTGCAGAAGACCTGAGTTCAGTTCCCAGCACTCACAGAGGCTTAGGACCACCTGAAACTTGTTTCATGGGATCTGACATCCTCTTCTGACCTCTTTGGATCCCAGTACACATGTGGTAGACTCTCTCTCTCTCTCTCTCTCAAAAAAAAAAAAAAAAAACCAAAAAAACAAATCATCACTATCATTATCAGGTCCTGTCTCAGAAAAACAAAAACAGATTTAGCAAATGTCTTCCATATTTTATTTTATAGGAACTAAATGTGGATAAAATATAAAAGCATTCATTCCATTTCTTGTATTTTTCAACTTGAGAAGAATCAAGGACTAATATATATTCCTCAGGTACATAACAAATGACCTATCAAAACCCGAAAAACAGGTAGAACAGAGTTCCATTGGTGCTTTTCACAGTCTAGCGACGCAAAAACTGGGAGGGATAGCATACACCTGTAATCCCAGCTCTGGGGAAGTGGAAACAGGAGAGTCAAAAGTTTAAGGTCATCTTTAGCCAAGCTACTTAGAAGGGAGTTGTTCCCTCTAGCCTGGCAGACAAAAGGGTCTCAAACAAAACAAAACCAACAATCCCCCCCCCCCCAATTAAAGCAAGTCAACCAACTAAGTAAAACCAGACTCCTCCCCCACCCCCCAAAGAGTAAACCAGTGGGGTATGTTGGCTCATGCCAACAATCCCAGCACTAAGGTTTTGGGCAGGAAGGTAACTGCAAGTTTGAAGACAGCCAGATATACATAGTGAGACCCTGACTCAAACCCTTGGTCACCCCAGTCAAATACTAAGTAAATACCCAACTATCAAATAGTCAGCTGTGATGGTATATCCATTAATTCCAGTATTCTTGAATACTCTTAGGCCAGAGGACCTGGACTTGAGGTTAGTCGTCAAGGGCAACACAGAAAAACTCTTAACAAAAATTAAAATGCCTCAAAATGCAAAGTTTCAGCCTGAGTAATTGCAAAGACTAATCTTCAAAAGTTTTGTCAATGATAAGGTAACTTTGATCCATATTAGAAGAAAAAGGGACCCCGATATTTACTTTATGGTTTTTAATAAGCTATTCTTACATGTACACTAACAATTGTAAAAAGACATATTCACTACCAAAAGTTACATACTGTACAACTTATGAAAAATGATTAAAAATATTCAAAAGTAATAACGGGAAGTACTTCAAATAGAATACGAAATTTCTACTTACAAAATGTAACCAGAAAATGGGAACCATCTAAGTGGACAATGAAACCTCTTTCAGTTCAAGCCTTTTGTTGACGTTACCTTAGCTAAACCTTCCCATGGCCCCAGGGCTATGAAAAGGGTGCCTGACTGGTAAGGACTATGCCAGAATGTGAACAACCACAGGGCACAGGCTGCCCTCCTGTCTCTAGGCCTGAGGCTTGGCTCATTGTTAAAATGCTTTTAAGACACTTTGCAGCTATTAGCTGACTGGGGCAAGCACAGGATTCACCCCTTGGTCCAGCGGTCACCCTGTACTTTAGTACTCAAGTGGATCCCCCTTCTGGCCGTCCATCTGAAAAGGAGTAAGACAAGCCCATCTGCAGTTTTCTACATTCAGGCTTCAGAAAGGACCATCAAAACCACACTGTCTTGGGGCTGTGCACTTTTGTGTCTGATTTCTTATTTCTCAGGTAACAAGTTAATTTTAGTGTATGGAAATAATGCATTTTCAATGCAGAATAAATATGTTTATGAGTAAGAACAGAGCAAAGGTCTTCCCCATGTTTTAAGTAACAGATACATAGCATCTTAAATTATTATATAATTAGCAATTTTAGACATTGAACATAATACACTGTATTACAATGCAATGTGGTAGGCTTCCACTTAAGGAACAAAAATAAATTTCACATGAAAAAAGATTTATTTTGATTCACATAAAATATATTTAGCATAACTGTAAAATGCAGCACTACAGTATTCAAAGCCCAGAGGAGCTTGGGAAGGACACGCCTCCTCTCCACAGCTGTACAGTCACTCATCGTCACCTCGCTGTCTTAAATTTCGAGACTTTCCATTTTCAATTCTTCTCTTTTTGAAGACGGGGGCCACTCCATCTGCTGCAACTCCCAGAGAAGAAACTGTTTTCTCTTTAAATACCACTTTGATTTCCCCAGCGCCAGCTTCTGAAGTTGATAAACATTCACTTTCAGTGCTTGGAAGTTCCAAATCAACCTCTTCTCTGCAACAGAAAGAGAACAAAACTCTTAGCTGACAGATTAAGGTAATTACTTGCACATGATCACAAGCCACCCAAGCACCACAAGTACCTTCCCAAAGGTAACACTGAGGGTACATCAGAAGCTGGTCACCTGGGAACACTAAGCTACTTCTGTCTTGGCTTTTTTAAAGACAGCGTTTCATGTCCTCCTGGCTAATCTTACACTCTCTGATGTCACTGTGGATGACTTCAAGCTCCCAAGCCTCTGACTCCATCCCTCCAGTGCTGGGTTAGGTGTGCACTGCCTGGCTCTAGGAGATTTATAATGTGACTTTAGTCTCAAAACACTGAACTCTGCCTCAGATGAACATGTGCTAGGACAAGTCTCGTTTGTTCTAATTCTGCTGCACAAAGAACACAGCATCTTATTACACACTCTGCTCGTATATGACATGCAGTATAAACAGGTAATAGGGAAGTTGTGGAAACTGGTTTTGCCATGGACTGACAGAGATTTTGAAAGTTTACATAATAAAAGACAGAAAGAATGGAATTTTAATGTCCTATTATAGAGGACTCAATGGACTATTTGCCTGGCATCTTTTTACTCTGAGAACTGGCCCTTCAACTATCTATAAACAATCTGGCTGGGCCAGAAATCAGTTACCTGCTTAACATGAGCTTTTCAGTACCTTATCCTGTGAAGCAGTAGTTCCCAACCTCCCTAATGCTGTGCCTCTTTAATACAGTTCCACTCACTGTGGTGACCCCCAACCAAAAAACGGACTTCGCTGCTACTCCATAACTGTGATTTTACTACTGTTATGAATCTCAATGTATATATCTGTGTCTTCTGATGGTTTTAAGCAATCCCTGTGAAAGGGCTGTTCTACCCTCTAAAGGGGTCATGACCTACGGGTTGAGAAACACTGCCTTAGATCGTCAACTGATCTATGAAAGAGTTAGCTCATCAATTCCACCCATGAGATTTCTAGATAAAGCAGAAAGATCATCATCTTCAGTGGCCGAGACTAAAACACTCCTGGGAAGAAAATAGCATCCTTCTTGGAAAGGAGAATTCAGCAGACAGAACAAAGCTGCAAACAGAGAAAAGCAGGGAGGAGAGATGAAGAATCTAGTTTGTTTTGAAAATATGCCTCTGAGGTCCCACTACAATTTTTTTTTGTGTAATAGATGTTTTGCCTGCATGTATATCTGTGTACCACATGGGTAAAATGTCCACAGGGGCCAGAAGGAGGTGTCAGATCATCTGAAACTAGAGTTATAGTTGGTTGTTAGCCACAATGTGGGTATTGGGAACCAAATCCAGGTCCTCTCCAAGAGCAGTAAGCACTCTTAACAACTTAAGTAATCTTTAAATGAAAGTCATTATTGCTATTTTATAGTAGCTATATTTGGTGTCTTCTGAGCACTAGACACTACATGAGGTCCCAGAGAAGAAATACTCTCATTGGTCTGTAACCATTCTCTTCTTTCAAGATCAGCATAAAACATTTGTTTTATTATTAGCTTTTCCTTCCAGAAATCACTGACTTCAGGTCATGTCCATTCAGAATTACTACTGATGAGCTTGGGAGTAAGGAATTGGTTCATGATAGTTACCTGTTGGAGCTGTTTTTTTAAATTAAATTGTGTGTGTATGAGTGTCTGTGCACATGTGTATGCAGTGCCTGTGGAGGCCAGAAGAGGGCAACAGATCCCTGAACTGGAGTTGGAACGACTGTAAGATGCCATGGGCTTGATTCCTGGTTCTCTGGAAGAGCTCTCATCTCACATCTTTTGAAAAGTGTATCAGCCTAAAGCTTTGCTATTAAGCCTAGAGCTTGTCTGAGGAGGAGTCTTCTCAGGAGTAAGGTGGAGGTGTAAATAAAGGATCGCAGACTGCACAGCATCCTGACGACTCTAAGCACACCTGACACCACTGCAGGTGAGTCACATTTCCACACAACAGTGATGCGGGGACAGAGGTAACCCATCAGCTGACTGATACTACAAGTTAGAGACAGTATGATTTTATGTTGTTGACCAGACCTAAACTTTATTTAATACATACTATTCAATTAGCTTAAATGACTTTCTCCTGAAAGTGCATGTGAACACAGATAGGTTGCATGATAGATAATAATTCTATTAATTATATCCACAGCCTCAATTACCTTAGTCAAACATATAGGATATCAAGTTTTCTTTTTTCACACAGACATGTAAAAAGTCTATGTTCCAGCCTGTACAAATGTGAGTAAAACACAGTCCCTAGAGTATCAATGTTTCTAGAGTTATTTCAATAGCACAAGAACAGTGAGACAATTTGTTAGGATGGTAAAAATTAAAGTGCAAGTACAAAATAAAGATGGCAAGGTGGCAATTCAAGAACTTAATTCTGGAGTAAGCGTGTAGTCCATGCCTGCAGTCCAGCACTCGGGAGGCTGAAGCAGAACTGAGAGTTCTAGCCCAGCTGGGCCTCACAGCAAGATCCCCAACTCAAAGATTTTATGTAGGTGTGGTGGTAGTACATGCCTCTACTACCAAGCACTTGGGCTGTGGACTCGGGACGATGGTAAGTTGGGAGGCTCTGGGGGCTTCATAGCAAACTCAAAGCTAGTGTACACCATACAGAGAGACCCTATGTGAGGAGATGCCCCAGCACATGCAGAGGACCAGAGTTTGGTTTCCTGGGTAACAGCATTCACACGTATATACTTCCACACAGACACATACTCAGAAAGAAGGCGAGAAGGCAGAGACTAGTCTATGTAGTGAGGTCAGGGGTGCTTGTGGGGAGGAGATGCATGGGGACAAAACAGGGCCACAGTCCCAGTGGTAAAGAAAGCTTTGCTGCTCTTGCAAAGGACCAGAGTTTGATTCCAAGCACTGATGCAAGATGGCTTACAATTCATTCATTCTAGCTCTGGGGGATCTGACACCCTCTTCTGGCCCTTTAGAGCACCTCCACACAGGAGGCATGCATTAACACAGGCATTTTGAGTGGGGTGGGGAGGAAATAGAGACATTCATAGTCAATGAGACACGGAAAGTAAGTCCCAATAAAATCAAGATATACCTGAAAGATGAAATATTACTTAGTATTAATGAGTAATTACTGAATATTAACATAATAGGAAAATAATAAAGTAAAATGTCAGAATTAGAAAAACTGGGAAAATGCTCTAAAAATGTTAGTATTATTTCTAGGTAAGTAGTGAAGTATTTGTATACTTTATTTATTTTCTTTTTTTTCTTTTTTCTTTTTTAGCATTTATTTTATTTATATAAGTACACTGTAGCTGCCTTCAGACACACAGAAGAGGGCATCAGATCCCATTACAGATGGTTGTGAGCCACCATTTGGTTGTTGGGAATTGAACTCAGGACCTCTGGAAGAGCAGTCAGTGCTCTTAACCACTGAGCCATCTCTCCAGCCCCTACTTTTTTCATTTTCAAAAATCAACAATAAGAATACCAGGCCTTTATTCCTCTGGCAATGTTATGTTTGTGAAAACCTTTTAAGAAAGTAAGTTAATGCTTCAAGGCCAGCCTGGTCTACAGACTGAGTTCCAGGATAGCTAAGGCTACACATAGAAACCCTGTCTTGGAAAGCAAGCAAGCAAGCAACAAACAAACAAATAAGGTTAATCTGCATAGGAAGTTGAACACAATCCATTAGGTATTAAGCTGCCTAGCTAGCAAGAATTTAATTAGCATTAGAAAGATATCTCAATTTTGAAATAGCAGATGCTGGCACAGGACAATCTTCCTACTTTTTAATTAAAAAGTGTTAAACCACCTACAAGGTATTAGTTACAGCACAGCCCTTTGCTCGAGTGTGCTTTAGCAGGTTCTCTTCACTCATCTTCCTCCCTCTCCCACTCCCCCTAGCCTCCCGTGCAACCTCTCCTTTCAGTCTCTCTTCCTTGTTTATGTATCAGGTGTCCTTTTGTCCTCTCCCAAATCCTTCCTCATGGTGTGTGTGTATATATATATAACATATATATATATATGTGTGTGTGTATATATATATAACATATATATATATGTGTGTGTGTGTGTGTGTGTGTATATATGTATATATGTATGTGTGTGTGTGTATATATATATATATATATATATATATATATATATGTGGGTGTGGGTGTAAAAACGTCTTCCTGTTTTAAGTGACAAGAACTGAAGAGAGTCTATACTCCAGTAACTTCCATGTACAGACATTAATGCCCTTGTCATACCTGGGGTATACAGCGCTGCCCAGTACTTGAATTACTCTACTACAAAAAAAGTATACAACTTTTCCATTAAAGGGCAGGCTTTGGTTTTGGTTTTGACAGCTTTTTAAGATAGGAATCTCACTCTGTAGTGTATGCTTCTGAAGCAAATTCCGCCTCTGTCTCCTAAGTGCTTGTGTTATGGGTGTGCACTGCAACCCTTGGCCAAAAACCTTAATAATAAACAATTCATTATGGAGGTACATTATGGAAGTGCTTAACTATTGATAACCTCTTCTGCTACTTTTAATTTGAGCTTAAAAACTGAAGTTTAGAGCCAGGTATAGTGATCTACCCGTTAATATCAGCACCCTTGAGGTGGGGCCAGATCAGGCTACACAAGACTCAAGAAAACCAAACCAACCCACTCAACCCACCCAACCCAAATTGACCAAACCAAACCAACCAAACTAAACTAACCTAACCCAACCAAACCAAAACTCACACCCACAATACACTTTGGGGTAAGAATATATACAAAACAATTTGAAGTATAGCAAGACGCTTCAAGAGAATAAGAGCAAACACTTCTTCTTTGCCTTTAAATGCATTCTGTAGTCAAAGTGTCTTGCAGAATATTTACTTCAAGCATTTGTTTTTCTGATAAAAACTGCTGATAAGTGTGTGTTGTGGTAACTACAAATGTCATGCTTTGGACACAAAACAATCACTAACTTGGCTTAAAGCAACCACTGTTTCATCTTTTAAAATTAAAAATATTCTAGGAATGAAAGAAAGCAAAATTAAAAATATTCTAAGAATCGGGGTTGGACAGACGGCTCAGTGCTTAAGAGCACTGTCTGCTCTTCCAGAGGTCCTGGGTTCAATTCCCAGGAACCACATGATGGCTCACAACCATCTGTAATGGATCTGATGCCCTCTTCTGCATATATCTATATATCTATATATGTACATATCTATATATGCACATAGAACACTATACATAAATGAATAAAATTAAATACACACACACACACACACACACACACACACACACACACACACATATATATATATATATTCAGGGCTGGAGAGATGGCTCAGAGGTTAAGAGCACTGTCTGCTCTTCCACAGGTCCTAAGTTCAATTCCCAGCAAACTACATGGTGGCTGACAACCATCTGTAATGAGACCTGATTGCCCTCTTCTGGTGTGTCTAAAGAGAGTGACAGTGTACTCATATGAATAAATAAATAAATAAATCTTTAAAAAAATATTCTAAGAATGTAAGAAAGAGCACAGCACACCTGAGACTCCTGACTGCAGTGTGCTGAGGTTCGTGGACATAACAGTGGGTGACACCTCAGGTACTTACTGAGACTCAGCCTCTTGTTTAATTTCTTGCCATTCCCCATAAGGATTCGTCGATTTCTTAAGAGTTTTGGGTTTTTCTTCATTTGTATTTGACGAATTCTGTTTTGGAGTACTTTTTTCTTTTTGTATTTCTGGGCCAATTCTTTTCTCAGTACTTTTATTCTTTTCCTGAAATGCAAAGGCCAATAAATAATACACTTCAAGCAAAACTACAGTCAACCTCCAAAATTTTTTAACATACTGGCTGGCAGGATGAACCTCAGTTATAGAGGGTATGAGTAACATGCCTGACGTACAAGGTTAAATCCCAGCACCCTTTCCATGTGTTTGTGTCTGAAAAGACAAAAAGCTGCAGACAAACACAAGACTACTATAGTGGATTGTTCTGGGAGGAGGCAAGATTAAATGTAGTTTCATCACTGTCTACCTCTACATTGTAATTTTGTTTTTGACAATAGACACATTAGTTCTGATAGAAAGAAATCAGGTTACCCAATGTTGAGTATGAACACTGTGAGCTGGCTATTACAAGGACTCTGTTGCTGCTTCTCTACAACTGTGATCTACATCTCCTTCTGCATCCCTCAAGAATTGATGGAGTGGATAGAGAAACCCCAGGCAATGACAGGACTTTAGGGGTAGCTGGGCAAGTCTCTCCAGCATCTCTGATTTCCCACACTTTTGAGGCCAGTCATCTCGACCATGATTAGTGGTATATATGTCTTCTCTGGTAGGGGACACTAACAAAACTATAAAGCTATGCTTCACTCCCCTGCTATGACCGGTCACTCAGCAGCCCCTGCTGACGGCCTCACTTGGTCCACATCCCCTCTCAATTGAACTCATCCATGATTCCAACTCATTAATGTCCAACTCCCCAAAGTGCCTTATTGCTAACAATACTCACTTCTTTAAAAGTTATGACTTGGATTAGCTAGATGGTCCAGAGGGTAGGGCACTTATCACACAAACCTAGGTAACCTGAGTTCAATCACTGGGACCCAGATGTATTAGTTTGCTTTCATAAAACACGGTGACCAAAAACAACTTGGGGAGGAAAGGGTTTATTGGGCTTTTATGTCCCAGTGACAGTTGATCACCAGGAAGTCAGGACAGGAGCAGAGGCAGGAACCATGGAATAAAGCTAAGCTTACTGGCTTGTCCCCAGGCCTGTTTTACACTGCTTGGTGAGCTGAGCCTGCCCCCTTATTAATCAGCAATCAAGGAAATACCACACAGGCCAAGATGAGGAAGGCAAATCAACTCAAGTTCCTTCCTGCCAGGTGAAACTAGTTTGTGTCAAGTAAACAAAACCTAATATATATCACATAAAGGTGGAAGGAGAACTGACTCCACAAGGTTGTCCTGTGACTTTTAGAAGTGAGTGCTACACACACACACACACAGACACACAGACACACAGACACACACACACACACACACAGACACAGACACACACACACACACACACAGATACACACAGACACAGACACACACACAGACACACACAGATACACACAGACACACACAGACACAGACACAGACACACACACAGAGACACACACAGACACACACACACACACACACACACACACACAGAGACACACACACACAGAGACACACACACACAGAGACACAGACACACACACAGACACACACACACACAGAGACACACACACAGACACACACACACAGACACACACACACACACACACACACACACACACACACACACACACACACACACAGACACACACACACACAGAGAAAGATATAAGGAAAAGGCATGCTGCTTTCATTTTCCCCCTGGTACCTACGTTTTGTATTCAGACTCCTCACAGAAAATGAAAGCTAACCTTCTTACAGAAAAAAGAGCTTATTTCTTATTCAAGACCAATCTATCCATTGATTCTGGTTGACAGTCTTTCCTTCTTTCTTTGGATTCCTTTTAAAAGTCCATCACAGTCAATACCTAGTGACCAGGTCTGATTCACCTTTTTTTTTTTAGAGAGGGTGGGTAGGTATCACCGCATAGCCCTGGCTGGCCTTGAACTCAAGAGATCTGCCTGCCTGCCTCCAAAGTGCTGTGATTAACAGCGGGTACACAATTTCTAATTTTCATGTCTTATCCAAACCACACCTAAACTATAAACTGCTTTTCTACTCTCTATGAGTTCTGCTACCCAAAATGTTGATCAAGCTTTTAGAAAAGCATTGAGGAGCTGGGCAGTGGTGGCGCACGCCTTTGATCCCAGCACTTGGGAGGCAGAGGCAGGTGGATTTCTGAGTTCGTAGGCCAGCCTGGTCTACAGAGTGAGTTCCAGGACAGCCAGGGCTACACAGAGAAACCCTGTCTCGAAAAACCAAAAAAAAAAAGAAAAAAAAAAAAAAAGGCACTGAGGATTTCCTAATTGCTAAATTTAATAGACATACCTTTTCTTCTTTTTCCTTTTAAAAGAAGTTAAACTTTTTAAAAATTATATTTTTACTATTTATTTTGTATGGATGTATATATGTTGATATGTATGTGAAAGTCAAAGGACAACTTGTGGGAGTCAATTCTTTCCTTCTGACGCCACCATGTGGGGCTCAGGGACTGAACTCCGCCATCAAGAGCCTTTACTTCTGAGCCGTCTCGACAGCTCCCTTTTAAAACAAACACTTTTGTTTTTGTTGTTCTGTTTTCAGGTTGTGGCATTTACATCATGTGTGTCCTGGAGATAAAACTCAAGTGTCTTCTCTGCAGCCCAGCAGATTTAATTCTTGATGCACTCTCCATGATTGGCTTTTGGACCACTTCTTACCCTCCACATCTGCCGTCATACCTCCAGCACAAGTGAACTTAATTAACATCCACAGTTATTCTTCTAAGCTAGCAGTGGCTACTCATTAGCATTTCTGTTTCTAGTCTAGGTATGCACACTGGCCAGACAGCTTGCTGAATGTTAAAACTCTTCTTCAAGTTACAGGTTTAAGGTCAGGTATATTGATTGGCACAGGCCTTCGATACCAGCATGCTGAGGCAGAAGCAGGCAGATCTCTTGTCAGTTTAAGGCTAAGCCTGTCTACATAATGAGTCCTGGGCCAGTGGGCTGCATGCTGAGGCTCCCATCTTAAAAAAAAGGTTAGAAGGTCTAAAACAGGCTTAGTGTTTTGCTCTCAAGGATAAATGGTACAGTCAGTTATCCAAATGCAAAAACACAGTTGGCCTTCCCTTACTTTGAGTGATTCATTTCAAGATCTCCCATGGTAGATGCCCAAATCCACCATACCATATCAAACCACACACACCCAATAATGGTTAAGTTTAGTTTATAAATTAGGTACAGTAAGAGATTAACTACAGTAGTAAATGGCAAACTACTAAAACAATACAGTGTAATGTAAGAGTTCATCGTGCCATACAAATTAAAAACTATGAATTGCTTTTTCTAGATTTTCTATTTTCAGATCAGAATTGACCAGGAGTAACAGAAACCATGGAAAATCAGCCTGACAAATGTCTGTGAAAGGTAAAGCAAGAACCCACCTTAAACTTGATTATTAGCTTTTTTGTTTCTGCAGAGGCCTCTCCTGCTTTCTTCTGTTCGACATCAGAATCACTGTGAGAATCAGATGATTTGGAGTCTGCTAGGGCGTCAGGTAACTTCTCACTGTCCTTA
Source organism: Uromys caudimaculatus (assembly GCA_028551405.1). Taxonomy (NCBI): domain Eukaryota; kingdom Metazoa; phylum Chordata; class Mammalia; order Rodentia; family Muridae; genus Uromys; species Uromys caudimaculatus. The sequence continues at coordinate 40,549,536 of CM052708.1, read as the reverse complement.
CTAGAAAGCACATCACCACCACGTGGAATGAAATCATCAGGCTTTTCCCATTTGGATTCTGCTCAACACATTTCAATAACCGTGTTACTTATTTAGCAATACTTCTCAGCAATAAAACACTTTTTATCATCTACTATTACCAAACAACACAGCATTTTTTATATCTATATTTTATCTTTTATTGGTCAGAAAATTTAGGAGAGTCTGTACTTACTAAACTCATAAACTACCTCTAAATGGGAAAGAACTTGGGAAATAGGTTGATAGTTTTAAAACACTTCAGTTTATCTGAAAACAATTTCAGAAAACATAGTGATAATGACTTTACAAGATATATCCGGAAACGTCTCACAAAGATTTTCTGGAGTTTTCAATCTGAGTATGCTACTTTAATAGTAAAGGAATCTCAATTGGCTGAACTCCACTGCCATCTAGTGTTTACTGCGCTTTTAAAGAAGTTACAATGTTTCTTCTTGTCTCTATTTTTAGTTTAATAAAAGGGAGAAAAAATATACAATTGGTTTCCAATCAAGACAATTTTAAGAGTGAGGGAGACTAGGAGACAGAGAAGGGGGATTTCTGAGTTCAAGGTCAGCCTGGTTTGCATGATTCAGATCAGCCAGCTACAAAGTAAGACCCTGACTTAACAATCAATCAAGAATAAAAGTGGCTACTAATGACACTGATCAGGATTAAACTCCTCCCAACCCCAGAGAACTAGTTCTTCTGGAGAATGAGTAATGCTCAGTGACTGTGCTGATAAGAAGTTGTGAGCTGAGTTAGACTTGTATTAATTCTAAAGTCCTACTATATTAACATGCTGTATGCGCTCTCTAAAGACCCAATACTTCACTGATGTGGAACAGAAACACTGCTTTCACTGGGCAAAACTCGTATCTGAAGATTTAAAAGGCCAGTTCTTCCTAAAAGTTGTAATATAGGGTTTGGGTAGTAAGAATTTAAAAACAGTGGTGGCGCACGCCTTTAATCCCAGCACTTGGGGGGCAGAGGCAGGCGGACTTCTGAGTTCGAGGCCAGCCTGGTCTACAGAGTGAATTCCAGGACAGCCAGGGCTACACAGAGAAACCCTGTCTCGAAAAACCAAAAAAAAAAAAAAACCAAAAAAAAAAAAGAAATATTTATTAAAGTTTTTAAGTTTAGATGTATATTAGCTTATACACAGTTTTGGGTACAATTTTAAGTTAAAACAAACCAAGATAACACTCACCTCCTGTTTCTGTGTTATAATAATAGGTGTAACCGTCTTCACTTAAACCTTCTACCCAAATGGCCTTTGCTGCTGTCTAATAGGAAGGAAAAAACAACACACTGAAAATAGTAACAATGGCTTCCTACTGAATAACTAAGGCAAATTTGGCTATCCTTTCTTCTCTACCTGGCCCCTGGGAGTCAAAAGAGGCGATAAAGAGCACGGCAACAGTCTGGTTTCTGTTAGTCACTACCAATGTTCAAACTGACTATCACACCTCTCTGTCCAGAGGGAAGGCATGTGAACAATAAATGACTGCAAAGCAACTAATAATATTTATCCTTAATAGGGTTTGTGTGTGCACGTGTGTGTGTGTGTGTGTGTGTGTGTGTGTGTGTGTGTGTGCGCGCGCGTGTGCGTGCACGCGTGTGTGCAGTTATCCTTGTTCCATCTCTACCCAGCATGCTAATAGAAGTATTATAGAAAGAAGCCAGGTTGGGCCTGGAGAGAACTGCTTATTTGGAAATAAATTTGCTTAACAAAGTCCTACAAAAAGCCACAGCAGCCAGTCTGGGAATTTGTTTAGGTTAGGGTAGAGCACTGGCCATTCTCAAAAGCCCTCAGATTCAGCACCACAAACCTAGCCACCCAATCCCAAACTCACCTACCCCCAGAAGCCAATCACTTGAAAGAATAAAGCTAAGACACTATGCTATAGTTACCTTTTTTAAATTCCCTTGAAATCCTTCTGGCTTCTCCCACTGAGATGCTTAAAACAAAATACATTATAAAATAATTATGCTCTTAAATAAAACAATACACCAAAATTTAATTAGGTAAAACCCAGAAGTGAGTCATTATATACAAAACAGTACAAAATAGTTTATTATTGGAAAATGAAAGAAATAACATATATCCTTAGTGGTACTGCACAGAATACATGTGAATGGTGAACATTACATCATTTAGAGGAAATGGCAGAATGATTTAAGAGTTACCGAAACTTCCACAGTAATTATAAGGTTTGGGTAGGACTTTTCTCAGAGATTAGGGAATTTAGACTTGGTAGGTTATTGATTTATTTTTCCTATCTTTATGTGATCTTTAATTGTTCTGTGAGATGCCTTGCCTATTGTAGTAGTTTAAACGAGAATGGCCCCCAGAGGCTCAAAAATTGAAGACGTGGGTCCCTGGCTGGTGGAATTACTTGGGAAGCATTAGGAAGTGTGGTCTTGTTGGAGGAAGTGTGTTGCTGGGGGTGAACTTTGAGGTTTCAAAAGCCTACACCATTTCCAGGTTGCTTTCTCTCTGCATCCCCATTGTGGATGAGATAAGCTCTCAGTTACTGTTCCAGCACCATGCCTGCTGGCTGCTATGCATGTTCTCTGCCATGAAGGTTATGGGCTTTTCACCTTCTGGGTCCATGAGCCCCATTTAAATGCTTTTTTTTGATAAGTTGCTTTGGTCACGGTGTTTTGTCACAGCAATAGAAAAGTAACTAAGACATTTACTCACCTAAAAATGTAGTCCAAGTAAACACAGTGACATATCTTTGTAATACCAGCTTTTGAGAGGCTGAGTCAGAAGTACTACTATAAATTCGAGACTAGTCAAACTCTGTACAAGTCCTTAAAAGACATGCAATCCTCCACTGCGGTGCTGCATGCTTGTACTAGCCACACTGGGAAGGCAGAGGCAGGCAGATCTCTGTGAGTTTCAGGCCAGCTAGGTTTACACAGTGAAACCCTGTCTTTTGAGGGCCTTTTCTTTCTCTTTCACCTTCATATCTTCAAGTATTCGATCAGTATTAAGAACCAGTTAGTTCTTTGTGTCTCACTTCCCCTGTGTAGAAATGGGTTGGCTTAGTAGGTTTAAAGGAAAGGGATGGTATTCTGTTGTCTTGGGTAAAGAGAGAGTGAGAGATGAAGAATGAAGAAATTAAAAAGAAGTTATGGAGGACAAGAATTCACAAACTAGGATGGTGAAGAAAGGAGGCACATGAAGACAGAGAAGAAAAATGGCTTTTCACAGTGAAGCTAAAAAACAAAATGAAACAAAAAACAAACTGCTCATACCAAGTGTCTCTTTCTGGTTGATTTACTGTTCAACCACAATATGCATTTCACTTAAGACTTAATGCAAATAAACTGTTAGAAATTATTACTACTGGGGCTGGAAAGATGGCTCAAGAGACACTACAGTCTCTTCTAGGGCATCTGGTTTGGTTTTCAACACTCACAAGACAGCTCACAACCACCTTTAACTACTGTTCTAGGGGATTCAATGCCATTCTTGGTCCTCTATGGGCTCTGCACATACTTGGTACACATACATTAATACAGGTAAAACATGCACACATACAAAATAAAAATTTTACAAACACGAAACTCATGGAACATATAAATTCTGCCAACACTGTGCCAAGGATACATAGGCTAAGTCAGTACTCAGACGTGCTGAGTAGGCAAGGGTGACTGATTTCCTGGTCCTCCTCCTACCTCCAAGGGCTCAGATTATTGATGTGTATGCCACCACAGCCAGCTAACTGTTAGGATAAGCTTCCACATAATCCTCAGCGATGTTTCTATTACACAGTACTTTAAAATTATGTCTTTATGGGGTGGCAACTGAGCTCTATGGTAAAGTACCTGCCTGGTAAGTATGAGGGCCTAAGTTTGAAATCTACATTGGGGGTGGGAGTAGGGGTGGGATTGCAGCTAAAAGGAAAATTCCTTTGTGTATTGAATTTATTTCTGCCATATATTGTGTATTTCTGCAGATAAGATAAGTCAATTTATCTACCCCACAATATATACAAAATTTATAAGATGTATTAAGTTTTAAAGGCATACAAAGGATGTTTTTAATATTCCTACTAAAACACCACTATGAACTTCACTGAAACTGCTATTTACATTAATACGGAGGAAAGTTTTTTAAGAATTTACATTTATTTTTTGTGTATGTGTGTGGTGACTGGAGGACAATTTGTGGAAGACAGTTCTCTCCTACCTTGTGGGTTCTGGGGCCTGCACTCAGGTTGTCAGGCCAGGAGGCAGGTGCTTTTCCCACTGAGTCATTTATTTCATCAGCCCAAACAGAAAAATTTAAGTACAATCAGGACAGCTACACAAAAGAGAAACCAGCTTCTGGCTTCCAAAGGCTTCTCGTCAGGAAACCTTTCCTATAGGCATTTCATTTCAAGATCCTCACAGGTTACGACAGATATGAATAGTTTACCTTAAGGTAAAGTGCTTTATTTCTGTATAGCTTCAATTTTTTTTAATGAGAAAACAGTTTATTTGTAAGTAACTGGTAAGATTAATCACGACACTGATTTGCAATACGCAGGATACTCCTCAGGGTTTTTTTTCTGGCCTAGATCTCACTATTCTAGGCTAGTCTCTTGCCTCGTCTCAATCCTTCTGCCTCAGCTCTCTGAATGCTGGAATTAGAGGGTGTGCATCACCACAAAACGCACAAAATATTCTAAGCTTTGTGGTAAAAATGAAGTTACAGTTTCTCACTGCTTAACATATTCTTATATTAAATAAAAACCTCAACGCAAGAAATAATGTGTTTTTCCATTTTCTTGTAGTCTGTGCTTCAAAAGTCTACCTCCTGAGATGAGATCGTAATAATAACAGTGGCCGTCGGCTGTTGCGCCTTCTACCCATCTACCCTTTGAAGCTTCTTTCTTTTTCTTCTTCTTCTTCTTCTCTTTCTGTTGATTTGGTGTAGGAGTGGGTTGGACAGTGCTGGTGACTGGTGATATAGTTGGCTCTGAAATGTCTAGAAAAAAAAAAAAAGATGGGTAATTTTACCCCGTAAATGTTTTATTAGTCAGAAACCTGGCAAAGCCAGGCATGCCTGTAATTCCAGCTCCTCAGGAGGCTGAGGCAGGACAACTATGTGTTTGAGACCAGCCTAGACAAAATTTTTCTAAAAAACAAAACAAACGGGCTGGAGAGATGGCTCAGAGATTAAGGCCCACTGGATGCTTTCCTGATTTCAATTCCCAGCAACCACATGGTGGCTCAAAACCATCTGTAAAGGGATCCGATGCTCTCTTCTGGTGTGACTGAAGACAGCTACAGTGTACTCATATAAATGATAAAGTTTAAAAAACAAAACAAAAAATGTGACAAGATTCTCTTAGGGAACAAAACACATTACAATGAAGTTATTGAGATACAATCATGCAAGAGTATATAAGGGGGTTTAATAAGGGTTATTTACTTCTACCAAATAGTAAGTCACCCTAGGGTCTGGGGAATGTGTGTAGCCCAGTGGTGGTACGCCTACCAAGAATTGCCCAAGGTTGTAGGTTTAATCTCAGCACACCAAGAAGAAAACAAAGACAAACAAAACAACCCACAACTTATTCTAAAATTCATCTAAAACAAATCCATGTCTGGGGATGTAACTCAGCAGCAGAGTGCTTGCCTAACATGCACAGGCCCCAGGTTAGACCTCAGTCCTGGAGGGAGGAGGGATCTAGCAGTGAAGAACTGATGTGGAAATAAGCAAACACACAACCAAAACAGAAGGGCCCAGACACAGAGCCAAGTGACCTCCAGGCGCTTTTTACTGGAAGGCTTACTTACTCAGGCGTTAGAGGAGGCTGAGAGTGATGGTGCATGCCTCCCAGTACTTGGGATGCACAGGCAGGAGGCTCAGGAGTTTAAGACCATCTTCAGTGACCAACGTGAAATCCTGTCTAAAGACAGATACCCTGCCCACACCAACAAAGGCCAATGCTGATGACAACAGGAATGGGGTGCTAGAACTCTGGGACATGTCAACAACGAGTTACAAAGGCCAAACTATTAAGCCACTTCCCACTGGCGTCTTACTTCTTCACAATATAAATTTCAGATCAAGTCAGGCATGGTGTCACATGCCTTTAGTCCCAGCACTTGGGTGGAGCTCTGTGAGTTCAAGGCCAGCATAGTCTACACAATGAGCTTCAGGACAGCCAGAGGCATCAAAAGGAAATCAATCTATCTATCTTTGCTTCTATCCTTCCTTCATCTATCTATGAAGGAAATTAATGACATGAGTTTTCTGACATGAGTTTTCAACATTTCTCCAGTTCTCCAGAAACATACCTATCTAATTTTTCCTCTCAAAATACTTTGTCTTCAGTTGAGTGCAATGATCCATGCTTGAGTGCAATAATCCATGCCTGTAATCTCAAAACTTGGGAATGTGACTGACATCACATAGTGAGTTTGGAGCTAGTTTGAACTAACCAGTGAGACTCTCATTCATTATTAAATAAATGGCTTTTTGAACCATATGCCTCTTCTTTTCCTTAAATACTAACATTTAGAATACATTAAGCTGATAATTGTTCTTATTTAATGAAAGCAATATTTGCTTAAACCCGTAATTAAGAGTTCTTTTTATTAGAGGCTAAACAGCATCATTTCATGCTGAAAAATCTGGCTCAGACTGAGCAGGCAGGCCCCTCCCCCTTGGCCTCTGTTGGACCACAAGGCACTACTCACACAGCCAATAGTTCCACTGCTGCAGTCCTCCTTGGCTGTGGAATACAACTTCTTAGAGTGCCATGGCTATTCACGGAGAGTCGTGACTGGTTAAACTACTGAGAATAAGTGACTGCTGTTAGAGTGTGACAACCCAATGCTCATTAAGGGATCTTCCGTATCTCACTTCTTCCAAAGCTCAGGACACCTCCATCAGGAAGAAGAGGTGGAGAGATTGCAAGAGCCAGGAGAGAGAGATGTTGCTGTAGTGGGTATGACATGGCTATCCTACCACTACACTGGAGTAGAGAACACTCCAGTCAAGGCAGTGAAATAAACAAGCAACACGATACAGTGATGGTCAAGAATATGCTGATGGTACTGGAACTCCTGACGTTTCCTAAGAGGAGGGAGAGGGGACTCAAGGGACCTGTTCCTTCTCACATGGGATGCTAGCTATTATTCCGCGGAGCTCCAGCTGCTCCCAACATGTGATCTTGGGAGATGCTCAAGTAAAAGGGAAAGGTTAACTGGACAGAGGCTCCCTGGAGCAGGGTCCCTAAAGTAGCGACCTATGATGGCCCGTGCCTCTGTGGCGATGCAGCTGTTTGGGGTCAGCTATGCTTCCGTAACTGACTCCTCATTCACGCTGTCTAGGTGCCCATTAAGGTCACTGGTTCTCAAAAGCAAACACTAAAACCACCTGGCCATCTCACCCACTCCATAAGATCTACAATCAAGACCTACTCTGTGCCTTAGGGACACGGTGCCCAGCTTGCTGAAGGCTATGGAGCTTTAGGAGGTGGGGCCTGGCTGGTGGAGGGACATCAGTGGGGCAGTCCCTCTAAGTTTTTACCTACCTTCTGGCTCTGGCCTGCTCTCTCTGCTTCTGGTCTGTCATGTGTGCATGAGCACAGCACCCAGCACTGTGCAGTGGTGGCTTGAGACCTCTGAGCCTAGACCCACGGCTGACAGTCTGACCTACAGGCTGTTTTGTCAGGCATTTTGTCATAAGAAAAGTAACTAACACAATCTGTCATGGAAGAAAGCTCGTACAAACTTCCTTCTCTGGAGCCTAAACTCAACAACATAGAGATGCTCAAATCCACCCCTTATTCAAACCCTCAATAAACTGCCTGCTTGAGGTAAAGTCAATTATTTGTCTATAAAAGCAATTGCATCATTATGTAGCCAATCATATAAGTACATATAACTCAGTTTTGGCCATTTTGAAAATATAATTAAAATGCAAGTTTGTTTTTTGTTTTTTAATGAATAGTGCCTATAGCTTAATGAGTATCTAAGAAAGAAATCTCAAGGTTTTAGAAATGAATCATTCAGCTAAGATGGAGCTAAGACTAGGTAACCATAAAGGTAATGTGGTTGATATGAATAAAAGTATCAAGAAAAATGAAGCATTAAAAGCAAAACAAGGGCTGGAAAGATGGCTCAGTGGTTAAGTGCACTGACTGCTCTACCAGAGGTCCTGAGTTCAAATCCCAGTCACCACATGGTGGCTCACAACCATCTGTAATCGGATGATGCCCTCGTCTAGTGTGTCTAAAGACAGTGATGTACTCACATAAAATAAATAAATCTTTAAAAAAAACAAAAAGCAAAACAAGAGGCTAGCAAGATGGTTCAGTGCATAAAGGCGCTTACCACTGAGCTTCATGACCTGAGTATGATCTAACACACACGGTGGAAAGAGAACTGACTCTTCTATGCTATCCTCTCAACTCCACATATTCATCAACACAAATACACAGAGAAATAAAGAAATGAATGAGTGATGTAAAAAGGAAAACCAGGGGGCTGGAGAGATGGCTCAGCGGTTAAGAGCACTGACTGCTCTTCCAGAGGTCCTGAGTTCAAATCCCAGCAACCACATGGTGACTCACAACCATCTGTAATAGGATCTGACGCCCCCTTCTGGAGTGTCTAAAGACAGCAATGTACTCACATAAAATAAATAAATAAATAAATAAATCTTTAAAAAAAAAAAAGGAAAACCAGCCGACATGGTGACTCATGCTTCTAACTTTAAAGTAGGTAGTATTCCGAAGGCCTAGGTAGAAGGCTCATGAGGTCAATACCACCCCAGGACATAGTACGTTTTAGCTCAACAACAAAACCACCATGCACCAGCACCTGCATAAAAGGACTTCAAAGTCTACAACTTAGTAGGACTATGCTACATCACAAATGCATGGATTATCCCAAGCGCACAACTCCTATGTGGAAGCGTGAAAGGTGCTGCGCAGCAGCTGCGGTGGTGCTTTACAGCGTGCACGCAGACGTACCTGACGGTAAGCCGAGCCTCTTCAGATCCTCTTGGTACGCCTTCAGGGCAGCGGCCTCCATGGCGGCAAACTCCTTGGAAGCCTTTTCCTCCTCCTTGGCCTTATCCAAGCTTTTCTGTTTAATCTGTAAGACACGGGTGACGGCAAGCGTGACAGAAGAGAGCACCACTGCCCAGAAAAGAGAGCACAGAGCCAGTGGGAATTACCTCACTGATCCTCCTGGCCACATTCTCCTTGTGATTCTTTCCTCGTTCATGAAATTCAACGCTCTGGAAAATGAGAAAGGGAAACAATTATTAAATTCACAGTAAACTAATCTTGTAACCACAGGGTTAAAATATAAAATTGTAATGGCAGAAAATAGAAATGACTAGTTTAATGCAAACTGACCCTCGGATCAAATGATGCTAGTGGCTAAGCAGGATTATTGTGCTCTCCCACAAGGTGTTCTCTGGCTCTTAAAATAAGCCAGGATGACCACACCAGTGGGAGAAATACACAGTACTGTCCTGACTAAGCCAGTGAATATGGGTGTAGAAAGGACTTGACACATGAAGCCTTTCAAAAAGAAAGACATCACAGCTGGGCAGTGGATATAGCTGTAACCCCAGCACTTCGAAGACTGTTAAAGTTCCAGGCCAGCTAAAGCTATTTGCTCAAGGGACAGCTTGTCTCAAGGCAAAAAGATAATAACGAAAATACCCTATCTCCCCGAATCAAAACAATTACCAAACAAATAAAAGCCATGGTAGCAACAACAACAACACAACACCACCCACTACCTTTGAACATCAAATGTCAAAACTGGTTAAGCCTCTAAAATTTCATTGTTCTGTTTTTCTACGAGAAATAAAAAATTATCCTTAAAGACTTGGTCTTAGCTGGGCAGTGGTGGAGCTCTATTTTAATATTTTAAGCACTCAGGAAGCAGAGGCAGGCAGATCTCTGAGTTGGAGGCCAGCCTGATCTACAGAGGTAGTTCCAGGATAGCCAGGGCTATACAGAGAAATCCTGTCTCAAAAAGCCAAAGAGAGTAAAAGACTTGGTTTTTAAAACATTAAGAAAAATAGATACCTAAAACATTCCTTGTTTGGGCACGTAAGACATTTAAGTGGGTAGAGGTGCTTGTCACCAAACCTGACCACCAGATCCGACTGCCAGGACCCACATGATCAAGGAGCAGACTCCTGAAACTGTCCTCTTCCATTTGCACACCAGGAAACACCCACACCAACACATACATACCCCCCCATAATAAATTTAAAAATGTCCTCCCAATATGCAAAATGATTTAATGAAACAAAGTTATTCTTCACAGTACTGTTTGTGACAACGATCTTGTAGGCTACCTACTAGGGACTAAGTGAACTGCATACACTCCCACAGGCTTTTATGGAACAGAAAAGAAGCACACAGTCCCCTATGTATTGACATGGGACACACCTTCACGATGTACTGTTCAGTTAAAAAAAAATCCCTGCTACCTTGTAAACAAGGTAGAGTAAAATACACGCACACAGAATAATGAAAGGATAGGCGTGGAAAAATGGGGAGGTGGCTTCTGGAGATAACACTAATTAGACGGTGGGGACAGGGATGGCTGACTGAGCACTGGGACCTACTTAAATAACCAGAAATTCTTACAAAATTATAGATGTCTGGTGGTAAGAAATAAGAACTCCCCTAAAGTCCCGTCAGTCAAGTCCTGTATGATGCATTAACCAGCTGCTCTAATATGCTCCTCAGAGTAACTCTTAAAGATGGGGTTGGTAAGGCAAACGTCATCTCTATTGTTCCTATCCTGGGCTACTTACAGTTGATTATACCGTACAAAGAACACTGTATTAAAGCACCATTCAAAATTGAATATTGCTTTTCATTAATAGCTAAATTACTAGATATATAGGGAGATGCACGGAGACCTCTAGAAAGATAATTTATTTTCATAACTCATTAATTATTTTACTGCCTAAGTACGTCCAGGGATGGATATTCTTTTCAATTTATATGGTTTTAAAATCTCATGGCAGTTTTGGTAAGGATTAGCCTAAGCCAGATAAACTATGCACAATCTTTAGCAACTAGTAGCGAAGCCAAAGGGAAGAGCAACACTCCTCTCAGAGCCAAAGATGATTTAACAGTGTTTAACGACGGAATGCCCCACGTAGCTCTGCCAAGTAATAAGGTTACGTATATGTGGGATGCTATAGCATTTTGTTTGATTGTTTTTTCAAGCCAGGCTTTCTCTGTGTAGGCCTGGCTGCCCTTGTACTCTCTGTACAGCGAGTGGCCCCTGAGCTCAGAGACCTGCCTGTGCCCGCCTCCCAGTGCTGGGATTGAAGGTAGGCGCCACCACTGCCCTTGCTGACCCTGTAGTTTCTCAAACTTATTTTGTGGGTCTATGCCCCTGAGAGTACATAAGTACCTGAGCACAGCCGCTAACGGGGGTTAGGAGAGGCTGCTGGATACCCTGAAACTAGAGTCACAGGTAGTTTCAAACTTCCATATAGGTCCTGGGAACTGAACCCCAACCCTCTGCAAGAGTTGTTCTTTACTGTGGAGCCATCTTTCCAGTTCCCAAAGTCTATAGTTTTTCATACAGTAGTTTGCCTTATTATGGCATGTCTGAGAGGGAAAAAAGCCAGATGACTTTTTACTTTATGCCTTAAAAGTTGGATCTAGTAGTCGGGTGGTGGTGCACACCTTTATTCCCAGCCCTTGGGAAGCAGAGGCAGGCAGATCTCTGTGAGTTGCAGGCAGGCTAGCCTAGTCTACAGAATGAATTGCTGTCTGGAAACCCTGTCTTGAAAAATCCCCCCCCCCCAAATAGTGGGATCAAGACTATCAGCATAAGGTACAGTAGTACAGTTGCTTTGTATTTCACGAGGCAATAATGCAGCTGTCCATTCTCTGGAGAACAGGAAAAAGTACAATCTTTCTTTTTAAGGGGCAGGTATTCCATAAACAAGGATGGGATTACTCCGCTCACTGTCCATTTCCTCAAAGGCCCCAGAAATAATTTGGCCTTAAAATCAAAGTTAGATTGATGAAAAGGAGAAGGCTGTAGCTTTCATAAGGGGAATCAAACAAAAGAAACCTTTTTAGGTTTTGAAGAATAAAGACCACTATACATGGAAGTGGCTTATAAACACTACTTAAGTCAAAAAGCAACACATCACATGAATATTTTACTAAAAATTTCATACAGGCCTATTGTCTGCTATCCAACACTTGCAGTAATCACAGAATTTCTTTGGCTGTGACTTCCAGTAGTCGGCCCTGAAAAAGGAAAAACAATTCTAAGTTTATCCAAAAATTGAAAGAGAAGTTTTACAATTTTTAAAAGTGGGATATAAGGTTGTTGACGGACTTCTGTCTTAGCAAAGCAGTTTATGTATGTAAAGCTAAATTCCGAGGAAAACTATTCTCCCGTGAAGGTAAATCACAGGCTTGTCGCTACTGCACCAAGATGAAGAAATACGATGCTCAAAGAAAAGTATTTCCCTTTCCAGTGCCCTTCTAGCTAATTCATTTGTTCAGGGGACGCGAGGCTGGGAAAAGCCCCAGGACGTCAGCGGGCGCAGCGCCACCCGGCCCCCGGAGCTGGCAGGTGGGGGCGGCACCCGAGTCCCGGGCTCCAGTCAAAAGGGCGGCCGCGTCTCCCGGAAAACCGGCCCGGCAAGTCGGGCGGCTCCAAGAGTGGAGGGGCGAGGAGGTCGCTCGCGGACGTCTCACAGCGCAAGCCCGACCCGACCGACTCACATGACCGCGGCGGATCCGCGGGTAGCTCGCGATCCGGCTCACTGACGTCCGCCGCTGGCGAAAGCCAGGACCTCCCGGCCTCGGCGTCCTCCGGCGCTGCGTTTCCGCGGGCGGACTACGGTAGCCGCGACGGCCCAATCCGCGCGCGCGGTGTCACCGCCTCTTCCCCTCCCCCACGGGGCGGTACTCGAGGCGCCTGAGAGGTGGGGTCGGTATAAAGGGGTTGAGGTCACCCAGAAGGGACGAAAGCGCGACGGGACCAGAGCTGCGGACCCTGAGCGTCCGAACCAGGCTCCATCCCGCGGTCCTCACTCCTCCCGGGATCCAGAACCTCCACTCCCGAGCTGGCTCGCGGCCGACAGGCTCGACCGCCTACCCCCAAACCCCGCCGCGCGCAGCTGTTCCCACAGACGGCGCCGCCCTCGGCTTTGCCGGCTTGCCCGCCCGCTCTGTGACCGGGGAGCAACCCGGACCTGACGGCTGAGAAAGAAAGGCGCAGCCGCCGTTCCGGGAGCGTACGGAGCGCTGAGCTTCGTCTCAGAACTTTCCAGGGGCGCGTCGGCCCCGCTCCTCCCCCCGCCACGCCCGCGCGCTCCGCCGGGCTCGTGCCCGCGCGTGGGGCAGCGGCCGCGGGGGCGGCTTGAGCTCGAGTAGCGCCGAGAGTAGCTGAGCGGTAGAATCGCTGACGCTAGTCAGGTGGGTCACGGCAGGGTTCGCAGCAGCGCTTCCCATATGGTCTAGCGGTTAGGATTCCTGGTTTTCACCCAGGCGGCCCGGGTTCGACTCCCGGTATGGGAACATTGTAACTATTTTGCTATTATATTCGAGTTCGGACGAACTGATTTTGCTTTCCAGTGGCTCTGGCTAACTTCTGCGTCTGAGTTCGGGTGAGTTTGTGAGCAGACAGTGTAGTTGGTAGTGGGGCTGGGAGCTGGCTCGCCGAGGCCGGACGAGCGTCGGGTGCGCTCCAGCCGGTGCGGGAGGAGTTTCGCTTTCCCCGCGGCTGCACCCCGCCCTCAGCCCGTACTTTTCCAGGCGCTCGGGAGGTGATGATTAACTCGGGCCTCGCCTTATCTCCCCCCGCCCGGGTGCCCCCTCGGCCCACACCCTGCTCCGCCGCCCCCTTCCGACTCGGCCGCCCGAGGCGTGCCCGCCGCGCTCCAGTTACTGTCAACCGCGGCTGGAGACCCCTCGGCTCGCCAGCCCCCGCTGCTCCCTATCGTCGGACCCCCGCCGATCCCTATCGCCGGCCCGGCCCTGGGACCCCCGCCGCGTGCACCCGAGCCCGATCCACCGCTTCCCCCCAAGCAACCCTCGCCTCAAGACAAGGCCTTTGCAGAACGCCTCTTATTTTCTTTCTAATTCCCTTTTCCTCTTCAAACATCCGACAAACTGCGGAGAAGAAAAATACCACTGTGATGAGATGTCTTGAAAGAACAGAACCGGCTTTCCGGGAGGCTGTTAGGAGCGTCACTGATTAAAAAAATCATGGGATGGAGGTGGAGCTTGGAAGACAGAAAATTAGCCTGGAGACTGGGGAGGGGATGTTACAACAAAGTTGCACTGTACTTTTAAATATAGAAGCCCTGTGTTTATTACAAAGAAGCGGCCCAGCTGTGTCAGCAGCCTGAGCGCTGTAAACGAAACAAAAGCGTTATCATAAATGCAAGTTGAAATCAGAAAGTTGGGGCAGCTGTAATGTTTAGTCTGTTGGGCCTTTGGGCACAAATAAGGAAAAACTGACTCCCGCGGATGAGTTTCTGGTCAGAGCCATTATGAGCAGAAGTTTTGGTTGTTTGTGTGTTCCCAACATATTTTATAGCCTTAACTGCCCCAGCTGAGTTTGAAAATGTGATCTGTGCGATTAGGGATTAATTAGCCTTTCCTCGGAAAGATTAAACCTAGAAAACCCCGTTAGCAAATATTTAAAACATGAGTGTTTATGCATGTCAGGTACCCTACCCCCGCCCCCAGATGTTTTGAGGTTCCTGCTGTTCAGGCGCTTTATGAAGGTGCTGGATAGAATCCCATTTCGGCTCCAGTCATTATCTATGGGACCTTGTGGAGGTCTTTGACTTTAGTGTAGTGGTTTCTAGCTTTAGAGCCGTAAGCACTTACCATCATATTAAGATGGTTTCTCCGTGTGGCTCAAGATAGCCTAGAACTCACTAGAAGCCCGAACTGCTAGGGTTTGTGATCCTCCTACTTCTGCCCCTCAGTAGTGGGATTTCAGGCATGTGCCTCAAGGCCTGTTTTAGATTCTTTCTGGACCTGAGGGTAAGGTGGGTATGCTCAGACCTCTTCGCATGTACCCCAGGGTACCCTCAAAGTCTCTGAGGTGATGAAGATAACCTTTGCTCTTGCTCCTCCTGCCTCTTCAGTGCTCAGATCACAGGCTTATGGCACCAGACTAGATTTTAAAATGTTTATTAAAATTGTTTAAGTGGAAGAACGTTTGCCTTCATGCGTACCCGTGTGTGCCTGGCCCAGAGAGGTCAGAACAGTGTGTGTCAGATCCTGGAATTGGAGTTCCGGATGGTTGTGAGCCACCGTGTTTGGGTGCTGGGGAATCAAACCCTCATCTCGACAGGAACAACAAATGCTCCAAACCTCTCTAGCAGCCCCTTAGGTTCTCCATAAGAGCACGTTCTTCCCAAAGTTTAGATAGATCTTAAATAGATAGTGGGAGTAGAAATTTTTATCTAAAAGTTTCGTGTGTTGTTTCAATAAGAACCAGACACTACAGACTTTGTCCCAGATTTGGAAGAAAAGACTCTCCCTGCTTTGTTTAATGTTTGCAAGTATTTGACTGGTGCTAAAGCCTGTGTTATCATAGGTGGAGCAGTAAGTGACTGCAGGTGGGCGTACTGCATGTGGAGTCTGGACAGTGGCAGGGCATTCCTGCCCATGATGGCCTCTGTCTAGCTCTGGGGGGGGCGGGGGGGGCGGGGGGACGGGGGTGGGGGGGGCGGGGGGGTCCCAGGTACCCATGAAATTGTTCCTAGAGGTGAGGTGGAGGTTTGGCTCAGGGAAGGGCAAGAATGGAGAGTGTTTGCCCTGCACCTTGAAGAACTGGTTGGATTTCTCCCCGTGGGGAGTGTAAATCATAAAAGCTGAGGTGGATGGGACCAGGACCCAGAGACTGGCAGGAAATATGGTTCAGTAGGCACATGGTGCTGGAGGGAGCCGGGAGCAGAGCAAGAAAAGAGGCAGGAATTTCAAACTTTGTCATTCTGAGTAGGTCCCACATTCTTTTAATCAAGGATTGATTTTTTTATATGAGGAGGGTTCTGCAAACATTTTTGACTCTTTGTTCTGTGTTGTTATTGTTACTGTGAGACTGATTCTTACTGTCATAGCCCAGGTTAACAGATGCGTTCTGCCACACCCAAGTTTGTCTCTGAAAAGCCTGAATGTGGCTGTGGTATGTGAAACAAGAAATCTTACTTCAGAAGACTCAGGCAATAGAGGAACACGCAGACCATTGTGTGCCCGTAGTGTTTATGTTTAGGTGTTGAATATTTTCAAATCAATAGAATGGAAAAGCAATTAATTAGACTTTATAAGGATGAAGTATGGGTTTAAATTATGGGAGTGAATTGCAGGTGTCCTTTGCAGGACCTTGATAATTCCTGAATAGTTGGGAAGATATATTTGATAAATAGCTGAAGATTCTTTCTTTAGGTTGCCAGCGGCAAACGTGTTCTCTCTAGACCACGAATAGCTAGCTGTACCAACCGAGTGCTAATTCACCCAGCCGTGTAGTGACCATTGGCTCCTGTCAGGAGCAGCTGGGAGAGGTGTGAAAGTTCAGTGGAGATCTGTGACCACCACCTGGGTCTACAGAAGCAGAGGAGTAGGTGACAAGGGAGTAGGTGACAAGGTGAGTTAGGCCAAATTCAAAGACCTTCCCACTGCCCCATGGCCTCTGCTTCCCCATCTCAACTTCCTGTCTGCCACCTCACTGCCCCTCTGCCATCATTGGCCTTCTGGCAGATTCTTGAGTTTGCCTCGGGGTTTTTAACACTTGTTCTTCTGTTTCTACCTCTCCACATCTCAGGCCTGCCTGCCTTTCTCAGAAAGGCCTTCTTTCTGTACACATTAGGCGGTCTCTCTCTTTTTAGTTACTTTCTGGTTAATTTACCTTGCTTGTTCATTCATGTTTTCTTTCCTTGCTTGCCTTTTGCTGCAATTAACCTGTTCACCTTTTTTAAATTAAAAAGAATATTCTCTTCCTCCCTCTCTCCATCCCTCCCTTCCCCGCTCCATCCCTCTGTTCAGAAGACAACTTGTAGGACTCAGTTCTTTTTCTCTACCATGTGGACCCCTGGGATCAGACTTTGGTTGTCAGCCTTGGCACTGGTACCTTTGCCTACCGAGCCATTTCACTGGCTCTTTTTCAATTTTTAAAAAAGATTCCTTTATGTGTATGCAGGGTGCTCATATGCATGCGTACCACGAGGGTGCTTGGTGTCCACAGAGGACAGAGGAGGGTGTTGAATCCCTTAGGATTGAAGTCAGGATGGATGTGAATCACCACTGGGTGCTAAGAATTGAACCTGGGTCCTCTTAAGAGCAAGAAATGCTCTTACCCACTGAAGCATCCCTATACGCCACCCTACCCCCCACCCCCGGTTTCTTTTATTTTATCAGGGTAGTATGAGGTTAAGGACATTGTGTAGTGAGATCAATCCTGCTCAGTTTATACCACAGAGAAGTTTTGGAACTATACACACTGTTGGTGCAAATGTGTAATGGGACAGTCAACTGGAAAAGTTTGGCAGTTCCTTAAAATAGTAAACAGAATTACCACATGTTCCTCAGAAGTGAAACATGTGCCTCAGTTACAACTTGTATGTAAATGTTTGTAGCAGTTTCCCTCATTAGCAAAAGCTGGAAGAGACCCAAGGATGGGTCAGAGTCTACTGTGTATCTGTGTAATGGGACACTAGCTGGAGATAAGGCGGGCATGGTGATCCATACCACAGCATGAACTTTTGTGTTTCAAGCATGTTATGCTAAGTGAGAGAAACCAGGTGTTAAAGACCACACAAAGCCCTGTGTGGTGTGGTGATTCGTGCCTTTAATCCTAGCACTTGGGAGTTAGAGGCAGGAGGGTCTCTGAGTTCTAGGCTAGTTGGTCTGCATAGAGAGTAGTACTAGGTCAGCCAAATCCTGTCTCAAAACAGTAGCAATTTTTGGTTTTGGTTTTTATTTCATTTATATAAAATGCCCACAGCAGGCAATTTTTATAAAGAATGCTTGCTTTGAAGTAGAGAAGAGACAGGCCGTACCTGCTAATGCAGTTGTGTTTAGGTACCTGAAAGACTATAAAATTAGATTTTAGTTGGTTATACAACTGTGTAAATATACAGAAAAGCATGGAATTGTATACTTTATTTCTTAAGTTGTGTTATATGCTGGTAAAAACTATTTAAAGGGATTGAAGTAAAGAAGCCTATGGAACGTTTTATCTCTGAATATGCTTGCCACTTAGATATTACCTATCTTCAAACAGTGGCGAAATATTTGATGAGTAAAGGTATGAATCCGAGAATGTTCTAACCATGCAGCACATACTCTAGGTAATCCATGCAAGTGGTCACACGAAGTCCACCGGTGACTGTGACAGTGTACAGTGTGAGAAATGCTCACACTAAACCAACGTCCCAAGCACTTAAAGTTTGTCTCTGACTTTGACATCTGGGTCTGTGTGAGCAATGGCACAGGCCCCTTGTGGGAAGCAGCCTTTGAGAAGGGTACTGAAGATAGCCAGGCTCTCATGAGTCAGATGGGGTGGGAGACAAGGCTTGCAGAGGAAGCAGGCTGGAGTAAGAAGCACATTAACAGCTGAAGAGTGGGATAGGATAGGAGTGGGAAACAAGGTTGCAACAATAGATTAGGGTCGGTGGGGAACCATGTCTGAGCTCAGACAAGTTCTGCTGCCTCTTCCCGGCCTCCTCAGCTCTAGGGTTTTTCTGGTAGCCCATTCTTGTACCTGTGGAATGTGGGTTTTGCCCCGGCCCTGTCCTGTCAGCAGTGTGACTCTGAGCTGGGGACTGACTTTTCCCTTTCTATCAGCAGATGTGGGGCATGGCATCTGCAGGCGGTCAGGAAGCATCTGAGCGCCTGAAGGCCAGGTTACAAAGTCTGATGAGAACAGTTCATGCTGGGAATCTCCTTGATTCTTGACAAGTTTGAGAGGTTCTGCAATTTGGAGCTAAAGGAGTTTGCCTTGCTAGGAAAGTGGATTTCTGGGAATGCGAGCTAACGAGGTTCCTTTGATAGCACTGTGCAGGGCCAGCTGGAGAGTGTGGCTGAGGTGTCATTCTACCTTCCCTTGCCAGTTTCTACTGTCGCTTCCCCTGGACCAAAGTCAGTGCAGTGACAAGCCAGCTTCTCTGCTTGCTTCTGGGCTCTCCCTTAGTGTGGCTGCAGCACAACAAAAGATCAGGTTCAAGGGCTTGCTTGAAGGAAATATTTGAGACGGCAGAAAGTAAATACCATTAAGAGAAATGGGGACATGAAGTGCGGATTTTGTCTTCTGACAGACAGGCAGGCTTTGCTCATCCTGTGGATCACGTAGTGTTTGCACATCGTGAGGTGGGCTGCTTTTTGCCCACTTCAAATTCGTTCCAGGAGCCAAGTAAAGACTATGACACTGCCACCCTGTGGACATGTGATTTAGAACTTCAGGCATTAAAGGAAAGCCTCATTCATTTGAAGTTAGCGATTTTATTACTGGCTGTGTATGTGGTCATGCTTATTAAATACAAAGCTTAAAGTTTATCTTCTGAGGCCTCCACATAAAGGGAATACAAATGCAGTAGCTTTAAAAAGCTCTGAAGACCAGGCGTGGTGCCACACGCCTTTAACCTTAGTCCTCAGGAGGCAGGGCCAGCTGGATTTCTGTGAGTTGAGGCCAGTCTGGTGTACACAGTAGGCTCCAGGCCAGCCAAGGCAACATTAGGAGACCCTCACCTGAAATAACAAAGACAGAACCCTAGAAATTCAAACATGCTATTCAGATGGTAAATTTGTTTTCACCAGAAACTTAATGAGTTTGTTGTTTTTTAATTTATTTTATTGGGTATACACATTGCTTTTGTATTTTGAGACAGACAGGTTCTGTCTAGCCCAGGCCAGGCAAGAGCTGGCTTTGTAGCCCTGGCTGTCCTTGGGTTTGACGTTGTTCTACTGCCTTAGTCTCCTGAAATAAGACTATAGGTGAGAGCCACCATTTTGCTCACACTTTGTTTCTTTAAAGTCACTGTGGTATGTGAGGCCTATCTAAAACAGTTTTTTCCCTTGTTTTGAGATAGGGCCTCACTTTGTAGTTCAGATACTGATTTTTTCAAGTACTATTTTATGGTATACATGGAATTGCCCTCCAGACCCCTTTCCCCTAAATGAATGTGACTTCTTATTTTTCATTGTATGGTAAAACTTCTTCCACATTGGATGCCCTTAATGGTGCTTATGTAAATGAGTTTGAGTATTATATACTACTTATTTAAAATAACAGTCTGCTTTAAAATTAAAGCATGGTAAACTGACTTTAAATGAAACGGGGACTGGCAAAGACTCACTTGCCTTCCACAGCTTGGGAAATGGCCCAGGCCCAGATTGTGCAAAATAACTTTCCCAGCAGATGAGTTGTTTACAGCCCATAATGTTGTAAATGGCGCACATGCTTGAATTCCCTGAGGTGTCAGCATGGGTGGGGTGTAGGCACTTAGTGTTGAGATTGTGTAAAGTCTGAGTGGGCTGAAGTGACGTTCCAGGCCAGTGATCGTTAGTGTTCTGAAATCCACACCAAGGAAGCTAGCCGAAGTATTCCTTGGATCCTCATTCCTCCCAGAAGGCACCTGGACACAACCTTTTGTTATTGGGGTAACTGCAAATCTAAGTGTTAATGATTTTTGATACCTAAATATTTCTGAGTTGTTTTCCCTAAAGTATGGCACACTGAGCATGGTAATACACTTGATTTAACTTTGCCAAAACAAATGTGTAGGATTGTAGGTAACATTTCACAATTACTTTTTGCTAGACACATGGCTTATATTTTATAATCAATAAATAACTTTTGCTTTCAAGTGAGGTAGACAGTTTTAAAATGTACGAATTTAAGTGAGGGAAGCATCCAGGTGCTTAAGGCAGCAGGTGAATCATGTGAGCTGTGCTGGAGGCCACTGTGGACAACAGACAGGCCTGTGGAGTGAGACCCTTTGCTGCCATCCAGAAGGCAGAAGCAAATGCTTACAGAGGTCTAACAGGTATATCGTCATACATAGTTTAAATTTTTAACTATTTTGATGGGTGCGGGAAGCATATGCCTGCCATGACTCGGGTGGAGATCAGGGGACAATTTATGGAGTTGATACCTGTTCCTGTGAGTTCGAAGGGTCAATAATATTAGAGATACATTTATGTTTTCTGCCATTCTTTAGTGGTTTTTGCTACTATTCTTTTAACAATTGTAGGCAGCACCAAGCTTGAGTGTTCAGTTGCTGGTGACCTCCACACCAGACTGCTTTGGTGCCCGCCTTTGACCACACAGCACTTGCTATAGGAGTGAACCCATTGACTTTCATACCTGTCTTTTCCATCCGTGCAAAGAATGAAAGGCTTTTTCCTTTGAAAAGTAATCCCAGCATAGATGGGTTGGAATTTTTTGTAAGGCAGTAACTATTTAATAAAGCTTGTATATATTAATTTTAATATTTTTGAATGTAAACTGCTCCCTTCTAAGGAAACAACATTTATCTATTTATTTAATGTATATGAGTACACTGTCTTCAGACACACCAGAAGAGGCCATTAGATCCCATTACAGATGGTTGTGAGCCACCATGTGGTTGCTGGGAATTGAACTCAGGACCTCTGGAAGAGCAGTCAGTGCTCTTAACCACTGAGCCAGCTCTCCAACCTGAAACACCTTTTATTTTAATTTTTTAAAATTTTATTTTGTGAGCATGTGTGTTCTCATTCATGCCACAGTGTGTATCTGTGGGCCAGAGGAAAACTTTTGGGAGTCAGTTTTCTCCTTCCAAACTCAGGTCCCCAGGCTTGGTGACAAGTCCCTGACATCTCACAGGACCTTGAGTAAATTTTCTTTGATTAAAACTTTTTTGTTCTCTTGGTTCCTCCAAATGCTTCTTAGTTGAGTGACTTTTGAATTTAAAAAGTCTTTTAAAATTGCCTTAAAATTTTATTTATAGTTTAATCTTTTGTTTAAAAAGCTCTTCAGGATTTGGCATCTGGAGGCCAGGAAATTTTTAATAGCAGGATATGTTCATTTATTGTTCTGTGAAGCTATTTGGACTCTATTTCTGGATTTAATCAAAGATTTTTTACCTTTCAAGGCTACAGTGGGTTTTTTTCTTAATTGTCAGCTTTCCCAACATTTGTTTCTCACTGATATCTGTGTGCCAAGGGGTACAGCTCACTCTGCTGACTAGCAGGGATGGCCTTGGCACTATATGCCGTTTGTAGTTACCAGGGCTGAAGTGGATGGGAAGGGTCTGATGGGAAGGCCCTGACCGCAGGCTAAGCTCTGGTTGATAGGGCAAGGGCCCCTTCTATGGAGGGTGCTGTGAGAGGTGTCCTGATGAGAGGCAGAATCTTGGCTTAATTGAGAACTCCAGGCATGCTGGTGGCCTCTGGGAAGCTTATCGATGAGTAACAATGATGCTTCCTCCTGAGCCCCCTTTACAATCGGTATAAACCATGAGTTTACTGTCCTTTAAAATTCTGCATTGATAGACTATTTCTTTGCATTATCAATACCTACTAGAAATGTTTTTAGTTTATCAAGCATGTTTTAAAGTATTTATAAAGTTATAGAGAAAAAGCACATTAAGTTTGTATAAAAGGTAATTTACCAATGCACATCGTCCAAGATGGCTACCATAAGCCAGAAAATAGCAGCTGTTGGCATGGAGAAATTTCGAGCCTTGTGTATTGTTGCTAAGAATGTAAAATGATTCCCCTCAAAGTGGATTATCTCATGAAAGTATTTGTATTTCTGTATTTATGGCAACATTGGTGTAATTAATCCAATTATCAATTCATGAATGGAAAAGTAAGATGTAGTGTGTTCTACTGCACAGTAGAATATTATTTATCCCTAAGAAATTCTGACACATACTATGATATAACATGGAGAAACCTTGAAGACTTTGTACTAACTGAGACAAGCTAGTCACAAAAGATCCTGCTGAAGAATTTTGCTTACTTCTAGGTATCTAGAGCAGTAGGTCATAGAGATTATAATAGACTTGGTGTTTGCCTGGGGAGAGTGAGGAGTTGTATAATGTACATAGAGTTTAATTTTGGAAAGATGGATGGAAAGAATTCATAGGTGGCATAACAATGTGTGCTTAACTGTTATAGAAGCGTATACTTAGAGCCATGGTTAAGATGGTAAGTTGAGGGCTGGAGAGATGGCTCAGTGGTTAAGAGCACTGACTGCTCTTCCAAAGGTCCTGAGTTCAATTCCCAGCAACCGCATGGTGGCTCACAACCATCTATAAAGAGATCTGATGCCCTCTTCTGGTGTGTCTGTAAACAGCTACAGTGTACTCATATAAATAAAATAAACCTTTAAAAAAAAAAAAGATGGTAAGTTGAATCTTATATATATTTTGGTACAATTAAAATTTTTTATTTTTATTTTTTATGTGTACAAATGTCTTACTTGCATGCTGGTATGCATACCACCTGCATGCTGGTGCCCACAGAGGTGAGAAGAGGCAGTGTATCCCTTGGAACTATAGTTACAGATGCCCTGTGGTTACTGGGAACTGAACCTAGGTCCTCTGCAAGAGCAAGTGCTCTTAACCACTGTCTTAGTCTGGGTTTCTATTCCTGAGCAAACATCATGACCAAGAATCAAGTTGAGGAGGAAAGGGTTTGTTCAGCTTACACTTCCAATTGCTGTTCATCACGAAAGGAAGTCAGGACTGGAACTCAAGCAGGGCAAGGAGCAGGAGCTGATGCAGAAGCCTTGGAGGAATGCTGCTTACTGGCTTGCTTGCTTCTCCTGGCTTGCTCAGCCTGCTTTCTTATAGAACCCAAGACTACCAGCCCACAGATAGTACCACTCACAAGGAGCTCATCCCCCTCGATCACTAATTGAGAAAATGCCTTACTGCTGAATCTCATGGAGGCATTTTCTCAACTGAAACTCCTTTCTCTGTGGTAACTCCAGCTTGTGTCAAGTTGACACATAAAACTAGCCAGTACAATTGACCCCTTGTCAACTTGACACACAAACACATTACCAATAAGCCTAGACCCTTACTTCCTTATTCATCCCCAAGATCTAAATAACTTTAAAAGTCCCACAGTCTTTGCAAATTCTTACATATTAACATTTCAGTCCCCTTTTAACATCCAATCTCTTAAAATTCAAAGTCTCTTAACTGTGGGCTCCACTAAAATACTTTCTTTGTTCAAGAGGGAAAATATATCAGGGCACAGTCACAATCAAAAGCAAAACCAAACTCCAACCATCCAATGACTGGGATCCACTCACGATCTTCTGGATTCCTCCAAGGGCTTGAGTCACTTCTCCAGCTCTGCCCTTTGTAGCACACACCTTGTCTTCTAGAGTCCAGATGCCTGTACTCCACTGCTGCTGCTGTTCTTGGTGGTCATCTCATGGTAGTGGCATCTCCAAAACACTGCTGTCTTCCGCTGCAATTAGGCTTTACCATAGTGCCAAGCTTCACTTCCTTTGCATGACCCCTTCAGTCCTGGGCCATCACTTGCAACTGAGACTTAACCTTCACCAATGGCCTTCCATGGTCTCTCGCAGTACTGAGCCTCAGCTCCTTTGCATGACCCCTTCAATCCTGGGCCATCAATTGCAACTGAGGCTGCACCTTCACCAATGGCCTTCTGCGGCCTCTCATGGTGCCCAGGCCTCAGCTGCTCTTCATGACTCCTTCATGCCTTCAAAACCAGTACCACCTGGGTGACTCTTACACATTACCAAATCCAGCCACAGCACAAGGTACAGCCCTGGCTATCTCTGGAACACAGCGTCTGTGCTCTCAGAAAACACTTCTCAGAAGATTTCACCTCAATGATGCTGATCTCTTCCCAATCACTGCCAAATTCCCAACTCCAGCTAACCAGCATCAATAGTCCCAGTAATGCAATGATTTTGCTTTAGTAGTTCTGGTATCTTGTTAATGACAGCCAACCCTTCATCCCCAGCTAACCAAAACCACAGAATCTTAACAGTGAAAATAGCAATGGCCCTGATAAGTCTTTAATCTTCCCTCTGAACTTTCACAAGCCAGACCTCCATTCTCTGCACTGTTCTCAACATTATCTTACAAGCTCCTACACAACATCCCACAGAGCAGCCCAAAGTTCCAAAGTCCTTCCACAGTCCTCCCCAAAACATGGTCAGGTTGTCACAGGAATACCCCACTACGCTGGTACCAATTTGTCTTAGGGTTTCTATTCCTGAGCAAACATCATGACCAAGAATCAACTGGGGAGGAAAGGGTTTGTTCGGCTTACACTTCCAATTGCTGTTCATCACGAAAGGAAGTCAGGACTGGAACTCAAGCAGGTCAGGGATCAGGAGCTGATGCAGAGGCCATGGAGGAATGCTGCTTACTGGCTTGCTTCTCCTGGCTTGCTCAGCCTGCTTTCTTATAGAGCCCAAGACTACCAGCTCACAGATGGTACCACTCACAAGGGGCCCATCCCCCTTGATCACTAATTGAGAAAATTACCGCTGGATCTCATGGAGGCATTTTCTCAACTGAAACTCCTTTCTCTGTGATAACTCCAGCTTATGTCAAGTTGACACACAAAACCAGCCAGTACAACCACTGAACCATTTCTCCAACTCCACTCCCAATTAAAAGTTTTTAGTAGCAAATTTGATTTTGTATTTTGGTATTCTTTCAGAAAAACAATCCTTATCTTACCCCCCTGGTCTTACTTCAATCAACAAAGAAGGCTTATTGACACAAGGTGAGCGAGGCTTTCTCACCAGCGAGAAAGCAGTCAGGGGCAGAGGACTCCACCCAGTGTTTTGTGATGTCAACTTCTGACACTTTTCTACCTGGAGATAGCACCAGACCTCAAGCTGAAGGTTCCCTGAGGTTCACAAGATGGCAATCCCAAATCCTCTACTGTTATACTTGGTTTTCCGATTGGCTGGCTAGTCATCAAAGCTCTCACAACTCCTTCCTGGGATGACTAGATTTCCTTGAGTAGCACACAGAAGTCAAGAGAATGTTTGGCAGTATGTTATAGAGAATATTACAAAGGGTACAGATCAATGGATGTATAGTCTGAGTTTATGGAAGAAGGCATGAACACTTAAGAAATGACCCAGGTCACTACACTTAAGAAATCTGCAAGCCGGGCAGTGGTGGCACATGCCTTTAATCCCAGCATTGGGAGGCAGAGGCAGGTGGATTTCTGAGTTCGAGGCCAGCCTGGTCTACAGAATGAGTTCCAGGACAGTCAGGACTACACAGAGAAACCCTGTCTCGGAAAAACAAAAAACAAAAAACAAAAAAAACCGAAATCTGCAGGTGGTGGCTCATATCTTTAATCCCAGCACTGGGGAGGCAGAGGCAGGCAGATGTATGTGAATTCAAGGCCAGCCTGGTCTACAGAGCAAGTTCCAGGACAGCCAGGGCTACATGAAGAAACCCTGTCTCTAAACCAAACAGAAAGAAAAGAAATCACTCTAATGGGGACTGGAGAGATGGCTCAGTGGTCAAGAGCACTGACTGTTCTTCCAGAGGTCCTGAGTTCAATTCCCAGCAACCACATGGTGGCTCACAACCATCTGTAACGGGATCATGTTCTCTTCTGGCATGTCTGAAGACAGCTACGGTGTACTCATATACATAAATAAATCTTAAAAAACAAAACAAAACTGTGTTCTGCTACCAGGAACTTTTGAATTCTGTCCTTTGTGTTTTATTGAGATATCTTTGACTATCTAGTTGGATGGGCAGTGCAGGGAAACCCAGCAAGAACTCTAAGCTTTAGTATTCTTTCCAAGAAATGAGGATCTTAGCACCTTGTACCAAATTGGAGTAGGTCAGTGAGCTTCACGCTGGCTTGGAGACAGCTGACAGATGAAGGCCTCCCCTGGGAAGTTAGTTACAAACCAGGAACTTAGAAACAAATGCAGATTGTGCTATGTTAGAGGTATGCAAGTTGTTCTTTAGTGTAAAGGACATCTGTAATGAGATGGAGGAACTAATTTGACTAGTATTAGATGTTAGGTGTTGGGGGACATAACAACGTAAATGCAAACAAATGCTTGTGAAACTTAGGTTTTAGCGGAAAAGATAGTTTGAAAAAAATATAAAGCTAGCCTTAAGTTTTATGTGCATATCACCCCCCCCCCCCCGACTGGAATGACAACATTTCCTTGAATAAAGGACATTTAAGTAGAGACCTGAAGAGAGTATGTCGTGGCTAGGAGATACAGGGTAGGGAGGATCAGAAGGGCGGGGGGTTGAGGGAAGACCGTTTTGTAAATTCTATGCGGCTAGAAAGACTATGTTTATGGGAAATGAAAGACCTTGGAAGCTGTGACTAGAAAGATACGAAGCCAAGTGTGATTTCCTGTATGTAACCTCATCATTTGGGAAGCTGAGGCAGGAGGATCACCTGAGTTTAAAGCTGGCTTGGGCTGTGTCTAAACCTTGTGAGATCCTGTTTGAGAAGGGGGAAGATGCAGGATACCAAATATCAGAACGTACAAGGCGTTAGGTCATGCAGGGCAGTGGGGGTGGGGACACATCAGACACTGAGAGAGAGATGGTCTCAAAAGGAAATATCAACAAAAATAGGGGGCACATAGGTAGAGTGGTAGGAGTCAGGAGAACATGTGTGTACCTTTATGTCCAGCCTTTTAAATACTAGTAAAGTAACCTTCATTTATTTATTTTTAAAGATTTGTTTGTTTGTTTGTTTGTTTGTTTATATGAGTACACTGTAGCTGTTTTCAGACACACCAGAAGAGGGCATCAGATGGTTGTGAGCCACCATGTGGTTGCTAGAAATTGAACTCAGGGCCTCAGGAAGAACAGTCACTGTTCTTATCCACTGAGTCATGTCTCCAGCCCCTATAGTAACCTTTAAATACCTGTATTAGAATGCTGAGAGATTATATTTATTCAGATCACCCATGTGGCCTGTTAATATGGCAACTCGTATGAAAAGGGTAGATTTAAGGGATTTATTCAGGTATTTGAACATAAATGGCTTTTACATTTATATGACATATCCAGTGGAAGCCCTAGACATAGATAGATTTGCCTAGGGAGAGTCTGGAATGATTTGGAGTGCTTTGACTAAGATGCTTGATACTTCAGTGTTGGGTGTTGAGAGACTGGGCAAAAAAACAAAAACAAAACAAAACAGAAAACCTGAGAGAGTCTAGAGCACTGCTTTAGTAGTGCAAGGTGGTTTTCAAGGTGTTGGCTGCACTTAGCTCTGGGAGACTGCTGCTTTTAGAACAGTCACAGTGGGAGCGGGATGTGGATGAATTAGGTCCAGCAAAGGGGGCGGGGGGGGGGATGAAGAAATCGTGTGTCCAGGAACAGACAGGTCTTCCAGGAAGTCTGGTGTGACACAGAGGGAAGGAGAAAGGACAACAGCCCGAGGTAAAGGCATCAGTCATCAGGATGCCGTTTCTAACAGAGAAACACGAATTTTAAAAAAGTATCTTCTATATACGGTCCACGAAATACCTGAGGAATGTCTGCCTTGTTCATTCCTCGAACAGGACCTGCTGAATCCAGCTGAGAACTTCCCACTGTGGTGTAATTACGGTGTTCCAGGACAGTGTATAATGGCTACCACCAGTACCTCGTTGAGGTACAAAGGTCTGTTTGCTACTAGAGTAAGTTCCGGTTATCTGGAGAGACTGTTGGGTTGAGACCTACATTTGAGTCAGTAGGTGTAGGCTCGGAAGTGTGTGCCTGTGTTAGCAGATGGCCCTCACGTGTGTTTGTCCATGGATTGCTGCCCCATGACTGCTCTGCTTTGAGGTCTTTTGGGTTAGTTCTAAAAGTAATGTATTACATTTATTTCCTTACATTTGTGTATATGGGGTGGGTGCAGGCTCTATGGCACATGCACAGAGGTAAGAGGGTAACTCTTAGAAGTCAGTGTTCTCCTCTCTCCCAGGGTTGAACCCCGTTCACCAGGCTTAGTGGCAATGGCTTTTGTCCACCGAGTCATCTCCCCGGCCTCTTCTGGATGATTGTAAGTGCAGAGCTTACAGTGGGTGACTGTCAGCTTCCAAGACCAGCCTGGAATTCGGAGAACCCTGTCTTACCCCTAGCCCCCATCAAGACATGAAACTAGCTTGACCCATTTCCCTGGTATGAGGTGCTGTGCGTTCCATTTGGGCACCTCTCTGAAGTCGCTTCTGAACTTCCCTCTCCTCCCTGAATCCTGAGGAGCTTCCTCAGGCCTCTTTGTCTTTAGACTACTGTAACTTCCTCTGCTAATAATCCTCCTTCTCAGTCTCTGTATCAGAATGGCTCAACATTACTCCGGTTAGTGGTCATCTGTCCACAGAGGCTATCCCTAACCACTCTAGGGTAAACTGTCTTGGTCATTTTCTGGTTCTCTCTGTTGACTTTCTTCGTATGCCTGAATTGTTCCCCACAGTGTTTTAAGTCCGTGGAATAGTGCCTGGCACAGAGTAGATATTTAAGTCCTGGATAACAAATGAAGATTAAAATCTGACTAAACAGAGTAAGTCCGTCACAGCTGACTGAGATTCCATCAGTAAGAGACTGACCATACATGTATAAAGGCTGACCGTGCAGCCACCTACAC
The DNA here is from genome assembly GCA_028551405.1 of Uromys caudimaculatus. NCBI lineage: Eukaryota > Metazoa > Chordata > Mammalia > Rodentia > Muridae > Uromys > Uromys caudimaculatus. The sequence goes on along the minus strand of CM052708.1, from coordinate 40,519,918 downwards.
CGTTTTAATATGTATCTGCCATTTGACTATATCACCTTTCCATATCAATGCCACTTTATAAAGATAGTCACTTTTTGGTATGTATGTAGTCTCTCTGTGTGTAGACCAGAAGGCAACATTGTGTGCCATCTTTTTTTTGGTTTTTTCAAAATAGGGCTTCTCTGTGTAGCCCTGGCTGTCCTGGAACTCACTCTGTAGACCAGGCTGGCCTCGAACTCAGAAATCCGCCTGCCTCTGCCTCCCAAGTGCTGGGATTAAAGGAGTGTGCCATCTTTTTGTGTTCTAATCTTAGTATTTTAAAAGGATTCTTTAAAAAATTATATTTAATTTTTTTAAAGATTTATTTATTTATTATATGTAAGTACACTGTAACTGTCTTCAGACACACCAGAAGAGGGCATCCAGTCTCATTACAGATGGTTGTGAGCTACCATGTAGTTGCTGGGATTTGAACTCAGGACCTCCAAAAGAGCAGTCAGTGCTCTTAACTGCTAAGCCAACTCTCCAGCTCTTGTTCTGGCCCCACTTTCTCTGACCTAGTTTTATTATTTTTAAGTGTATATGTATGTGTGTGTGTCTGTCTGTCTGTCTGTCTGTCTGTGTGGCGGTGAGTGGGTGGGTGCTAGTGTTGGTGCCCTCTGGATCCCGAGGTGTTGGATCCTATGAGAGTGGAATGTGGCTGGGACCAAACTCCAGCTCTCTGGAAGAGCAGCAAGTGCTTGTTACCACTGAGGAACCTCTCCAGCTCCACTCTGCCTTGTTTTGGGGGACAGAATCTCTCTCTGAGGCTGGAGCGGATCTACTGAGTTAGATCCACTGGCCAGTGAGCGTCTCTGCAGGCCCAGGTGTGCAGAGGCGCTTGGCTTGCTCCTACCTGGGTACTGCGTGTCTGATAAGACCCCTGTGCATGGCTAGCCTGCATTTCACCCACCAAGCTGTCTTCCTGCATCAAGACAGTCACTTAACAGCTAAATGAGATAGTCTATATAATGGAACGTATGCTTTAGTAGCTCCCAGTGGATGTAACAGTTGTTTTAAAATTTATAACCCGAACAATGCCATGAATCTTTCTACATCTTTGTGTATACTTTTATTTTGTTAGAATTTCTAGGATTGAAACTGTTCGGTAAAATATATAGTTTGGGTTTTTGGTTTTTTAAGAGGTCATCGGATCCCATTACAGATGGTTGTGAGGCACCATGTGGTTGCTGGGAATTGAATTCAGGATCTCTGGAAGAGCAGTCAGTGCTCTTAACCGCTGAGCCATCCCTCCAGCCCTAGTTTGGGGCATTTTGATTGTGACCTTGCCTTCTGGACTGATAGCCTTCCCTCACAAGAGAGAAGGAGGGCATTTGTTTCCCTCTTGCTCTCTCCGATCATTTGACTTTCAGCTACTTTATTGGATGAGAGCGATGCTGTTCCTGGGTATTCATCCTGAGCCTGTCCGCGTATCTTTTCTTGTGTGAAGTGTACTCATATCCCATACCTTCTTTTCTATTAAGGCAATTTGACTTGATGAACAGATTTCCAAGCTCTAGTTTTATTATAATTTTCCCCGCTGAGAGAGGGTTTTTGGGTTTCTCTGTGTAACAGCTCTGGCTGTCCTGGAGCTCGCTGTGTAGACCAGACTGACCTTGAACTCACAGAGATTTGTTTGCCTCTGCCTCCCGGGTGCTAGGATTAAAAGTGTGCAACACCACTGTCTGGCTCATACGTACGTTTTTATTATTATTACTCTTATTTATTTACTGAATGTGTGTTGGATGGTGGTGCTGAATTTGGGTCCTTCACAAGAGTAGTGCTCACGCGTAGCCACTGAGCCATCTCTCCAGCTTACTCCTTTTCTCTTGTCTGAGCCTCTCCAGTGCTGGGATTACAGCTGTGTGCCAAGATGTCAGGTTTATGCAGCGCTGGATACCAAACCCATTGTGAATGGTTGGCAGAGACTTTATCAGTTAAGCTACCTACCCCCTCAGTCCTCGATTTTATTTTGTTTTTAAAACAGATTTTCTTTCTTTCTTTCTTTCTTTCTTTCTTTCTTTCTTTCTTTCTTTCTTTCTTTCTTTCTTTTTTTAACTTAATGTGTATGAGTCTTTGCTGCATGTATGCATGGACAACATGTGTGCCTGGTGCCTGCAGAGGCCAGAAGATCCTCCAGAACTGGAGTTACAGGCTGGTTATGAGCCACCGTGTGGGTTCTGGGAACTGAACCTGGGTCCTCTGCAAGAGCAGTAAGTGTTCAACCATAGAACACATCTCTAATACATGGTGTTTATTTTTTGAAGTACAGAATTTGCTGATTTTGGACACATGTGTTCATGTGTATAAGCTACTTAAAATATGTATTTAAGGCTTTGCTGTTTATTTCTTAGGTCCTTTGGTTTAGCTTAGGTTAAGAGGTTTGGACAATTTTATAGGGCCAAATACCATTCCTTTGTTTTTTTTTTTCTGCCTTTAGTATATCTAGAAAGACATTTCTTACTAATTACTGTATAAATGTTGATTTGTGTTGTCTTCTGGTGCTTTTGTTTATAACATTTAGATCTGATTGTGATGCAGAAGTTTTTAAAAAGATTAGCAGGAGTTAGTGAAATTGTTGGCTAATACCAATTAGTGACAGATACTTGTTTTCAGGCAAAATAGAATAGCAATATTTTCACCAATGCCATTTTAATTATAATCTTAAGTTTGTACATACTGCTGAATCTCTTTTCTTGTTACTGTTTTGTTTTTGAGATAAAGTCTCACAAGCTCAGAGTGGCTTGGAATTGCTAAGTAGCCTGTGCTTGACCTCACCATCCTTATGTTCCAGCCTCTGAGTGCTGGGGTTGCAGGTAGAGGCCACTAACTCTGATCTCTGTTAAAATTTTTGGTTTTTGACACCGGGTCTTGCTCTATAGCCCTGGTTGACCTAGACTTCGTTTTTTTCCTCTCTGTTTTTTAAAGACTTCTGTATTTCTGCACTTGTTCTTGTGCTGGACTTCAGCAGAATCTTGAAGTTGGTGCAGGCATGATAGCAAAGGTAGAGAAGGTAGTGAATTCTGGCAGCTTCTTTATTGTGTTGTCGCTGTCAGAATTCTAAGTCTTCGTAGCAGATTATTCTTGCATTTCTTCCTATGTCTGATCCTTTATTTGTCTTTCTTAAAGACTTATTTTTGACTGGACTGAGACTTAGAAGTAGAAGACCTCAGTGAGAACATTTGACATTTCTTTGCAGTCTGTTCCTGGCATTTTTCTTTGACATTTTCATTCACTTGGCCCAAAGTTTAGTATTTTCTGCAACCTCCTCATTTTTCTTAGTGTGCTGTTTCTTCAGAGCCATATGTCAGTGTTTGTGTCACAGGACACGCAGAGTGACAAGATGCTGAATCTTGGCTGCTTTGGTCCTGGGCTTCTTACCATTTTTGTTTAAAGATATTCTTTTTTTTTTTTTTTTTTTTTCTTTTTTAAATTGTATTTATTTATTTATTTATTTATTTATTTTTTTATTTTTTATTTTTTTGATATTTTATTTACATTTCCGATGATTCCCCTT
>CM052708.1:40489782-40516283 GCA_028551405.1 Uromys caudimaculatus | reverse complement strand
CAGTGGTGGCGCATGCCTTTAATCCCAGAACTTGGGAGGCAGAGGCAGGTGGATTTCTGAGTTCGAGGCCAGCCTGGTCTACAGAGTGAGTTCCAGGACAGCCAGGGCTATACAGAGAAACCCTGTCTCGAAAAAACCAAAAACCAAAACAAAACAAAACATATTGGTGGACACTCATCTTCACAGAGACTGAAAGCTTTGGGTTCTGCTAGCTCTTTTGGGCCCTGCTGCCAAGTCACAGAGGTATGTGTCAGTCCCGTCATACCCTGCCCCTCACAATAACACTCAGATCGACTTCTCTTTGGTCTGTAATAGTGATTTTCAAAGTTTAACACAGTTCCTGATGATGTGGTGAACCCTAACCATAACATTATTTCATTGCTACTTCATGACTGTAATTTTGCTACTGTTGTGAATTGTAATGTAATCTTAATATGCAGGATATCTGATATGTAGTAGCTGCTGCCCTTTGCTTCATGAGAAAACCTTGTTTGTTGGTCTTTACCATTGATCTGTACCACATAACCCTCTACTCTTCTGCCAGAGCGCTAGCAGCTCCTTCTGTGGCCACGCACTTCTCAGAGAGAGTGTAAAGCTTGCATTTATTGTCCACTTTAGCCAGCTGACGCTGCTGGCTGGGAAGGAGACAGTTAGGTTCACTGTGCCACAGCTGACCACCTAGAAGGCATCATGAGAAAGAACAGCTGTCCTTAGATATGGGAAAGGCCTCCTTGGGTTCTTTAAATTCTAAAGTTTAAAAAGGTGCTGGTACGAAAACTCAGTGGGTAGAAGCCTCGCTGTGTATCCTAGTTAGGTTCTTATATTGCAATAAACACTGTGACCAGAGTCAACCTGGGGATGCAAGTGTTTACTTGGCTGACACTTCCACATCACAGTTCATGTTGAAGGGAATTGGAGGCAGAAAATGAGGCAGAGGCCATGGAGGAACACTGCTTATTGGATTGTTCCTCTTGGCTCACTCAGTTTGCTTTCTTATACAACCCAGATCCATCTGCTCAGGGATGACACCGCCCACAGTGGGCTAGGAATTTCCATATCAGCCATCTGTCAAGAAAATGTACCAGGGGTTTGCTTCCAGGTGGTCTGATGGAGGCATTTCCTCAGCTGAGGTTCTTTCTTACCAAATACTGCTGGTAAGTTGACAAAACACTAAGCAGGACACCATGCAGGCCTGACAACTATGTTCTGTCCCAGAAACCCACAATGGAAGGAAAGAACTGTCTCTGAAAGTTTTCCTAGACTGTACTCCCCCCATGTGTGCCATGGCATGCACCCTCCCAGGCAAATAATAACTAATTTTTTAAAAAGAGTCAAAATATTTTACAGGGTTTAAAATTTGAGATCTGAGCTGGGCAGTGGTGGTGCACGCCTTTAATCCCAGTACTTGGGAGGCAGAGGCAGGAGGATTTCTGAGTTTGAGACCAGCCTGGTCTACAGAGTGAGTTCCAGGACAGCCAGGGCTACACAGAAAAATCCTGTCTCGAAAAACCAAAATAAATAAATAAATAAATAAATAAATAAATAAATAAATAAATAAATAAATAAATTTGAGATCTTCTATAGAAAGGGCAAAGATTCTGTCTTGATAATGGACTTCTTAACTCCTGGATTTATTTTCCTAACTATGTGGCCACAGCCAAGTCAATAATGTATTTATTTAGCTAGGTTTTGTGTATGTGCAGCACAGCATAGGGCAAGTCATACTTTTTGAGATCGCATATCTGTGTTGCTTGACTGGGTATTCATATTTGGGTCAACTCAGTTGGGAATAGATACATATCCTAGGGTGGCTAGGCCCTTTCTCCATGAGATATTCATATTTCTATAGTGACAAAGGTGCTTTCAGCAGCAAGAAAAGGCATACCTACCAGCTGGGTGTGATAGCATATACTTAATCCCAGCACTCAGGAGGCAGAGGCAAGCCCACCAGCCTGGGCTACATACAGAGTTCCAGGATATCTAGGGCTACATAGGGCTATGCAATGGGAGTAGGGATGGGGGAAGGAAGGAGGGGAAGAGCAGAGGAGAGAAGAGGGAGGTAAAGGGCACACACAGTAACTTGGAGTCTCTCCTTGTGAAGGTTTGGTTATTCCATGGTCAGTGCAAGTTAACTAAGCTGACTCTGTATTATTACGGGGTAAAGTTGACTGTTACCCAGGGTGGCCTTGAATTTGAGGCAGTGTTCTTTCCTCAGCCTCCCCAGTGTCAGAATTATAAGCCTGAGTCAACATAACCTGCTTACACGTCTACTTCTTGATTAGAAGGCAGGCAAAGTCATGTTGCATACAGAGAAAAATGAACAAACTGGTAGCTGACACCACACCAATGTACATCGAAAAGTAAAAGACTTAACTATGGCAGTCTAACAGAAAGACTCCCTAGGCTGTAGGAACAACTTGTTCAACGACTCAAGTCAGAAAACTCAAGTCAGAAGAATGCCTGGTGTGTTCATGAGACAGCAAGGAGAGGTCAGGGAACAGCAGGAAGTACTAAGATAAGATCATAGCGGCATGTTGGCCAGTATCTTTCAGTCCTGGTCAGTGGTTAATAAAGACTTTAACTTTGTGTGAGAGGAGGAACTGTGGAATGATTTTGATGCCCAGGAGTGGGATGATCTGACTTATCTTTTATATGCATCACGCTGACTGTTCTTTTGAGACTAGATTAAGGAAGCAGAGCCAAAGGCATTGGTAATTGGACCAAATGAGAGATGGCCACAACCTCATACATCTGGAAGAGATGAGCACCTTTCCACTGCTCTTCTTAAGGACACCCCAAGCTATTCCAAAGTTGAAAATGGCGAATTCTCTCCCAAATCATGAGCAACTTAAGAGATCCTACCAGGAACACGCTAGAGAAGAATTTAATGATGTATTCAAAGTTGTTGCTGAAACATAGCTGTATCCTAGATGTTCTGAAACTCAAGAGCCTCTCATTCAACAGTAGAGTTTTCATGTTCAGTCTTCTGTGAGGGTGGAGAAGAGTCTGGTATAGGAAGACAGCATGGCTTCCTGCAGATGAGCTGCTGAAAGAAGATGCTTCTTATGGCTACATCTCATAACCTGTCTTTCCCCTTCCTTTGTTTTTGGTGTTGCCTCTTGTCTACCCTTTTATACTAAATCTTTTCCTCGATATTTGTCTTAGTCGGTGTTCTGTTGCTGTGAAGAGACACCACGACCACAGCAACTCTTATAAAGGAAATCATTTGATTGGGGCTGGCTTACAGTTTCAGAGGTTTAGTCTATTGTTGTCATGGCAGGTGACGTGCAGGCATGTGGCATGCAGGCAGACATAGTGCTGGAGAGGTAGCTGGGAGTTCTACATCTGGATCCACAGACAGCAGGGGGGGAGGGGGAGGGGGAGAGGGAGAGATAGATTGGGCCTGGCTTGAGATTTTGAAAACCCAAAGCCCACCCCTAATGACATATTTGCCCCAGTAAGGCCACACCTCCAAATAGTGCCACTTTTTGGTGACCAAATATTGAACTCTGAACCTATGAAGGCCATTCCTAATCAAAGGGCCACAGTATCTGAATTTGCAGTCACCTTCCCTGGTGAGTCCTGACCCTGTTCCCTGTGCTTTCTTCACTTGGGCCAGGCCATTCCCTGTACCTCTCATGGAGCTTTTCATGGACAACAGTAAGAAACCAGCTTTCTCTCCATTTCTTAAGTACCAAGCTCTCTAATTTTATAACTTTCCAGAGTTGTTGCTCTATTATCTGTAAAATGGGGGAGGAGGTCTCTGCTTAGATCCCACATAATGTACAGTTTACCAAAAGATAATATATAAGAACTCGGAGAAAAGAATGAATTTATAGACTATAGTGTGCTAGATTAAAATAAGAGAAATGGAAGACTTGTGCATATTCCCAAGATATATTTTCCAAAAATAATTACATCTAGAATGCCTTTAAAATAGGTTCAGATAGGGTACTCCATGTAGCCCAGGTGGCTTCAGATTTGCAGTCTTTCTACCTATTCAGTGCTGGGATTACAGGTGCCTGTGCATGGCTGCTTTTAGGGTTTTAGGTTTCTTTGTGCCAATGATTTGACTTAAGTATGGAAAAAGAGTAGTGCAGTTTAGCTACAGCCAGTGTTCCTTTGTTATAGTAGTAAAACTTCAGTTCAAGGAGGGCTTCATAATCCGTATCGACAGCAATGACGCCTCATAAGTGAAGCCTAGGTTAAGTAGCTTATTTGAATGTCCCTATATTATTTGTGTGTGTGGTGTATGCATATCTAAGTGTGTGAGTGCTGCTGCCCACGTTGCCTATGTGGAGGCCAGAGGTTGATAATTACATCATTTCCCCCTTCCTTTTCCTCCCTCAGCCTCTTCCATGTACTGCTTCTCTCTCTAAAATTTATGGCTTCCTTTTTTTAAATTGCATGCTCTCTCCTTCCTTCTCTCTCTGTCTTTCCTAAATACATGAGTACACTCTGCTCAGTCCATACAGTGTTACTTGGATATATGTTGGGAGGCTCTTCGCTAGGGAAAACTGCTCCTCCCACTCTCGGTATTCTTTGGTTGTCTGTCTGTCTAGGTTTGGGGCCCTGTGAAAATTTCCCCTTCCATGACTACCAGTGGTGGTCTTGTTGCAGTCTTGTTTGGGTGAGCAGTGTTGTTGAGACTTCATGGGTATAGCTTTCTTGACATTTCTAGGAGACACAAGCTCATAGAAACCTGCCTGTTTTCCTGACTCTTTTAATAATATTTCTGTCCCCACGCCTCCATGTTTCCTGAGCTTCGGGTGCAGGAATTGTGCTGTAGGTCAGTGTGTGTCAGTTGGGCCTGGGGACTACATGTGTACTTGTTCTTTGCATTTTGATTGGTTGTGGTGTCTTTGATGATGGGTGAGGCTAGCACTTATCTGAAGGAATAAAGATCACTATTTAGAATGGAGTTAGGAGTCAGGAGTTATACTGGCCTAGTAAAGTGGCAGGTGTAGGTTCTCCAGGATCCGTGACCTTACTAACTCTGGGTAGTTGGCTAGGTTTCCTGTACCAAGCATGATTTCCTTCCTGTTGAGCAGGCCTTAAGACCAGTTAGAGAGCTGTTGGTTATCACTAAGATATATGTACCACTGCTGTACCCTTATGGTTAGGGCACCATGCTGGTCACTGTAGTTTCTACCTTTGTTTTTTAAGACAAAGTCTCTCACTGAACCTGGGACTTGTCACTTTGGCTGTTGTCTTAGTTTTGTTTCTTGCTGCTGTGATGAAACACCCGGATAGAAGCACCTTCCTGAAAAGTTTCATTTAGTTCCCAATCCCAGGGCCCCATCTGTATAGGTACTTTTCTGTTGTGCCACACGCCATGACCATAAGGCAACATAAGGAAGGAAGAGTTTATTTTGGCTTACAGGTCCAGAGGGATGAGTCCATGGTACCAGAGCAGAGGCTTGGCAGCCAGCCCAGACATGGTGGCTGGGGCAGAATACTGAGAGCTCGCACCTTTACTGTAAGCATGGAGCAGAGATAACAAACACGAAATAGCAGGAGTTTTGTTTTGTTTTCCACCTAAAGACAGATCTTTATTTCGAACTCTGATCTATCATATTAGCATGTCCTGCCAACTCTGGGAGCAGAGCCCTTCACAGGCTTCACAGTCTTGTTTAGCTGCTGCCTTTGAGGGGCCTTGGCGGCAGCCATTGATGTCCTCTCTGACGCCTGCTTAGCCTTTTTTGCTTCCGTGGCAGCCCTGATAGCCTGCTCTCGCTGAGCTTTCCTAACTTCGGGTTTCTGAGTCCACTTGGCCATTTTATCAGCAAGAGATGCACCAGTGGTGACTCGCTGGAATTTGACTGCATAGTGGGTTCTTTTTAATTTCTTCCGACCGTCCTTTCTTGTGTTTTCTTCTGTGGAGACAGTCCGGTTTATCTGCCGAGGATTCCTTTTGGAAAGGAATGCGAACTCACATTTTGCATTAAGAAACTAGAAAACCTTCCCATTGGTCCTGGCATAGCGCCGCCTGTGTCCTGGGTAGATCTTGTACCCACTGAAACTGCACAGCTCGGCCTTCATGGCGATAGATGTTAGGCCTGCCAGGGGAAAGATGGCGAAGAGAAAGCGAGTCTTTAAATTCTTAAGACCCACTTCCAATGACATACTTTCTCCCAACAAGGCCTAAACCTCCCCAACAGCCAAGTGTTCAAATACATGAACCTATGGAACAAATTCTCATTCAAACCACACCACAGGATTTCATTATAGCTGCCACAGTTAAGGCAGAGTAGCATGCATGCCTGCTGCTGCTGAGCTTACTGACTATTCCTGTACTGCTCCAAGTCCTCTGCCTAGGGAGAAGAGCCATCCATCCACAGTGGTTGGGTTTTCTCATCTCTATTTTTTTTTTTTTTTTTTTTTCGAGACAGAGTTTCTCTGTGTAGCCCTGGCTGTCCTGGAACTCACTCTGTAGACCAGGCTGGCCTCGAACTTAGAAATCCGCCTGCCTCTGCCTCCCGAGTTCTGGGATTAAAGGTGTGCGCCACCACTGCCTGGCCATCTCTATTATTCTAATCAAGAAAATCTCTTACATTCCGGAGGTCTGCATCTCTGGCGATTCTCCATAGTGTTGACAGTTAAAGCTAAGCCTCAGAGCTCTAACTGTCGGGTGAGTCTCTGGGAGCTCCCCGTCTCTCCCTCCCACACCTCAGTGCTGGGGTTATAGCTGTGACTGTGGTACCCAGCTTTTTCTGTGGGTGCTGGGAATTTGAACTGAGTTCCCTGTGCCACAGGTATTTTTACTCACTGAACTATATCCTCAGGCCAAATATTTCTTTGCCTGAAACTTTGACCAGCCTACGTCTCAATTTGTGGGGGCTGGGTCCGTTTAGACTTGAAAGGACCATGAGGACAAAAATAATGAGAATGGCCACTTTTGGGTAATCTGTCCTAAGGGTAGCTTCAGCCTAGACAGAAATTACCTGAGAATAGTGTGTATTATATGGAAGGAAACAAAGCTTGTTGTTGAGCCAATCTCTAGTTCAACTTATGAATCACTTAGCAAATATTTATTAAGCAACTATTCTGATGTAGAAATACCATTAGACTAAAAGAAATAACCAGCAAGGCATGAACACAATTGATGTAAAATACAGTGCTTTTCAGGTGTTTCAGCAAAGTAAGCAGCAAGAGCTCTGGAGGAAAATTACTACATCTGGGCTCTAATTGCAACACTTGAGAGGCGGGGACAAGGGTGAAGAGTTCAAGGACCTCACTGAATAGTGAGCTTGAGACTGTCCTGGGCAGCGTAGGGCCTGGCAGGGAGAGTCCTCTAGGGCTTTGTGGTGTGTTAAGTGTGTGAGCGAGCGAATGCATGGTTCGGGCATCTCTTAGACCCTCTACCCAGGGTGTGGGAGCATGAGAAAAACGGTACTGAAAATGTGATGGCACAGACGAGGTACCGAGTGAGAAGGGTTAAAGAAAGGTGGGGCGACAGACCTGACATGTCCTCAGACGGTGTGTTCAGAAAATCTAGAGTAGAGGTGACTAAGATGAGGTTGCAATAGGATAGACCAAGGTCAAGATGCAGAGATGTATTGGAATGTCTTCGGTAGGTTCTGAAACAACGAGTCTTTAAAAATTATTTTATTTCATTTTATGTGTAGGAGTATTTTGCCGGCATGTATGTCTGGATCCCCTCGAGCTGGACTTAAGAGACAGTTGTGAACTACCATGTGGGTGCTGGGAATCGAACCTGGGTCCTCCAGAAGTACAGCCAGCGCTCTTAGCCATCTCTCCAGCCACAAATAGTTTCTGTTAGTTGGTTTGAAATTTGAAGATCATACTCGGGACCTCACATTTTGGGCAAGGGCTCTACCACTAAGCTATGTTGGTAGCCCTCTTTAGGTTGTTGGCTTTGTTGTTTTGTTTTGTTTCTCTTTATTTGGTTTATTTATTTACTTTTGAGACAGGGTCTCACTGTGTAGGTCTGAAACTTACTGTGTATACCAGGCTAGTCTGGGACTCATAAATAGGCCTGCCTCTGTTGGGATTAAATTGTGCATTACCTTATCTGGCACCTCTTGTGTTTTCAGTGGAAATCAATTTAATAGTTCATGGAATTATGGGAAATTTCTTAATATACATTATTCTTGAATTGAGAAATCAGATATTGATAGAAGCTGTAGGCATATATGTTAGAAATGAGCATGGGTTAATTTATATAAATTATAGTAGCATTTTCTTTATTCCTTTCAGATAATGTCTGATCAGCATAGGTTAAAGCAATGTACTCGACTGCACAATGGCTCCTCATGCTTTGTGTGGTTACCTTACTTAGTCCATACTACCAGCAATGGTCAATCTGCTTTTTTTAATCAGTATACTTTTTCTTCAAGAAATGTCATGTAATGGAATCATACTGTATATAGCCTTTTGATACTACCCTCTTTCAGTACAATGCTTCTGAGCATCATCTAAATTGTATAAATGATAATTCCTTTTTGTTGCTGAGGTTGGATTATTTACTAGTGTTTTATCCTCCTTTTTTGTTAAGTATTTGAGAACTTGTGTTCCATCATAAGGAATTCAAGTGAATTATTTTGTGAAATAGGGATGGTCTCTGCGTCTTTTAAAGAAGTTAACACAGAGGCTTAGGGCTTACGTATGTAGGCCTAGATTGAACAACTAGTTAATAGTAGAGTTGGACTCACACTGTGGTCAGCAACTCTAAAGTCAGTGCCCTTAACCATTAGTCTACTAGGCAGATAGTTAATATTAGTATCTTAATTCTTTCTTCGTGTTCTGTAATAAGAGTTAATTTTCTGTGTGTGTGCCTGTGCCCTCAAGTGTAGAGGCCAAAGGAATCAGGTGCTTTCTATCCCCTTTCACCATATTCCCTTGAGGCAAGGTTTCTCATGTGTTTTAGGCCAGCCTGGCTGGCCAGTGAGCACCAGGGATTCTCCTATCTCGTCCTTGCAGTGCTGGGGCCATACGTGTGTGAGGCCCAGTCTCTTTTATGTTGGGGCTGGGAATCGAACGTGTCTTCAGGCTTGCTCCACAGGCACGCCTCCTGAGCCATAGTCACCTTCCCTAAAGGTAGCCTAAGATGTGAGTAGATCTCCCTTACTGCTCCCCTGCCACCCTTTGTAATGCATTATGTAAGTTTCCCCTATTTTTTGTCTAATTTTATCAAAGAATAAAGACAGCAGTTGTAGGCAATTATTTTCATGTTGCTGGGTTTTGGTCTTAAGGACCCAAGGCTTCTGGGATTGAGGCTTAAATAAAAATAAACTGTTAACTGTTAATTAGCATAAAATGCATGTGTATGAGAATTAAGGTCATGATACCACTTTTCCCTAACCTCCTCTAAACAGAATCTTTTTTTTATAGACAATAAATACCAAACAAAAGTAGCGATAGTTGAAATTACTTAAGACTTCTCCTACACTGCTCTAAGTTTAATTAAGATAGGTAGTTGTCTAGTTTTTTATTTTTAAAAACAGAATTTTGCCAGGCGTGTTGCAGCCTCCTAGAGTCCGCATACTCTCAGGCTGACGCAGTGCACTGTAAGGGTTTAAGGCCAGCCTGGGTTACAAAATGAATTGGACGCTAAGCTGTGAGACCCTAATGAAAAAAAGAAACAGAAAAATTCTAAGAAGAAATAAGCAAGTTTTGATGTGAAAATGTCTCTTTTTAAAAGAGAGAGCTACAAAGCCTGTTTACTTAAACATCTTGTCATAAAAGTATTTCTAGACTAATAATACAGCTTTTATTTTAATGTTATTTTGTTTTGCAGTGCTGAGGGTTGAACATAGGCCCTTACACATGCTAGACAAGTTCTGTACCACCGAGCTAAGAATACACATTTAAAAAAATATTTTATAGAGGCTGGAGAGATTGCTCTTGCAGAGAACCTGGGTTTGGTTCCCAGCACCCAAATGACAGCTCACAACTGACTGTAACTCTGGTTCCAGCGATTATAGCACTGTCTTCTGACCTCCATGGACACCAGGTACACAAGTGGCACACATACAGGCAAACACTCTTAAAAATAAAACAAATCCAACAAATCAAAAAACCCATTTATTAGTAAAGTATAATCGGCATAATTGCATTTTTGAAGATTTTATAAAATTCACATTACTGACCGGTAATTTTATGAATAGCTTCCTGCCAGTTATCAAAAAGGTGGTGAAAAAAGGGCTAGGAAAATGGCTCAGTAGTTAGAAACAGTTGCTGTGCAGTCGTGAGGATCTGAGTTCAAATCTCCTGCACAGACACAGACACACACCATAAATGATTGTAAATGTAAGAAGAGTGTACAGATGTGTATTTATGCCCCTCACATCGTGTCTCAGCCGCACTTTATGTGGCTGTCAGGACAACTTGTAGGAGCTGTGTTTTCCTTATAGCTTATGGGACCCAGGCACTGAACCCAGGGCATGAGGCTTGGCAGGGGCCTTTGCCTGCTGAGCCATCTTGTGGGCCCTGAGACTTTTTTATGTGTCCTTAATAGGACTTTGTTCTGCAAACAGCAACCTAAACCTGAGGATTTAGAAAGGGCCTAGAGTCAAAAGTCAGAACTGAAACAAGTCTCAAAAGTCCCCAGATCTCCATGATATTCCAGTATTTAACAAGAACAGAAAATGGGGCTGGGATTTAGCTCACAGGTAGAATGCTGTCTTAGCACGTGCAAGCCCCTGGGCCCAATTCCTAGGATTGCAGAACCCCAAGGAGAAGACAAACTGCCTGGGAAATGGCTTGCTTGGTAAAGCACCTGCTGTGGAAGCTTGAGACGTGTGTGTGGATCCCGCAGAAAAAGCTTGGCCTGGTGGCATGTTTATAAACCCAGTCTTCAAAGCAGTTAGAGGGAAGGAGACAATCTCTGAAGCCTAGCTGAGTTGATTATCTTCAGGTTTAGGGGGAGACTCTGTCTCGAAAAATAAAGATGGAGGGACTGGAGAGGAGACTCAACTCATGCCTCTATCCCCACGGCCTCAGTCTGATCTACACCCCATACGATGGAAGATGAGAACTGACCTCTCCACTGTACATAGGTACCTGAGTGTCCACACACACATAAATACATGTGGAAAATAAAGTAAAGGGTGATGGCACTGCGAGGTGAGGCAGGAGGACAGCATAGTCACTGCGTGCACATGGGATGTTCTTGGCGATAGAAAAGTGGCCGTGTTACACAGCACCCCTCTCACACCTTCTCCCCAACTCTGTAAGTAGAACAACCTTCCCATGATGAGAATCAACAAAATAAGCCATCTTTAGAAACACTCTGTAGCTTCATTTTGTGTACAGATGTTTTGCTTGCATGTGTGTAAGATAAGCACACCACCCATGGGCCTGGTGCCTACAGAGGTCAGAAGAGGCGCCTGATCCCCTGGAACTAGACTTTGGATAGTCATGAGCCAGCACATGGGTGCTGGGAATCAAATCTGGGTCCTCTGCAAGAGCTGCACATGCTCTTATCCCCTGAGCCATCTTTCCAGCCCCCAAAACTATTACCTTTAATCTCACTTCTGTCTGAAGTTCCTCTCATCAGGCTGTCTCTTTTTAGAACATTGTTGTGTGACTTTTCCTGGCTAGAGAGGACAGAGATAGAACAAAGGAGCAGTATCATCCAAGTTCAGCCCAGTGAACCAGTGAGCTTACTGGGATTACAGGAGCGTGGGTGAGCCTCCAGCAGCTGAATCACAGAGAAGGCACCCGCCCTGCAGGGCTGAGTCAGGGTTTAGGAGACCATCATCACCAGAGACCCCTAGGCAGCCCTGAACCATAAAAGGATGTCCTTCTTCCCAGCAGATATGTGACTCCAGGTAGCTTCCTGTGCTTTTCGAGATTCTTAGGAATTTTATGAGCTCTCTTTTATCTTAAGGAGGGAATTTTTCAATCAGGAAAAACATTTATAAAATAGACTCTATCACACACAAAACCTTTCTTAAAAAACACACTTTATTTGTATATGGGGATCCCTCCCTCCCTCCCTCCCTCCCTCCCTCCCTCCTCCCCCCCTCTGCCTGTACATATGTGTGTTTCCCATCCTATGTGAGTGCGTCTCTTGGAACTGGAGTTACAGATGGTTGTGAGCTGTTATGTCAGTGCTGGGAAGCAGATCCTGGTCCTTTTAAGAATAACAAGTGCTCTGAGCCATCTCTCCATGCCCCACCCTGATTTTTGTTTTCAAAAAATTTATAGTGACCTTCATAATGCTAAAACCAGTTGTCATTTTTCTTCAGACCTCATCTGCTTTGGTCTGAGATCAGCATTTAGCGCTCACTCACCTCTTAGACTTTTACTCCTCGGACTCCATGCTCATAGGGTAGGCCTTGTTTTCCTTCTCCGTTTCTCTGTATTTCTTCTCAGCTGCCCTTGTAAGCTCTTTATCATTTCCCCTACCTCTAAATGATGGAGTATCCCAAGAGTCTTATTATATCATCTGTAGCTTTATGTCATGCTCATGTACCTGGAATATATGCTAATGATCCTCAAAGTGTATTACTTGTTTTTACCTTTCTGATATTCTATAACTTATGATAGGAAATTAACAATACTTCAGTACTGATGTAAAGTCAGTACATCTTATGTTACACGATGAAAGACTAAGAGGAAAGATATTTGCTTAATGTGTGTGTGCACACATACATATGTGCATGTGTGTATATATTCTTATACAAATATATTCTTAACAAAATAGGAGTTTCTGTAACTGGTCATGTCCTAGTGTAGTAGCTGGCATTAATAACAGCCTTCTGCTGCTTGTTCTGAATTCTCTTGGTCTTCAATAAGTACCCCAGCTTGTTGTGACATAGGGCTAGAAAGTTGATGTATCTCAATCAGGACAGTGAATGGGTGTTGCTGGCCTTGCCAGCTGAAAGTAAACTTTCTGGCTCATTTATGGATATACATGGAGAAGAAGGAGCTAGATCAGTAGCTCCTTTTCAGGTGCCAGATACATGGATTTGCTCAAGGAGTGAAACTACATCTGGTTACGTTTACTATATGGTTATTGTTTCCCAAGATCATTTCCCGATGGGTGCTGAAGAGCACCTAACAACTGTAGTCTGTTTTGGTTACTGTGTATGTGGCAAGGGGCTAGAACAGTGTCTGACACAAACTCAGTGCCCAGGGAACATTTTTAACAGGTGAGAATGATTAAGAGTACCTATAGTCAGTGATTGACATTGACTTTGTAACACTGAGAAAGCAATTTCTATGTATAGACCCTCCTTTTCAAAATTAAGACAGAGTCTCTGAACCCTAGCTGGCCTGGAACTCACTGTGTACTAGGTTGGCCTCAAACTTGGCAGTCCTACCTTTGTCTTACCGAGTGTGAGGATTACAGCTATGCACCAGCACACCTGGCATCTTTTTTCTTATTTTTTAAGATAGGAAAAGAATGGGTCAGTGTTTGAAACAGCAGCCTTAAATGTATTTCCCTGAAGGCTCTCCTAAAAATCTCAATGATACGCAGAATTGAAAAGCCACTGGCATGGATACAGGATCCATCTCTAAGGTGGACAGGTTTATGATGATAAGTATTTCCAATAATTGTAAATAGGTCTGTTGAGGGAATTCTTCATGCAGAGGAGACATTTGACCTCAGAGTGGTGCAGATGTTCAGTAGACCGCCTGGGTGGTTGGAATGACGTGGCCAATCCCAGGAAGCACAGTGTAAAGAGGGTAAAGAGAAGTGAGGAAGAGCAACTCCAAACCCCAAAAGGTTTCAGTAAGTCTGGACTGTGTGTATGTGTGCATGTGGGCTTGTATGCTTCTGTGCCTGTGTGGTATGTATGCTTGGGAGAAAAAGAGAAGGAAATATGTGGGTAGAGAAATGGAGTGGGGAGTTGGGGCTGGGAAAAGAAGAAAAATTGAATTCAGGTGTCAAAAGCCTTGAATACCATGATAAATGGTGGCTTATTTTTTTTTTTTTTTTAAGATGGGTTAATTGGGTCACTGCATCTAAATACTTGGCATAAACAATTGAAGGAAGGAAAGGTTTATTTTGGCCTATGACATCAGAAGATTCAGTTCATGGTTGCTTGGCTTCATGTGCCTGAGCAGAAGATGACAGAGGGGCTGTGGGGTGGAGGCTGTTCTTTGCTTCTTGAAAAACACAGAGCAGAGAGAGAGGGAAAGAGGAAGAAGCCAGGCTGAAATAAAGGACAGGTAGTGACCTACTTCCTCCAGCTAGGGCCCACCCCCACCTCCCTTTATACCACCTCCCAGTAACTCCACCATACTGTGAATACACAAAGGGATAGCACCATTACACCAGAACCCTCAGGATCTGTTTTTGGAAAGCCAAGGTATTTCACTAACTATTGAAGTATTTCTTACTTTAATCAAGTTGACAATCAACTTGAATTTTTCAACTGAAGTTTTCTATTAGCTAGTCTCTAACTTGAAATTCCCCTGCCTCAGCTTCCAGTATTGGAATTACAGGTGAGCACTGGCTAGCCTGGCCTTTGTTTTGATTCTTGGACTCAGACTTGTTTCTTCCCTCCCCCCACCATCTCCTTCTCTTTCCCCATTGTAAACCCAGGTCGCTATCATTGGCAGAGTTGCTCTTCAGCAAGACTGAGACAAGTCAGGAAAGCATCTCCTAGGGAGCTGTAGCTATAATTCTTTTAAATAAAAATGATTTCAGTGGTCAGAAGCAGGCAGGAGAATCTCATGAGATTTTCCTTCATGGTGAGTTCCCAGCCATGGTGGGTCCTTGTCTCAAAAAGAGCTGAGGGGCTGGGGAGTAGGCTCAGTGGTTAGGAGCACTTGTTGCTATTGCAGAGGACCTGGGTTTGATTCCCAGCACCCACATGGTAGCTTGCAGTCTCCAGATAGAGGGGATCTGATGTCCTCTTCTGACTATCTCGGGCACCAGGCACACAAGTGGTGCACAGACACACATGTACACAAACTGCTCATGTGCACAAGATAATATATATCTTTTTTTAAAGCTGAGACAGGATGAATGGCATGGATTTGAAACTAGCCTGGACTAAAGAATGAGTTCCATAGTGAGTTTCCAGTCAGCTTGTCTAGAGTGGAATCCTGACTCCGAAACTGAGCAGCTGTCTGTAGGAGCGAATTACAATCATATGATACATATATGTTTAACTTCATATGAAAATGCCAGGGCTTCTAAAGTAGATAGATCATTTTGTCTACCTACTAACAATGTATAAAAGTAATAGTTGCAGGCTTGGGAAGTGCTTAGTCGGTAAAATGCTTGCTGTGCAAACACGGAGACCCGAGATTTAGCACCAGTACAGGTTTTAATATCACTTAAGCTGGTCTTACACATGCTATCTGGCTGAGGCTTGGGTTGGAGCCTTGTATTACTGTGTTTGATTTTCAATATTTTGAAAGACTAATCCTAATCTCAGGGTAGTATGTTGTTATAATGTTCCTATGGGGTATATATGTACAATTTATTGACCTCCCAGGATGGCAATGGCTTCAAGCCTGTGTGTGTGCGTGTGCGTGTGCGTGTGTGTGTTGAACCCCATGTTTCACACATGCTTGGTATATGATTTGCTGTATTAGAGGAGTACCCTTAGCTCTAAGGACTTTTTATTTGTTTCAGTGTTGTGGATTGAACACAGAGCATTGCACATATTTGGTAGCTGTCCTACCACTGAGCCGTACCCTCATTTCTGTTTTTGTTTGTTTGTTTGTTTAAAGAAAAGGTTTTGCCATGTGACTAAGGCTGTTCTTGAACTTGCTATGTAGCCTAGGCTTGATTTGGCCTTGCATTCCCCTGCCTCAGCCTAAGTAGCTGGAATTACAGGCATGTGCCTCTGAACTCTGTTCCAAGCACTTTGTGTATTCCTATGTGTGTGCTCACCTGCATGTGGAGGGCAAAGGTCAACACAGGGTGTCATTCCTCAGGAGCCACCTACTTTGTTTTTGAGATAGGGTAGATTTGGTTAGGCCAGCTGGCCAGCAAACTCCAGAGGTCCTCCTGTCTGCTTTACCAGGATTTGAACTCCAGGACACTACTCATGCTGGCTATACCCCGACCCAAGGTCCAAGATGTCACGTGGGTGATGGGTATCACACTCAAGCTCTCAAAAAATCTTTATTTTTATTTCATGTGTATGGGTTTTCCTGGATGTATGTCTGTATACCGTATATATGCAGTACCTGAGGAGTCCAGAAGAGGGTGTTGGATTCCCTGGGACTGGAGTTAACACAGTTGTGAGCTGTCAAGTGGGTGCTTGGGATTAAACTCAGGACCTCTGGAAGAGCAGTCAGTGCTCTTAACCTCTGAGCCATCTCTCCAGCCCCCATTTGTTTATTTTTGTATCATTCTCTTACTTTTAATTTTTCTAATTAACTTATAAAAGATTAGGTTTACATGGATATTACCCAAAATATTTCAACTGTGGAAAATGAGTTGGTGGGTTTTCCAGTGAACAGAGGACTTCTTGCTATTGACTATCAGAGCAGCTTGTTTCTAGGTGTATGGAATCTGAATATTCATTCAGATATTTGGTAGTCAGATTTATTCTTTTATTTTGTATAGTTAAAAATGAATTTATTAAGTTCTAGAGATTATCTTAGTAAAAAGAAACTCTTCAGTGAGATAGAATAAATAGGCCATTTTGATGAACTAGTTGTTTCAAATATAGTATGCTCACCGAGGGGCCATGGTAAACAGTTGTGGTAGTTTTGGTGGCATGTCAGATGGTGATCTGGAGGCATTGCTGTAGTGTTTGCCCGTTAGATTAGCCTGTGTACAGGGGAGCAGTGGGGAGAAGGGAGCCTGGTACTTAGAAGGCTTGTGAGGCACACAGAAAGTTTTATTCCACAAGTGAAGCTGTGGCTCTGCCTTGGAAATGATAGAGTTATGAACTATGATTGCATTGGTAACTGTTTAAAAGTAAGTATCAACCTTTCGGTTCTACTTAAAAATAGTTTTGCTATATTGGACTGTCTAACATGAATTTTTAAAAGTTCTTTTAGCCACATCAATTGACACTTATTTTTCCACTGGACTTTGGATTTTCTAGTGAATTTTATCTATTCAAAGAACCTATAAGTTTGCGTCTGGTATTACAGTTTGCTGGCTTTCCAGATTACATAGCCATATATCCCTTCATATAAGGGTTAATGAGTAGCCAGGTTGGACACACCTGTTAGTTGCTGTGGTAAGAGTTCATTCTCTCCTTTCATCCCTCTCTAGTTTTCTTTTTATAGTCGTATTTATTTGATGTGTTAATTTTACTTTCTTGTAGCTTGTCATTCTAATTTACACTGTTAATTTTCAAAGATGGCAATTAGCCTGAGTTAGTGGCACTTTAAACTAGGTAGCTTTTGCTCCTAGGCTCAGTCTTGCTCCTGTCTGATGCCTTGCCCCCGTTTTTACCTGTGCATTTGCATGTTTGACCTAGCAGAATAATTGGGTCCACAGCAACATGGGCGTGCCTCCCTTAGAAACACTTAGTTTCATGTGTGACTCATAAGCTGAGGCAGACACCACTTCCCCAATCTACAGGAGCCATTTTAACAGCACAGAACTTGCCGGATTGCTTTTTAGTTTCAAGTCCGGAGGACGACACCTGAAGACAAAGTTTAAAGGTACCTTGTGATTTTGTATGTTTGCTTCTGGCTATTTTTGAGTCGATAAACAGACGTTGTTCTTACCTGTGGCAGAACATGGCTGAATGTATTCTTTAACTCTGATAAAATATGTGTAGTGAGTCACATGTCTGACTGCACTTCAGAGCTAAGGGCAACAAAGTATTCAAAAGCTGAAAAGTCCTAGTCCTTCCCCCTGAAGCATTCTGTTTGTTTCTGTGCTTGGTAGGAGAACCTCCACCCCTGTAAAGCAAACTAGATCAAGTTTATTAAAATAAACTTAATTGTCTTTGAGGGGCCAGCTGAGAAGTGACTCTTCAATAAACTGTACTGCTCATGAGATTCCGATGCTGAAAAAAAAAACAGGAACTAAGGCTTGTTACAGTATTTTAATTAAGGCTGAAAAATCTTGGGGTCAGTTTAGTCTTAAGTGTTGCTCATAGGCCCGTCTATTCTTTTTTTTAGTTAATGAATTTTGCAAAATCTTTAATTTTGAAAAGCAAAGAGAGGTTTAAAAACTAAATAGAGTCTGTGTAAAGTGAACCAGTGGTAAAAGTGCATTTCCAGTGAGGAGAAGACAGTCTGGATCGATTCATTCAGTGTTTGAGGGAAACAAAGCCTTGTGGGTTACAGGAACTTGCCTGGAATATGCACTTTAGAAAAGAAACTGCTTCTGAAGGAGTTCTTTGCTAGATCAGTTTTGTGTAGAGAACAGAAGAATGCTGGCCTTCCTCGTTGCTAGTGTTAACGTTTGATTTTTTTTTTCTTTTTTTGTAGTTAAAAAAAGTAAAGCCCTTTTGTTAGCAGGAGGTGGCTCAGCCTTTTCCTGAATTGTCATCACTGAAACTGTTACGTTTTTTGGCAAGTATACATTCACTATGCAGCAGTATTTTACTTCTGAAACATCCGTGAAGCTAACATTTGGGGAAAAGTAAACTTTGAGTATGTAATAATTCGAGTTTGTTGTCATTTACTGTTGACCAAAACGGTTTCTAGCTGGTTGGTTGAGAATTGGCTTCAGCTCTCGGAGTACATGAAGTCCTTGTAGATTTGAAAGGGAAGGCGAGGAGGGTGTCATTTGTTGCTACAGGGGAAGGCTCTTGATAGTAGCAGATCCTAGTGAAGTGGTCTTCGAAGGAAGGCAGACATTTTGCTAGTTCAGCTGCAGGCCCTTCTCCGTCATCTTTGCATATTGCAGGTTAGGTTGACTTTTGACTAAGCGAAGGCTGTGTTTGCTTCAAGTCTGGACTAAAACAAAACTAACGACACCTTCTTATTCCCCCCTCCCCCCTTTTCTTGGTAAGGCTTGTGATCCATAGGAGGAAAATCAAGGACACAAGTAAGCAAGCTAAGAGCAGATACACTAAGCAGAACAACTTGGTTTCTTAAAATTGAGAAGTTGCTACGTGTGTAATAAAGTAGACATTGGTCATGCCTATCTGGTTCTTCTCATGCGTGTTTTGAGATAGGGTCTCATCTGCCTCAGCTTTCCAGTGTTGGGATTCCAGGCATGTGCTACCATGCTTGGCTGCCACTTTCTTATTAGGAAAATGTCAGAAAGGGAGCTTCCAGGGATGCCCAGGAGACTGAGCATGTAGTTACCCTGCTCCCTCTTTTCATAGGATGGAAGGGAAGTTTACATGGAGTCATAGGACTTACAACGTAGAATTATTGACTGAAGATTGTTCAAGGCCTCATCTATGGCTCAAATAGGTGCTGACACTGGTGCCAGATTGGCCTTGAACTTTACTAGGGATTAGAGAATGGGATAGCCTTGAACTCCTGACCTTCCTGCCTCTCTACCCCCTAAATCACCGACATGGGCCATAATGCTCAGTTAAATTTGGGGTGCTGGGGGGAGTGGGGCAAGTGTCGTAATGCATGTCAAGTTCTAGAATAGTCAGGGCTACACATAGAATGTCCCAAACAGAGAAACAAGCAAACATTATAAACATTATTGTTTTACTTTGTGTTTTCTTGGGATATATTATCTTATGTAAATTAGAAACTTTCAAGATAGCAAGATAGCTTTACGTGATGCATTATCTATGGTCTAGATGCTTAGTCAAAGACTAATCACTGTTTTTGTGCAAAGCTGGATGGTATGGTTTTTACAAATCTAAATGTAATTAAAGGTAGTTATTTTCTGGGTTTAGAAACTACATGGTCCAGTATAGTCAAAACATAACATTTTACAGTAAAACTATAAAAGGAGGTACTTTTTTAGTGTTTATTAGCATTTTTTAGTATCAAAACACTTAATGGAGGTATACTGTTATTATGCCTTTCATTTTTAACACTAAAATATGCATATGGAAAAGTGCATAAAACAAATATAATTTCAGTGTTTGCCCATTCACATTATCCTTGGATAGCAAGTAGAGTATGTCTATTACCTCTATTTGCTTCCCCCTAAAATTTGACTATTTTAGCTTTTGTGATAATCTTTTTCTTATAGTTTTACTCCCTTGAACTTAACATAAGCCAAATCCCATTTTCCTGCAGTGATTTGCTTATTTCATCCAACTCAGTGAGGCTAATTTTCTACCGCATACCTTTGCATGCCCTTTCCTCGCCAGCACACTTACTGCTCTTGTTGATACTGGAGTACTTCTAGTTTGGAAGTATTCGTTCATACACTTCCAAGAACATATATGCCAGAGTTCTGTAGGATTTTTTTTACTGAGATGTGTGAAGACTTTGCAAAGACTGAAGGAACAGATAATTTAAGAAAATAAATAGCTCCTATTGTTCATCATGAACATTAAGTGAAATTGCCTTTAAACTATGTCAGTGCTGGGACTGGATAGATGGCTCAGCATTTAAGAGCATTGGTTACCCTTCCAGAGTTCTTGGGTTTAGTTCCCAGCACCTACTTGACAGCTCACAACTGTGTGTAATTCCAATTCTGAGAGATCCGACTCCTTCTGTATTCTGCTGGCACCAGACAAGTATGTGGTACACAGACATACATGCAGGCAAAACACTCATTCACATAAAATAATAAAAGTTTTAAAAACTGCTAGTTGGTAAAAGTACAAGTAGTGTGGTTGGCAGTGTAGCCTTGCCTCATGTCGAGGCTGGCATGCTCCAGCTGTCTGTGCTCTTGCACGGACACTGTACCAGTCAGTGCCCCGAGAAGGTGTAACTGGCACCTGGCTGCGTTATAAGCATCATTTTGAACTATGAACTGCTTGCTGACAAGGTTTCCAGGTCCTGTGTGGGCCTGAGAATGACTTTGAACATCACTGCAGTACTGCACCAATGGACATGAGCCAATTGTTCAGAAACTAGGGATCGGAGAAGTGCGTGATGGCATATCCACAGAATTGTGTGGCCGAAATTTAATTTTATTAAAGCTTATGCCAAACACGACTTTACGATGGAGTATTTTTGTATATCGGGGCACCCGATGAAGAAATCAGCCTTTCTCGAAGAAAGTGAAAGTATCAGGTCCAAGTTCCTGTGCCTTGCTTAGGTCAAGCCTTCGCCTTGAGAAAAGGGAAGCTCGAGAAGGAAGCTGCTGCTGCTGCTGCTGCTTTACCGGTCGAACATTACTGGTTTAATTTTCACAGACAAGGAGTTAGCAGTGATACCTGTCATTTTATGTGCTTTTTAGCAATAGGTGAAATGTGCCTTTAAATTATCTTCTAGTAGATTCAGTTCTCATTACATTTTCAATTTTTCTTGCTTAAAATTCTTTCTCCTGTTTATCTAAAAAAAAAAAAAAAAAAAAGCGTCCGATTTCCCCGGAGCTGGTTCCGGGTAAGGCAACTGACAAGGGTGCTGAGAACTGAGCTCAGACTTCAGGAGGTGCTCTCCACCTTTGAGTCACCCTCCACTTTTGTTTTGTTTTTTTTTTTCTTTCTCTTTTGGAGACAGGATTCCCCCTAATTAGCCCAGGCTGGCCTTGATTTCTCCAACCTCTTAACTTCAGCGTCCTAGTCCTGGGGTTCCAGGCATCTATCACACATAGTCTGCATTTCTTGATTGTGTTCTTAATTGGGAGAGCTTTGAGTTGCTATATAGAGTTTCAGATTTGAGGCGCCAGGGTATAGCTCTGTGGTAGACTGTGTGCCTAGCATGCAGGTGGCCTTCAATCCTTAGTACCACAAGAAAAAAAGAGTTTCAGTTTGAATTTAAGAAGTATTTTAAGAAGACTTGAAAGATACTTGCATCTAGACACTTAGTGCTTCTGTTAAAACCTCCACGGGAAGTTACTGCATCTGTATTCTGCATGAAGTCAGAGCACATTTGTGAGAGGCATCTTGGAAGGCAGGTACTTTATGCATCTTCAACAGCTCAGTTATGATGAAAGCCCAGCAATCATAAATTGGCTTAATGTGCTTCAATATGTTTCTAATCAGAATGTTTGATGCTTAAAGATTACTTATATATTGTGTTTAAAGTTTTTCTTAAGCTTGTTAGAAAATGTTAGGAGAATATATATATATATATATATATATGCATATATATATATATGCAGATTTTATTACTTATTTGTATTGACTGGGAATCAAACCCAGGGCATGGAACATTCCAGGCAAATCTCTTCTCCATTGAGCTGTATCCTTAGCCTTGTATTCTCATTCTCCTTTCTCTCCCCATTTGCTTCCCACACCTCTCAGCCTTACACACACTAAGTAAATGGTGTACTACTAAACTATACCTCCAGCCCAATATTTCAGGTTTAAATTGGAAATATTAATTAATATTAAGACACAAATAGTCATTGCAAAAGAATAAGCTATAGCCTTTCATTTGAAAATATTAGGTAAAAATCAAACTGTATATTCAAGCCATCATATAAGATTTTTGTACTTTAGGAACATAGAACCTTAATTAAACCTAAATAAATAGTGAGTACAAGTTAAGTTCTATGTAGGAAGAGAAGCCACAGGACACTCACAAGGGGCTTATGTGGTATGAACAATGCTGTCTTGGACATGGATGTAGAATGGAATTGCACTTGCTAAAGCCTGATAAAATTATAGTTAATGTAGATTATATTTATAGCTAGGTAAGAATTACCAATATTAATAGAGAAGATAGTTGTCCTTTGCCTAACCATGTTTATTTAGAACACAGGAGGCACAAGTGATGAGTTATAATCATTCATAAAGATGATTAGTTTGGAAGGCATGACCACTTAAGCACCTATTTATGGTAGATATATAAATAAATTACAGGAACCAAGTTTTGGACATAGAAGAAAGTGGGGGTAGTTTGTTGGGGATTTGGGGTACAAAAGGCTGTATAAAACAACCAACAATCTGAGCTTAGCTTAGTTGATAGAGTGCCTATAGGGTAGGCATCATGTCTGGTGATGAAGACTGGAGGATCAGAAGTTCAAGGTCATCTTTCTGTTACATAGAGAGGTGGAGAACAATTTGGATTATATGAGAACCTATCACAGAACGACCAACCAATCCCCCAAAGATCAAAGTGGCAAATTAATCAGTTCGGTGTTATCGAGTCATTTTGGGGGTGGCCGTGTTATCTCTTTGATATGCTAAGCCACTTGCTCTACCACTGAGCTACATTTTTTTATTTGTTTATTTAAAGATAGGTGCTTACCATATGGCCTGGCTGGCCTAGAACGCTTCATGTAGTCAACTGGCCTCAGATTCAGAGAGATCCAGCTGCCTCTGCCCTGTTTGTTTTGAAATGTAAAGCTAGGGAGCAAATGCTACTCTTAAAACTGGCGAACTCCTAAAACAGGTAAAATAGTTTGAGGCATGTTCCGCCGTCTTATTAGTCATACGGATTTGGTGTTTGTGTGTTTGTTCCTACCTCTTAGGCCCAGGGCCTTTTGCATGCCATAGCAATGGCTTCAGTACGCTTTGTATTTTTGAAAGTTGGAGCAGGGGCCTTACTAAGTTTCCTGGGTTTCCTTGCCTGGCTCTGTAGCAGTCTTCCCGCTCCAGGCTCTGGAATAGCTGGGATCCCAGTCCTAGGCCAACAAGGTTGGCCACAGCATTTTATCAGGTCTTTGGTATTTGTTCCTAGGAGTCCTTCAAAGGACTTTGAACATTGTTCTCTAGTATCTTAGCTCTCAGCACCAAAATACTTTCATTGTCTTTCTTCATTTTTATGTTTCTGATATCATACTTCACTGTATTTTCACACTGGCAATTGAACTATTTATAAGTAAGATGCAGCCGAGAAGGCAGGAAATACTTGACACTTGTATACCCTATCTTGCTCTCTGCTTCCTGTCAGTTAAACCACGAAGAGAGGAACAGAGACACAGATGTACAATTGCAGCTTTAATTTCCCATCAGGGAGCCCAGTTAGGCATAAAGCTTGTTTCATTAAACTTCATACTTGTTGACTTTAGGGGTATGGTAGGCTTCTCGGGGTTACACAGATTGCACGGATATCTGACAACACTTTGACGTTAGAGATGGGACTTATAAGAAAATAAAAGTTTTACACATTTAAAAGGTTTTTCTTTCTGTGATTTTGTTTTGTTTTTGCAAGCCTCCGTATACACGTAGGCTGGCATTAAACCTCTTGACTGAGCTTCCTAAATGCTGGGGTGGTGGGCATGTAGCACACTGTGCTCAAGTGTATCTTAGTGTGACTGAGTGTGTGTGAGGGTGCTGGAGTACGTGCCCGAGTGCATATGAAGGTCAGGGGTCAGCCTCGGGTGGCATTTCTTAGGAGCTGGAGGTGTTTTTCCTGAGGAACTGTCCACTTTGTGTACGCATGCACACACGTTCACATGTATGCACTTGCATGTGAGGTGTGCACGTAGGCCAGAAGTCACTCTTGGTGGTATTACTTAGGAGTCATGCTTTTTATTTTTAGCATTGGGAACTAAACTCAGAGCTTGCACATAACAAGGCATGTTTGTTACCACTGAGCTGCAGGTGCTGTACTACGGAGCCATCGTGCGGCTTGCTGAGTACGTTTATCTATTTAATGTTAATTTTGAGATAGTGTCTCTATTATAGATAATATTTGATATTATATATAGCTCTGGAACTCACTATGTAGACCAAGCTGGCTTCAAACTCACAGAAGTCCGCCTGCTTCTGTAGAATAAAGGCAGGCACCACTCTACTCAGCCTTGTCAAGTATATTTAACTTCAAATAATGGAGGGAAATGTAAAAAAAAAACAAAAAAAATGTGTGTTTTTTGTGGTCTTATTATGGCAGTGTAGACAGCTGCAGTTTTTTATGTATGCTCTTTAACGTTTTCTTGTGTCTTATATGTGAAAAATCTGTCTAAACTCACAGAAAGTCTAAAGACAGCTGAGGAGGTGAGACCATTTCACTTCCCGGTTGGACAAGCTTATTTTCTTCTAGGCTGTCCCACCTCATTTTAGATTTAAATGTTACTGCCAGCAATGTCCTTCTAACTAGAATGTCTCCGTCTCCTTCACAGACTGTGAACTTGTAAGGTTTCCTCCATCTCAGAAGTATTTGCCCTTTCCCCTCCCCCCATCGTTTGGTTGATACATTTACTTACTTACGTTTTGTTACCTGTTCCCAGTCTTTCCTAGGAACCAGCCCAGTAAGGACAAAGATTCTGCCTTAATTGCCTTTAGTTTTGCATATGCAGTGCCCAGGTTGTACCTAAGTACACACATAGTGCATACACATGGCTGATGGCTCCATTCTGACTGCATACACACGGCTGATGGCTCCATTCTGGAGTCAGAGCCACAGACTGATTGAAGAACTGAAGGTGTCTTCTCTGCAAGTTGCTTTTATGGCTTATTTGTAAGAAATAATTAAAGCAAGTGCTTCTTTCTTCTGCCTTTCTTCTCCTTCCTTGAGTGTGTTTTCCTGGGGAGTTGTGGATCAAAGCCAGGGTTTTGCACATGCTGAGTGCTCAGCTCCTCCACTGAGCTATGTCCTTAGAAGTAAAGCCTTCCTGAATGCTGGTGATGGCAGACTGTATTAAGCAATGAAGACATTTGAATCTGTCACCTTGCTTTATCGAATAACTCAATATCATCTATCTAGCCTTCTATTTTTTTTTTTTTGGTCATTTATGAAAATCAAGTATCTTTGATATTATTAATTTCTGTCTTATTTAAAAGTGTTGATTGTGGCCAAGGACGGTTTAGTTGGATTAGATTTCTGATATCAGAATCCCTTTAAGCTACTAGAAAGTGATTTCTGCATAGAATAAGATGAATACTTTATAATATCTTTTGTCTATTTGTATTATTTCCTGTTGTCACTAAATCTTATGTGCTTTTGTGACACAGAGCAAGAATTTTGACAAGTAGGCATTTAGCTCAGACCAGTTATTCTAGGAAGTTATGAAGTTTGCATATGAAGTTTTTTCACTTGAAATTGATAGAGGTTGGGAAAAACTGAAATTTATGTAATTAAAATGTCAAATCTCATTTACTCATCCTTTTATTTGTCCATGCATCAAAACAGGGTCTTACTATACAGCTCAGGCTAACCTTGAACTCACAGTGTATCCCAGGCTGGCCTCACTGGGAATCTTGCCTCAGCCACCATTCCTAGTTTGAAAATTACTTTTAAAAGAACAAAGGAGGGTTGGGGTTGTAGCTTAGTTGGTAGAATCCTTGCCCAGCAGGTATGAGGCCCTGAGTTTGGTCTTCAGGATTCTATGGACTAGGTGTGGTGATGCAGGCCTGTCATCCCAGCACTCTGGAGGTGGAGTCAGAAGGATTAAGAGTGCAGTCTCCTGGTCAGCAGAGTACCTTAGTTCAGTGAGAAACCCTGTTTCAAGGGAATGGGCAGAGTGTGATAGAGCCTCGCCATGCACAGCCGCACACATGGGCGCATGGCCCTCCCTGTCCATCGAATAATTGAACTTTGTAAGAAAAACAAACCCACAAAGTAGAAACCTGTCTCCAAGAGACAGACAAAACCAAGCTGATGATCAGTGTGTGGTGCATGCCAAACACACACACACACACTCTCCTCTCTCTCTCTCTCTCTCTCTCTCT
>CM052708.1:40469921-40489682 GCA_028551405.1 Uromys caudimaculatus | reverse complement strand
TCTCTCTCTCACTCACTCTCTCTCTCTCTCTCACACACACACTCTCTCTCTCTCTCTCACACACACACACTCTCTCTCTCTCTCTCACACACACACACACACTCTCTCACTCACTCACTCTCTCTCTCTCTCACACACACACTCTCTCTCTCTCTCTCTCACACACACACACACACACACACACACTCTCTCTCTCTCTCATAGGAGAGAGAGGGGGGCTCTGAATGTAAAACAATTGAATAGAACAATTCTTTTATATGTGTATAATTTTATCATTTATTAAAGACACGCATTTACATGCTAAAGAGGGTTACTTGTTTATTTTTCACATACAACAATTAAATCTTAGCTGAATGTTTGGTAATGTGGTACTAAACCATCTTTGACATTTTCAGAGTCATATTTTGATATTTTGATTTTATTGTCAACAAAACTGAGAATGTTGCTTCAAATAAATACATGGTACAAAAAATGGGAGAAGTATGTTTGGGACTGTTTCCAAAATTATTGGAAATTCTGTCTTAATCCAAAGCTAAAATTCACTGATTTTTTTTTTTAATTTTTAGTGTGTGTGTGTGTGTGTGTGTGTGTGTGTGTGTGTATCCATGTCCCTGTGTGTATGTTCATGCCATGACTTAGGTGTGGAGGTCTGAGGACTATTTTCAGGAGTTAATTCTATCCATCTTTAGATTTCAGGTATTAAAGGTTAATACAGGTATAACAGCAAGTTCCTTTACCTACTGAGCAATCTCCCTGACCTCACTGAACATTTTTTTTTTAATGACACACAATTCATAAACACAAGTATTTTAAAAACCAAACATTCTAAAACAACCAAACCCAATATGTTTTAATTTGATACCCAGGTATCAAACAGTGATGATAGGAAAATACTAAAACTCTTTGTTTTCCATAGTAAAAACTGTTTCTGTAGGAACAGAAAACATGTATAGTAAAAACCACTGCAGTTCATGACATACGGGAGTCTGGAGTCTGAGCTGAGGTTTCAGGCAGTCTCAAAGCATTGCATAGCATAGTGACATGCACAGTGCAAAGTAGGCATGTTGTGTGCTCTGAACCAAAGCTACAGTGAAGTCCCATGATGCAACATGGATATTTGCTTCCAGAAATACCTCAAATTCATTATACATTGAATTTTGAATTAGACTTTTGTCTCTGTATATATAGGAATCCTTTTTTCCCCACAGTAGTAGTGAACACCTGTAATCTTAGTGCTCTGGAGGCACAGGCAGGTAGATCTTTGAGTTTAAGGCCAGTCTGGTCTGCAGGGGCTACACACTGAGACCTTGTCTCCAAAACAGAGAGAGACAGAGAGAGAAGAAATCTTGTCCTATGCAAGGTGTTCATAACCCTCACATTCTGTCACTGGACCCACTACAATTTAAGGAGCTGAACTTTAATTAATGTAGTTGAAATGGATTCAAATTATTTGAAAATTGCGCCCTTATGTTTTAAAATCTGAAAGCCCTAAACATTTAGCTCATATATGTCCCATACCTTCAGACTACTTACAGTGAAGTTTGTTTTTGAAGCTTACAAAAAGGAAAATAGAGTCACACATGCTTTCTAAGCATAGTATTTTAGTGTGTACCCTAACTTCTGTCTCATGCCTTCTGCTCTCCGGCCTCCCGTCTTTGAGGTCTTCCTGCTGCTGGTGTTTTATTTTCATTGAGTTTAGAAGCTGAGACCTGTAGCCATGAGGATGGTTTTAAGGATCCCCAGCCATAGACTCTGTCTTTTATTGGCCTGGAGCTCAGTTAGGTTAGACTGTGTGGCTAGCAGGCCCCAGGATCCTCCTCCTTGGTCGCCTGGGCACCAGCATTACACGCAGGCACCACATGTGTGGGCACTGGAGACTGAGTCCTCCCCAACTGATTTAAAGACAGGATCTCCGTAAGCATCCCGCTCGGTCTCTAACTTGCAAAGGCTGGGTGGAACAGGGTGGCCCTGGCTGTTAAACACATCCCTGCTTTTCCTCATGCAGTCAGTGCCAAGTAATGGGAATCAGACCATGGGGTGAGAGCTTGGTTTTCCTAAAATGAAAATACTAACCAGAGGAATAAACAGCCACAGAAAAGAAACAGATTTCTTGCAGATCAATTCTTGTTTGTTGCAGAGAAAAATGTTTAGTTGCCTGAACAGGTTTTACTGATAAGGGTGTTTTAGCATGTTTATGTTTTCTGGGTAGGTGTTTTTTGTCAGAGTTCAGGTTTTGGGTACTGGACAGAAGAAAGTTTCTGTAGACAGTTAATTTGCATAATAAAGCATAAGCTAATATTTTGATGATAACTTAGCCTTTTTGAGAAAGAAATTAAATTTTTCATGACTAAATTTATGATTATCATGGTTTTAAATTCTTAGTTTTAAATTCTCGTGGTTTCAGAACATGTTCAAAGAGGGCTAATCCTGAGACCACAGGTAGTAACAGGCCTAGGTATGAGATCTGTTGGTTTTCAGGTGCAATAAATGCCAACTGAATGTAATCTGACACCAGGTGAGCTGAGTGGCCAATAGTGGAAAGTGGAGAAGTATGCGAAAGAACTGGAATTTCAGGTGTGGGGAGTAATTGCAGCCTCCCTCAGAGGCCTGGGACTGTTCTCTGGGTGTCAGCAAAAAGCCAAGAGTAGAGAAAGTCAGCCTGATTGGTTCGACCGTCCTGATGGGTTTTTAAAATGAACACAGTTTAAGCTAAGGTGAGTTTGACTGGGAAAAGACCTGCTTCCGCTTCACAAGACCCACGTCTGGGGCTTTATATCCAATGCCACCATTTGGGCTTTATTTATATGAAAGTCAAAGCAGTGTGGATAAAGTTGTGATTGCCACTCCCCTGTGCTGTCTTTCAGTTTAAGAATGTCTAGTGTTCTCTTTTCTTAATTAAATAATACCTAATATGAAGACAGTTTATTTTAGTTGATAGATGCCTAATACTAAGTAGCTATACTGAATAGCTCGCTACTTAAAAGACGTGGGAGGCAAATGTGATTGTGTACACCTGGAGTGCCAGCACTCTGAGACAGATGCAAAGGATAAGAAGGACCCTGAGTTCTAGGGCAGCCTGGGCTATGTTAGAAAACATTGTCTCCAAGACACAAACGAAACCAAGCTGGTATGTGGTATGGGATGAATTGCAGAAACTTAGTTTTATTCATTAATTTTTTTCTAAGAAGCAACTCCAACCACAGAATTTGTAAAAATCAGAAGGCTCATTTTTTATAAAAGGATTAAAATATCAAGTTTATTTATTTATTATTTTATTTTTTATTTTGGGAGTCTCATGTGGTCTAAGCTAGACTAGAAAAGATTCTCTTGCCTCTACTTTCCAAATGTGAGATTACAGATGAATAACAACCATGTGTTGCTTTTAAGCATTTTATTTTGTTTTAAAGAAATTTTTATTGTGTGTTTGTGTATGAGTATGCCACTTTGTGCCTGGAAATGTATATTGGTCCTCGCAGAGTAGCAGTGAGCATTTGTAACTCAGGAGTCATCTCTCCAATCTCTCCAGCTGAAGCATTTTATTGTTTGTTTGGCTTTTTTGAGATAGGGTCTTATTATGAGCCTTGGCTAGCCAGAAGCTTGCTATGTAGACCCCAGTAGACCTTGAACTTTAAGAGTTCTGATTGCCTCTTCTCAAGTGCTGAGTTAAAGACCTCTGCCACCATATCTGGTATTTTTAAAATTAAATTATGAAAGGCTTGAATACAGTGAGAAATGATTTGGTGACTTTGAATATTAACTTGTCCCTCCGCCCCCCCCCCCCCCCGCATATTGTGACTATGGTACATGGTTTAGATCTTTATAGTGAGGATTGTTTGTGAGTTGTCATCTTATGGCACGTGAGATGGCTCAGTGCTCGAGAAGAACACTTGCTGTTCTGGCAGGGAACTCAAGTTCAGTTCCCAGCTCCTATACTGTGGCTCATGAGTGCCATAATTTCAGGCCCAGGAAATCTGATGCCTTCTTCTGACCTCCACCAGGACCCGGGCATGCATGTGGCACACATACATATGTTCAGGCAAAACACGCATAAGCACAGAAAAAAATCTAAAAAAAAATTAAATTATTGTCCTTTCCTTCCTTCCTTTTGGTAGCTAGTAGACTAATAATGTTCTTATTTGGAGAAATTTAATTCTAATTGCACAATGATAATTACATTGTGGTGTGGGTTTCCCCAAATGTTTACATTTATTTTTCTTTTTAAAGGTTTATATATTTTATTTCATGTTTTCTGTGTGTTTTTTTTTTTTTTTTTTTTTTGGTATTTTGAGACAGGGTTTCTCTGTGTAGCCCTGGCTGTCCTGGAACTCACTCTGTAGACCAGGCTAGCCTCGAACTCAGAAATCCGCCTGCCTCTGCCTCCCGAGTGCTGGGATTAAAGGCGTGCGCCACCGCTGCCCGGCCTGTGTATTCTTTTGGGTGTATGTGAATCACAAGTGTGCCTGGGGCCCACAGAAGCCAGAAGAGGGCGTTGGAGTCTCAGAAACTGTAATTACAGGCAGTGGTGAGCTACTGTGTGGGTGCTGGCAGCCAAGCCCAGATCCTCTGTAGAGCAGCAAGCACTCTTTACCCCCAGTCATCTCTTCTGTTCCCATATTCATAGATCTGTTAATTTAAACGATGGCAGCAGACTTGAACTGTGAACATCAGTAAACATAAGAAAATATTTTAATGGATTATTAAGTTGTGGTAGCTGTATAAAAGGCATACATGGTTTTATTTTTATTTTATTGTTTTATTTTTATTTTACTATTATTTTTTATTCTGCTATTTTCAGGCTGAGTGAAGCTGTAAAGAATATAAAGTAGACTTGGGGATGCGCATAGTAAACTAAGGCTTGGACTACAAAGGAGCCATCGTCAAAGCTTCCCTTCACTCCAACTCCTAACTGTACTGAAGTGTGGGAGTATGCTTGGGAACACATGCTTGGTTTTGATGGTGCTGGGATCTAAACTCAGGGCCTTGTGCATGCAAGGCAAGTTCTCTGTCATGAGCTGTTTCCCTAGCCCCTGGTACTCTACTGATAAAACCATGAATGAAGTCCCACTAGTAAAGATAGAGGGAGGGGCAGGAGGAGACCGGATCGCTCGTGTTCTCTTTGCTGCTTATTGGCTGTGTCCATCGGCAGGTCAGATTGTTGACAACCCCAAACTCCTTACCTTTTCGATGAAATGTGTAGTCCTCCGTTTTTCCTAGGTAGTTTTTCAGCCTGTAATTCTACAAAACTTTTAGGCTGATAATGGGCAGACCATTGTGCAGTCTGTTTTGATAACCACGGACTTGATTTCATTTATGTTGCCTAGCATTCTAAAACAATGAAAAACATTAGAAAAAAGCCCAACTGTGGTCCACCACACAGAAAGGCCAGTCACTGCAAGCGGTGGGTCTGCTGCTTCTGGTCCCTAGTCTTCATGTGGGGCCTCTCTTCTCGCAGATCGTGTTCTTTAATTTCCAGTGCATTTCTTCTAATAGTTTTTTTTTTTTCCAAATAGCCTTGATTTTGTTAGACTTCTTGAAGATGATTTTGCAAAAGTTTCTTCATTAGCTGCTACTTGGTGTAAGAACACTTCCTGTTCAGGCATCTGCCGCACACTTATGACAGAATTCCACTTACTGAGGTTCCCCTGCCCGGCCAGCTGAGTCCATAAACCAAGTGTCATCTGAATGACTGGTTAGCCATTCAGTGATCCGCCCTCCTTGCTGGTGCCTTTTACCTTTTAGAGCTAGAATGGTATACTCTAAAGCTTTTGTTTGTTTAATTGACTCTCTGTATTTATTGTTTTCCACAGAGCACTAGAGCCTTACATTAAATGTATGGTTTACTTACATTAAATGTGTTTGTACTATAGTAATTTCCAAAAAAATATTAATATTAATCCCAAGTGCTGGGATTAAAGGAGTGTGCCCCCACCCTCTGGCAAAAAAAAAATCTTGATGTATTAAGTATTTTATTTAGGATAAGGCTCTGTGAGGGAGGGAATATTTAAGGGAAAGGAAACCGGATCCAACATTTTTATGGAGTGTTATATTTGTTTCTACTTTGTATTGTTGAAAACTGACAAATGCAATATAAAAGTAACAAATACCAGTTTTAATGTGAAATCTTAATGGATATTTCACATTTTTGGGTCTGAAATGGTTCTCAAATCCTATATTTTTTGCTTTATATTCAGAGGAATTAATTTTGCAAGTTTCAATTCATGCTTTTTTATATTTGAAATACTTTATAATAAGTTATGCAAAACAATTTGAATTGAGTTTTTATAGCCATTAATGTGCAACAATGTTTTGTGTTTAAAATTGATAAAGTCACTGTGTTTGGGACAGGGTCCTAACTGGACTCTGTTAAGTGAAGTTTTTAAACAAAAATTTATTTTCTATGAATGGGTGTTTTGCCTGCATGAGGGTGTCTTATTTCCTGGGACTGGAGTTACAGATGATTGTAAGTCACCATGTAGGTGCTGAGAATTGAACCTAGTTCCTTTACAAGAGCAACAATGCTATTAATCGCTGAGCCATCTCTCTAGCCTCAGAAGTAAAGTTTTAAAGTCCTAATCTTTATGTAACTGGATTTATGAAAAGGATACCAAAATGCAAAGCACTGGAGTCAACTTAGATTTTGTTGCTAATGGTCTATGGTTATTGGAGTCTTACCAGTAGCTCCAGTGGTTATAGAAATGAGACTTAAGAAATAATTAGAATCTAACGAGCACCTGTTGCATATTTTGCCCATTATACTCAGAGCTATAATTAAGCTAATGTTTTTTGAGTTCAGCTTACGTCCCAGGCGTTCTGCACACGTGTTTGGCTTTCTCTTTAAGCAGAGCTAGAGACTGAAGCTGGCATCTTTCTAGGCAAGTGCCTGCGGCTGACCTGCAGTCCCAGTTTACAGGCACAAGTATTTCACAGAAGATTTTCGCAGCTCTAGATTTGTTGCCATTTATTATGCTCATTTAACAGAATGAGAGCACTAGAGGCTTACATTCAGTGGATGGAAACCTTGCTCAGGGCTGCACCTCAGAGGCAGAGCCCAAGTGGTCTGAGCTTAGAGTTCATCAGAATTGTTTTGTTTTATGACTTTACCTCAAGTGTGAAGATTGGTGATGAGAGCTTAGGAATCTTAATTCTAAGCATTTCTGTGCTGTAGTTCCCCAAAGGAAAAAGGCATTAGATTGTCTGGGAATTGTTTGGATGCCCAGAACTGGGTTACTTCTCTAAAATGTGTAAATAAGGTATCAGCATGTGACTGGTAAATGAAGAGTTTTCTCCTTCTTTTTCTTTGTTACTTTATAGTGTTGTAGAAACATGTGTTTGAGAATAGTTATAGCAACCATCTTCCTGAATATATGACTCATTAATGGGTAAATTTATACAGGTTTGGTATTATTGTTTGTTTGACTGTTTTAGGCAAGGGCTGGTTATATAGCCCAGGCTGGCCTCAAATTCCTGCCTGCAATTATAGGCTTGTGCCACCATGTCTATTATTAAACAAGCTTAAAGTCTATGAAGATCTTAAGTTGTCTTAGGGTAGATCAGATGCCTCTGTTTTCCGTCTTGGCGCCCATGTCTTTTCGTGTACAGGAATAACTTTAGGGACGCATCATGATCTGTGTGGACATTTTAGACAGAAGGATTCAGAGCCTCCTGAGATGATCTTGACTGATAGCAGAAAGTGGAGGTCCCTTAAATTTGATATAAACATTGACTTAAGTCTGTGTTTTAAACTGTGTAATAGCACCAAGGTCTGGGTGGATTTAAAAGCAGGACTATGCGTTTTATAGTAATTGAGTTTTGATTTAGGAAATCAGACTGTAATGTTAGCTGTGTTGTGCTTATAGATCATGAGATCTGGGCACCTCTGCTAATTTAATAAAAACCTGAATTACTGGTGCAGGTATAAGTCCTATCTGTTACTAGATAAAATGAATACAGCTGAGCTGTGTTATTCCAGCATCCTTGATGTGCAAGGAAGGCACCTCTGGTTTAAGAATCAGAAAGTGTTTGGTTTGTTTTCCTCTCAAGAACCACTTTAAAGCCGAGGATACCTAAACAGGAAAGAGGATGAATAGGAAGAAGGCACAGAGTGTTAGAGGCCTAATTAAACCAAAGAAAATGCCTTTCCTGTGTTTTGGGTTGGTGAACAACCTATACATGTGAACTGTAACTGTGAGAGCTCAGTTATCTTTTCTACCCATGCGGCTGGGTGAGGGTGATTTGGGGCAGCCATTTTGGGTTATTTTTACAGGTTGTCAGTCATGGTGTGTGAGGTCAGGCTATTTTCATTGCTTGTCATTACTTTTGAAGTTTCCGAAGGGCAGTTGGTAAAGCACTGTAGCACTGGGGAGATGCTGCTAAGAAAGAGTAACTTTAGAGAGGTCACTCCTCACATAGGGCCTCCGTCTGTACTTAATGAAAGCCAGGTCTTAGTGCACCCTTGAACCTAACCTTTTACAGAAAAACCACTGTGTCACAAACATTCCTCAATCCCATTGTATTTTCTTGCTCTGAGGTTTGAAGATGATAGTAATTTCTTCTTTATCAAAAGTACTTCCCTGCTAAACAAAGAATATATGTAGCAATAGCTTGAATATTCAGTGGTAGGTGTTTAAAATACTATCTGCCATTAACATGAACCTTCTATCAGTAGCATGGGCACCAGGTTTGGTGGGTGAGAAGAAATTGAAAACTCTGGTTCTTTCCCCAGGAGAGGTTTTGCCCTACTTATTTCTGATTCCTACTGGTTTTCAGACAACAAGCACTGAAACATTTATTCAGTTGAATTAAGTGAGCAATACTTTAAAACACTGTGCAGTTAGTGCTAAGTTGGTAGGATAGGCAGGAAGCACTGTGATTTTGAAGGGAACAATCCTTATGGGTTTAGACATGAAGTTGGAAGACTTTATGAAGGTACTTGGAAGGCAGAGGCAAGAGGATCAGGAGTTCACAGTTACTCTTAGCTACATAGCCAGTTTGAGGCTTATCCGGCCTACACATGAGTCCCTCTTCTATCTCAAAAGAAGTGACTTAAACATTGATGAATGGGAAGATAAGACTGAGGGGTGGGAGAGCACGTTCCAGGAGCATGAATAATGGAAAGAGAGAAGAGAGACAAGAACAAGGATGTGGTGGCCAGGGGAACAGAAGGCAGGCTACATAGAGAAATGGGGCTGTGGCATAATGTAAGGGCAAAACTAAGGAATGTTTGTCAGGTCAAGTAGACATCTGTGTTGATCCTCTGAGCTCAGTTAACACAAACAAACATAGATACATATTCATCCGCACTAGGCTCAAACCTCGACCAGGCTGTGTTTAAAGTGCTTTCTTAGTGTTATACTCAAATATCTGTTAAAGGATTGGGCTGGGTCAGAAGTGAGCACCACTGGCCTGAAACTGAGTTTAGTGAGTAAAAATCTGACTTGAATTCCTAATCCTAATTTTGATTTCCAATTATGGAAATTACAGTGATCTATGTTGATCTCTAAAACCTGGAATAAACAGGGAATTGGCGTGGCTGAAGTTGGGAAGTGGTGTACCTGACCTGGCTAGCTCCTGCTAATTAGATGTAAGTTTTCCAGGAAGCTGACTCACCAAGGCTCTCCATTCACAAACTTGTGTCTTTACAAGTATTAGGATTAGTCACCATCCTTTACTTCAAGTTGTCATCTTTTTGAAATATTTATATTAATAGTATGAAAGATGTTTCAAATAACTAGATTTTAAAAACATGACTATTTAAAATCTTAAGTTTTCATGTCACATTTATGGCCATAAACATTTAATGTTTAATACAATTGTAATAAACACCTATATTAACTTTGTTAGTGGTAGCTTTACCTTCTAAAAACACTAATACACAAACGTGTTTGGCAGTCATTTTCAGAGCACCGTGAGGTTGTTTTGCTCCTAAGTTGCATTTCTGTTTTTCTACTATTGTAAAGTGCAGCCCTTTGCATGTTCTAACTTGCCGTGACGTGGTCAAGTACAGTTTCCTTCCTGTTGCTTGTGTTAGAGATAAGGCTTCATTTCAGTGCATTCAGAAAGAAGCCCCCGAGGACAGGCTTGGTCTAGCGGTTTTTTCCTCACCCCGGGCTCTTTCAGGGACAGAAAGTAGGCTTTAATTTCTGCTCATTCTTAAAAGCTTGTCTGTCCGTCGTCCGTCCGTCTGTCCGTCAAACAGTGTTTGCAACCTTTACTGTCCATTTAGGTGTCTGTGATGGGGATGGCGCTTGCATGCTGCTGTTAAGGACGAATGAGTCTGTTGTGAAATTTAGAGAGCAGTGGCTACTGTGCGTGTTGGTGATTTGCTGGGTGAGTGAGCAGAATGACATTGTTTATATATGCTCTGCTGGGATTTAAAATTTCCTAATACTGGAACATCCTCCCCTCCCAACCCTGCCCCACTCAGTATTTTAACTCAAGTACACCTTGGGGAAGAAAGAAAAAATAATGAGGGGGAGATTTTATCTTAGGAATGAGGTCTTCAAAGAAAGTGTCTTGAAAACCAACCCCCTGTGTGTACTAGCCATGCTGATTTTCCTTAATAGTAACAATGGCACTTGAAGATCTGTGTTGTCAGTTGTTACATTTTAGCCAGGGGATTGCTTTTTCACCACTAACTTAAGCCTTTGTTTTTCAGGGACAAGAAGACCAAGTGAATGATTTCAGAAAAAGTGCCTGTTTGCTTAGAATGTCAGTGCACCAATCAAATCTGAAGTACTCCTTTCGCTGAAGAGTGTCTTGGTCTGCAGTAACTTCACAGACTTGCCTGAGAGGCTTTCCCCGAAGCACACTACACCCTACCTGACGCTCCAGACTTGAAGCTGCTTGGGACTTTTCTCCTGTGGATCTGAGGGGGATGCTTTACTATGGCTGCTGTTGTCCAACAGAACGACCTAGTGTTTGAATTTGCCAGCAACGTCATGGAGGACGAGCAGCAGGTGAGCCAGAGGCTTTAGAACATTTCTTAGGAGTTTTCATCAGTGTCAGAATATTTGCCTTAGGAGATAGTACGACATTCTAAAATAAAAACTTAGAAATTAAATATTTGGTAGTAATGTCATTTATTTTAAGTACCAATTAATTCACTCCTTGTAAATGTTACTGTTGGTTTTGATGTGGTAACAAGGAAGTAGTGTTTGGGGTTCATCTGGGTTTTCTGTAAAATTAGACCAAATAGTAACTAGTCTTAGTAATATTTCCTTAATTACTTAAAACAGTTCTAGAGAACATAACTGATGTCTATAATTAATCTTTTAATTATGAGCTATTTTTTCAAGGAGATTAAACAGTTTTGGTCACCTCACAATCACACTTTTCAGTCCAAAGACTATGACACCCCCAAGGAAACTTTCTGACTCTTTCAGAGCTTGATTTGTCATCGATAGGGGAATTGAACCCAGGAATTCCTAAGTCACCTTTCATTGTATATATATGTGATGTGTTGTTTACTGCCTTCACATCAGTAAGCTCTCAAGGGATACTGAGGAAAAGGGTTTAACCTTAATTTCAAGCCTCTGACCCTTCCACAGTGTGAAAGGGCTAACCTTCCTAATTAAGACAGGCTGTGCAGGGCCGTGAGCGGTGGTGTGGGAATTGATGTGTCGACAGAGGTCCTTTGCTAAGAGGCTTCTGAGAAGCAGTGGGGTTGAAGTGTGCTGGACAGGGCTGATTTATAGACTGAAATAAGCCTGCTCCCCAAACCTTGAGTAGATCAGTTCTGATATCTGTCTTTATTTCAGAAACAGTTACTACAAATAATAAAATTGATTCTCAGTTTTGGCAGGATATTGTAGTTTCATAACTGTTTTATATTGTGTACTGAAATGACACAATACAGGGTTTATAACTATACCTACAAAAGGCAAGATTTGGGACTAACTACCCTTAAAATGAAGATGAACTTCACCTGCAGGAGAAGACGAACACCTGAAGCATATTACTGTTGATTGGCAAGGGTTTCTGAATCGTTTTGAGACAGGATGTTTGTGCACATCCTAAAGCCTGAAAACGAGTGTGCTGCCTACCTGGCTTCTAGATAAAGGTCCCGTGACAGGTCCCAGGCTAGCTGTGCTAAGGTGGGCGGTGGCACAGAGACAGTGGCAGCAGAGGGCAGAGCACTGATCTGCTCACCAGCATGCTGCAGTGCACTGGCTCACACTCTGACTACGAGAAGTAGGTTTTACATTACAGTTCTGAGTTCTTGTGTGTGTATGTGTAGACAGAAAGGTGTATTGCAAAACAGTGCGTGCACACTTACTACTATATTGGATGCATTTAATTTATTTTAGTTTTTTTTTCCTTTTATGTCTTTAGGAAGGGTGCTGGTAGTTTGACTCACCTCTTCTTGCTCTGTTATTTATTTGTTGATTTGTTTACTTATTTATTTTTCCATGATATAGGATCTGGCGGGCCTAAAACTCCTTCCTTATAGAGACCAAGCTGTCCTCAGATGCAGGTATCAGCTTTCCAAGTGCTGAAATTAAAGGAGAGTGTTACTGGATTCAACTTTTTGAGAAAGGTCTCACAGTGTTGCCCTGACTTGCCTAGAACTCCTTATGGAGACCAGGCTGACCTCAAATGCAGAGATCTGCCTGCTTCTGCCTCCTAAGTGCTGGGAATAAAGGCGTTCCCAACATGCCTGGCTCACTTCCTAGGTTTTTGAGATCTGATCTCTTGCAGGTATCGATAGCTTTGACTTCCTGGTCTCCTGGCCCCCACTTCCTGAATGCTGGGACTTCATATGTGGGCCCCCACACTTGGCAACTGCTTTCTTTTTATTTCTCTTTTGTCCTTCTCTTGTTTCTTTTCTTTGTCCTATTTCCCCCCTTTTCCTTCCTTTATACGCTTAAATACTTTATAAGTTAACCGATGAAATAAGTGCCAATAGCTTTATTTTTTGATGAGGAAACAGACATAAAGTAGTCACGTAGTTTGCTCAAAACTGTCTAGCGAGGGATTATAACCCATGCTGTTTGACATTCAATAATTCGTACTTGCGGGCTGCTGTTGCTGGGTGTGGGTTCAGGGGCATCCATTGCTCGTATTATCAAATTATTTAAACTGTGCCTCTGCCTCCTCGGTTGGCTTTGTTTTCATTTGTATTCATTCATTACTTCTGAGATAAGATCTTAGTATGTAGTCATGCTAGCCTTGGATTTAAGATCCTTCTACGTTCATCTTCTGAGTGCTGGGACCAGGGTTGTTGGCTGTGACGCCATAACTGGCTGAGTTTAATTTGTATTTTTACATGAAAGTAATGCCTTGCCAGCTTAAAATCACCTACTGCAAAAACGCATAAAGTACGTCGGGTGTGGCAGCTCATACCTGTAATCTTACCACTCAGATGGCTGAGGCAGGAGGATTAGGAGGAGTTCAATGCCACCCACTGTTATAAAATGAATTTGAGACCAGCTTGCGACCCTATCTTTAAAAAAAAAAAAAAAAGTGTGTAAAATGGTGTGTGTAGGTTCTATAGTATTTGTTTTTCTATATTTGAGTGAAACATTATTTACCCTGCTAGTCCATAACTGTGACCATTACCAGTATTTTGCTTAGTGTGGCAGTGAAGAATCCTGTTTGGGAATGGCCATACTCTCTGGAGTGGCAGTGATGGTTATGAACTGAGATACTGAAATCAGAATGCGTGAGCTGATAACTAGCTCTGTTCCTTAATTTACTACTGAGATCTTTGCAAACTACTTAATCCTGTGTGCATTGGTAAAAATGAAAATGAAAGGAGCTAAGCTGTAGGACTGGTATGAGGGGTGGGCGAACCGCTGCTTGGAGAGCATCTCTCTCTCTCTCTCTCTCTCTCTCTCTCTCTCCCCTTCCCCCCCAACTGAAGACGTCATCTGAAAAGTCATTAACTGGGATCACTGCTGGGTGTAGTAGCATATGCTTTTAATCCTAGCACCCAAGAGGAGGAGGCAGGTGGATCCCTGTGAATTTAAGGCCAGCCTGGTCTTCACAGATAAATAGTAAAATGCTATTTTACTATTTTAATCTACATTTCCATAACTACTAGTAACTAGTAGCATATTGTTTTTTAAATTTCGTTTATCGATCACTTGAACTTGAGTTACTTAGTGTCCTAATGCCCAATACTTCTTTATAATGCAGATATATTATAACCATTGACTTCTTAGTAATCTAGTTTATGACTACACTGCGTAAATTGCCTCTTCTTTTGACATCTTCCTCTAGTCTATTACTAGTTTTATGTGTTATATGTGAAATTTCAAAGGTTCAGTTAAAATTTATCAGTGCTATGAACTAATGTTAGCAAGTTTGAACTTTTTTTTCATAGTTTCTGCTTAAGAAAGCTTTTCTTTTTCTTTTCTTTCTTTTTTTTTTTCTTTTTTCTTTTTGGTTTTTCGAGACAGGGTTTCTCTGTGTAGCCCTGGCTGTCCTGGAACTCACTCTGTAGACCAGGCTGGCCTCAAACTCAGAAATCTGCCTGCCTCTGCCTCCCAAGTGCTAGGATTAAAGGTGTGCGCCACCACTGCCCGGCTAAGAAAGCTTTTCTTAACACTAATATTATTAAATTTTTCTTCTAGTATGTTTCACATCTTTAGCTCTTCAGCGCATCTGAAGCTCATTTTTTTATGTGGGAGGTGCTACAGTGATCTTATAACTCTCCCTCTTACACAAGTGGTAGTTTTTACTCTCTACTCTTATTGATTTTTAAAAATGTTTTTCTATCCTAAAACTGAATCATTATTTATATATTGAATTACCCTAAGTCAGACATAAAATTTGAACTTATTATTTATTGTATAACTGAACTATTTTT
Source organism: Uromys caudimaculatus (assembly GCA_028551405.1). Lineage (NCBI taxonomy): Eukaryota > Metazoa > Chordata > Mammalia > Rodentia > Muridae > Uromys > Uromys caudimaculatus. The sequence goes on along the minus strand of CM052708.1, from coordinate 40,474,873 downwards.
ATGTGGTGCCAATGTCCCATTGATTTCATTGTCACTTTATAGATTTGGTGTAGGATAAGCTAATTTCCACTTTAAAGGGTGGTTTACTATTTCTACCCTCTTTCAGCTCAGGAAACCACAAATTTGCTTTCTGTGCTTGTATATTCGCATATTATATGCATTTTATATAAATGCTATTATAACATATTCTTTTTATGGATGGATACCTTCCCCCCTTTGTCCCTCTCTTGTACTGGGAACTAAACCTAGGGCTAAAGCCTTTAATAAGTGTGTTCACTCATGTTGTGCCGTGTATCACAGGACAAATCACAACAGCACTTACCCCTCAAAAGGAAAAAACAAAACAAAACAAAAACTTTAAGATGATCCTTATTGAGCCTTATTTTTGGGAAATACATGGCCAAATTAACAATTTATTCTGACTAAAATAAAACAAAACAAAACTTTTTCAAATCCATGCCCTCTGTTTTCATTACTTGTTGCAATACGATATGTGTGTTGTCTTAGACAGTGTTCTGTTGCTGTGAGGAGACATCATGACTGTGGCAACTCCTATAAAATTGGGATTTGCTTACAGTTTTAGAGGTTTAGTCCGTTATCATGTTTGGAAGTATGATGATGCAAGCAGACATGGTGCTAGAGAAGTAGCTGAGAGTTCTGCATCCAATTGGCAGGCAGCAGGAAGAGAAAGCCATTGGGTCTAACTTGGGCTGCACGCCTTTAATCCCAGCACTTGGGGGGCAGAGGCAGGTGGATTTCTGAGTTCGAGGCCAGCCTGGTCTACAAAGTGAGTTCCAGGACAGCCAGGGCTACACAGAGAAACCCTGTCTCGGAAAAAAAAATCCTAAACAAACAAACAAACAAACAAACAAAACCTCAAAGCCCACTTCCAGTGACACACTTCCTCTAACAAGGCCACACCCCTAATCCTTTCAAATAGTGCCACTTCCTGGTGGCCGAGCATTCAAAGCTGGGAACCTATGCAGGCCATTCTCATTCAAACCACAACATATATGCATATATATTCCTAAATACATAAACACCCTGCTCAATTGATATGTTACTAGTTATGTATGTTTTCAGAGAGCAAGGTTTCTCTGAAAGAGAGTATATTGGAGGGCTCGAAGGGGGAAAAGGAAGCGGGAAATGATGTAGTTATAAGTGGGGGAAAATAAGAAAGCCAGTGACAACTTCATGGGGATTTACAATGGAAATTCAAATGCTATCTTGGGTAAGTTTAGAGAAGAGACAGTTTGCGTAGACCTTTGGGTTGTGATGGTGCTGTGCAAAGCCAAGTGTCTTTAGAAGCACCCCCACTACGAAAGCCTGCAGATAGAAAGTGAACTCAGTTAGCTGTGGTTCTAAATACAGGGTTCATGATGAATACAGCCATCTATACATCTGAAAGCCCACGCTTTAACTGAGATGAACCTGATTACAATGATAGCTCACCTGAGGAGCCTAGACTTGCACTCTGTGGTGGCCAGGCTTGCTGACTGAGCAAGGTGTAGTCATATTGTCTGGGTTAGATCTTAGGTCTGTTGCTTCTGGGCAGCTTGGCTGGGGAGTGTGCAATTCGGCATAGTATCATAGAGAGCTCCAGTGATGTAAGCCATCTATCTTAGGGTTTTATTGCTGTGAAGAGACACCATGACCATGACAACTCTTATAAAGGACAATGTTTACTTGTGGTTGGCTTAGAGTTTCAGAAGTTTTGTTCATTATCACCACACTAGGAAACATGGGAGCAGGCAGGCAGACATGGTGCTGGACAAGGAGCTGAGAGTTCTATATCTTGATCTGCAGGTAGCAGAAGGAGATTGTGTGCCACACTGGGTGTAGCTTCAGCATATATGACCTGTTCCCGCAGTGACACACTTCCTTTAACAAGGCCACACCTCCTAATAGTGGCACTCCCTTATGGCCAAGCATTCAAGCATAAGGCCATTCCTATTCAAACCACCACACCAACCAAAGTCCTTAGCATGACAGCTGCTTTCACCATGCCTTTGTTAAAAGCATCATTATTTTAAACTGCTTTCAAAGATGGCGACTAGAGGCGGATGCAGAGATGGCTCAGCCTCTTGATTTTCTGTAGTATAACATGACATTACATGTTACTTGATAGCTGTAGACCTAGAACTTTTCACCTATAATAGACTTTATAGCCAAGGATGAAAAGGGATCCAGAATCTCTTACTCTCCAACATTATGTTTACTATATACCTGGATTCCAGTTTGATTTCCGCACGCTCTTTGAGACTACCTATTAGGGGATACTTTAATAGCTGCTCACCTATTTCCTTAGAAAGTTTGACAATTCTGCACTGGATTTGTTTGATTCTTTGTCTATTAAATGCTGATGGAGCCGGGCACACGCCTTTAATCCCAGCACTTGGGAGGCAGAGGCAGGTGGATTTCTGAGTTCGAGGCCAGCCTGGTCTACAGAGTGAGTTCCAGGACAGCCAGGGCTACACAGAGAAATGCTGTCTGATGGGATGGTGCAAGGGCTATGTGGATTTGGTACAAGATCTGGGCTACTGCTTTGAGTTATGCTTTGTGCTTTTAGAATTGTAGGAATCTAGACTAAATATTTTGCTTAAAATGGGAATTCTTAAGCAGCAACAAAAGAAATGGAGTAAATTAGCATTGAGTAATATCCACATACATAACATGAATAAGCCCAAATAATTTAATGGTCAGTGATTTTAAACTTTCATGAAATATTTAAACAGTTTCCATTCAGAGTTTCTTAAGTCATTTTTTTTTACAAAGTGAACATAACAGTGATATTCAAGTTTGGCAAACTGTTCACATCACATGTGCAGAGTCAACCGGCTTCCAGTAGACACCATGTTTACAATACTAAGGGCAAGCATTGCTGTCTGTGACCCCTAGCACCTTGAGGTGACAACCATTTTTCTCTTGAGTGTCAATAGAACCATTAGTATCTTGATGTCCTTCCCATATAATGAAGAAAAGCTTTTCAAGTGAAGAGTCTCAGTAGAGGTTGAAGGAGAAATAGTGTCCAGAGACACACAGCACTTGAACAGGAATGACTAAAGCTGTTCACACCTTTGGATGCATCTATTACCTGATGTGCTAGAGTTTATTTTCACTAAAAACCAAAACACACCAGCAACAATAACAAGGTGGACAGCATCTAAGGAGAAACATCCAAAGGTAACTTTTGGTCTTAACACACACACACATATATGCACACACATGCACACATGCAGGGGAGGGGGGAGATGCAGAAAGAGAGAAGCACTCACACAAACAAAGGGAATCAAAACAAAAGACCATCCACTCAGTTAAAAACCATATAAGCCAATTTTTCATTATACCCATCTGTCTATCCATTGTGTATCCATTTATGCATGGTCTGTCTGTCTTATCTGTCTATCTATCTAGTATCTACCTATCTAATTGGTCTATCTTATCTAGCCTATCTATCTACTGAGCTTACCTACCTACCTACCTACCTACCTCTACCTACCTATTTATTTAGCATGTATACACGTTGGTGCAGATATGGAGGTCAAAGGACATTTTATAGGAATTGGTTCTCTTTTTTTACTATATGGGTCCTGAGGATCAAACTCAGGTTGTCAGACTTGGTGACAGAGACCTTTTCCCACTGAGCCATCTCCCTGGCCCTAAGCCAGTTTTTGAGATTGCTTATTTCATCAGTACATTCCTATAATCCCAGAATTTGAGAGGTACAGACATGAAGATTACTGTTGAGTTCAAGACCAGACTGGGGGTAATGTGTTCACATGGCGAGCCCCCCTCCCTGGTTTATTTGGTAGAGTGCTTGCCAAACAAACAAGAGGCCCAGCCCCTAATTCCCAAAAAGCAACAAAAGAAAAACAGAAACCAAAGATCCTGTTTCTTTTTAGGTAAAATACTGAACAGCTTCATCCGTTTATTTTCTTGAGTACTTCCTACATGACTTACAATTTTAAAAGTTATTTAGCTCCATGTTGTTTAATTCCTCCAGTAATTTTCTTTCTTTCTATCTTTCTTTCTTTCTTTCTTTCTTTCTTTCTTTCTTTCTTTCTTTCTTTCTTTCTTTCTTTCTTTCTTTCTTTCTTTCTTTCTTTCCTTCCTTCCTTCCTTCCTTCCTTCCCTCCCTCCCTCCCTCCCTCCCTCCCTCCCTCCCTCCCTCCCTCCCTCCCTCCTTTCTTTCTTTCTTTCTTTCTTTCTTTCTTTCTTTCTTTCTTTCTTTCTTTCTTTCTTTCTTTCTTTCTTTTTTTGGTTTTTGAGACAGGGTTTCTCTGTGTAGCCCTGGCTGTCCTAGAACTTACTCTGTAGACCAGGCTGGCCTCGAACTCAGAAATCTACCTGCCTCTGCCTCCCAAGAGCTGGGATTAAAGGTGTGCGCCACCACTGCCCGGCACCTCCAGTAATTTTCTTTTTTTATTATTATTATTTTTTGATACTTTATTTACATTTCCAATGTTTCTCCCTTTCTAGGTCTCCTCTTTGGAAACCATCTACCCCCTCCCCCTCCCCCCACCCCTATGAGGGAATTCCACCTTGACATTCCCCTTTACTGGGGTCTCTTCTGCCCCTGATAGCCAACAAGGCCCTCCTCTGCCACATATGTGGTCCGAACCATGGGTCCATAGATGTGTATTCTTTGGTTGGTGATCCAGCCTCTAGGAGGACTGGGGGGGTCAGTCCAGTTGACACTGTTACTCCCTCCATGGGACTGCAAACTCCCTCAGCTCCTTCAGTCCCTTCTCCAACTCCTCCATCTGGGACCTCACTGTCAGTCCAGCGGTTACTGTAAAGTAAAACTTGGGTATTCCGAATTTTTGGGCTAATATCCACTTATCAGTGAGTACATACCATGTTCGTTCTTTTGTGATTGAGTTACCTTGCTCAGGATGATATTTTCAAGTTCCATCCATTTGCCTGCAAATTTCATTAAGTCATTGTTTTTA
>CM052708.1:40454537-40469421 GCA_028551405.1 Uromys caudimaculatus | reverse complement strand
GGTGTGGGGTTCATTTCTGGGTCTTCAGTTCTATTCCATTGATTTACTTGCCTGTCACTGTACCAATACCATGCAGTTTTTATCACTACTGCTCTGTAGTACAGCTTGAGGTCAGGGATGCTGATTCCCCCAGAAGTTCTTTTGTTGTTGATAATAGCTTTTGCTATCCTGGGTTTTTTGTTGTTCCAAATGAATTTGAGAATTGCTCTTTCTAAGTCTATGAAGAATTGAGTTGGAATTTTGATGGGGATTGCATTGAATCTGTAGATTGCTTTTGGCAGGATGGCCATTTTTACTATATTAATCCTGCCAATCCATGAGCATGGGAGATCTTTCCACCTTTTGAGGTCTTCCTCCATTTCTTTCTTCAGAGACTTGAAGTTCTTGTCATACAGATCTTTCACTTGCTTGGTTAGGGTCACACCAAGATACTTTATATTGTTTGTGACTATTGTGAAGGGTGTCATTTCTCTAATTTCTTTCTCAGCCTGTTTATCCTTCGAGTATAGGGAGGCTACTGATTTTTTTTTTTTTTTTTTTTTTTTTGGTTTTTTGAGACAGGGTTTCTCTGTGTAGCCCTGGCTGTCCTGGAACTCACTCTGTAGACCAGGCTGGCCTCGAACTCAGAAATCCACCTGCCTCTACCTCCCAAGTGCTGGGATTAAAGGCGTGCGCCACCACTGCCCGGCTCCAAGTGTGTTTAAATACTCAGGGTCTGAGTGTTTACTGCTGTACCATCTTTTCATGTGCATATTTTTGATACAGCTGGTATATGGCAAAATACTGTCAGAGCATGTTACCATAGGATGATGTTCTAAGCATTGTTTTTTGTTTTTTTGTTTTTTTTTTTTTTTGTTTTTTTTAAATCAGAGGTGAAGGGAGTCATTTCAGGAATAAAGCTGAGGTCTTAAGATCTTTGGAGGTTGAAAGTTTGGGCTGGGCCCAGTCTGACTGAAACACAGGACAGGGAAACTTGTGTTAAAATGTGCTATGCTTAGCTTGTGTGTTAACTAGAGAATTCTTAGAGTCAAGGCGTTGTGTGTGTGTTTGTGTGTGTGTGTGTGTGTGTGTGTGAGAGAGAGAGAGAGAGAGAGAGAGAGAGAGAGAGAGAGAGAGAGAGAGAAAGAGAGAGAGAGAGAGAGAAAGAATGTTTGTGTTTGTGTGTGCATGTGCCTCTGTCTGTCTTGGTATAAACATATAATACCTACTTGAAAGCATCCTTACCTTACACTCGTTTTTGAAAAGTTTCTGTATTGAAGGAATTAATTTTTTACAATGATAAATTTTCGTTTTCTTCCTTTTTAAAATTAAATTTATTGATTTATTTATTCACTTTACAAACCAGTATCAGCCTTTCCTCTCCTCCTAGTACTCCCTTACATAAGTACTTCCCCATTCCCTTTAGAAGGGGAAGCCCCACTCTGGGTGTCAACCCCACCCTCCACCACTCCGCAGCACATCAAGTTGCTGCAGGACTAGGCACATTCTCTCCCACTGAGGCCGGACAAGGCTGTCCATGTAGGGGTGCAGGCAGGTAGACAAGAGGCTCAGGGGCAGTCCCTGCTCCAGTTGTTTGGGAGACCCACATGAAGACCAAGCTGCTCATCTGCTACATATGTGCAGGGGGCCGAGGTCCAGCCCATGCTAGCTCTTTGGTTGGTCTCTGGGAGTCCCCAGTAGTTCAGGTTAATTGACTCTGTTGGTCCTGTGGAGTCCCTGTCCTCTTCAGGTCTCTCAGTCTTCCAACTCTCTCGAAAGACTCTCCAAGCTCCGTCTAACATTTGGCTGTAGGTCTCTGCATCTGTTTCCATTGGCTGCTGGGTGGAGCCTCTCAGAGGACAGTTATGCTAGGGTCCTGTCTGCAAGCACAACAGAGTATCATTAAGAGTGTGGGGGGTTGGTTCCTGCCCATGGGATGGGCCTCAATTTGGGGCAGTCACTGGTTGGCCATTCCCTCAGACTCTGCTCTATCATTGTCTCTGCACATCTTGTAGTCAGGACACATTTTGGGTCAAAGGCTTTGTGAGTTGATTGCTGTCCTTATCCCTCCACTGGGAGTCCTGCCTGTCTATAGGAAGTATCCACTTCAGGATCCATATCCCTCACTGCTAGGAATTTCAGCTAGAGTCGCCCCCTTACTCCATCTGGGGCCTCTCCCCATCCCAGGTCTCTGGCACACCCTAGAGATTGCTCCTGTCCCCCAACTGATCCCCCTTCTCTCTCCCCTGCTCTCCCTACATATGATCCTCCCCAGCCCCACTTCCTCCCCAGACCTACTTCCTCCCCAGACCTACTTCCTCCCCAGCCCCTCTTCCACCAGTTCCCTCCTTCATAGACCTCCAGTATTTATTTTGTTTCCCCTTCTGAGAAAGTTCCAACTGTCTTCCCTTGAGCTCCCTCTGTTACTTGGCTTCTTTAAGCCTGTTGATTATTGCATGGCTATCCTGTAGTTTTTAAGTGAGTATATACCATGCATGTCCTTTTGGGTTTTGGTTACCTCATTCAAGATGCTATTTTCTAGTTCCATTCATTTGCCTTTGAAATTCATGATGTCATTATTTTTAAAGGCTGAATAGTATTCCATTGTGTAGATATACCACATTTTCTGTATCCATTCTTCAGTTGATTGACATCTAGGCTGTTTCTAATTTCTGACTATTATGAATAAGGCTGCTATGAACATAGTTGAGCAAGTGTCCTTGTGAGATGGTGGGGCATCTTTTGGGTATATGCCCAGGAGTGGTATAGCTGGGTCTTGAAGTAGAACTATCCCCAATTTTCTGAGGAACTGCCAAATCGATTTCCAGAGTGGTTGTACAAGTTTGCACTCCCACCAGCAGTGGAGGAGTGTTCCCCTTGCTCCACATCCTTGATAGCATGGGCTGTCCTTAGAGTTTTTAATCTTAGCCATTCTGATGGATGTAAGATGGAATCTCGGGTTTGTTTTGATTTGCATTTCTCTGATGACTTAGGATGTTGAACATTTCTGTAAGTCCTTCTTGGCTGCAAGATTCCTCTGTTGAGAATTCTCCGTTTAGCTCTGTACCCCCATTTTTTAATTGGGTCATTTGGATTGTTGGTGTCTAACTTCTTGAGTTCTTTATATATTTTGGATATTCACCCAAATATTCATCCATCATACCTGATGGATGCAGGGTAGGGAAGATCTTTTCCTAATCTGTAGGCTGTCATTTTGTCCTGATGATGGTGTCCTTTGACTTACAGAAGCTTTTCAGTTTCATGAGATCCCATTTATTAATTATTGACCTTAGTGCCTGTGCAATTGGTGTTCTGTTCAGGAAGTTGTCTCCTTACCAACAAATTCAAGGCTATTCCACACTTTCTGTTCTATTAGATTAAGTGTGTCTGGTTTTATGTTGAGGTCTTTAATCCATTTGGACTTGAGTTTTGTGCGGGGTGATAAATATGGATTTATTTGCATTCTTTTACATGCAGACTTTCAATTAGACCAGCACCATTTGTTGAAGATGTTCTCTTTTTTCCATTGTATGGTTTTTGGCTTCTTTGTCAAAACTCAAGTCTGTAGGTGTGTGGGTTCAATTTCATTGATCCACCTGTCTGTTTCTATATTAATACCATGCAGTTTTTATAGGTTTGTTTGTTTGTTTGTTTGTTTGTTCAGGATCTTTTTAGCCATTCTGGGTTTTTTGTTTTTCCTTATGAAGTTGAGAATTGCTCTTTCAAGATCTGTAAAGTGTGTGTGTGTGTGTGTGTGTGTGTGTATGTACATATGTATATATCTCTATCTGTGTTGTACAAATATATATTAACTACTTGAAAGCATGCTTTCTTATACTTGTTTTTGAAAAGAAGTTCTGCATGGAGGGAATTTTAAAAGATTTTTTAAAAATTTTTTGATACTTTATTTACATTTCCAATGTTTTCCCCTTTCTAGGTCTCCTCTTTGGAGACCTAAAAGATTTTTTTTTACCCCGCTTTTTGTTTGAGGAAAATGTTTTGCTATTTGGCTGTGAGCTGTTTTCTAGAGAGCTGTACAGGATGTTTCACAATCACCGTGGAACAGATTGAGAGCTGCTGTTAGGGAAACTTGGCAAACAATTTCTGTGAATGCTCTTGTATTTTTTTAATAACTGGAAGTTTGTTGAAAACTTAAACGTGCTTGACCGCACTGAGGTAGCATTCTGTAGTTTTTAAGTCTCCATCTAGGACTGCAGGGCCTGCTCTAGTGAGAGAATTAGACAAGCTTATTAGCAGAAACACATTCCGCACTGCCTCCATTGGTTCCTTCGCTTCTCCTTTGTATTGATGGTATTGGCTCATGACTTATGCCATGAACCATGACCAAGGGAAACTACAAGGACAGTGTTGAAATGTGAGGAACTGCCCTTAGTTTGATTTGTGTTATTGCTGCTAAAATGTTGGCTGAAATTTTGCTTGCAACATATGCTCTAGGATTTACCTGTGAATAATATTTTTTCCTCTTGATCTGTTAAGAGTTCCAGTAAAATTAGAAGACCTATGAAAGTCAGTTTTTCTCTCTATAGTGAAATGGACTTTTAGAAGCAGATGCTTTAAAAACTGATTTGGTAGACTTTTGATTCCAGGAAATCTTTTTTCTCTAGTCCCCAGGGTTTGTGGCTTGCTTTGTTTCTGTTCCACAAACAAAATGAAAATTATGTACAAATGCCAAGTAGCAAAAGATCTGTAATATATGTTTAGATTTCTGTCATTTAGAGACTTGCATGAGTAACAAAGAGTTGACAAATGCAGTTTTGAATAATCCTTTATATCAGTGGTCCTAAACTCCATGCAAATTGGACTCACTTGGGCAAGTTTATTTATAGGCCCTGGCCATATCCCCAGATACTCTGAATTATCTGGTACTTATTTGGTGTTTTAAAATGTTTTCCAGTGTACAGACAAGATTAAGTAATGCTAGGATTTAACGAAGTTCTCCTTCTCAAATAACAGGTAGAACTGGGATGTGGCTCAGTGGTACAGTATCTACTTAGCATGTGGGATGCCCTGAGTTTTATTTTCTGATTTTCAAGGATGGGGCTGGGTTTAAGGAGGTAGAAAAGATGATTAATTTCTTAAATGAGGAAAGCTTTTAGACATGTTTGGAGAGAATCTACTTTATTCATTCCTCTCTTTCCTTCCTTTCCTTCCTCCCCCTCCCTCCCTCCCTTCCTCCCCCTTCTCTCTCTCTCTCTCTCTCTCTCTCTCTCTCTCTCTCTCTCTCTTTCTTTCTTTCTTTCTTTCTTAAGTGGCTTATGTAGCATAGGCTAGCCTAAAACTTGTCATAGAAATAAGGATGCCCTTGATTTAAAGGAGTAGCCAGACAAATAGAATTTAATATTTTTAAAGGCAGACTAGAAAACTATGGTGTGCAGTGGTTTGAATAAGAATGACCCCCATAGGCTCATATATTTGAACGATTAGTCATCGGGGAGTGGCTTGAGGAGGATTAGAAGGATTAGGAGTTAGGCCTTGTAGGAGTAGGTGTGGTCTTGTTAGAGGAAGTACGTCCCTGGGAAGCTCCTGCCAGCCCCTCCCTGTGTGCATGGGCACGTGTGCGTGATGTACCAGGATATAGCTCTCAGCCATTGCTCTAGCACCATGAGTGCTGCCATGCTTCTACCATGATGACAATGGACTAAACCTCTACAATTGTAAGCAAGCCCCCAATTAATGCTTTCTTTTATAAGAGCTACCTTGGTCATAGTGTCTCTTCACAGCAATAGAAAAATGCCCAAGAGAGGTTGTTACTTGATTTCTTTAAGAAAACATCAGGACTACAGGTATAGCTGTGGTATAACATTTGCCTGCACTCTCAAAGACCTGGGTTTCATACCAACACAACAAAAAAAGTAATGAATAATAAAAGTAGAAGTTTTATAAAGAAACTACAGATTTTCTTTAGGTATTGTCATCATTTTATAAATAACTTAAATTTTAATTTATCTTTTGAGTTGGTATTGTCATATGTTGGCTTCAAACTGCTGTGGTCAAGTAATCCTCTGTCTTAGTCTTCCTGGTATCAGGAGCTACAAGGGGCATGCTACCGTGCTCAATGTTCTGACCTCTTGAAGCTCTTCTCTAAAGTCAATCGGGAAGGGGTTAGATTTAAACAATGTAGAAAAAAAATGAGCTGAAGAATAAAGTTATTCTTTATTTAAAAGCAGCAGCAAATTTATTTATATCTGTATTTTATTTTCATAAGTTTTGGTATTTGAATAGAAGGAATCAGTGTTCAAACAGTAGATGTAAAGCTAACTTAAATTGAGTCCTGTTCGGGGTAGAATTTGTCTAACTTAACCCTCTTCATCTATTGAAGTTCTAACCCGTGTTACCAGAGTAACAGACCTCATCTGGAAACAGCATGTCATTGTCGATGTGATTAGTTAGAATGATGGAGTGAGCCCCTACTATAGGCGGCTCTTTATAGAAGGGGGAAGCTTAGACCCAGACAAACATGGGAAGGATGACATGTGAGCATGAAGACAGCCAATACAAGTCAAGGAGAGTTGAGTAGCTCTGCAGAAGGAACCAGATATATACCAACACAGACTTTAGAACTGTGAGAAGACATTACTGTTGTTGAAGGCACTTAGTGTTTGGTACTTATTATGGCAGTTCAAACAGATGGATTCAGAACGTTTTTTTTAAAACTTACTTTAAAAATCTAAATCTTAGATAATTCAACATTTATTTGAAATTTATATGTTTGCTTAAAACATCTTCTCTTCATGGCCCTGGCTAGCCTGGAACTTGGTGTATAGATCCTGGCCTTAACTTTCAGCAATTTTCCTGTCTCGGCCTCCATAGAGTGCAGGCATCACTCTGAGGAATTTTACATCGTGTCGTTTTGAAGGTTTGGATTCTCGATGACTCATACTTTACTCAGTTGCTAGTCAATCCAGAGAGAAGGCAGTTTATCTTGTTCAGATCAACAGCTACTGCACTGTGCATTTTCTGTCCATTTATGGTAATAGGGCCCAGCATCTTGTATTTACCTGGGAGGTGTTATATACTTTTAGGCTTCTTACTTTACTACTTGTATTTTTAATTTATTTATATTTTACTTTTTGGTGTGTTTGCCTGCATGTATGTCTGTGTAGCACATGTGTGCCTGGTATGGAGGCCAGAAAAGGACATCAGCTTGCTAGGACTGGAGTTATAGATAGTTGTGAGCTCCCATGTGAATGCTGGGACTCAAACTCAGGTCTTCTGGAAGAGCAGCCAGGTTTCTTAAGCAGTGAGCCATCTCTCTAGCTCCTTGTGTTCTTATGAACATGTGAGTTGTTTATTTCATGTGACTTGATAGCACCTTGAAGAAATGGGAGGTGAACCACTTTGAAATAAGCTCATAATTTTTTAAAAAATACTTTGAAATTATGATATAATTTCAACATTTCTCCCCTCCCTTTCCTATTTCCAAACCCTCTGATATACCCTTCCTGACTCACCTTCAAATGCACTGCATCTCTTTTCACTTGTTTTTGTATAGCATGTATGCGAGTGTGTGCGTGTGTGTGTACACGTGCGCGCATATAATCCTAAGTATAACTAGCTCAGTCTGTATGATGTTACTTGGATATATGTTTTTAGGAGTGACCATTTGGCACTAGACAGCAATTGGTGTGCTCTTTCAGTTGTTTATAGTTGTTGCTCACTCTCTCTCCTCCCCCTCCCCCTCTGCTTCTCTGAGAGTGTGGGTCCTGCCCCTGGGTATCCCCCCCCCCCATCCTGGCAGATCAAATCTCTGCAAGAATAAGCACATCCTGTCCAACTGAGACCAGACAAGGCAGCCTTGTTGGGGAACGGATTCCACAGTCAGGTTTAAGGATAGCCCCACCCTGCTCCAGTTGTTGGAGGACCCACATGGAGACTGAGCTGCACATCTGCTACATATGTGCTGGGGACCACAGTCCAGCCTGTGAATGATCTTTTGTTGGTAGCTCAGTCTCTGAGAGCTCCCAGACATCTAGGTTAGTTGGCTCTGTTGGTCTTCCTGTGGAGTTCCTGTCCCCTTCAGGACCTTCAATTCGTCTCCCAAAAATTCCATAAGAGTCTCTGACCTCCATCCAATGTTTGGTTGTTCATGATTTTAAGATACCTTAGCAAGAGAAAGCTATAGGTATAAATCAGGAGTGATCCCCCAGAGAAAGTAACAAATGCCAAGAAAGTTTATAGCAGACTGATGAAACAGTAATGAAGATAATGTTAGAGCCACACCGTAAATGTCATCATTGCTTTTATTTCCTCAGAGGAAGGGAGGAGAAGAGAGCTGTACCCAAGCTATAAGAAAACATGACTTGGGCTGAGCCCAGAGCATTTCTATCTAACTATCCCTAGACCTAGGCCTGGAAGCTTCTAGCTTCTGTACAATCTGATCTTCTGAAAGCCTGGACCTTGAAGGCGTCAGTTTCCAGCCTCTGTCTGCTAACCTAGGCCTAGAATGTTTTAGCCTCTGAGACTTACTGTTGAATAAATTCACCCCTTTTAGTTCTTTCTGAACTCTGGCTGGCCGGTTCAACTCAGCTATTCTGGCTCAAACTCCTCTCCAAGCTGACTGATTCAAATTGGCTTCGTTTGGCTTCTGACTGAATTGCTCTGCTGGGAAAGACTGCCTCTGAACCCCATGAACTGAACTGCTCTAAAGTTAACTGCTCAGTTCTGAACTGAGCTCAACTGCACTCAGCTGAACTGCTCCCGACTGGACTGGACTGGACTGGACTGGACTAGACTAGACTGAACTGAACTGAACTGAACTGAATTCCCTTTCCCTCCTGGCTCTTTAAGTTGCTTCTCTTTACTGTCTGTTCTCGTGAGAGTAGGGTATCCTATCTCTGACCCATTCTGTCAAATCTTTCTCCAATTGTCACTTTGTCTGCCCCTCAATTAGATGTCATTGTTTGTGTATATTATTCTACTGAAGGAGGGTCTGACACTTGAACCCAGACCTACTTATTTAGGTAGTCCAGCTAGCCAGCTTGCCCAGGGGGTCCACTGTCTTTAACTTTCCAGCATTGGGATTAGAGGTGTCCCCTTAACCTGACATTTACAGGGTTCAGTCTTCATACTTGCATAGCTAGAGCTTTATCCACATTTTACAAAGTATTTTACTTTTTATTTATTTTATTTATGAGTACACTGTAGCTGTCTTCAGACACACCAGAAGAGGGCATCAGATCCCATTACAGATGGTTGTAAGCCACCATGTGGTTGCTGGGAATTGAACTCAGGACCTCTGGAAGAGCAGTCAGTGCTCTTAACCACTGAGCCATCTCTCCAGTCCCTTTTAAAAGTATTTTAATGTGCAGTTGGTTGAATCAGTGTTTTTCCTCCTTGTTTGTGCTTTCCTGTGTGTAACATCAGCACTTCTGTCAGTGTTGGCTTCTACATTCTTTCTCTGCTTGCTCCATGACACTGCCTCTATGTCTCAGAACCATTGCCTCTCTTCTTTTCCTCTCCACTTTGTTTTCTTTTTGATACAGTCCTGACTGGCCTGGAATTCACTATGTAAACCAGGCTGGCCTTGAATTCTCAGAGACCCACCTACTTCTATCTTCCAAGTGCCGACTTTAAAGGTGTTCTTCATATTTAACTAAACTTTTGGATCAAAGGATCCTTTTCCTTTTCCTCCTCTCCTGATTTGTATTGTCTCTCTGTTTTTTGAGACAGGTCTCCTTATGTAGCCCATGTTGACCTGGATCTGTGTAACTCCAGCAAACCTCAAATTAGGGGTCCTCCTGCCTTAGCCCCCTTGTGGGGAGCAAATGCCAATGACAGAGTAATGAACCTCACGAAGGAAATCCAGTTAGCCTATGTTGGTTCAAACTTCTAGAGGCTAACCCTGAGTTGTTTAGTTTTTGACATATTTAAGCACAGTGCAACTTTGGAAAACAGTTTCCTCGTGACAGTCATCACAGTTGATCTTAAGGCATGAGTACATTGAAACGTCTTTTTTTTTTTTTTTCTTTCAAAAGAAAACATGTCTTTTACAAAATACCTATGGCCTCTTCAATAAGAACGGGTTCTATGAGCTGGGCAGTGGTGGCACATACCAGCACTTGGGAAACAGAGGCAGGTGGTTCCCACATACAGCTTGCTCGGTCTGTGTAAGGTTACTTTGATGCATGTTCTCAGGGCTGACCATTGTTACTGGATAGCCAATTGAAGGATCTTCCTTGAGGAAGTCTATCTCTCCCACTCTCAACATTCCTTAGTTGCCTGTAGTTCTTTGTGAAGGGTTGAAGTCTCTGCTCCTCTGACCATTGGGGTGTGGGTGGGGCACAATAATGAGAATAGCAGGATACAGATGATCTGTTGGGGAAAGGGGTTCTAACTAGGGAGCTGGAGGGAGATAAATACAGAAGGAGAGAGGAGGTAAAATAACAGTAAGGATTTCTGAAAAAGTCATAAGGTGTCTTAGTTTGGGTTTTATTACTGTGAAGAGACACTATGACCAAGACAACTCTTACAGAGGTAAACATTTTATTGGCGCTACCTTATATGTCTCAGACGTTCAGTCCATTATCATCTTGGTGGGAAGGATGGCCGTGTGCAGGCAGACACGGTGCAAGGGAGCAGAGAGCTCTACATCTTCATCAGAAGGCAGCCAGGAGACTGTCTGTGGGTGGAGTGTGCACACTGGCAGATCTCAAAGCCCACTCCCACAGTGACACATGTCCTCTAACAAGGACAAACCTCCTAATAGAGCCTCTTCCCATGGGCCAAGCATAGTCAAACCACCCCAGGAGGATAAAATAACAGTGAGGATGTCTGTAAATCATACTATTATCTACTTTTAAAAACTTACAATACATGTAGGTTTTTGGTTTTTTTTTGTTTTTTTTTTTTTTTGGTTTTTCAAGACAGGGTTTCTCTGTGTAGCCCTGGCTGTCCTGGAACTCACTCTGTAGACCAGGCTGGCCTCCAACTCAGAAATTCGCCTGCCTCTGCCTCCCAGTGCTGGGATTAAAGGTGTGCGCCACCACTGCCTGGCTACATGTAATTCTTTGTATAAATGTACACATATCATTTAAATGAAAATTTTTTAAAATCTAGGCTGACAATACTCTTTCCAAGAGCCACAAACAAAACCCCCAATACCAGGTATGGGAAACCTCGTTGAGTTGTTGGTCAGGGCTGTCCAAGAGATTCCCAAAACATTATAGACTATTACCATTGACCTTGGCTGCCCTCTAGAGATGAAAATTATTCCTGAAGACATGCACTTTAGATCACAGGCCTCTGAACTGAAATTGACCTGAATGCCTGCTCCCTGAGGACTAGCTTTCATGGTAATAGAAGGTGCCGAAGGAGGGGAGGGGCCAACAGTCCTATCCAGCCATGACACATATAAACTACAACATTAACCAGCATAGCATGAGAACCCTAAGGATGCAGCAGTGGCACACATACCTTGGTGGTAACCAATGGCTCTCTTATTGAACTTAAGACCTTCTCAACAAGAGGGAAATTATGCCTGGTACTAAAATTTTTCTTCATAAATTAAAAAAAAAATATTGTGTAAAACAAACTATATTGTGTATGCATTGGATGATTTCTGTCAGGGAACAAAGAAACTGATAACAGTAGTTTCCTTGGAGGGTGTGGTAGAAAATAGTGATATTTAACAGAGTGTTCATAAGATCTGTGAATTATGTGGAAAGAATAGTTAGCTACAGTTAGCTATAGAATAGTAGCTACAGTTTTGTAGACTAGAACAAGGAAGATAATACTAACAATATCGAGGGCAGTGGTGGCGCACACCTTTAATCCCAGCACTTGGGAGGCAGAGGCAGGTGAATTTCTGAGTTCAAGGCCAGCCTGGTCTACAGAATGAGTTCCAGGACAGCCAGGGCTACACAGAGAAACCCTGTCTCGAAAAACCAAAAACAAACAAACAAAAAAACAAACAAAAAAACCCCCCAATATCTAGTCATTTAAAATATAGGAGAACTGGAGAATGGCTTATTTGGCAAAACCACAAGGACTGAGTTCAGGACACCAGCAGCCATGTCAAGAGCCATGTGTAATGGTGCATTGCTTATAGTCCCAGCACTGGGGAGGCAGATAGGAGGATGCCCTGAGCTCATTGTTAGCTACTCTTGCTGAATCTATAAGCTCCTGGCTACGTAAGAGACCTCATATTACAAAACAGGTACAAACAATAGAGGAAAACACTCAACATGGACCTCTAGGCTGTGGATGCAACACACAGACACCCAAGTGTAGGAGCTATATAGACTCAGATAAAATTGTCACGGTGTTTCTTATAATATTTATGTTCTTGCCAGTCTGTGATTGCAAGAACTAGGTAGGTTTGTATTGGGAGGAATATTCCAGGTTTATTTGAGTGAGTCACACACATGTGAGTTACATTTGACACGCCTTCCTTGGACTTAGCGGGTGACCTCGGGTACGTTCTTAGCCCAGTTCTTTATCTGTCAGTAGAAGGATGGATGAGCTCTGTTCTTGCCTTGCACAAAATAAGGTGAATCGTGTGAAAATTCATGAACATGGGCTCAGCCCCTTTAGAAATGGATATGGAGCTCCTAAAAGAGAAGAGAGGGTGAAGTGTTCAGCATGTTGAATGTTCACACTAGGTTGTATTCCAGAAAAAGAAAGGGAGGGACCATGAAGTGGCTCAGAAAACAAGAGCACTTGCTGCTATGCCTGCTGACCCAAGTTCAAACTCTGGGACTTACTTGAAAGGAGAGAACCAGCTCCTGCCTTTGTCCTCTGACTTACAGACACATGGCTTTTTCTGAAAGGAAAGTAAAATGTTTATATTTTTCTTTGGAAAGTAAATGTTTTCTTTGCTGCTTGTGTATGTGTTTATGTGTTTCACAATGTAAATTCTTGAGCCCCTAGTTCCAGTTTCAAAACTAGTATTACAGTTTGAAAAGCCAGTTAGTTCTGGCTAACTTTCTGAAACAGGAAGAAACATTTTGAAGTAAGACCAAATGTGCTTTAAGATCATTACCTATAAGTTTCATTGTATAGCATTCTTGAAGGTGAGGATACTATCTGTTTAACACCCAAGATATGTATTAACTTTGAGTAGTTAAGTTTTTATGACACAGGTAATATTTGACCTTCCTCTGCAGTTATGTAAACCCTTACTTTAAAAGATCAACACTGTTTAGTACAGAGCAAAGTGTAGCACACTCTCCAGAAGGAACATCACTTCCTATAAACAGGAAGCTTCCCACTTTACTAAGATGTGTTTATGAGGGAAGAAAACAAAACAATGAAATGAGTAGGATAGTTGCTAAATGAAGCCACGGCTCCTAAAATGAACCCGGAACTAACTTCTGTTGTTGGAGGTAAAGTTCTAGTAAGCCCATATAAAAGACACACAACCCAGATAGTTTGTTTATAAGCCAGATGCCTAGATCGGGCGGATCTAGGGCTGGACTAACTTGTTCCCCAGCTGTAAGGCCCCGTGCTCCTTGCTGTTTCTCCTGGCCATGCAGTTCTGGGCCATGGGGGCTTCCTCCTCTCCGTCTGTCCTCGTCTCTCCCCCTCTCTGCTCACGGGGGCAACAACACTTTGAGGAACCAGTTTTAGCTAGAGGATACAAGCAGCGTCAGACCGACCCGCGACAAATCCCTCCCCTGATTTGTTTCTCTTCTCTTTGCCTCTCCTGTGATGACCATTAGTGAGGTGATTGAGGGAATTTGGGTCAGATTTGTAGGTTAGTTAATAGCAGAGTATTCATTTCCTGCTTCTGAAATATTTGTGATACTCTGTAGAGATACTATATTTAGGAAATAAGCCAATATTTTGGGTTAAAAAGATAGTCTGAGGGCTGGGACGATGGCTCAGCAGCTAAGAGCTCTGGTTGTTTTTCCAAAGGACCAGGTACAATTTCCAGCAGCACATGGCAGCTTACCACTGTCTGTAACTCCCATATTTCAGTGTAAGGGGGTCCAATGCTCTGGCCTCCTGAGAGGCACTGCATACATGTGGTGCACCGACATACATGACGACAAAATACCCATAAACATTAAAGAAAAGAGGTATGTCTACTATCACTTTAAATCAAATCAGAACAATGTCAGAAGCTGACAATGGAAATGCTTACATGTTAGAGCTAGAGGATTATGAATTAGGGTTGTATGAAAATCCTTTGAAGTCGTTTTACAATTTTTCTAAGTTAGAGATTATTTCAAAATAAGGTATTTAAAGGAAGCCAGGCATGGCTTGTACCTGTCATCCCTGCACTTGGGAACCTGAGGCAGAGGAGTGCTGTGAGTTCAAGGCTACTCTGCACTCCATAGTGAGTTCCAGGCTAGTGTGAGCTACATAACATTATGAAACAAAGCAAAACAGAAAGAAAGTAGCTGAACTGATTTTTAATATGTTGTTAAAAACCTCTTGGGGGAGTTTTCTCAGCAGTAAAGTGAAGCAGCTAGATGATGTTAAAGCTTTCAGTTCTGATATTCCATAAACTTGGTTTTTGGTGTTATTTTGAAACAGGGTCTTACCACATAGCTTTGGCTGGGCTGGAATTCGGTGTGTAGATCAGGCTATTCCCAGACACATGGAGTGCGGACTGCCTCTGCCTCCCGAGTGCTGGGATTAAAGGCATGTGTCACCACACCCAGCTAAAATGTTGTAATTTTAAAAAACAGGCATTAGTAGGAAAAATTCATAATCTTAATACAGTCATCCTTAATACAGTCATCCTTAATACAGTCATCCTTAATACAGTCATCCTTAATACAGTCATCCTTAATACAGTCATCCTTAATACAGTCATCCTTAATACAGTCATCCTTAATACAGCCATCCTTAATACAGCCATCCTTAATACAGCCATCCTTAATACAGTCATCCTTAATACAGTCATCCTTAATGCAGTCATCCTTAAAGGGGAAAGTAA